>CM035229.1:64194836-64944106 GCA_020226215.1 Sindora glabra
GGATTGGCTTTGGCTAATGATCAAATTTGGCTGGTTGACAGTTAAATAAACTGTTTGATAACCAGCTTTTTGAAATAGCTAGTGGCTGTGAATCAGCTGAATTTCAAACGCTACAGCAGTAGCATTTTTAAACAGCTGTTGTGTATAAATTTTCAAATGATCAAAATATCCTTAATAATTTTTCATATTTCGATTTATCCTCATTAAGAAAATCATCAGCTCGCCCTGCTCTTCCTATCTTCTTTTCTTTTCGTTTATTTCTAGAGTTCGCAGACATATCTAGAGTAACTGTTGTAGTCGTCAAACTGAAAGAGAAGCCGAACCTAAGTTAACCGGTGAGGTCAATTTTACATTCTTCCTTTAATTTTAATTTTGCTTTTTGCACCTGATATGACTTTTGGTAATGGAGAAATTCTAGATGTTTTATGTATCGTTCTATGCCTGGACAAGGTTATTAGCTTAACAAGTATGTGAATCTTCGATTAGAGAAACAAGATAGATGGTTTGATTTCTTTGTTCCAGTAGCTCTATATATTTTAGCATGAAGCAGCCTTTTGTGGAATCGTTATAAATTGAGGAATTAGACGTATCAGAGAAGATTTTTGATTTCCTTAAGCTTGTTATTGGATTACTTCAGCTACTATTGTGAAATGCAGATAATGATTGTAAAATTAGTTTTCATAGTTGGTATGAATGGATAATAAATGAAATTTTAGGGTGCTATGTAAAGGACTGTGCATGGGCAAAGGTTATTGGCTTAACATGGTCTTCGATTGTATGATTGTGAATCTCTCATTATAGAAACAAGATAATTAGTTTGACTTCTATGTTTTGATTGATTACCCTTTCCTTTTCTGTCCATAGACTAAATGTTCAGTTATTTGATATTTCTATTGATAATTTTTATTCTTGTTGGTCTCTGGACTCTGGAGCATAGATATGTTATGTTGCTTTCTTGTAGTGGGCCTGATTGGAGATGTGACTTTAGTTATTTTGAGTAGTGTACTGCCCGTGGCAAAGGTTACTAATTTAGGGAAGTTTATTAGCTTAAGGTTAGTAATTGGAGAAGTTTAGTTGGTTTGATTTTCAATTGATAGTTCCTATTTCATTGGTCTTTGATAGAAGTATATATATCTTCTATTGGATTAAAGGTGACTTTTTTTTTTCTTTTCATATGCTCTGCACATCATGAAATCTTGATCTCTTTGCATTTAGAGGACACTTAACTTGGTTCTTTGCTTTTAGATCTCCTAGTTCATTCAAAATATTAAAATTTGTTATCCTTGTTTAATGGATAATGATGTGCTTGCAGTTCTTATATTTATAGTTCTTAGAGTCTAAACTCATTCTTAGAATCTTTTTTCCTTTAAATGGTAAATTATAATGAGGTGCCGCTTGATGAACTTTATTTCAAAGAGGTGGTAATGCTAGACTTTTTTCAAATATATTCCATTTTTATAATTTATGAATATTATATACTAAAATTTTCTTTTAATCAATTTTGCATATGACCACTAGTTTTTAATCGTCTTAATATGATCTTTTACAAATGTGTAGATTGAGCTCAAAACTTTAAACAATAATAACTTTGTGCTTAGTTATCTGTTTTAAGTGAATTTATTTTTTGATTTCATATAACTTTTTGAGATTTATATGCTTGCAAAAATCGAAGGTGTTTTTCCCACTTTGGTTTAGTAAAAAAGGCCTTTTCAGTGTTTTTTTAATTTTTCTTTATTTTCTTATTATTTTTCTAACTTTGATCTTATTTTTATTAATTTAAATTCATTCAAATTCTATATTAAACTTTTGCTTCTTAACTCTTTTGGTGTTTAGTAAGGTTATAATAATTATTTTAATAAATAAAATTATTAAAAAATAATATATTACTATTTATAGATTAAATAGTAATATGTTACTGTTTCATTTTAAAACAGTAATACTAACTAAAACTCTCAAATAAATGAATAAATCAAGTCTAATTAATAACCAAACTGTCAAATAATAGCATGTTACTGTCTGTTCTTTAGACAGTAACATGTTATATTTTATTTTAAAATAGTAACATCAACCAAAAATCTTAAATAAATAGATAATAGCATATTACTATTTATTCTTTAGACAATAACATGTTACTGTTTTGTTCCAAAATAGTAACACTAACTGAAAATTCAAAATAAATAGATAAATCAAGTTTAATTAACAACCAAATTGTCAAATAATAGTATGTTACTGTATGTTATCTAGATAGCAGCATGTTACTATTTCGTTCCAAGCCTAATTAACAACTAAACTGCCAAAGAAGAGAATGTTATTATTTCATTTCAAAATAGTAACACTAACTAAAAATCTCAAATAAATGAATAAATCAAATTTAATTAACAACTAAATTATCAAATAACATCATATTATTGTTTGTTCTTAAGTTAGTAACATGTTATTGTTTGTTTTTAAGACAATAACATGTTACTATTTTATTTTAAAATAGCAACACTACCTAAAACTCTTAAATAAATGGATAAATTAAATCTAATTAACAACAAAATAGTCAAAGAAGAGGATGTTATTGTTTCATTTCAAAATAATAATACTAATTAAAAACTCCCAATAAATACATAAATCAAATCTAATTAACAATAAAATTATCAAATAACACCATGTTAGTGTTTGCTCTCAAGACAGTAATATGTTACTATTTTGTTCCAAAAAAGTAACGCTAATAAAAATGCTAAATAAATGTATAAATTAAATCTAATTAACAATAAAGTTGCTAAATAATACCATGTTACTATTTGCTCTCAAGACAGTAACATGCTACTGTTTCGTTCCAAAATAATAACATGTTACTATTTCGTTCCAAAATCGAAATAGTAACACTAATAAAAAATACTAAATAAATAGATAAATTAAATTTAATTAATAATTAAACTACTAAAGAAGTGAATGTTACTGTTTATTATTCAAACAGTAACATGTTACTATTTCATTTTAAAATAGTAACACTAACAAAAAATCTCTAATAAATTGATAAATCAAATCTAATTAACAACCAAGTAATCAAAGAAGAGGATGTTACTGTTTCATTTTAAAACAATAACACTAACTAAAAATTTTCAATAAATTTATAAATTAATTTTAATTAATAATAAAATTGTCAAAATAACACCATGTTACTGTTTGCTCTTAAGATAATAACATGTTATTATTTCATTTTAAAATAATAACATTAACAAAAAATATCTAATAAATTGATAAATCAAATCTAATTAACAATTAAACAATTAAAGAAGAGGATGTTACTGTTTCATTTTAAAATAGTAATTCTAACTAAAAATTTTAAATAAATTCATAAATTAAGTTTAATTAATAATAAAATTGTCAAAATAACACCATGTTATTGTTTGCTCTTAAGACAGTAATATGTTACTGTTTCACTTTAAAATAGTAACACTAATAAAAAATTTCTAATAAATTAATAAATCAAATCTAATTAACAACCAAACAATCAAAGGTGAGGATGTTACTGTTTCATTTTAAAATAATAATACTAACTAAAAAATTTAAATAAATTTATAAATTAAGTTTAATTAATATTAAAATTATCAAAATAATACCATGTTACTATTTGCTCTTAAAACAGTAACATATTACTATTTTATTCTAAAATAATAATAATGCTAAATAAATGGATAAATGAAATCTAATTAACAACTAAACTATCAAAAGAGGAGGATGTTACTGTTTTATTCTAAAACAGTAATACTAGAAACAGTAACATTAACAAAAAATTTTAAATAAATGCATAATTCAAGTTTAATTAATAATCAAATTGTCAAAGAAGAGGATGTTACTGTTTCATGTCAAAATAGTAACATTAACCAAAAATCCTAAATAAATGGCCTATAATTGATGCTTTACAAGGTCATTCTTATTTGTACAAAGGATCTATCCAATAACTAAACATTTGTCATGCAAATATCAAAGGCAACATAAATTATAAGCTTTCACAGTCTCTGTACCACACTCTAGGATAACTTTTATGTTTGTGTTCCTTTGACCTTTACTTGATTTGTTTGTAATACATCACAATGACTAATTTCAATATGCAATGTGTCCTTGGAGCTAAAACTATTTAATGTACATGTTTTATAGGTTAGGATGAAATTTTATTTGTCTAGTCAAGTTAAGAATTAACTTTTTCATAATCCTTTACATTTTAATCTTTTTTGTTTGTAATACATCACAATGACTAACTTTTTTGTTAATGCTTAGATGGCTTCCAACCAATAAGGGATTGAAGAAGAAAGTCAAGGAGGGAAAGATATAGGAAGAGTTAGTTAGTCAAAAGAAGTATTATGCATCTTTGTTGACATTTGTAATTAATTAATGGAAAGAAGTAAGGGAAAAAATGGTGCGACCATCTCTCAAAGATTGCTATGGAAGAAAGTGGAGATGTAGTTCTAAAGAAGGACCAAATTGTCATGGGAAAAAGTTAAACTAAAAAACAAGTATGATTAGATGAGATCTAGATGGAGTTTATGGAAGCAATTGAAAAGGAGAGAGACCGGATTAGGATGAGATTATGACAAAGGAACAATTAGTACTTCTGAAAAGTGGTAGAACTTAAAAATTTAGGTTAGATTTTTTAGTAGTTTTTCTTACTTTAATGCTAAGAATTTAGATAAATGAGTTGACCTTAATTTCCTATATCTTATTTTATAGGAAAATAGCAAATTTGAGACATTTCGAGATGAAAGAATTGATCTTAATCTTGAGTACAACTTGGATCAACATTTGGATATTCATCAGCAAGAGAAGGGTTTAAGTACACCCTTATAGGTGATCGACCACAGGAGCAAGAAACAAATAATGCATATGTTCATTCCCCAATTCATGTTGATAATGCTCATGGTGCATCATTGAGATATAAAGATGGTATGGATGAGACAAGTGATCTTAACAATTGTAATGTAGAAGGTGCATGGGAAGAAATATGGAGAGATTTAACCCCTATCTCGAGAGCTACACAAAATGAAGGGTTTGAAAGTAGAAGAAGGAACAAAAGGATTTTGGAGAGTGATGATTCAGAAAGCAACAAAAGTGCGAGGACGTACTTTACTAGAAGAGGAGGAGCTACAATAGTAATATGTAAGAAGTTTGAGGCTTTGTTCGAAATCATTAAGGAGAGAAACATTGCTATGGTGAACTTTTTGAATCTCATTAAAACATCTAAGCAAAGTGTGGAGGATGCTTCAAAGCATAGTCTTACAGATGCTTTGGCAAAAATTTGTGCTTTGCCTAGATTAGGGCCTGGTACCCTTGAATTTAGTTTTGCTTGCACATTAATCGATGATCCTAAGAAAAAGATAATTCTATTTGGTTTGCCAAGTGATGTAGCAATTGTTGAATGGATAAAATTTATGTACAAAGAGTGAAAAGGACATTAGGATTGTGTGCCAAGTGATGTAGCAATTGTTGAATGGATAAAATTTATGTATAAGGAGCGAAAAGGACATTAGGATTGTGTCTTAGTCACCTCTGTTTTTTACACTTGAACTACTAAAGTTATTGTTGTTCTAAATATGTATGGATACTTAGAATTTCTATTTTAATTGAAACTATAATCTTTCTAATTCTTGTTGTTTGAACTATGTAGTTGTCTAGATTTTTATGGATAAACTTTTCTACTATAGATAATAGCAAATCATGGACAGAATTATGTTAGTTTTTCTGGATTAACATTTTGCTGGTTAATTTGCAGGAATAGATAATCATGGCATGCAAATCATACAGCTTCTACAAAATAGGGAACTTCTTTATCAAGTTATTAAAAATGACAATGACTTTTAGGATTTAGTAGTATGTGCAGCAAGTTACCTATGTGCTCATTATTTAAATCATCTCTATAAAGAGTCATGCTACACTTCTTATTTAACAGGAGAAATATGGATAAATGAGTTATTAACTGGCAATGAAAAATGATACTTTAATACTTTTAGAATGAATCAAGATACATTTCACCAATTATGCATGGATTTGGAAAATCTATATAGTTTGAGGCCTTCAAATAGGATATCAATTTTAGAAAAAGTGGGATTGTTTTTATATATCCTCAATAAGGGTGCCTCAAACTAAGATGTATAAGAACGATTTCAATACTCTGGTGAAACTGTGAGTAGAGTTTTCAAAGAAGTTTTGGATGCCATAGATAGCCTTTTAAAAGATATAATCAGGGCAAAAGATCCTACATTCTCAAAAATTCAACCACAAATTGCCAATGATGTTAAATACATGCCACACTTCAAGGTAACTAGATACGCCTTTATCTTTCTTTACTTTTTCATAAGAATACATGTTTGATATCTCATAAATATAATTTCATATCAGGATTACATTGGAGTTATTGATGGAACACACATAGTAGTAATTGTTCCAGAGGAGGATCAACTACGATATAGAGGAAGAAAAGGCATAATGACTATAAATGTGCTGGCAGCATGTGATTTTGATTTACTATTCACCTATGTCTTAACTGGATGGGAAGGATCAACACATGATGCACATATTTTTCTTGATACAATTAGTAATTCAAGTTTACATTTTCCAAAACCACTATTAGGTAAATTTCTAAGTTTTTAATGATTCAATTCTTGTTTGACTTATAGATTTAAGAAGCATTTCTTTCTGATTATATGGCCTTTATGTATAATTAATAAAATATTACTTAGTAGACAAAGGCTATCCAGATAGAAAAGGATATTTGACACCATACCCAAAGACTGTTGGAAATCGCGCATCATACATGCACAGCGGAATAAAATTTTTGCACGATTTCCACCAAGGATCCATGCGAATTTAGAACGCCATAGATTAGGGATTAGGGTTTATACCTTTCGGCTAAAATCTTCTGTCCGCTACACATCAAATTCGATCTGCTCTCCAAATCACGAACCGGAATAGAAACTCGAAGATCAGATCACCAATATAGCGTTTATGTGGCTGCACCTCTGTGGTATCCACACGAACCCGTGAATCACCGATGAATGTCCACTACACACACCGGTTGGAATTGGTCTCCTTACACCTCGTAGTGCTAGCTACGCCTTTTCAGGGGTATTTGGTCAAGGAGAGGTGCTAGGGTTTTCTATGCCTTTTTGGTGCGTGAATAATGATAGTAAAACTATTATTACCCAACAAGCTTATTTAAATAGGTGCATAGAAAAACCTAACTTATTTGAGCTTTATTCCATGTACAATTATAGGCTTATTATTGGGCCTTATAATTATAACATGAATTCCTAAATATTAAGCCCAAACAATTTGGTCCATTAATTCCAAATTCACTTGGCTCTAAGTGTGCGACCCTACAGGCTCTCATTACGTTGGCAATGACCATTAATCATATTAATGATCATAAACAATGATTGGTGTCTAACAACACATCATTGTTACCCAAGTAATGAGAAAGTCGGTGATTTGACTAAACCTTTACACGTGATCATCACTTATGTCCTTTTGTCCTATACATCTAGATTGAGCACGAGACATGGACCGTGTCATTCCCGTATAGCCCAACCTTAAGGTTTCTTGATTCCTAAGTAAGCTGACTGAAACAAATGTAATTGACATCTCATGTCAATTTATCTGAGCATGGCCATGCATTTTCTCAGCTTTACTTAATCAAGGAGCCCATAGATGTTACTCCTGTTATATAGGAGGGACAAATCCCATCTTGATCACACAAACCCCTCTGCATGATATGTGACATATCCAATATCTACCCTTGCATTCACTTAACCATTAGTGACATAGAATAGTATCAAAATATGAAACTCACATGTAGGGAACCTTGGTGATCTCAGGTCAAAGGACCATATTAATAATGATCACTAAAAACCACTTATGACACTCATATAACGATCCATGTAGTGTTCTTAATATGGGTCAGTCCAGTATACAAGTTCTCTAACTTGTACTCATGTGTAAACTTAATATCCCATATAAGTCTTCACACATGCTAGTCTTAACATATCAAAGCAACCTAATCCACAATGATATATGACTAGGGACATTTAAGAATACAATTATTCTAAGGTTATTATTATAATTGAATATATTATCCAGATAATATATATAAATATAATAATTGGAATTACCATTAAAATAACATGATTCAAAATTACAATCACCAATATGATTGGTTTTAGGGCATATACACTAACAAAGACAAGGTATCATTAATTAGAATTTTATGGTGCAAGTCCAAAAGGATCCCGAGAGGTTTTTAATTAAGCTCATTCATCCTTAAGAAGTTGTATTGAAAGAACTTTTGATTTTCTCAAAGCTCGATGGAGGATATTACAAAGAATGCCAAAATATTCAATAATGGATTAAAATAGAATTATTTGTGCAGCTTTTGCATTACATAATTATATTAGAAGAAATAAACTTGGTGATCCAACTTTCAGAATTATAGATTAAGATCCTGATTTTATAGCTCTTAAGATATTTTCAGATGATATGGCTAGTTCTTCATAAAACGATGTTGGAGAAATGAGAATTGGAGAGATGACAACTATTCAAGACACAATAGTTTCTAGTTTGATGGCAGATAGGCTAACTAAATGATAATTTTATGGTGTTATAAGCATTTATACTATATAGTATTATCAACTTTTAATTTAGATTGGATTCATTGTTAAAACTTTATTTTAATTAGTACTTTCTAATGTTGTAATATATTGTATGATTAATAAATTATTTTTCATTTGATTCATATTCATGAGAAATATTAATTTATTAATCTTCCCATTTTTCCACCATCAATGTATAAAAAATTATAATATTCATTTTTATACAAAAATTAAATAATTATAGATATTAATTTTTATTTCAATAGTACTTTCTAATTAGTGCATATTCATGGAGAATATTTATTTTAATTAATATTTTCTAATGTTGTAATATACTTTACAACTAATAAATTATTTTTCAAGGTAACCAAATTTGTGGAAAATATTAACTTATCAATCTTTTCATTTCTTCCACTGTTAACATTCGTAAATTTATAATATTTATTTTTACATAAAAATTAAAAAATTATAATTATTAATTTTTAATGGTTCATTTACTTACTATAAATATTATATTAATTTAATTTTGAAGAAATATTTTTTATATAATAAATTATAATGATATATTATTTACAAAAAAATTTAATCTACTAAATAACATATAAGATTTAATATGTTAAAATAAAAAAATAATCAAATAATTTATAAAATATACTCATACCCCTATATATCATTTTACACACAAATAATTAATTTTAAATAATTGATTTTACCAAACACTCATATTCAAATAACTAATGCAATCAACTGGTCAAATTAGCTAATTGAATTAGCTATCAACTAACAGCTAATTGAATCAGTTATCAACTAATTACCAAATAAGGCCATAATGTACGTAGCATTAGGCTATAGTATCAATTTTTTATTGTATGTACAAAAATGGGTCATTGGAGAGTAAAAGAAAAGAATTGACGATTAAAAAAAAAGGAAAAAACAAAGTCTAGCAATGTGTTTTAGGGTTCCATTTTAGCAATATATTAAAGTCTTGCAACTTTCTACAAGTAAGTCTATTGTTATTATCCCTTCTCATTAGTCAGTGTTCAACTTTCCAAGTCTTCCTAAATGGATGTAGTTGTTATGGTATTTCTATACATGTGGGTTGCCTTTTAAACTAGAAGTTCTTGGCCTTTTTATTTTCTTTTCATTTTTTTTCTTTTGACTGCTATTTTTTATTGGAATTTAGATTAGCGAATGCAAAATTTTCCAAACACATGTGCTTTGTTAACAATCAATGCTACTTTTTTGTTCTTCTTGCCTATGTTTTGGGATTCCATTTTAGCAACTTTGCAAGAGTCAAGTTTAATGTTTGGGTCCCCTGTACTTGGCACATGGTTTAACAAGTCTTGTGACTCGAGCTCATTGATCCATACAGGTTTCTTCATTATTAGGTGGTTTATCAAGGCTAATGAAAAGTTTTTTTTTTTCTAGGTCATCAAAAAGATTTTTTCCTACAGCTTAACCTTTTCCTGATGGGGAAATTTAGTTCTATAATTGTAATTGAGAAAAACCCTAGCAAATATTGAACTTCTAGTTCATCAATATCTGATCAATTGATTTTGACATCATTTCTTTTATACTCAGAAGCTTTGAGGGGAGCTTAGTATCCCTGTTGCTTCTAGGGTTTCTCAACCTAGAACTCTTTTTAATATGAAATATGTTCCAATTATGGAGGATTCTTCGAAGAAGGCAAGGCAAATTTCAAGTGAGGAAGAAGACTTAATTGCCCGAAACAGGAAAAAGATGAAAGGATTAGAGACCATGGAGGACCAAATGGACGATGCTATAGAGGAGAAGAATATGATGGAAAGGCAGAAGCTGAACCTTGATCACATAAAACATTAAGTGTTTGAGGAAATGTCAGTTCAATAGGAGAAGGTAAGTGCCATACAAATTGTTATTTCCCATAAAAATACTTTGTTGGGAATCAATGGAGGTATAGAGGAAGAGGATGAAGTAATGCAAGGTGATGAGGAGGATGAAGAAAATTCGAAAGAATCAGAAAAGATATTGAAGGAAAATAATAAAAAAGAGGAAAATATTTACTGTCCTAATGTAGTAGTCTCCAAAGAAAAAATAATAGAGTTATGTAAACCCTGGAGATTGGCTCTAATAGTGACACTTCTGGGGAAAAGATTAGGGTTAAAATTCCTAAAACAAAGATTATAAAGAATATGGGGCATGCAGAGAGGATTTGATTTATTGACATGGAAAATGATTACTTCCTGGTGAGATTTTAAAATGTCCAGGACTATAACTATGTGTTTTAAAAGGGACCATGGCTAGTTGCTGATCATTATCTCATTATACAGAGATGGAGGCCTGAGTTCAACCCTTTTGATGAAGAAATGAAAAAATACCTATTTGGATGCAGATATCGAGATTACCAATTAAATATTATAACCATCATTTTTTGTGGCGACTGGGAAATCATTTTGGTAAAACCTTAAAGGTGGATAACAACACTCTAAGATGGGGAGAAGTAGGTGATGAATTTGTGATTGAAAAAGCAAAGTTTGCCCAAATTTGCATAGAAATTGATTTAAGGAAACAATTCCTCTCGAAGTTTAAACTCAGAGGTAAAATTCATAGGGTGGAATATGAAGGATTGCATGCTATCTACTTTAGCTGTGGGAAGTATAGACATAGAAAAGAAGCTTGTCAATTTGGAAAGGATGATAACATTATGGAACAGGGGAATACCGTAATGCCTGAAAATTCAGAAACTAATCCAAAATCAGAGGTAGAGGTTGGAAGGGAAGCGTTTGGGACATGGATGATTGTTTAAAAAACAAAGGGTAATTTTACTAAAGGAGGAGGGAGAAGACAAACAGAAATGCTGAACAATAGAGTAAAGGGGAATAATATTGAAGTAAGGAGGGACATAACAAATTTTGATGAATATGAAGGCTCACGTTTCAATATGTTAACAAATGCTGATGAAGAAGGAGAGGAAGGAAATCTATTGTTAGAAGACACATCTAGGAATGATCTGATTAGACAAGAGAATTTGAAGAAAAGCTCTAGTTATTCGAAAAAGAAGAAAAATGAAGAAGTGAAAATTGTGAACTAAATGAGCCTAATTGTAGGAAAGATAATGTAAGGGAAAATAACAGATAAAAAGGATATTGAAAATATTCAAAATCAAAATAGAAAGGAAAATGCAGAGGTTCTGAAGAGTAACTTTAAGCTCACAAGAAACAAATCTCCATTGGTTTTATCTCTTTCTAAAGGAGTAGGAACCAAATCAAAGGTAGTAATAAACCGTAGTCCTACCAATATGGCTCAAAGTAAATCTCGTAGCTCCAAATTGGTTGAAGAAATCAATGTGGAAAGCAATGAAGTAAGGGAACCACCTAAACCATCAGATAAAAACTGGTGTATGGAACATATGAGAAGAGCAAACAGACATCTTCAATCGATGGAGAGCGAGATTGCTATTGAAGCTCTAGAAGGTATAAAGGTTCATCACCTAGTCTAAGGTGAAATCTTTTAGTTATAATTAATAATGTCTGTTTTAGCCTAGAATTGCATGGGAACAAGAGTAAAGTCCTTCCCGGGATTAATTCATGATTTGAAAAAGATGTATAATATTAGTATTCTAGCCTTTTTTGAAACACACTCAAGGGGATAGAAAGTTGATAGGTTGATTAAAAAACTTAATTTTGATGTTGTTTACCGAATTGACCCTATTAGATATTCTGGGGGGATTTGGTTATTATAGGATGATTAAGTTATGAAAGTGGAGATTCTAGTGACAAATTAACAATTAATTCATACCAAAACCTACTTTATTTAGGAAAATTATGAAAATTGGATGACTTTTATTTATGTTAATCCAAGACCACAAGAAAGAGAGATTCTTTGGAAAAGGTTGCAGGAATTAGTTATAAATACTGAAGGCCCATGGATCACAATTGGAGACTTCAATTCTTACCTCTCAATAGAGGATAAATTGGGGGTGCGCCCAATCGAATTGGAGAAACATGAAAAAGTTTACAGAATGCATAGAAACTTGTGGGCTATTTGATATAGGGTTCTTTGGTCTAGCATTTACCTGGGAAAGAGTAGGGATAAAAGAAAGGCTAGATTGGGTTTATGTAATATTGAATGGAGATTGAAATTTCCTGAAGCTATTTTATATCATCTGGCTCCTTTCAAATCTAATCATAGACCATTACTTCTATCTTTCAAATGAGGAGAAAAATTAACTAAAGTGATTAAAATTTTTAGATTTTCTACTACCTAGTTACTTGAGGATTCCTTCCCTAATATAGTGGTTGAAGCTTGGAAAGGATCAAAAGACTGGAAAGAAGCTGTTAGAGTATTTGAATCTAAAGCTACTAACTGGAAAAACAATACCTTTGGAAACAAAAAAAAAAAAGAAAGGTCTCATGGTAAGGATGCAAGGAATAATGCGTAAATTAGAAGAAAGCTCAAATCCTTTCTTAGAGCAGCTTTAAAAACAACTTTAGGAGAGTTATGAAAAAAATTTGCTTCAAGAAGAAATCCAATGGTACAAAAAATCTAGATGTAAATGGCTTATGTATGGAGATAAAAACACAAAATATTTTCATGCATCAATAATAATCAAAAGAAGAAAGAATAAGATAACAACTTTGAAAGATGATAATGGGATCTGGATAATAGAGGATGATAAATTGAAAGATATGGCTGTTACTTTCTACAAAAAGCTTTTTTCAAAGGAGAACCAATTGCTAGCTAATTTCCTGATTAAAAATTCTTTTCCTATGATTCAAGATATGGCCAGGGAAGAAATGAACACTCTAGTTACAAGGGAGGAAATTAAAAAGGTTGTTTTTAAATTTAATCCTCATAGGGCAATTGGACCATATGGTCTTTAGCTTGCTTTTTGCAAAGTCAGTGGATGATAATCAGAAACTCAGTTTGTGAACTGATCCTGGAGATCTTTAGAAGCCCAAAAAGAATCAGGGAGATAAATGATACTTTATTTGTGCTTATTCCCAAAATTGACAAACCAGAATGCCTTAAATAGTTCAGAACAATAAGCTTATGCAATGTGAGCTATAAAATTGTTACAAAAATTGTAGCTAACTGAATAAAACCCCACTTAAGCCATTTGATATCTCCAAATCAATGTAGCTTTGTTCCAGGAAGGCACAGTTCAAATAATATAGTAATTGCTCGGGAAATCATCCATACTATGAAATCCAAAAAAGGGAAGAGAGGGATAATGACCATGAAGGTGCACTTGGAGAAGGCTTATGATCGTGTTTGTTGGGAATTCCTTGAAGATACATTGAAAGAGGTTAGTTTTCCTATGGGAATGACTAACTTAATAATGCAGTGTGTTTCATCATGCAATATGAAAGTTCTTTGGCATGGAAACTAAACTGAACCTTTTTATCCTTCTAGAAGGATTAAACAAGGAGACCTTCTTTCTCCCTATTTATTTGTGTTATGTATGGAAAGGTTAGCTTATTGCATAGCAAGAGAAGTGGATCAAAAAAGGTGGAGGCCTGTTAAAATTGGAAAGAATGGATGTTTTATATCTTATCTCTTCTTTGTGGATGATCTTTTGCTTTTCTTTGAAGCTTCCTTGGATTAGGTGGAAAGTATCCTGTGTTGCCTTGACACTTTCTACAAAAGTTCAAGTCAGAGAGTGAATTTTGAAAAAACTAAAGTCTATTTTTCAAAAAATGTGAATTATACAAGAGCTAATCAAATTAGTTAGGAGCTCGAATTTGGAATCACATCGAATTTGGGGAAATATTTAAGAGTTCCTTTGTATCATGGAAGAGTTACCAAATCCATTTATGCCCATATCCTAGAAAATGTTTAACAAAGGCTAAGCAATTGGAAAACTAATACGTTCTCTTTTGCTATACTCTCAAGTAGTCATTTCAACCCTCCCAATGTGTACTATGCAAACTACTCTACATCGTTCTAGGGTTTATGAGGAAGTAGAGAAAAAAATGCGCAGCTTTTTATGGGGATCAAATAATGAAAAGAAGAAGTCTCATCTGGTAAGCTGGAATTAGATTTGTAAACCTAAACAGTATGGGGGTTTAGTTTTAGAAAATTGAAATATCAGAATGAAGCTTTTCTCATGAAAGTAGGCTTCAATCTAGTAACTAACAAGGATGCTTTATGGGCTCGAGTTCTAAGGGAGAAATACGGATGTGGTCAAGGTAATTTTCCTAAAGTAGAAAGGAGAAGTAATCAATCACACCTTTAGAAAGGAGTCTATAAAGTTTAGAAGAATCTTTCAAAGGGGTTTAAAATGGTGATCTGCAATGGAAGAAATACAAAATTCTGGGAAGATACCTAGGTAGGGAATTGCCCTCCAATAGAAGTAACCAACAAGGAGATCCCTTCAGATTTGAAAGAACTCACAGCTAACCAATTTGTAAAGGAGGATGGGAGCTGAAATTGGTCAAAATTTGAAGAATTTCTTCCGGAAAACATTTGTAGGAAAATAGCTAGTATTCTCCCTCCTAATGCTAAGCTTGGCCCAGATGAAATTTCATGGCTGCCTGCTAAATATGGAAGTTTTTCAATGAAGTCAGCGTATCAGTTTATAACTGAAGATAACAATCCCAACTATTCAGTTTGGAGCAAAATATGGAAATAGAATGGTCTGCCAAGAATCAGAAGCTTTATCTAGCTAATTGCAAGCAAGGAACTCTTAACAAATGAAACAAGACTTCACAAACACTTAACCTCAGTAGATGCTTGTCCAAGGTGCAATAAGAGTAAATCAATTCTACATGCGGTTACAGACTGTGATGATATATCTCAGGTATGGCTTAGATTAGTACAGCCTTGTTATTAGGAGAAATTCTTTTCTACTAATGTTCATGAATGGATTTGAATATGACAACCAAAGTAGGAAGGGATGCTGAAGTAGATTGGAAGTTGTTGTTTGGTACTACATGTCATGAAATATGGTTTCAAAGAAACAAATGGGTCTTTGATAACAATGCTTCAAATAATGCAGATTTGGTAACAACTTGCTATTTCAAAATTAGAGAAGCTATGGAGATGGCCTATAAGCTAGCAGATTTCAGCCAAAGGAAAAACAGTGTAGAAATGGAGTGTGGTTGGATATTCCCTGATTATGGCTAGATCAAAGTTAATACAGATGGTTCTTGTTTTCAAGGAGGAGAACTAGCAACTTGTAGGGGAGTTCTGAGGGATTATGCAAATGACTGGATAGCTAGTTTCCCCAAAAATTTAGGAAAAGGCAATGTTCTTTCTGCAGAGTTGTGGGGGGCTGTTACAAGGCTAGACTTGGCTTGGAAAAAAGGATTCAAAAAAGTGTGGATAAAGCTAGATTCACAATTTGCTTATTATCTCATCTTACATGGTGGTGGACCAAGTCATCCAAAGCTGCCTCTGATAAAACTAATGAAAGAGTTAATGAATAGAGAATGGCAAGTAAAAATCTCCCACACTTACAGAGAAGGAAACAAGGTGGCAGATTGGTTGGCAGGAAGAGGGCATCACTTACCTTTTGGAGAATTGCAAATTTTTAATGAGATTCCTAATGGATGTGGTAAACTTTGTATGGAAGATAGTTTAGGAATATCTGTTAGTAAAATGATTCTGGTATAATTGGGCATTCCCCCGTTCAACAACAACCGAAAAAAAAAATTGTAATTGAGAAAGGGTACTAGAAACCTTTTATTTTTCATCAAAAAGCCTTTTTTCATGAAAGGTTTAGATATTCTATTTCTTGTTGGACCACAGCCCAATAATGCTCATGAGTCACATTGTTATAAATTTATAATTAAATTATTAAATAAAAAAAATATAATTGAATAATCCAACATTTTTGAAAAAAAATTAAATGATCCATTTAATATTGCATTCCCTTCTCCGTCTTTCTTCCCTAACCTACCCTCTCTCCGAAGAGAATTGATACTGCAATGTAACTATACATAGGAAAAACACTTAAATTGAAATCAACCGTCACAATTATATTTAGAATCACAAATCTAATCTAAGTTGAATTAACCTTACAAGTTTTAAATTAGGTTTAAAAATATTCTTGTGCGAACATTGTTCATTGTGGGCCTGAAAAATAAGGTTTTAGTTTTGTACAACGGTGGCTTGAAGATTCAAGAAGAATGATAAAAAGTATATATATATATACATAAGAATTATAATTTTTTCAAGTAAATGAGTGGGTGTCGTTACCATGACTCAATGCAAATGTTTGTTTTTATTCATGACCTTTGTGATTCTTACGCGTGAACACAATTCCACATTATTTGTTAGGCAATTTTGTTTTTGAGGAAGACTGACCTTAAGAATGGTGGAAAATATTTTAAATGGTTTTTAAATCTTTATTTTATTATTAAAAATTTTAAACAAAATCAATAGATTATGTATAAAATTTTGAATTTTTTTTACAATTTATTATCTTCTAAATTTTAAAAAAAACTTCTAAATTAAAAAATTGATTTGTGTGAGAAATAATCAATGAATACATAAAAATCAAATGAGAATTTGATAAATTTTTTATAGAAATTAGTAGAAATTAATCTACGATATGCATATTCTACAATTTTGGTGTCAATTTCCCATGATAATCAATGTCCAAATTGGTTGCAGTTTACGTCTGCTAATTGAATGCAGCCTCACACCTGTTATCAGCTTTTGGATTTTACGCACCATCAAACCCGTAATCTGACCCGTACCAACTTACTTAAGAGTTTCAAAATTCTATAGGTCCTTGTTAGGGTGTTTATGTAATTTTAAAGTTTTAGATGATGTGTCGAGTTTAGAGATTATTATTAGATTGAATAATTTAATTTTAATTATTTTATTAATAGATACTGTGAAAAAATTTCCATTTAAAAACTCGTCACATAATCCCAAATTTTAAAATAAAATTGTGTATAAGATCGGAGACAATTACCAAAAACCTTAAATAACGAGACGCAGTTGTAGAAACTGTCGGACCCAATTGCACGGAGATGACTGTTCAAAACCTTCTAACGTTTACAGAGAATTATTTGGCCATCAAAAGCCGCCTTGATTTGAATAATCTTGCATGATTCAGTTACGACTCTAACAAAATTATATAATTAATAGTTCTTAAATAGACTGATTAATATTGAATTAGAATTCTATGTTTTTTTAATTACAGTCATATAATATAGCTTTTACGTGATATGAATATAACTTGATGAGATATAAGCACAATTTATCCCTAAAAGCTCATAATTTTTAATTGGTTGATGCATGTGTATTTGAAGGTGAGGATATTTTACCAACAAAAACAATTTCCCAAGTTGAAACATAGAAAATTGTTTTATGGGTATCCATCTCTTTCAAAATAAGCCTATAACATAATCATAGTAAAAAGACATTATTTAGTTGGAACATAACGACAAGTATGATTCCCATTCAATGTATTCATTTATCTTGCCTTCCCTTTTTCTATCCTCTACCTCACCGTTCTCTTATCTCAGTAAACTCAATACAAAATTTTAAAAGATATAATTTTTTAATCAAAAAAAGATATAATTTCAATTACGTTATAAGAAGAAATGTTAGAGTTTGTTTGAATGTATAATTATAAACACAATGACATTATGAAGAAATAATTAATGCAAAATTTATACATAACCTTTGTATTTATTTATAATTCTAAAATTTCACATAAAATATATTAAATTCTTTTTTGGTTCAGAACATATTTTTGTCTTTCTTGTATTTCAAAATCAATCAACTTCAGTAGTACTTATTTCCCTGCAACTTGGGGGGACGCGTGCTTATTCCAAATTCTTTGGTTTTGTCTTGTTTTCGAGGTCACTTTCACTCCGTTTTTTACAATAAACTGTAAGTAAATTTTTAAAAATATTTTCTAAATTACTTATAAATTATTTAAAGTAACTTATAATTTATAAATTATTTTTTTAATTTTTTTTAAATTTATTCTTATTTTTTTTATTAATTTACAACTCATATCTTTTATAATATAAATTTAAATAATTTTTATAAAATATAATTAATTATATTTTAAGTAATTATAATTTTATAATAAATAATAAAATAAAAACTATATAAGTAAATAAATATATAAATTTATAAAATATTAAAAATTATACTTTTATTTTAAATTTTTTAATTATATTAATATAATTTTATTTTTAAATAAATAAAAATTATTTTAATTATATATGTTTCTATTAATTTATCCTTTTTTATCATTTTGTAATTTCAACTAGTTTAACAACTAATTTTACGAAACACTTTAATTAACTTATCAGTTATCAGCTAACTTGTTAATTAGTTGCGCGAAACGGAGCCTTTACCCTGCATGCACTTCACTTGAGTTTGTTCAAACTACACTAATTTTGATTTTTTTTAAAAAAATTTCATGAAAATGCTTGAAATTAAGATTTCAATCTATATAAATATAAAAAATATAAAATTTGTAATTAATTTAATTAAATAATTCCACCGTTGTGGGGACTCATTTCTTCGAGGAACAGTATTACTCCAAATTTTCTACAAGAAGATTATTGAGTCATTTTATTTCTCCGTTCACTATAATAAAATAATGGAAATAAAAAAAATTATGTTTGAGGATTTTACATTTATTTATAAACTAAGCTTTGATGGAATCTTGTAATTTTTGTAAAAGGATTTATTTTCGATCTTTTTTGAAAAAACATTAGAATTTTGTATGTTAACAAGTGTACAAAACATATTAATTTTTAAGAGCAAATTAGATTGATTTCCTCTTAAAGATATCTTCATTTTTCAAAATTACATACTTTCATCATTATGAAATACAACTTTAACTTCTGAGCTGCAATTGTTTTTCAATGTTGAGTTTCATAATTGGAATACAATGCCAATATGTTTTTTTTTTTCTTTTTAAGAATAAAAGCAATCTCACTTTTTTATATATAGTTATGTCGCACAATTTTACATAAAAACGTAAGTAAATAATTTTTCAGCGATGAGTGATGACATACAAAAAGAGACTGTAATTAAAAAAATTAACTTTGTAGCAATGACAATGAAAAATCTTTAAACTTGAAGTATATAATTTTAAAAGTCAGAGATGTATTGAGTCAAATTTCAAAGAATGTGAACGTAATTCATTTTTTAATTTTATGAACCTTTGCACCTGAAAAGGATATAATTTTAAAGTATATAATATTATAATTTCAAAGATGTACTGTGCGAAATTTCAAAGTATATAATTCTAACTTGTTTAAACAACGAGACGCAATTACAAACGCATCTAAGGTCCTCTTTTCTTTGATGCATCCTTAATTCCACAGTCAAAAAAAGCATTCTGCATACCTGATAGTGATTTCTTTGGCGGTTAATTGGAAGCCCCACGAATCATCTATCTGTTCTTCTTATTTTAAAAAATCTTTCAATATTCAGTTTCTCTTACAAAATTATGAGATTAATGATAATTAAATAGGCTTAATAATATTGAAATTGAATTTTCTGCTTTTATTACAGTTATATATGTCATGTCATTTTACCAACAGTAAGAGAATTTAATAATTTTTAATTAACATAATAATATAAAAAAAAATGGTAACGTAATTATATTGATGGGGGAATCAAATTTAAACCCTTAGGAAAAAAAAACCAATAAAGCACGAATGCTTTTCATTCATAAATTTGCGCTCCCATTTTTTATCTCTAACTCATCCTTCCCTTACGAAAATATTTAACTTTACTGGGAACATAATTTTTATCTTTGTAAATTCCATTCAACAGTTTAAAAGATATATATTGTTTTCATTATAAGAATTCAATTTAAAATTTATTAAAATTTTGATGAAGTATTGAATTCTTTCATTTTAAAATTATTAAAATTTTCATATTTATTAGAATTTTTCTTACGTACTAAATTGACAGTGCTCCTAAAGAGGAAAATGAGCCCCAGATTTTCATACGTGAAAATCTTCTTCCATAAAAATTGCAAATAATTAATCTTTTAAGAAAAATGAAGGGATATTTCTATTACTACATCAAATGAGTGGATGTTGTTGTCATCGGTCAATCAAAATGGTTCTGCTTTTCTTTTCTTTTCTTTTTTTTTAACTTTTTCTCCTCTTACGACCTCTTATGGGTGAATGCAATGCCACACATTGTTACGATTATTTTAGTGTTATGTTAATTTATAATTTTTTAATTTAATCAATAAATTATAAGTTAATTTTTAATGATATTTGATGTGTTAACTTATTTGAAAAAATAAGTTCTTATTTGACAAGTTACAAAAAATAACTTATAACTTATAAGATATTAGTTTTTCAAAATGTTTTCAAATTTGATCCATGATAACCTATATCCTAATTATTTAAATTAATATTTTATATATCTAAATTAATTCAATATAAATAACTAATACGTAATATAAAAAATATATTTAATTAAATTTTAAATAATTATATTTTTATTTTAAATATTTTGATAGAATTATTTTAATTTGGTCTCAAAATAAGTATAAATTAATTTAATTTAGTTATTTATTCATATTAATATAACCTTTTATATTATTTTATATTTTTTTAGTAAAAAACTATTTTTATCAAATATTTTTATTGTAATTAACCATCTTATTAGTTATTAATTAACTTATTAACTACTCTTTTCATTCCTTTCTAAGTGTCATTGCAGAGAAATAATTTTATTTTTATTTATTTATTCAATATAACCCTTTCCATCTAAATAAATGACCAACAATTTGACTTATTGGCATATTTTTAATAAGAATATATTAGTAAAAAAATTCTATGGATATCAATTGAAATTGAACTTCAAACCTCATATATCTATTAAATTGATCTTTATAAATTTATCTGACCATCCAATATTCAACAATAATTTTTTATTTGTATTTAAAATCTAATTTCAAATCTCGTTTTTTATACATATAATATTGATGTTAGAAATTAGTATACTTAATCTCTCTTAAAATTAAAATTATTTATTATATTTTTTAATTCTTATATACTAAATTTATACGATACTTGATAAAAAAATGGAAGAAGTAACCATTAACTTATCAATTTATATCAAACAGAACATTTAGTGTGGGGGAAGACAGTCCTGGAAGAAGACTCTTAGTTCCTTGATTTGCTCCTTTTAACTTACTCTTCCGTTTCATGTAGGCCGACAAACGCATTTTCTATATATATAATAATTTCTCTTTTACTTAATTATATTTAAAAAATTATGATTATATAAATATTCTGTTTATTTAATATTATATATGAAAAATGCGATGACAAAATAACGATTGCTTTTTTTTAAATTGTTTTTCTTACTGTCATAATATTATATATTATTTTTTATTGATTATAAAACATGTGGATGACACAAACTTCTATACTTTTACGCCTGTAAATGTCTTTTTTAGTTTGCTCTTCTGCTTAATTTATATATCTAAAACCCTTCCTCATCGATGTAGCTCATTTTACCATTTGAAAAACAGAATCGTACGTGATTTTCAGCTTTTATTATCAATGACCACAACTACCACTATTTATCACTGGTAATTACTATCAACCATCATCTGTCTTCAATAATTACGATTTATAACCACTTACCATCTATGATCTCTATCTTTATCACTCATGATTAATGATCTCTATCGATCATTACATAACGCTAATGAATATTATCAATCGTTATTCATAATTAGTGATTACCATTGATCACCACACATCATAGGTGATCATTATTATCATTATCCATCATCAATAACAATGGTTGATCACCATACACTACCAATCATCACTTATTATTAGTAATTGTTGTTGGACATTTCCTATCAACAACTAATACTATTGAATACTCAATTTTTTATTAAGATATTTTTAGTAATCTAACATTAGTTTTAAAAATAAATAAATTAATTAAAATATAATATTATAATATCATATTTTTAATAATTAATTTTTTTAAAATCATGTTTTCAAGAATATTAAGATTTCCGATAATATATAATTTTATGAACTAAACCCACCTTGGGTGCTTGTTATAAGATTTTCCAATCATATTTTGATATTTGTGGAATTCTTTTATTTACTTACTATTAATAATTACAATTTAAAAATTAAGATAATTACTAATGTACCAATTATTTTCTTTGAACAAAATAATTAACATGTATGCCATGGTATGATCGGAAAACTTTATGACAAATACTTAAAAGAATGTTTTTTCCTTATTTTTTCCATGGCATGCGAGTGATTGCAGGCATTAATTACTTCTTGATCGGAGGAATTCTTGCACAATCTAATTATAATATATATTGTTACTTTTAATCGATAAAGAGAAATCAATAAGCAATTTTATAAAATTCTCATGAATTAAAATTTTTAATTTTAAATACAATAAAAAATCCAGTAAATTCAGTAAGGTTAATTTTGAGTCTAATTTAATTTGTTAATTAAAATTTTCAGCTTTTAATTTAATCGGAATTATTAAAACAAATCAAACGTAATTGAGATTATAGAGATTATGAAAATATAATAAATAAAAGAAAGAAATCATGAAGATTCCTCTAGAAGGAAGAAAACACATAAAACTTAGAAAATTCAGTAAATAAGAAAAAGAAATTAGAGATATTATGAAAATTCAATAAATGAGAAAAAGAAATTAGGAAGTTTTTTTTTTCAATGTAATATAAATTAGTATATATAAATGAGACATTCAATCTCATGTAATTGCATGAGTGTGACTTACGACAGTATAATATTCATTAAAAAAAGATTGATTGTATGAGTATGACTTGTTGCAACATAATATTCATTAAGAAGAAATGAAAATTAACATATGACAAGTTATGAGAATAATACTTAACATAATAAGAGATAGAGAATATCACAACTAATATACAATGTAAAGATTATACTACAAAATTTTTACTTAAAATGTTGATAAATAATTTTGCAGTGATAAGTGATAATATGTGAGAAGAGATTGTAATTAAAAAAATTAATATTATTATTTTTTATAATGATTAAAATACTTTAAACTGGAAGCGTATAATTTTAGAAGTCAAAGATGTATTGAGCCAATTTCACCGAATGTGAACCCAATTTTTCACTTTTAAATTTTATGAACACTTGCACCTGCAAGGGGAGCCGCACTAACTATATCAAACAACGAGGCGCAATTACAAACTGACTTAATTATACAAATAAAAATATGTTTGATATACATATTATCTCTATTTAAAGTAAAATTTTCTTCTCTTAATAGATAAAACAAATTTATAGGAACAATTTTATATAATTTGTGGGAGCAATAACTATAATTAGCATATATATATATATATATATATATATATATATACACACACATTTGTATAATTTTATTTTATTTTTTGTGAGGGCAATTTCCCCCCATAATGTATAATATAAATCCATCCTTCGGTATGAGTAATTAAAAAAAGATGAATAATTATAACAAATATAAAAAATAAAAAATAAATAATAAATAATATTAGTTATAAAATTTAAAAAATATAATAGTTAAGGAGGGGTTGAACGTTACGTTTTGTATTTGTTTAAAATAGGATAAAACACATTAATAACAATGATTTAATAGTAATGTTAACAAGTATTTCTAACTGAATATATATCACTTATGTGAATATAATCTATGCAAAAATTTCTCTACTTTCAAACACGATTACGTGAAACAACCAAACGTACAACGACCGTTCGGCTCTACCTTCTAATTATTCTGACACCTACATTAAACAAATTTAAAATGCCCATTATACCTGTAAAGGTGGAAGCGTGCCGCCCCATTTACAATCGTACTTCTTGACATTATAAGTGGTCATTTTGTTCATGATAAATGTGACTTTCTTCACATTAATAAAATAATATTAAAAATTTTTCAAAAAATTTATATAAAAAATTATATCATAAAATATTTAATTTTTTATAAAAAATTATTTTTCATATGAATTAAGCGACTCTTAATTCTTCTTCTCAGTCATAAAATTTTGAATGCAGTTGAGGATATAAAAATCTAAAAAAATATTGTATTTTACTTGAACTAATTTTCAGTAGAGTTTTTCTCTCTTTACATATTAAGTTTGAACTCTAAATCTGTACAATCTTATACATAAATTTAGATTAGAAGGAAAAAGGGTGCTGACCGCCTTCGGACAAACATTCGAGGGTCCCTGATCTGTCGTTGTGTGAGAGCACGCTTTAAGGGCATGGTCGAAATTTTTGCCCGCTAACAGGGTGAATTTTAGATGGATAATAAGAACGAAGGAGGGAAAATGTAGTAATGGAATCCAAATTAGGTGCTTGTTAAGATATTTCTAGAAATTTGATACTTGGGATGATGTGACAAAATACAGGTCACTAGATGAGATTATAAAAATTTTGATAATAATTTAATAATTTCATTCGGTGACTTATATTTTATCACATCACTTCAAATACTATTCTTCTAAAGACATCTTAGAGTTCACCTCCAAATTATATGGAACAGTCACGTGCAATTGATCAGTACTCAAGGAAATATGGGTTGTGGCATAGTGGGTAGATTTCCACCTCTGCATACAGCATGTTCGCAGGGATGGGTACGTTGCGTAAAAAATAGGAACGTAGTATTCGTTGACTTCAGTATTATTATGGCAATTATACGTAGTCCCGAGTACTGGATGGCAAATAAATCCGAAATCTATATATTTAAATTTGAATTCATTAAAAATATGAATTTAAATAAATTTATATAGATTTATTCAAATAATATATTATCATATTTTAATTTTTAATTACATTTAAAATATTTAAATTTTAATTTGAGTTTATATAATTTTATTCAAATAGTTCATTATTTCTTATAAATTTAAATTTTGTTTTTAATAAATAAATTAAATATTATATTTTTATTTTATTTTATTTATCAATATAATTTTTTTTATAAATGTCAAATCTATTAAAAATATCAATAAAATTATCACATAATAACAGCACTTATATTTAGTAAAAATAATATGTATTATAAAGCTTACTTCTACCAAAACATTATACTTCTTCATGCAATTTCAATAATTACTATTGTGATTAAATTTTTTATATATTATATTATTTATATATAATATAAAAATAAAAATATTTTTTATTATTAAACTCATTTAAATTTGAAAATAGTTTGAACAAAATAATATAAAATTTAAATTTAATTTGAATATTAATCAAGTCAAACTTATTTAGAATTAAATCTATTTTTTTACAAATCAATTTTAAATCAATTACAAATGATTTGATTTGTTCCGATCCCTACCCATATATTTATATCTAAGAAAGAACTTAATGCTTTGCTTGATTTGGATGATTTCATGGGAGAAAGAAAATTTTAGGTAGAAAAGTACAAAAAAACCTCCTAAATTTCTTGTTTGGCTAATTGCAGAAAATAAGAGGGAAAGGAAAAATAGGTTTAATTTCATATAGTGGGACTCATAAGTTTTTTTCTTTCTTTACACTTGAGGAGAAAATGAAGAGAAGTTGCTAATAGTGCTCATTTCTTGCTCCTCTACATAGGTACTAGCTGCTATTGCCGTCTCCTTTACCAAAAGAAGCTCAGTTTGATGCTGCTTCTACAAGTTTGAATCCAAGTAGTTAATATGATTTTCTTTCTCCTCCAGACTCTAATTTGCAAGTTTGAGTTAGTTTCCTTTCCTAGTTTCCCATTTATTGTCGCTGCCTTTCTTTTGTAGATCTGTCACCATCCATCACTGAATGCTCCATTAGTCATTGGTGTTTAACTCCAAGTGTCTACCATCTTGTCTCTGGTTACGCCAAGAAATGATCTAGCCCAATCATATGATGTAGCATCCCCACATCTTGTCTACCATTCCATAGGTTAGGTCATGTGGATCGGACCCAGATTCAATGCTAATTCGACTTTCCCTCTTTTTCTTTTGTAAATAATCATAAAAAAATTTATTATTTTTATGTTCAAATGTACAAAATTTACTAGAATAATTAACTTGATTGTTTTTTTTTCCCTTCTCATATAACTATAATTAGTTATTATTTGCAATTTCTTCCTTTTTTAATTTGATAGGCCCTTTTTCAAATTTAAACAAAGTTGTTTGTATGGTTTCATTAATCTAGCCAAAAGGGTTTTAAAAAAATGGACATTTTGATTTGTTATTTTGAAGACTTGGTCTGCTTTATGACTTCTGCTCCTTATCCTCCTTTTTTTGTATTTATTGAAATGAACAACTAATTAATTAATCATAGATAATTAGTTGTGATATTTGGGTTTGCAAGTTTAAAATTGAGGGTTAGGGCATTAGAAAATTTTGAATGTTAATTATATATATATATATATATATATATATATATATATAAAGAGAGAGAAATAGGTAGGTAGTTTAGTTTTCATTATAGTTATTATAGAAATTTCTTTTTGTTTAATTAATTCAAATATTAATTATTTGCTAATTTTTTATATGGCTCAAAATATTAATTATTACTATTATTATTATTATTATTATTATTATTATTATTATTACCGGGAGTAATTTGATTTATATAAGAAATAAATTTTCATGAGAGATGGAACGTCCTAAAAAAATTTCTTTGTTAACTTTCTATGAATTTTTTATAATTATATGATTGATATTAAGAAATTAATACTTTTTAATAATTTTTTTCACATTTTATTTGATTTAATGTTGAAATTTTTAAAAATATTATCAAAATAATTAATATACCCTTTAAATTTGTTATATAAAAATGAAATATTCATAAATCTTAATTATTTCCAATTATTTTTTGAAATTATATTTCTAATATATTTTATTAAAAACTTATTGATTTGTTTCTATAATTATTTTGTTTCCTATCAGTTTTATTTACATTCAAATGATATTAAAAAAAAATTTCTCCCCCATTTTCTTTCTTTCCTATTTTCTCTTACAATCAAACACAACCAATTTCTCTCTTGATTTTTTTTTCTCCTTTGGTTTTTCCTACAACCAAACACATTTAAGAAAAATAACTTTTTTCCTCTTTTTCTTTTTTCCCCATCTTCTTCTCTTACCAAGCTGAAAGTTTAAATTGGACATGAGTGGGTTACACCCCAATCCTAGGGCAAGATCCACGTGTACCTCTCCATCCTATTTCAGGAGTAATGGGAAAATCTTCAAAAAAAGTAGATCCAAACGAGTGATGAAGCTCATAATAAAGTGAATCTCATCCTGTATTTGTACCTCTTCTCCTAAAATAAGGGAATACTTTTATCTGCCTCTTAGACGGCGTAGATAAAAGCTGTTTTTTTTTTTAAAAGATAGTAACATTATCGTTACGTTTTGGGATGCGAAGAAATGAAGAAGCAAAGTTTGATGCATAAACGGTTATTTGGTTGATAAGAAAACATATAGAAAGTATGACTTCAATTTCTCATAACTTGAAATAAATTGTTTTACTTACCTTCTTTAAGATAAAAAGAACTTTCGGTGGAATTTTTTAAATTATATTATTTAGTAAATAATTTTCAACATTTTTCATAAAAATTTATGGGAGAGTTTACTTTTAAAAGGATTCAACTTTCTTTATTAACTTCCTACATGAATGAAACAATTAGTAAGAATAAGTGTTATAGTCATAACATATAAGAAGTTCTTGAATTGAGAAATTTTAAATACTTTAATTATAATTATGTTCTTAGTCCCATCCAAAAAATAAAAAATATTGTCAATTTCATTTTCTACTTATACTTTTTGGATTACAATAACAACACGTGTTATTGAAACATATAAGAACAAATTAAGCATCATATTCACACATTAGAATTTTCGGACAATAAATGGAAACCTTGCGAGAACTTGTCAAAGTTGCCTGCTCGTTGGTTCCGTGCTCTCCGATTCCTCTCTATATATGTCGCAGGCATTAGCATTACATATCACCCACACCCCAAAAATATCTCTTTCTGGAGTCCTTCTGGTCTATCTTCTTACTTCTCAGTACATTACTCTTTGTAGGATGGAGATGGCAAATATCATCCACTTCCTTCAAGACAAGACCATTTTAGTTGCCGGTGCCACCGGTTTTCTTGCCAAAGGTATATACACTATGTTTTTTCTCTCTCTCTCTTCCTTGTGACTCTGAGGACGTACGATGTTGGAAGTATGAATTATAATCACAAAAATATAAAATTAATCATAATAAAATTATGAGCGTACCTGAAATATAATTTGATAAGGTCATGACTGATTTGAATGATGATGAGTAGAATTACAACTTACTTGACCCCTTAGGTTATCAAGATAGAGAGAAAAGGGAGAGAAAAATTTAGAAGAGTGAGAATCCTTATTTTTCTGTGTGTTCAAATAATAACCCTGATCTCTTTATTTAAGGTCAGACTTGTGATAGGAAACTACTGCTAATTACTTAAATAAATATTCTAATAATTGATTAATGTTAATCCATATAATATTTCTAATAAAATTAATTATTTTATTTTTGAATACAACATACGAATCATGTTCGGATGAATTGATGTTTGTATGCCTTTGCAGTTTTTGTTGAGAAGATACTGAGGGTTCAGCCGGATGTCAAAAAAATCTATCTTCTTTTGAGGGCCTCAAATGCAGAAACTGCCAAGCAGCGTTTGCACCATGAGGTGAGAAATAATTGATATTGTGTAAATGTCATTTAAGTTCGGGCTTCTTACTCTTTCCTCTACTGTGCTGCTTTTTCTATCATCTTCCCACGCATGAAGTTGTTTAATGTGCAGATCTTAGGGAAGGAGTTGTTCGGATTGTTGAGGGAAAAGTTGGGTGCAAGATTTGAATCCTTTGTATCGGAAAAGTTGACTGTGGTGCCAGGGGACATTTCTCAGGAGGACTTGGGTCTGAAGGACTCCTCTTTTAAGGAAGATATTTGCCATCACACAGATATCATTGTTAATTCGGCTGCAACAACTAACTTTGATGAAAGGTTAACTAGTATATAAATATATAAAATTAACTAAAATCATCAATCCGTTTGTTTTTCTCACTTAAAATTAACTTTGTATATATATCAATAATCCTACTCTTACTTTCTTTCTTTCTTTTTTTTTTTATTCTCTCACACACTCCGCCTCGAAAAAATATTTCAAAAAAAAAAAAATGGACCTCACTCCAAGTCTCACAATCTCACTCAACGTTCGATACCTTCTATTAGAGTTTGAAAATTTCACATCAATTATGAATTAAGTATTTTTAAAATTTCTTTTGGCCAAATTTCTCCTTTTTAATGCAGATATGATGTGGCACTGGGCATAAATACCTTAGGAGCCAAGAATGTGCTGTGCTTCGCCAAAAAATGTGCTAAGCTGAAAGTGCTTGTCCACGTATCAACAGGTTTCGTATTACAAATCTTTAATCCCTTTTTAGGCATTATTTTTGTAGCATCGGTCAGCTTTTATGGTCCAATGGGATTTATTAATGAGCATATAAAATTGATACGGTTTGCAGCTTACGTGTGTGGGGACAAAGGAGGACTCATACTAGAGAAGCCGTACCAGTTGGGTGATTCACTAAATGGAGCGGGGGGATTGGATATTGAAGAAGAAAGGAAAGTGATACAAGACAAACTGAATCAGCTTCGAGATGCGCGAGCCACAAAAGATGAAGTCAAAGCCGCCATGAAGGACTTGGGTCTGATAAGGTTTCTTTCTCACCTTAATTTCTCTGCTTTCTTCTGAATAAAACTATTGATACTGCCAACAGAGAAGAATGATTTTCTTTGGTTATATATTCAAATATCCTTCAACATTAATACTTTTACTTGAAGAGCAATTCTTCTTAGAATTGAGTCCAATTCAAAATACTATTGGCATCCTATTCAATGAAATTGAAAGAACATTTTTTGCTATTGTAATTCTTTTCAGAGAGATTTTCCCATATTTAGAATTATTAAGTCTGATCGAATTTGGTAGCAATATTTGAGCGAATGTCTACTAGCATTATAAGTATATCATTAACGTCTTATCCCGTAAGATAAAATTGAGAAGACTTATCATTCTTTCCATTTTCTAAGAAGACAACTAATAACAATTTGACTGTCTCAGGGCCGCAAAGTACGGATGGCCAAACACGTATGTCTTCACAAAGGCAATTGGCAGAAAATGGTTGCAGGACATCTGAAGGGAAATCTGCCCCTCGTTATTGTGCGTCCAACAATGATCACTGGCACTTACAAAGATCCCTTCCCCGGCTGGATAGAGGGTATAAGGTAATTAGTTCACAAATCTAATCCACAGTTTTTTAGTTCATAAGAGGAGAATTGAAAATCATTGTCCCTGGGTGCTTTTTGCTGCAGAACCATTGACAGTGTGGTCGTGGCTTACGGGAAAGGGAAACTGAGTTTGCTTCCTTGCCGATACAAATGCAATTTTTGATGCGGTGAGTGAGTCTCGCTCGAATAGTGAATACCATAACCCATTCATCTCGTAAACTGAATTTTTTGAAATGCATGCAAATCAGATACCAGCTGACATGGTGATAAATGCGATGCTGGCGGCCATGGTGGCCCATGCAAAGCAACCCAATGATAATGACATATATCATGTGGGGTCCTCTTCGAGAAATCCAGTAAGATTCAGCAATCTTAAAGACTACAGCTCGAGGTACTTCAGAGCAAAGCCTTGGATAAAACAAGGTGGATGGAAAGCCAGTCAAGGTTGGCAACGTCGCATTGCTGGGCAACATGGCCAGCTTCCAGAGATACATGTTCATTCGCTACCTACTTCCTTGAAAGTTCGTAGTTATCTATATTTCCTGTTCCTCAAGAATTCACTCAACATTAACAATGGAGAAAAAAATGCTTGCTGATTTTGCTTGTAAACAGGGATTAGAGCTGGCCAATACAGCATTTTGCGGGTCTTTTCAAGCCAAGTATACTGAGCTTAACAGGAAGATTCAGATTGTGATGCATTTGGTGGAACTTTACAAGCCTTACGTATTCTTCAGCGGCGTGTAAGTGATGACTAACATAGTATATTTAATTAATTGTTTGGCATTTAATATTGTAAAGACACTCGATGTTATTTCTAATATTTTTTTGTCTTCATATTCTAAGTTTAAATATAGAACTTCGTCCGTGTTACATAACTTACCACACTCATACTATCATTAAAAATTTATTGAGGCTCTGTTTTTTACTTTAGAGATATTTCTTGTAAAAAATTTTATTTTCTTATATATAAAAGGAAGAGTAATATATATATATATATATATATATATATATATATATATATGTATATATGTATATACACAAACCTCATGATTAAAATACATATATCTAGAATTATAATAGTAAAGAAATTTTTTTTGAGAAAAATTATTTTTCATCAAATTTTTTATATTTAATATTTAACATATAAATTATTTTTCATAATTTTCATATTTTATAATTATGTTTCAACAAAAAGCATTTTTTAATTAAAACAAACGAGCGAAAATTTAATTTCTTTGTTGAGAGGTGGCACATATTTAATGAAAATTGTTTTGGCACACTGTAGATTTGATGATACGACGACGGAGGAGTTGCGATTGGCAGCAAGAAAAAGTGGAGTGGAAGGTGACTCGTTTTGCTTTGATCCCAGAACCATTGATTGGGAAGATTACTTCATCAACATCCATATCCCTGGCATCGTGAAATACGTTTCCAAGTGATTTTATTTATATATAGAATATTGTCATAGAAGGATATTGCATAACAATATTGGTGTTATTTATTTTTATTTTGAAGGAAAATATGTGTTATCTATTTTAATTTTAAAGGGAAATATTTTTAGACAATTTTATCAGCTTTGTTGATTGTTGAAATTTACTCAAACAAATAGTCCAACTTGGTTTGTAATTTCACACATGTCCTACTTGTGTAAGACATCTCTCTCTCTCAAAATAATAAAACCCATAACATACATAAACTCAACTTCTATGCTTATTGAATATTGTTTTCCTATACCTATTTATGTTTTATTGTAATAATTCTTATCTAAAATAAAACAATTTTAATAATCACATATGGATTTTATTTTTGTAAATTAGTAACCTGTGAGTAAGAACAACAAATAGGTTTAAACAAACGGTTTAACCACTTCCACTGATAAGGGGGAAAAAACTTCAAATTATCAAATTTCAAGCCAAATTATAATATGGTCGCTTAATTTTTTTCTGTTCAATAAGTATACTTTCCACATTTTTTAAAGGACGAAGTTAAATTTCATCATTCAATTACATTGAAAATGTGAAAAAAAAAATACCTTGCAAAAAAATTGAAAATTTATGATATCATTTTTTTAAAAAAAAAAATTCAAGCGCTATATGTTGCACACAACCTTTTTTGCATCGTCTACACATATTTTTTGGTACGTCATAAGTAGGAAGAACTTCTTGAATCTTACCCCTGCGAAGGAAGAATTCATAAAAATAAAGAGAAATCTTCTTTCGTTCTTATAAAACTCACATTTCCCCATATTTATTTTAGTGGAAATTTTTTATTAATTTTATTTTTATGAAATATTAATTTAGTTAATTTTGTCTATAAAAAGATGAACTTGAGCATAGTAATTTTCATAAAGATAAAGATATTATCCAAATAACAAAATTAGAGAAATTAGTATTTTATATGATCCAAATTGATAAAAATATATTTCTAAAAATGAGAAAAAAATTAAATTTAGCAGAAGCATAAATGGAAATTGACTCTAAAAATTAGGGCTAAAGTGTACATTTTACCTTTTAGTTTTCACTAAAATCTTAGTAATACCCATTAACTTTTACTCAAATCAATTGTATTACTCACTTTCAAGATAAATACAATGTTGAACATTAAAAAAAAAAACCATTTATTATCTTAATAGATAAGTCCTACATGATCTAATGAAATATTAATTGGGTTTGGGAGTTGTTGATTGGATTAAAAATATTTTCTAACTTCCTTTTTAAACTCTAACTTTCACTCAAATTTGGATGCTACTAACTACCTATTAACTTTTATTTTGATTTAATTATATCATCTAACATTCAAAATAAATACAATATTAAACATTTTCAAAACATTCTTTTTAAGGAGAGACCTTGGTGTACCAATGCTATCTAACAATTGGATTTCATTCATTCTATATAATACTAGTCATACCCTTCTTTTTATTATCTAACTTTCACTCAAATTTCAATAATATTCATTAATTTTTATTTTGAATCAATTGTACCACTTAACTTAATAACACTCAATATAACATTATATTTATCTTGAAATTTGAGTGAAAGTTATAGGGTAAAAAATTTTATTATGAAAGTTATATATTACAATTAATTCAAAATAAAAGTTAATGAGTATTATTAAAATTTAAGTGAAATTTAGAGGGTAAAAAGGAAGTTAGATCATTATTTTAATCTAATCAACTATTCTAAAGCCCAATTAACATTCCATCTAGCAACATAGGAATTTTTCATTAAAATAATGAAATTTTGTTCAAAATGTTTAACATTGTATTTATTTCAAAAATTAGATGGTAGAATTACCAACAACAATTGGTTCAAGTGAATAGGAGCTTAGTCTCCATGAGCAAGATCTCAAGTTCGAGTCTTGTAAATGAAGAAAACTATCACTGGAAGAGTTTTACCCCCATATTGTGCCCTCCCGGCTCGAATTCGGATTAATCAAAGGTTCAATATAGCTTACTGGATACCGGATGGTTCATACCAAAGCCGAAAGCCTTTGGCTCAAGTGGCATTTGATATTTCTTGAAGGCTTTATGTCTTCCACTGCATCTAGGATTCGATCCTTGGTCCTTGCGTGTGTGCGTTTAGTGGTTTAACCACTCCTATGATTACAAAAAAAAAATTAGATGGTAGAATTGATATAAATAAAAATTAATGAGAATTATTGAAACTTGAATAAAATATAAAAGGTAAAAATTACATTTCGACCAAAAATTAAACAAGAAAACATGCAAAATTCTTTAAAAGAAATTACAATTTTGATACATTTTTTTCTTTTTATCTTTTTCTCTTGCAATAGAATGAAAAATATCTTTTATTCTTAGAGCACATTGTGTGCATTAAGGCACATATAGCTCAATATACATGATCCAATTTGCAATATGTGAACATTTATATACAAATAACATACTTAAAAATATAATCCTATGTTGCAATATATTTAAAATCTATGGCCAAATAGGTTGTTTCTATTTATATTGCAAAACTATCTTATTTTCAAGCACAGGAAAGCACAACACAATTGAAGAGATCATAACATGCACTCCAACTAGAGGCATTGAGTTAGACAATATTTCATAAAACAAAGATAATGTTATAGGGAGTTTCACCTCCTAAAAGGTTGAGTATTTTATAGTTGGTTTGCCTTTTTTCAAATCTTAAAGAATGAAATAAAATTAAAAACTTAGACCCTAATGCATTAAATATAATCTAATAATGAAAACATTCAACCTTTTAAAAGTTAAAGCTCCCATAACATTAGCCTAAAAAAATATCAGGAAGGAAAAGGTGACCTTTCTTTCCTTTTACTTATCAAGGTAGTTGTTTTAGGACTAACATATTGGATGAAATTTGAGTTATGGTCAATATTGTAAGATGCAATTCTTTCGAGCTAGTAAAGGAAGGCATCGTTGAGTTATGATCACCATTTTCAATGAGTTGGTGATACGTAAAATATTTACATATTTATTTTTCCTTATATGATGCATTTTTTGATGTTATCTTGTTAAATTAAATAAATTTAGTTGCATTTTGTGAATGAGTCTTGAATTTGAAATGAAATCAAATATTTTAGATAATGCTGTATTTTGACCCTGTTTCAGGTTTTAGGCCATATCTGGAGTTCTAGATTCGAATTGGGCTGTTCTTTATATGGATGAAAAGCTAAGAAGAAGCCCTACAACTTTCATGTTTAAAGAAAAGCCCAGTTTGGAATCCAAGGATCTCAAATTCTGCTTGGAAGATGAAACAGTAGTTCTGACGGAATCTAACCATTGGTTACCAATTTAATCATAACTTGAGTTAGAAATGTCAAAATTAGGAGTTCTTTGCGGCATTGGAAAGATAAGATCCGGCTCTACAACTCCTATGTTGACAGAAAGATATAAATAAGCCATTTCGGTGGTCAAAAGTTGCCAACAAGTCAAAAGAAGTGTGCTGCGAAAATAAAAAAGGGTGGCTAAAGCATGTGGTTGGTAGCCAATTGTCAAGATTGATGGCTTGCATGTTGATTCATTCACCTATAAATAGGTGGAAGTGGAGAGCATTCAGGAATCCCAAGCATTGAATCATTCATTCATGCATTTTAGATAGGAGTTTAGTTCATGCATTTTTAGTTCTTGTATGCCTCCTACATGAAAGGCTAGGTTTTCCTCCTACATGGAAGGTTTTACCTCCTACATGAATGGATAGTATTTTCATTTTCATGTATTTGTAATTGTATTTTATGTTTGTATCATGAATGTGATGATGTTTTCATTCTATTTTATGTTTGTGTTTAATTTCATTATGTTCTAATTTTTCATCTTCCTAGGGTGATGACGTAACTTGATAATAACGGATTGAATTCTAATCTATTGAAACTAATTTCGATTTTATTTCCTAGATTGAGTTTTAATTATTGCTCTTAATGCTTTCAATTGATTGGCCACCTTTTGAATGAACTCAATATGTGTGTTAAGACCGGAAGGAGATACATGTGTATGGAACCTATAATTAAAATCGTAAATTACATATGAAATAGGAATATATTCATATGGTTTATGTAGTCTTAATGAGTTTCATAAATCCTAATGCATGATTAGTTGTTGCAATTCACATAGGAATATAGTGAATTGGCAATTAATTATAGAATTACATGACCTTGGAAGAGGCTAGTGATTAATTTAGGGAAACTCGACTATCAATCAAGGGAGTTAAAATTGGATTAGTGTAGATAGGTGATTCAATCCGAAATTGTTAAGTGAAGTCTGATCCCTAGGTCTTTTATTCATATTTATCTTTACTCCATTGCATTCATATTTACTTTAAATATTTTCTGCATACATCTTTATTTAATTGCTTCAAATCCAACTTATCAATTTGCTAAATAGTGTTAGGATTATAAATTTTGGTACTTAGTGAAACAATCCTCGTGGGAACGATACTTACTCATCACTTTATTACTTGTTTACGATAGTGTGCACTTGCACTAGTTGATAAACCATTTCACACGTAACAGTTGGCATCATTAAAAAGTTAAAAAAATCATTAACATTACCTAATTGTGTAATACAGAGCCAAATTCTTATACACTCTTCATTGTTATTACTCACAATATGCACATGCCATAATCCATTTTTTTATTCTTGTTACAACAACTTTGCATGTTCAGTTCTTGCTCAAAGATTGAAATTTAAAAATTGTTCTCAACAAATGTTCTTAAATTAAACAAATTAAAATTACACCAAGACTATCACACTGCATATTGATCATGCACGTCTAGAAAAATGAAGACTAACCATCCTTGTGCGAGAAATTAATTAAATAGGCAAGCTTGGACATATACATATAGGTAATGCATCATTCAATTAAGTGCCATTTTTTTGCTAAAACTAAATAATTCAAATAATATTATTGATTAAAATAAATATTGTGAAACTTTAAAAAAACTTAATTTTTTTCTTAAAATTAGCTTAGATATTACAAGTAAGGTCAGCAAGGACATCGAACCCAGCTAACCAATTACAACCATTTATGCATAAAATATATCCAAAATTGACCACTCTACTTATTATTAAATGTACTCAATCACATTAGGTTGAAGCAATTATAGGTGATTTTGGTTAGACGGGGTAATATGAATTCAACCCTTTACATTAAAATTGAACCCTATTCAAAATTAGGCACAAATGTGATATCCATTACAAATTACAAGTAACTAAAATGCCTTGGAGAATGCAATACACTACTTCAAAGAATAAACTATCTCAAAACCCCAAATCAGCAAGTTTAGCACAAAAACCCTAAGCTTATAATCCTTTAATCCCGTAAAAATTATTTTCATATAAGAACACTAAAACAAAGACAATAAAGGCAAGTTTTACTTCACCTCAGTTTAGTAGGATTATAAGTTCTCAAAAATACATTAATCATAATTTCTTTTCTACCTATGCATACTTCATTGCTTATGGTTGGAGGGTGGTTCTTCATTGCAAAGTGTTGATCTAAGAGAAACAAGTTAGTGGGGTTGCAACAACACTTGTAATAAAGATGAAATTGCTAGAGTGACATCAGAGATAGACATTTACTTCAATTGAGTTTAGCAAGATTATGAGTTCTAAAAAATACCTTAATTATAATTTCTCTTCTACCTATGCACATTTCATTGCCATGGTTAAAGGGTGTTCTTTGTTAGAAAGTGTTGACCTAAGAGAAATAAGTTAGTGGGGCCCTAGTAACACTCATAATGAAGTTGAAATTGCTAAAGTGACGTTAAAGATGGAGATTTGCTAGTTTTTGGAGGAAGAGGGCTTGCAATCGAGGTGTGTTAGAATGAGAGATCAGGGATTTGGATTATAAAAAATCTTCTTAAAGGGGTTTATGACCTACCAAGATACAATAAGCATGAAACTATTTTTTTTATTTTCACTAACCTAAACTAACCCTAAAATTAGTATTATCACATGGATTTAAGAAACAAACATATTTTATAAACATTTTAAAAAATATTTACAAATAAGGTTTATATTGTTGCATATACAAGGCTTGAAAAATATTATCACATGAATTTAAGAAACAAACATATTTTATAAACATTTTAAAAAATATTTACAAATAAGGTTTATATTGTTGCATATACAAGGCTTAAACTATTTTAATCTACAATCTAAGTCTAACTATGGTTACTTGACATAAATTTCAAATGTATTTTTGATACATTTATTTTCTTTTTATCTTTTTCTCTTATAGTAGAATGAAAAAAAATCTTTTATTCTCAAAGAACATTATATGCACTAAGGCATATATAGCTCAATATCAATGACTTAATTTGCAATATATGAACATTTATATACAAATAACATTATTGAAAAATATAATCCTATGCTACAATATATTCAAAATCTATGCCTAAATAGATTGTTGTAGTTTATATTACAAAAATATCTTGTTTTCAAGCACAAGGAAGCATAACACAATTGAAGAGACCATAACATGCACTCAAACCAGAGGCATTGCGTTAAGGAATACTTCATAAAAAAGATAGTGTTATGGGGAGTTTCACCTCCTAAAAAGTTAAGTATTTTATAATTAGTTTGCCCTTTTTTAAATCTCAAAAAGTGAAATAAAGTTAAAAATATAGATCTCAATATATTAAATATAATTCAATGGTAGAAACACTTAACCTCTTAGAAGGTAGAGCTCTTATAATATTATCTTAGAAAAAAATTAGGAAGGAAAAGGAAACCCTTTTTTTTTCCTTTTACTTGTTAAGGCAATGGTTTTAGGACTAACACATTGGATGAAATCTAAGTTATGGTCAACACTATGAGATGCAACTATTTCGGACTACTAGGGAAAGGCATTCATTAAGTCATGATCATCATTTTTCAAAGACTTGGAATCATTGAAAAGTCAAGAAAATCATTAACATTGTCTAATTGTATAACACAGCCAAATTCTTATACAATTTTCATTACTATTGCTCACAATAGGCACACACCATAATCCATTTTATGATTCCTATTACAACAACTCTACATGTTCAATTCTTGTTTAAAGATTGAAATTCAAAAATTATTCTTTACGAATGTTCCTAAATTAAACAAATTAAAATTACACCAAAATTATCACACTGCATATTGATCATACACGCCTAGAGAGATGAAGACTAGCCATCCTTGTGTGAGAAATTAATTAAACACAAAAGCATGGATCTAAACATATAGGCAATGCAGCATTTAGTTAAGTACCATTTTTTTGCTGAAACTAAATAATTCAAATAATACTGTTAATTAAAATAAATACTATGAAAATTTAAAATAGCTTAAAAATTTTCTTAAAATTAGCTCGGATATTACAAGTAAGGTCAGCAAGGCACTAAACCTACCTAATTGATTGCAACCATTTATGGATGAAATGTACCTAAAATCGATAAATCTACTTACAACCAAATGTACTCAAGGACACTAGGTTTCAGCAATTGCAAGTGAGTTTGGTTAGATAGGATAATGTGAATTCAACCTTTTATACTAAAATTGAGTCGTATTCAAAATTAAGTATAAATGTGCTATTCATTACAAATTACATACAACTAAAATTTCTTGAATAATGCAATACACTATTTCAAAGAATAAACTACCTTAAAACCCCAAATTAGCAATTTAGCACAAAAACCCTAAGCTTATAATCTTTTAATCCCACAAAAATTATTTTTCATATAAGAACACTAAAACAAAGACAATAAACTTAAAGTTTTACTTCAACTGAGTTTAATAGGATTATGAGTCATAAAAAATACCTCAATCACAATTTCTTTTCTACTTATGCACACTTCATTGCTTGCGGTTGAATGGTGGTTCTTCATTGCGACGTGCTAGCTTAAGAGAAACAAGTTAATGGGGCTACAATAGCACTTGTAATAAAGATGAAATTGCTAAAGTGACGTTAAAGATGGAAATTTGCTATTTTTTGGAGGAAGAGGGCTTGTAATCAAGGTATGTTAGAATAGGAGATTAAGGATTTGCATTATAAAAAATCTTTTTAAAAAGGTGTTATGACCTACCAAATTGTGACTAGCTTGAAACTATTTTTTTGTTTCAACTAACCTAAGCTAATCCTAAAATTAGTATTATCACATAGGTTTAAGAAACAAATATATTTTATAAATATTTACAAATAAGCTTTATATTGTTGCATATGCAAGGCTCAAACTATTTTTACCTACAATCTAAGTCTAGCTATGGTTACTTAACACAAATTTAAAGGATATTTTTACTCTTGAGCTACTAGTGGATGTGAATGTACTTCTATTGGAGCCTTTTAAAAAAGAAAACAACTTAAAGGAGTGAGTTAATGACTCAATAAATAAATAACCTATTTAATAAATGATTACATAAACATACTTAATTTCAAGTACATTTCCTTATGTTCAACATCATTCATATTCTTAATAAATAACAAAAGATGATGAATATTATCAAGGATAAATAAAAAAATAATTAAGCCACCTTATGCTTCTGGATCAATCTTATTCCTTTATAAAGTCATCCTTATTTCTTTGGGATCAACCTTATCCTTTCACAAATATTTTTCCAAATCTAGTATTATTTTCATTCTCATTGTATTAACTTCCCTTAATATAATATCACATAATAACACATCTCTATATAGGATTTATGATCTTAGTTACCAATATACTCATTCATAAACTAAATTTATTAACACACCACTTTATAGCTTAACCTTATTGTACTATATCAATATAAGAGTCACACAAGGTTTGAAGTAAGGATACTTAACTATAATAGTCAAATATAAGGCTTCATGGAGCCTATATTCAACTATAATAGTTAAATATCTTCAAGTAAAAAGCATTACTTCTTATTATATTTGATTATGGTACTCAATTATAGGTTTTTGGTATGGTTATAATCAAGCATCATATTTAGATTTTACATTCAAAGGCTTCACCTTATTAGGATATTAAATTATAGTAGTTGAATATGGCCCATTACAAGGCCATATCTATATTTGCTTACCATACTTGCATACAACTTGAAAATTCCAGATCCCTTGCTAAATTACCAAATCAAATGCCAACTTTAATCTAAAAATCATCATATAGAATTCCTAACTTAAAAATCATCATACATATCATTTCCCCAACTTAGAATAACAAATAAACTACTCTAACAAGAAGGTTGGAAGCTTAAATCATCAAATTTCATACTAAACAACACATAAGTTAAATTTGTATCAAAATCTTATAAATCAACAACTTAAGTAAATTATTTATTTACTTGATGATGTAAGAGATAGAGAAAAGTTAGATGGATGGTTGATTAGTCCTGAGTAAGGTTAAATCAAATAGAATTGGAAATTATCTTATTTTTTTCTTTTCCCCAAACAAAACTTCAAGAGATAACTGGTTAGAACCAATTTTAAGTAAAATTAACTTGTAAAGAAATGGACGATAACCTCTTGAGTTTTCCTAACTAAATTACATGCTAATGTTGATTAGTTTAGGATGAAAAGATTTTAGAGAAGAAGGTGGGGAAGGTTTGATTAGTTTGGAGAAGGAAAATGAAGAAATGATTGGCTAAAGGAGTTTTAATGTTATTAGGGCATTTTGGTAATATTAATGCCAATTAGCGGTAAAATGAGAAAATTAATCCATAAATTTCTTTCATACATCCCTAATAAAATTTAATTAGTTACTAACTCTTGTCTAATTTTATTCTTCCTAGTTTCAAATAATATCATTCTTTCTTCCATTAAATTTTTATTCTAAATGCATCCATAATAATTTAATTAATTGACATGCATACTAAACATTAATATAAATAAATAAAATAAATCTTAATTTTTCAAAGGGCATCACAAGGGACATATTGTTTTAAACATTTCATAATTTATTTTTGGTTGGGTGTAGTAGGAGTAGTTAGTGTCTAATAACTCACATTTGATCAAACTCGAGATGTAAACCCTTCTTTTTTTCCTCTCAATTTTAACCACCCAAATGCTATAATCCATCTTCAACCGCTTTATGTCAGTCGGTTCCAGTCAGATAGAATTTGTTCATAAAAATCTGAACATCCATACTTACATATAGGTTATTAGTAATTATTGTTCATTTACTTAGAAATGTTTATTTAATTTCATGTAATTGAGTAAAAAATTTTATTAGTTTTATTAAATTAATTAAAAATATTATTTAACTAAATATTAGAATGGTTTATTATTTTTAATTATTAAGGTAATTAGATATATTTATTTAATTTTATTCTTTTAATTTTTAGTTCATTTTGTTAATTAGAAAATTTTATTGGTTTTATTAAGCTAATTAAAAATATTTATTTAATTTTTATTACTTAAATATTAAAAAAATTGTTAAATATTGAAAAGAATTGTTAGTTTCAATTATCAAGATAATTAAAAATTTTATTTAATTTTACTTCATTAATTGTTTAATTTCAATTTGAAAGATTTATTTGTTTACTATGTTAATTAAAAAGTTTGTTTAATTTTACTTATTTAAATAACAGAAAATTTTAGTCAAATATTTAAATTTTTTATTAATTTTATTTATATTAATCAAATTTATTTATTTAATTTTATTTCATTAATTTTCTAGTTATTTAACAATTAGGAAAGGTCTATTAACTTTATTACATTATAAGAAATATTAATTTAATTTATTATTTTACTAATTAGAAAATTTTTTAATTATTAATTTAATTATAAATTAATTTTACTTAATTAATTATTTAGATAAACTAAAATATTTATTAATTTTATTAGATTAATTAAAAATATTTATTTTATTTTCATTTAATTAATAAATAAAATTTTTTTCAGTTATTATAAAATTTTAAAATTTTTAATAATTTATTTTATTTCAATATTGATTAAATTTTTTTAGAAAAATTAATTTTCTATTTTTGGGGAACTAAAAACATTTTTTAAATGTCCGAGAGGTTTCCAATGAATTCTTTTGTTGGAAATTTATTTTTTTTAAAAAATTATATGACTAAAATTTCTTTGGAAAAATTTTTAATAAATTTTTTTTTCCCATGATCATTTTACCGATGCCTCAACTTCATCAAAAATGTCAATTTTAACTTTATTTTATTTGTTGGAAAATTCCTAGGAGATATTGAATTTTCTTGTGAAAATTAATGTAATCGTACAAAATTGATTTGCTAATTAAAATTACCTCTTGACTAACAGGACCACATGAAAAGGAAATCTAAAATTTGAAATTGTAATAAAGCCTTAAATGTGGAAACCACAATGGTTAAGTGATATAATTTTGAAGATTCCTAATAAATTAACGAAATCATATTGAACAAGACAGCTAATAAATTAAGGAATAATTAATTTATATAGTATTAAACACGTGAACAAAACAACAAAAGAACAATGTCAAATGCACAGAATCAATTCGTTCAAAAATTAGCTCTTAACCGGACCACGTGAAAAGAAAACCTAAAATCTGAAATTATAAAATTTTAGAAGGTTTAAACCACAAAAATATATTTTGAATACTTTTGAAAAGTTTGGGAGATTAGAGAGAAAGAAAGGAAGATAATGAATGAGAATGGAGGGAAGAGGCAGAGAGGAAAATGGAAAATTAAATCATGACTTCATTTTTTCTTATTTGGAATATCTAAAATTATATAAGGAAGGATAATCAATGGTTAAATTAAAATATATAATTAACTAATATGTGATTTTATAATTTTAACCTTTTTTAAAGATTTAATTTACTAATAAATTTTTTACAATTAAAAAAAGCTTCTTCAATAAAACATGTCCATCCAATTTTTTTTTATAAAATATTTTTCCTCCTAAAAATTTATTTATGAAAAATGATATAATAAGTTAATATATAATAGTGTTATAATTATTATTTATAAAATATTAATGAAAAAAATTTTAACAAACATTTTTTATAAGGTTAATAATAATCTTCATCTTAAAATTAAAGCTAATATGGATGAGTCAAAATAAAGATAAATATATATGAATAAATAAATATGAATCACAATTGTTAAGACTAATCATTATTAATAAGAAAAAAAAGAATAATTTTATATTTTTTATTAATAAGATTTTACAATTATAATATATATTTTTCACACATTAGGTGCCTTTAAAAAATATAAATAATGTATTTATTTAAATTTAAATAATAATAAAATGTTGAGAATGTAAATAAAAATATACATTAAAAAATGAAATAGGTTTAAAATTATAAATTTAATAGATAACCATTTAAATTCTCTAGGAATACAAAATATTATAGAATAAAAAATTTTGAAAGAATAGTTATAAACTCCCATTTCTTTTTCCTTCTTCCACATAATTTCCAAGCAAAGGAAACAATATCTCTTTGCATCCATTTCCTCTCCCTTTTTTCTACTTTCTTCCATCGAAATAAACCCTAAGGAAGCCATATTAAACAAGATTCTATGAACCTGGAGAGTATGAAAATTCATATTAAAGCCCTGTTTATTTCAATGAAATACATTTTTTTAAAATATAATTATAAAGTATTATATTGAAAGAAAATATTTTATTTATTTAATATTAAATATGAAGAGTTTAAAAAAATAACTTACTTTATTTTAAAAAAATGCTTTCCACTATTATTATAATTTTAGGTATCATTTTTTTTAATCACAAGTTATATATGTCACCCCATATTAATATATATGTAAATTATGCTTTTTTACAAAAAGAATTCAATGAAATAAACAAAACTAATTTGAATATAAATTTAACATTTCTATTAAAATATTTTTCGGTGCTCCTGCATTACAAATAATTATTGAAATAGTATTTTTATATATTTTAAATATCTTCCAAATTAAACTGACACTAAAAAAATGTAATTATAAAAAATAAATATGTGCATTTCATTTCTAATTGTAAATTGATAACAACCGAAAGTTAAAAATATATACAAGGTACCTGATTGCAATTTTGAATTATAAAATTTTATTTTATTAATATTTTATAAATTTATAATTTACTATCATATCAATTAATTAATTAATTAATTCTTGGCCCTTCCAACATTTTTTTCCGACTCTGACCCGTTTACATTTTATTATTACAAAAAACTATTTTGAGTTAAAATAAATTACCTTGAATCCTGGAACCTTAGAACAATAGACGAAAAAGAGTGAAGGAAGAAGAGAAAGATGGAAAGGGTTTTAGAACGAGTTATAGATTATAAAGGTGAAGGTAATCAGTCTCCATCATCTATTTGGATGGAATTTTAACCACGGTGAGCTATTGGTCCATGAGGTAAGTTCAGGCGATGAATTTGTTGTCTCTTCAAAGTTCGGTAGTTATTCACATGCACTCTATAATCTAGGCCCTCAAGGGAGGATAATTTGTATTTTGCCGTATTTGAAAAAAATATAAATTATTTCTTTTAATTTTGAGGTATGTTATATTTTATTCTCTTTGAATTTTGAGAACTTAGAAATCATTCTTTTACATTTTATAAAATATAAATTAACACCCATCATCCATTAATTATTTATTTTATTAAATTATATGATTTTTTATGAAATTTTTAAATAAGAATCATAATACTTATATTATAATAATTTTTTATCAATTATTTCACATATAATTTTTATATTATATAATTAATAGAAATTAAAATTATATATAAATAATTTTAATTAAATACTTATAAATAAAATATGAAATTATATGCAAAAAATAACAAAATAAGTTAACTTTTTATGATATAAAAATAACATAATTTGATTAAAAAAATATTAATTAAGTAAGTGATAGGTATTAATTCTAAATTTTATAAAATTTAAAGAGATAATTTCAAAATTTTCAAAGTTGAAGGGGATAAAATCCAATCATTCTAAAGTTGAAAAGAGTATTTGTATTTTTTCCCTATATTTTTTAAAAAATACATTTTACTCATTTACAATATAATCTATTATAATTTACTTATCTCTAATTTTTATCATTAATATTTTATTCACCCATATTCATTTTCCTTCTAAATATAGCAAAATCTAACACTTCTCACAAATTCTTTTTATATGTTAAATTGAAGTAAAGTTTTAAAGATTTAATTATGTCAATTATTTTTCTATTTCATTTTCAATTTTAAATTTCGTCATCTTAAGTTTTAAAAAGGTAAATTGAGAATGAAGGATAAAATTAAATAAATTATGATAAAATTATATTAAATTTATGTTAATAAATGAGCATATAACTTGCATCGCATATAATAATTTTTGTTAGAATCGGACAAAAACATCGCATAAATGAGCAAAGTATGTGAAATATTAGATATCTCATTGTAACAGTTTAAAGTATGGGAGAGATTACAGCAGTATATTATTAAATCTAAATATATATGTTAAATTTATTTTTCAAATCAAACCTGATACATTATACTATACTATAATAATAAATTTAATAATATATTGAATATTTCTATATTAATAAAATCATAATAATTTCCCTTAAACTACAAATAAATATATTCTAAGTAGAATCATTTCATGGTGAATTCGTCACGTTATCGCGAGAGATTTCAGTGTATCAATGAAAAAATGAGAAAAAGAATGCGGGTACTCTTTCTCTTCCCTCCCTCTCTCCTCAACGAATCATTGCGAGGCAAATTCATTGAAGCAAGTAGCTTACGATGATTATTTAAATAAACAATAAATATAATATTTAGTCACATATTTAATCTTTTATTTATGAAAATAATGATTATTATATTTATAAATCTTATACTTAATATTATCAATTTTTTTATTTTTTTATAATTATTATCCTTTTCTTTACTGAAATATTAAAATAAATAAAAAATATTGAAGTGAATTAATAAATTTCATCTTAATAATATCCAATATATGCTTGTTAATTAATTATTTTTTACAATTTATTTTAGTATTATTAGTAAAAGAAAGGATAAATAATTATGATAAATAAAAATAAAAGACTAAGAATATTAATTATAAAATATAAGGTATGTAATGCACAGCACCGAGGGATTAAATGTATTTATTCTTAAATAAATCTTTAGCTTAATTAAACATTGAAATGCCAAACCCGAAATCTTCAACAGCTAAGTAATATCTAACATTATTTTTAATTTTTTTTTGTATTAATTTAAAATTCTATTTGTACGTCTTATGCTACTTTCACTTTTTGCTGGTAGGAAAAAATGAGAATGAAGTGTCGTACACGATTTTGACGATGAGTAGGAGGAACAACAAACATGGTTTGATCTTTGTTCCCATGTTGTAAGATTTTCTTGCATCCATGACGAAAGAAACTGGCTTGAGGATCTTTTGTTTGGTGGCCCTATATTTTATTTAATCTATAATTTCATACCGTTTTGTCTCGTCCTCAACTGCCGGCGCCAGAAAATAATATATAATCAATGTTCAAAGTTCACAATAATAAGGATTTACGTCTCATTTGCTGATCTTGCTACAACTCCATTGTAACATATATGAATTTTCAATTCAACTTGTTCAAAGCTGTGTGAAATTAATTTCAAAGTAAAAATATATATTTAATACACATAATTCACAGATTCCTAATGAATAATGATAGTCACATGTCTATTTCTCATGTTTGGATTCATTCTCTTAAATTAATTACCATTATTCATAATAATTAGTGTGAAAATTATTAAAATAGACTATTAAATCTCACTTTAATAATGTTAAATATTTTTTTATTTTTTACCATTTATTTTAATGTTGTAAGTAATAATAAATTCAAAAAAATTAATTGGTAGGGGCAATATATACATATAAAAGTAAAAAAAATAAATTATTATAAAATAATTAAATATTTAAATAAAATAAGATAATATTTTAATTTTATTTTTAATTTATATGTATTAATTTGTGTAATAAGTCAAATTTCATATATTTTCACCTCTATTTAAAATAAAATTTTCTTCTTTTAATTGATAAAACAAAGTTATGGGGACAATTGTCCCCATAATGTATAATGTAAATCTGTCCTTCATTACGAGTAAAAAGAAAGATAAATAATTATAACAATATAATAATTAAAAAAGTGAACATGCGTTTTTTATTTGTTTAAAATAAAAGAAACTACATTAATGATAACGTTTTAATAATAATGTTAACAAGTATATCTATCTGAGTTGACGTATATTACTTATGTGAATATAATCTATACAATAATTTCTTTAAATTCAAACATGATTCCGTGAAACAACCAAACGTACAACCACCATTCGGCACTACCTTCCAACTACTTTGATAAGTACATTAAACAACTTTAAAATGCACATTATACATGTAAGAATGAAATTGCCACCATTGTGTCACATAATAGTAACTTAATGGTTGTGATGCATGATACTTAAACCTTTACTACTTGAGAAATAGTCAGCCAACTAAGTAATACACCACTCAACTTAGAATTAACAGATGAAACATACAAATATAGTACAATTGAAACAATCATAAGCATATAGGTAATAATGATGCAAATATGCAATTTTGAACAAATGCAGCCAAAAGTAATGAAAATTTGAGATATTGAGTCTTGCAAAGGGTTACTTCTATTATTAATATAAAATTTCATTATAGTGTTGGAGCGTGCAAGGGAGACATCGAGTCACATACTTCGACTCGTAGACTAGTGCCAAGTGACAAATAAGGTTACTAGAGCACTCTTCCCTTAAAAACATTTCGAGCAAAAATAATCCTAATAAGAGTTAACATACTTTTTTTCAAGTTATCATAAGGCCTTTTCGTAATACTCTGGATAAAATTTTCCTATCAAAATGCATTGATAGAAAGATAAAATTCAAGGGTCACAACTACTTACTTTGCGACAAGCTACTTATTGACTTATGGAACATCACTACTCCTTAATCCATCGACCCCCTTATTCACTTCAAGAGTCTTAACTCATTGAGTGTTTTTCAATTTTGCTCCCGTTGAAAAAGTTAAAGGATCTATCTTCTTAACTTCTATAACTCCTTTGAGATTCTTAAATGCATTTTCAATTGCTTCGAAGCATTTGACATTCATCATCTGCTTCGACATAGTAGGTGTATTCATAAGCATAGCAAAATTTATAGGTGATTCAAACCACACTTTGATACTAAGTGTCATGAATCAACAACTCAATAATCAGGATGTGCAATGCTTGAATTTTATCACCTTAGGAATAAGCTAGCCAACCAATTAATACATCACTTAAGTTTAATTAACACATAAAGAAAGGCAACAATAATGCAAAATATGCAATGCAAATAAATATAGGTAACTACATAAAAAATGACAAAAATCGAGACATCATGTTTTTCATTATTAATATAAAATCTCATTATAGTGTTGGAAGTGTTCAAAAGAGGCACCGAGTCACACACTGTAACTTTTTGGACTAGTAGCAAGTGACCCACTAAGTTCACTTAGGCACTCCCCTTCCAAAGAGTATTTTAAGTAAAAACACTCTGATAAAAATTGATATACTTTTCTAAATTATCATTAGGTTTTTTCACAATGCTCTAGGTGAATATTTTTACCAAAATACACTGATGAAGGTTAAAAATCCAATGACCACAGTCATGTATTTTGCTATTCATATTAGAGAAGTTACCTTAGTAAAAAATTACAAGAAAAGCTTCAAAATGAGAAAAATTTTAAAAATAATATACAAGTCGAATTGATCTCAAATTTGAGTTATAAGATCTCCATCATATGTTTTAATTTATTTTAAAAATTTTATTCCAAATAAATTTTTTTGAATAGCTCATTTGATTCACAAAGTTGACTTGTGACACATTGCCACCCCGTTTGTCATCATATTTCTTGTCATTAATTCTTCTTTTTAGTCATGCAATAGCATTGTATTTCTTGAGATTAATTCCTCCACTCAGTAAGGATGAAAGCGTGACACCTCATTTGCCACTATATTTCTTGACATTAATTATTTTTTCACAGTCACTCAATATAATGTATATGCATAAATGTTAGATATCAAATTCTAAATGTAACGAATGATATAAAATTTTTTAAAAATATTAAATTGTGATTTGACTTAAAAAATTTTATTGAACTTTTCTCTCTTTATAAATTAAGTTTCAACTCCTAATCTATGTAATTTTAACCGTACAATTTACATAAATTTAGATTAGAAGAAAAAGAGGTGCGGGCCACCTTCGGACCAAACATTCGAGGGTCTCTTATCTTTGTCGTGTGAAAGCACGCTTCAAGGATGTGGTCAAAATTTTTGCCCCCAAACAGGGTGAATTTCAGATGGATAATAAGAAAGAAAGCAAAAAAAAAATGGAAAATGTAGCGTATAACGGAATCCAAATTATATGAATCAATCTCATGTGATTCATCAGTCCTCGAGAGCTTAAGTGCTGTTACGTTGTAGATGAAAAATGTAGCGTATATGAATCAATCTAAAATTACGTAATATTTTTATCGGCCTCTCGGACGATGTAGATCAAAAGTGAGGTTTTTTTCATTTTTTTTAAGAGAATAACATTACTGTTACGTTGCAAGTTTTGGATGCCAAGAAATAAGGAAGTAGAGTTTGATAAATAAGACATCGTTTGATTGACAAAAAGAAATATCAAACTATAACTTCAGTTTTTCATAAAGTGGGAGAAAATGTTTTACCTACCTTCTTTAAGATAAGAACTTTCAGTATAAATTTTTAATTTATGTTAATCAATCAAATAATTATGAAAAATTTTAGGAAAAAATTATTTCTTAAAGTTTTTAACCTTTTTTGTATTAACTTACTTCTTACATAAACCAAATGAGTCCTAAAAATAAATATTATAATTATAACATATAAAAAATTCTTGAATTGACAAGTTTTTAAATACTTTAATTATAATTATGTGTGATTGTGTTCTTAATTCCATCCCATAAATAAAAAATATTGTCAATTTTATTTTCCACTTATCTTTTTCTTTTTTTTTTTGGATTACACTAACAACTAGTGTTATAATTTAAACATATAAGAACAAATTGAGCTTCATATTCACACATCAGAATTTTCGGACAAAAAATGGAAAGCTTGCGTGCACTTTATGTCAAAGTTGCCGGCTCGTTGGTTTTGTGCCCTCTGATTCCTCTCTGTATATGTAACTGGCATTAGCATTACATATCACCCACACCCTAAATATATCTCTTTCCGGAGTCCTTCTGATCTATCTTCTTCCTTCTCGGTACATTACTCTTTGTAGGATGGAGTTGGCGAATATCATCCACTTCCTTCAAGACAAGACCATTTTAGTCGCCGGTGCCACTGGTTTTCTTGCCAAAGGTATGTATACTATACTTTCTCTCTCTTTTCCTTGCGACTCTGATGACGCAAGAATCATGTTCGGATGAATTAGTGTTTGTATGTTTTTGCAGTTTTTGTTGAGAAGATACTGAGGGTTCAGCCCGATGTCAAAAAAATCTATCTCCTTTTGAGGGCCTCAAATGCAGATACTGCCAAACAGCGTTTGCACCATGAGGTGAGAAATAATTAATATTGTGCAAATGTGATTTAAGAAATATTTAGTTCGGGCAGTAATCTGGTGCTTCTTACCCTTTCCTCTACTGTGCTACTTTTTCTATCATCTTCTCACTCATGAAGCTGTGTAATGTGCAGATCTTAGCGAAGGAGTTGTTTGGGTTGTTGAGGGAAAAATTGGGTGCAAGATTTGAATCCTTTGTATCGGAAAAGTTGACTGTGGTGCCAGGAGACATTTCTCAGGAGGACTTGGCTCTGAAGGACTCCATTTTAAAGGAAGATATTTGCAATCACACAAATGTCATTGTTAATTTGGCCGCAACAACTGACTTTGACGAAAGGTTAACTAGTATATTAATATATAAAATTAACTAAAATCTCAATCCATTAGTTTTTCTCACTTAAAATTAATATCATAGATGTATCATTAATACTACTCTTACTTTCTTATTTTTCACTTCCTAACACACCCCGTATCAAAAAATAATAGACCTCACTCCAAATCTCACGATCTCCCTCTGCAATTGAAAATTCACGTCTACTCGGATGTGATTTTTAGTTTTTCTTTTGGCCAAAATTTTCTTTTTTTCATGCAGATATGATGTAGCACTGGGCATAAATACCTTAGGAGCGAAGAACGTGCTGTGCTTCGCCAAAAAATGCGCTAAGCTGAAGGTGCTTGTCCACGTATCAACAGGTTTCGTATTACAGATCTTAATCCCTTTTTTAAGTATCATTTTTGAAAAATGGGTCAGCTTTTATGGCCCAATGGGATCTATTTATTAGCATATCAAATTGATATGGTTTGCAGCTTACGTGTGTGGGAACAAGGGAGGACTCATACTAGAGAAGCCGTATCAGTTGGGTGCTTCACTGAATGGAGCGGTGGGATTGGATATTGAAGAAGAAAGGAAAGTGATACAAGACGAACTGAATCAGCTTCGAGATGTGGGAGCCACACAAAATGAAGTCAAAGCTGCCATGAAGGACTTGGGCCTGATTAGGTTTTTTTCTTCACCTTAATTACTTTGTTTTCTTCTGCATTAAAAAACCATTAATAATGCCAACCCAGTTGGTTTAGCTGATTGAAAGAGTCAGACCCGAGAAGTATGATTTTCTTTGGTTATATATTCAAATATCCTTCAACATTAATACTTTTCCTTGAAGAGCAATTCTTCTTAGAATTGAGTCCAGTTCAAAATACTATTGGCATCCTATTTAATGAAATTGAAAGAACATTTTTTTTTGTTAATGTAATTCTTTTGAGAGAAATTTTTCAACATTTAGAATAAATTAAGCCTGATCGAATTTGATAATAATATTTGAGTGAATGTCTGTTATTATTATTAATATATCGTTAGGATCTTATCCAATAAGATAAAATTGAGAAAACTTCTAATTCTTACCATTTTCCTTGAAAGACAACTAATAAATATACTTGATAACAATTTGACTGTCTCAGGGCCACAAAGTACGGATGGCCAAACACGTATGTCTTCACAAAGGCAATGGCAGAAATGGTTGCAGGACATCTGAAGGGAAATCTGCCCCTCCTTATTGTGCGTCCAACAATGATCACTGGCACTTACAAAGATCCCTTCCCCGGCTGGATAGAGGGTATAAGGTAATTAGTTCACAAATCTAATCACAGTTTTTTAGTTCATAACAGGAGAATTGAAATCATTGTCCCTGGGTGCTTTTGCTGCAGAACCATTGACAGTGTGGTCGTGGCTTACGGGAAAGGGAAACTGAGTTGCTTCCTTGCAGATACAAATGCAATTTTTGATGCGGTGAGTGAGTCCCGCTCGAATAGTGAATACCATAACCCATTCATCTCGTAAACTGAATTTCTTGAAATGCGTGCAAATCAGATACCAGCTGACATGGTGATAAATGCGATGCTGGCGGCCATGGTGACCCATGCAAAGCAGCCAAATGACAATGACATATATCATGTGGGGTCCTCTTCCAGAAATCCAGTAAGATATAGCAATCTTAAGGACTACAGCTTGAGGTACTTCAGTGCAAAGCCATGGATAAACAAGGTGGATGGAAAGCCAGTCAAGGTTGGCAACGTCACAGTGCTGACCAACATGGCCAGCTTCCAGAGATACATGTTCATTCGCTACCTACTTCTCTTGAAAGTTCGTAGTTATCTATATTTCCTGTTCCTCAAGAATTCACTCAACATTAACAATGGAGAAAAAATGCTTGCTGATTTTGCTTGTAAACAGGGATTAGAGCTGGCCAATACAGCATTTTGCGGGTCTTTTCAAGCCAAATATACTGAGCTTAACAGGAAGATTCAGATTGTGATGCGTTTGGTGGAACTTTACAAGCCTTACCTATTCTTCAGCGGCGTGTAAGTGATGACTAACATAGCACATTTAATTAATTGTTTGGCATTTAATATTGTAAAGACACTCGATGTTATTTTTAATATTTTTTTGTCTCCATATTCTAAGTTTAAATATCGATCTTTGTGCGTGTTACATAACTTACCACGCTCATACTATCATTAAAAAAAAATAGATTCATTGAGGCTCTGTTTTTTTTTTTTTTCCTAAGATATTTCTTATAGAAAATTTTATTTTCTTACATATAAGAGGAAGAGTAATATATATATATATATACCTCATGATTAAAATAAGTATATCTAGAATTATAGTAGTAAGGAAAATTTTCTATTTTGAAAAAAAAAATTATTTTTCATCAAATTTTTTATATTTAATATTTAACATGTAAATTTTTTTCATAATTTTCATGTTTTATAATTATGTTTCAACAAAAAGTATTTTTTTTTATTAAAACAAACGAGCCAAAATTTAATTTCTTTTCTGAGAGATGGCACATATTTCATGAAAATTGTTTTGGCACACTGTAGATTTGATGACACGAAGACGGAGGAGTTGCGATTGGCAGCAAGGAAAAGTGGAGTGGAAGGTGACTTGTTTTGCTTTGATCCCAGAACCATTGATTGGGAAGATTACTTCACCAGCATCCATATCCCTGGCATCGTGAAATACGTCTTCAAGTGATTTTATTTATATATAGAATATTGTCATAGAAGGATATTGCATTATAATATTGCTGTTATTTATTTTCATTTTGAAGGAAAATATGTGTCATCTATTCTAATTTTAAAGGGAAATATTTTTAGACAATTTTTAACAGCTTTGCTGATTGTTGAAATTTACTCAAACAAATAGTCCAACTTGGTTTGTAATTTCACAAGTGTCCTAATTGTGTAAGACATCTCTCTCTTAAAATAATAAAACCCAAAACATATATAAACTCAACTTCTATGCTTATCGAATATTATTTTCCCATACCTATTATGTTTCATTGTAATAATTCTTATCTAAAATAAAAGAATTATAATAATCACATATTCATGGATTTTATTTTTGTAAATCAGTAACCTAAGAGCAAGAACAAAAAATGGGTTTAAGCAAACTTCTAACTGTGAGCCTTTCAGCTTAAATGCAATTGCAGACTATTGAGGATTTTATATGAGTTTGATATTAAATTCTTGTATGTGTGTTAAGTTTAACCACTTCTATGATAAGGAAAAAGCTTCAAATTATCAAATTTCAAGCCAAATCAATTATAATAAGGTCAATAAATTTTTTTCTATGCAATAAGTTTACTTTCCACATTTTTTAAAGGACAAAATCAAATTCCATCATTCAATCACATCCAAAATGTGAAAAAAAAACCTTACATACAAAATTGCAAAATTATGATATATACATTTTTAATTCAAGGGCTATATGTTGCACACACACACTACAGCAAAAGAGGCCTTCAACGATGACATTTATCATCATTGAAAAATACTTAATCGTTGCTAAATACAAAAGTCTTCGAAAAAAATATCGTAAGTATAAGTTCGTAAGTAAAGCCACCAATATCTATGACATTTTATTATCAATAAAAGTTCATTTTCTCTGACAACAAAGTTATCATAAAAAATATTTTTAAAATTTAAAAATTTTTGAATTTTGACTTTTAACGATAACTATATCGTCGTTATTGGTCTATTTTGAAAATGATAAAATAAAAAAACTTTCAGTCATCGCTAAAAGTTGACTTTTAGCGATGACTTTATTGTCACTGAAAGTCAACTTTCAGCAACAATAAAATGTCGTCATTGAAAGTTAAACCTTTAGCAATGACAAAGTCATTACTCAAAGTTAGACTTTCAATAACAATTATTTCGGCTTTTAATAATGATAGTGTTGTTGTTAAAGGTCTTGTCATCGCTAAAAGTTGACTTCCAGTAACAACTTTTTGTATTTTTAGTTACGATTTTGTTATTGCTACAAATTTGAGTTTTAGCGACGACTTTTTGTCATTAAAAGTCATACTTTTAACAATGACAATGAGAGTCCAATTTTTATTTTTTTAATTTGTAGAAATTATATTTAACACTTAATTTTTCATAGTAAAATTTTAAAATATTAAAATAAAATTATATTTAATAACATAATAGTAATAATTTAGTTGAATATAATGGAATATTCTTTATTTCAATTCAGTTGAATTAATTTTATCTAATGAGAATTGTACAAATGAAATTTATCAATAGTATTAGTAATAATGTACAACATGATCACATAATCAAATATAAAAAAAATGAATAACCATTAAACAACTGTACAAATAAAATTCATATACATAATCCATATAAATGTGTACATATGAAGAAAAAACTATATATACATAATAGTTTATAGGGAGGGGAGGTATAGATATCCTGATGTATTGTCGCCTATGTCAAAACTATCATTGTCATCATTCTAACAACGTGGACGATACACCGATGATAGTAGCTAAGAAAGACTGAGTGGCTGCCGATGGGTGCAGTAGCAAATCTACTCAGCCCAAGCGGTGTAAACCGAATAAAGGTGGAGGCAATACGAGACCCTCTTGTCTAAGTAGTGTAAATAGTATAATTTGGATTGTTGTGTTTCAATTTTAATTTTAAATAAGAAAGAGCCTAAGATCTAAATATCTAAAGAAAATATTATAAGAATTATGTATTTTCTAAAAATATTTATATAATTATCCTAATTTTTTACATTACATTACTTCAATGAAACTAATAATTTTGTTCTCCTAAATTACATCGTAAATTTTGAAAATTGTAAACAAAATATCATCTAACTAAATAATTCACACATATATCGTATTATGTAAAATTATAATTCAAATGTTACTTAACAACAATAAAATCCATATTTATAAATTTTACACTAAAAATAAAATTACATAAACACATTTCATATTTACAACATACAAAACTAATATTATTTCATACTAAAGTAATTATACCATTAATTCATTACAAACTATTCATCTTACAAATTATATATTATAAATTTTAACTTACATACCTCAATGGCAAAAATCTACTGATTAAATATTCTCTAAATATCCACTACAAACAATGATGAATAGTAACAATAACTAACAAATAAAAATTACAAAAATAAAATATTATAATAAATAAAAAATATATTTAAACAATAAATATATTATATTATAAAAAAGTACAAAACTAACTTAGCTTTCTCCCACAGTTCCTTCGTTATCGCATGTGAAATGAGAGTCGAACAGTGCAGGGGTGTATTTATAAGGAAACTCTTCAATGACAATAAAATACTCAATTGTCATTGAATAATCATTAGTAAAACTCTGACCATTCAATGATGACATTGTCATCACTGAAGAGTAGTATGGGAAATTGTTTCCACCCTTCAGCAATGACTCCTATTGTCATCACTAAAGAATAGTATGGGAAATTATTCTCACCCTTCAACGACGACTCTTGTCATCACTGAAAGTTCAGACTTTCAACGATGACAGGAATCATCACTGAAAGATGGGAACAATTTTCCACAAAAGCCTTCATCGACAACAAGAGTTACCACTAAAAGTCTTGGATTGTTATGACGACTTTTGTCATCGCTAAAAGGTGGAAACAATTTCCTATAAAAGCCTTCAGTGATGATAAGAGTCATTGCTGAAAGTCCAAGACTTTTAGCAACAACAATTGTCGTCACTGAAAGGTATCAACGAAATATGTTTTTTATCAATTTGGATCATATAAAATACTAATTTCTCTACTTTTTTTCCTTGGATAATATGTATATAAAAAATACTTTGTTCAAGTTCATTTCTTTATAGACAAAATCAAATAAATTAATATTTCATAAAAATAAAATTAAAAAAAAAATTCACAAAAATAAAGATGGGAAAATGTAAATTTTATAAGAACGAAAGAAAATTTCTCTTGATTTTTATGATTTCTTCCTTTGTAGGGGAGTAAGATTCAAGAAGTTCTTCCTATATATGATGGACCTAAAAATATGTGTATACGATGCAACAAAAGTTGTCACTACAAGAAAAATGCACAACAGTAGCGACACTTTTACTGATGATAAATTCTCAATTGTCGCTGAAAGTATCACTGATGATACAATTGTCAATGATGTAAGAAATTGCATTTCCTGGGACTCCAAAAAAGTTGGCAAAAAAAATAAAATCTTCAACAAAGCAAAAAAAATTGGGATGGAAATTTTCACTTTTCAGTGATAACTTTTGTTGTCGCTGAAAGCTTTAAAAATTCAAGACTCTTGTCGTCGTTGAAGGGTTTAATAAGAAATTGTTCCCACCCTTCAATGATGACAAGAGTTGTTGCTAAAGTGAGAAAAATTAAATTCAATAGAAACATAAATGAAAGTTGACTTTTAAATTAGGGCTAAAGTATATTTTTACCTTTTAGTTTTCACTAAAATAGCTAACTTTTACTCAAATTAATTATATTACCTAACTTTTAAAATAAAAGTAATGTTAGACATTTTAAAAAATTATCTATTATCTTAACGGATAAATCTCACATAAACAGATAAGATATTGACTAAATTTCGGAGTTGTTGATTATATTAAAATAATTCTCTAACTTCCTTTTTAAACTCTAATTTTCACTTAAAGTTCAATGCTACAAACTACCTATTAACTTTTATCTTAATTCAATTATATCATTTAACATTAAAAACAAATACAATATCGAACATTTTGAAAATATTCTTTTTTAGGGAGAAACTTTGGTGCATTGGTACAATCTAATCATTAAATTTTATTCATCCAATACAATAATGTATAAATAAATAAAATTTAATAATTTAAATTAGTAGTGCACCATAATCATCACCTTCTTTTTATTATCTAGCTTTCACTCAAATTTCAATAATATTTATTAACTTTTATTTTAAATTAATTATACCAATTAACTTAATAATACTCAATATAACATTGTATTTATTTTGAAAGTTGATGGTCTAATTAATTCAAAATAAAAGTTAATGAATAGTATTGAAATTTAGGTGAAAGTTGAAAGGTAAAAAAGAAATTACATAATTATTTTAATCTAGTCAACTACTCCAAAGCCCAATTAACATTCCATCTAATCATGTAATGAATAATTTAAATGTTCAACATCATATTTATTTCAAAAATTAGATGGTATAATTGATATAAATAAACATTAATGGGAATTATTGAAATCTGAATGAAATATAAAAGGTAAAAGTTTCACTTTGACCAAAAATTAAATAAGAAAACATGTGAATTCCTTCAATTAAAAGTTCGGTTCCAATACTTTCATTTTCTTTTTATCTTTTTCTCTTGCAGTAGAATGAAAAATTCTTCTATTCCCGGAGCACATTGTGTGCACTAAGGCACATATAGCTCAATATACATGACCCAATTTGCAATATGTGAACATTTATGTGCAAATAACATTACTCAAGAATATAAGCCTCTGCTGCAATACATTCAAAATCTATGCCCAGACAGGCTGCTGCTGATTTTATTGCAAAACTATCTTGTTTTCAAGCACAGGGAAGCACAACACAAATGAAGATACCATAACAAGCACTCCAGGCAGAGGCATTGCCACAGGGAATACTCCATAGAAAGAAGGATAATGTTGTGGGAAATTCCACCTCTTAAGAGGTTAGGTGTTTTACAGTTGGCTTGCTTTTTTTTTAATATCAAAACAAGTGAATTAAAATTAAAAATGTAAATCTCAATACATTAAATGCAATCTAATGGTGGAAACACTCAACCTCTTAAAAGTAGAGCTCCTCATAATATTATCTTAGAAAGAAACTTCAGGAAGGAGAAGGCGACCTCTCTTTCCTTTTACCTGTCAAGGCAATGGATGTAGGACCAACACATTGGATGAAATCTGAGTTATGTTCAACACTGTGAGATGCAACTCTTCCAGACTGGCAGGGGCAGGCATCCATCGAGTCATGATCACCATTTTTCAAAGAGTTGGCATCATTTGAAACATCAGGAAAATCATCAGCATTGCCTGATCGTGTAATGCAGAGCCAAATTCTTGTACATTCTTCACCGCTATTGCTGACAACAGGCACATGCCATGATCCTTTTTCTGATTCCTGTTACAACAACTCTACATGTTCAGATCTTGTTCAAAGACTGAAATCCAGAAATTGTTCTCGACAAATGTTCCTAAATTAAACAAATTAGAATTACACTGGGACCACCAAACTGCACATTGATCATGCACACCCAGAGAGATGAAGACTAACCATCCTTGTTTGAGAAATCAACTAGACACAGAAGCTTGGACCTATACGTATAGGCACTGCAACATTCAATTTAAGTGCCATTTTTTTGGTGATTAATTAGTGCCAATTTTCAGTCTAGGGAAAGAACTTCATTCTATAACTTTTGAAAACACATGCAAACATGGCATTGCCTAAAAACAATAATACCCTCAAAGACGCAGACAATACAACCATCAACATTCTGCCCATGCGAACACCATAAAATAGCAATTCCTAGCAAATCAGCAAATGTAATGACACCAAATGAATAAATTACCTGGATGACCAATGAATATGACGGTGGCATTTGAAGTTTCAGATTTCCTTTAACAAATGTATAGTGAACCTGTAGATGGGAAAAATAGGTTGCCAGGTCATGAAAGAGTAATGTGAAAGAGTTTATAATACTGCAGATCAAATTTTGGAACATACATAGATAAAGTTTGATGGCTCCTTAAAAGGGAACAGCAAGTTCTATCGTGGAAGTCCTATGTCAACCATTGGAGAATGTCAAAAAACTACAAAGAATTACATGTGAAATTTCCCCACCCAAGAAGTTCCCCCAGAGAAAAGAGATGATCAATGTATAACCACCCAAGACCTGATAAGAACCTTTGATATTTGTACCCCTTAAGCATGATGCTAAATGATTTCATAATACTTAAAATGATATATACAATGATCAAACTTAAGCTATCACCTTATTCAGCATTTTTATGAGTTCTCTTTAAATCTGTGGATATTTCTGTTTATACAATTATAGTAGATGGGATGAGATTGATTTCAGTAGAAACTGAATACAATTTCATTCACTCCCAAACTCCATGGCAAAATATAATATCCAAGAAAGTTAATGTGCACATAGTCCTTAGACTAGAAGCAAAAATATTATTATGCTTAAGGAAGCTTTTTCAGAAAGAACTTACTTGATGCCTTTCTTTCCACTGGTTAAAAAAGCTGCTTCCTATAAGTTCAAAAATATGATCTCTCATTTCATCATTTGTCACAAGCAAGCACCTTAATTTCACTGCTGCATAGAGCCAATACCTGAATTTTGGAAAGTTCATAGTAAGATACAAGGGCAACAATGAACAAGCATTATTTAAAAGGCGATTTATGTCATAGAGATCCACAGATTCAGACCCAAAAATCAAATGTACATGCAAGTCAAGTGATGCACGAGAAATATACCAATGAAAGAATATGCAGTGAAGAAACAGACAGAATTTAAGTAACCAGATTGTCATCCACCATTGAGACGTATACAAACTATTGCAAAGACATTGGTTTGGTAATTCACCAATCATCATTGGAGCCATTTGGCGTTGTATAAAGAGCACCATTATCCATCCACTCCTCAACCAGTTTTCTGCAGGAGGGATTTTCCATAAGCCCTCTTAGACGTTTGTTGTGCAGGATAACTAGTGGCCATTTCTTCCCATTCCTATTGTATAGTTCTTTCACGACATCACCAAGCTGCAATATCATATAATTGACGATATAAGCAGAAATAGTTGGATAAAATTTAAGCTGAGACTCAGATTTCCTCTACTTGGGCAAAATGGTAAGGGAACCTGAAAACTATGGTGTACAACCTGTGAAATGCTAAATCCACCATCTGCAAAATTTTGTTGGTAGAGCCCAATATTTGCTCCATCTACAATAGCTTCATAATCAGCATGTTCGTCAAGCCAACCCTATAATTTGAGATGCCAAGACGGGAAAAGACGAAGAAAAGTAACCAAACCAAGTGACAGTATATACATATGAAATGACAAATGAAGACTTAAATTGGCCGAGGACGCAGTCCATTTTATATACCAAACGCAATGGTCCGAGTTGTTGAACAAATTCACTCACCTGAAACTCGCTGAAATTTGCTTTCACTTCCCGTTCCATGGCCAACGCAGCAACAGACTGCGCAAACTTCTCAGTCTCCTCGTCATCAATATCAACACAAACCAATTGCCCATAACAACAACAGCAACGCCCGTCTCTATCAGCATTTGTTCTGCGTATAACCCAATTCCCATTTCCGATCCATCCTTGACCATGCCACCCTCCCCCATTCCGCAAAATCGCCTCTTTAACTCGTTCGACATCCAAATCCCTCTCACCAACTGTAGAAGCTATGGCACTATGAAACCAGTCGACTATGATTTTCGAAGTCGATTCACTAACACACCTAACAGAGCTTCTAAGCTTGTGTAAATATTCATAAACTCTCTCTGTTCTACCTTTCTCAGCACTAACCTTCATTAGCGACGCAAGCTCTGCTTCCTCCAAACTTATACCCGTTGCACCCATATGTTCTTCTACCTCGTATGCCTTGTCAGCATCAAAATGCTCACAAAAAAAGAACAGCACGGGATCATAAGTCCGCAATCTGGGCACAGCTTTATACTTCCCAATATCCTTAACAAGCTCAAATGCATATTCTCCGTCCCCTTTTGCAGCAGCAAGTCTAGCAACGGCAGTGATTGATGCCTCATTGGGGTTAATTCCAATTCTCAACATGTGATCAAAAACGCGAAAGCCGTAATCCAAAGCCGAGTCTTTGAGTGATGGGTCAGTGACATAATTGGAACAGAGGTATAGTATTGCATTGAAGTGGTGTTGATTGAGTCGAATGTTCTGGGAAGTGGCGGTCTCGTACAGGGAGATTGCGCCGGTCAAGTCTTTGCTTTTGGAGCAAGAGTTGAGGTCAAATTGGAACTTGAATTCTGGGTTTTGGTTGCTTTTCTTCTTCTTCTTTGCGATTGAGTGGTTGGTTGAAGCCATTGATGATTTTTAGTAGAGAAGTTACTGTTTTAATTGGAAGATTTAAAACCCTAGATGGCGGTTAGTGCTGAATAGTAGTACAGATAGATAGACGATATAGATTCAGAGGTTTCTCCGTCAGACAGGCTTTTCGCGCAATGTACACAACACTATTTCTATCGTTGGATTCATGACACGTGGCTGAGATAATTTTGCAAAAGGGAATTTACTGGTTGTTAAATAAACTACCAAAACGGGCACAGCAAAAAGTGGGAAGAAGGATGCACGTAAAGTTTGGTTAACCGAATGTTTTTAATATTTTAAGTAAATATTATATTTTTATCTTTAATTTAAAATATAAAAAAAATATTATAATGATAATGGGTATCTCAAATTTTTATATAATAGAAATGTGATATTAAAATATTTTTATAAAAATATATAATGAACCACGTTCTCATTAATTAAATTAATTAAATTCTCATGAATCAGAATATATATTTTGTAAAATTATAAAATTTCATTAACCATGCAAAATACACATTCAAGCTCGGACGACGGAGTTACAATCTGAAAATATTTTGTGACGTAAATCTATGCGGAACGAAGCCTGGGTTGAAGTAGATGGCATTGTCTGGGAGGGTGGTTTGATGTGGAGAATCTGGGTTGCAGTGGGCAAGGAGGGTTTGGCAAAAATGAAACTTTGGCGGCGAACGATTCTGTGATTAAAATGGAGTTTGGTTCTGTGATTAATGTGGGATTCAAGGTATGAGACATTTGCCCTAATCAATTTTCAGTTACTGATGTATTACGGAGTAATCGATGATAATAATCGTCAGGGGTTTGAGAATCTAAAATGTAGCTATGTATGGGTAATGATATTATGTGAACGAGAACTTGATTAACAGAGAGGATAATTATGGCATTATAATGGTGATATTTCCCAATTCTAAAATAGGTGGATGACGTCTGTTCTTTGATTCACGGTCTGAAGTTTCTCTTATTTCTAGTCTAATTGACATGTTTCTGGTTAAATGATTGGAATGTTTGCAATGCTATCAAGGATGCAATACACTATTTTTATTTCTCATGAGCCATGGACTTTATCCACTAAGAATTATATCAGAATAAAATATTGAACAATTCCGAGTTTAGTTTAGACTAATAGGGAACCTAAAAATTCAGGGAAATTGCTGCTCTGAAACACTTAAATTGTTGTAATATGTGACTAGATGTCTTGATGTACAGTGGTCATGACAGAAATTATACATGTAAATGCTTTCTCTGTATCTTAGTTATATATTTTAGTAAACTGCCAATTATATATCCTGTGAACTTAATGTTCCTTGATTTACTTACTAATAGATAATATCCCCTGTTTTGACTCAACTACAATTAAACTCACCGGAATACCTTTTCCTGACCAGAAGGAAAGATAGTATAAATTTTTGAATTTCTTTCATGATTATATTTCTACTTATTTGGTACCATTTGGTAAATTTTATGCTTGCTGCATCTCCAAGTTGTAGAACTTGCTATTTGAGGTTCACAGTTGTGAATACAAGGAAAAGGGTGGGATGCAACTTGTGTTGTAGTACTGCCTCTTTCACATTGCATCTAAGAAAATCCCGATTTATATTCTCAAACTGTAGACGTTCTTTTTCCTGCCAAAATGATTCCAAGTTTCTAAAATTGGTTTATAGTTTATTAAATAAAATTTGCCTGATATGGTTTAGAAACATTGAACTAAAAGTGGTTCATGAAGAGATGATGTAGATTCACCCTGTTCTTATGCTCGCTGGCTTTATTATTATCAGAGGGGAAGGTAAGAGTAAAACTTATGTGTGGCTTAAGGGCTGCTTTGTGAACTTGCAGATGATTATTGAGCTATTACATATTTCTACAATTTTCTGACCCCTTGAGAGTAAAAAAATTGCAGCTATTATAAGTTTCAAAATTTTCCATTGCAGAAAGAAGTTAAAAAACTGATACATCTTGTTCTCCATACCGTTGCTTTAATACTTGGAATCATAAGAATTTATTATGCCTTCAAATTCACGAGAGTGGAATTCTCAATCTGTACAGCCTGCATTCCTGGCTTGGAATTGGGGTCATTTTCCTTTATGGCATTCAGGTAAACAACTTAAGAGATATATAGGCATTGATCAGTCATAGCAGAATCGGTTAAGATGGGCATCCCTGTATGAGGGCCTTTAATTAATCCCTTTTTTATTGGTTCTGTTTTGTTTTGGTGATGTTGCTTTGTTGTTCTCATTTTGGGCTTTTTCATGGAGGAGGTTGGTGATAAGAGCAGGAGGAAGTGGAGGTTATGGAGGAGTTCTTTAGAGGGATATGGATCATCAATGAAGAATGGATACTGGGGAGCATCATGAAAGTCCAAATCTTCTTATGTGGCGGATGAGACATTTTTTGCTGCTATGGCTACTGTTGTTTGAGCTCCACCTAAAGATTTTGTAGCGATTCAGTAGGAATGAGCAGCCATCCACATTCAGTTTGTGTTTCGAGGCTTCTTGTTATGACCTAATGGGGGAATCTTAGATGATTACCAAGTTTCAAGCCTTTGTAGAAGAAGCATAGATTTTGATCTGGTGTTTGAAGTGTTTGCAAATTTTTTTAATTTTGAGCTCTTGTCAGTTTCAAATCATGAGAGGATCTTTATAGTAGGCCTCAAATTTTATATTCTAACTAAAACTGGCAAAGGTAAGGCCTTAGAATCACATGCCTCTAGAATTTAGATATGGATAAAAATTAAGAAGTTATAAATTGTAATTTGAGCATAATGTCTTTCCCTTGCAAACTTATTTTCTCTATTTTGTTGGAGTACCAAAAACAGATGATGGTTCTGACTCATGAATTTTAAATGAGTTACCATAAAATTTGAGAAGCCAATAGATGAGTTTCAAAGCCGAGTTGATTCTGTTATGCAAAGTGAGGTATATTAATAATTGAAACCATCATATTTGGATGATTGACAAGAAGGAAAATACACTCCTTTATCTGTCCCCTGTTATAACTTGTTTGCTAACCAGATCAGTAGAGTATGATTTCCCGTTTAACTTCTATGACTACTTTCATCAGCTCACATCTGATGGTGGTTGAATACCTGTTTGGTAATGGTATTAATGATTGAACCGAGATGTGTGTAGTCATTGATGTAATTTAATGACAATATTTATCCTAAAAGCTTAACAACTAGATTTAGAAGAGAACGAGTGAGCTCATGCTATTCTGGTTGGGGTAGAATTATTGAGGATGGTACTATCTGTTAGGTGCTTTGCAATATTTGACACTATGACTGATAAAATAAATTATAATTTATACTTTTATGTCAAAGTTCCGATCTCATCAGGGGAAGCTAAAGGGTTGTTCTGCGATGATGATAAATGATTGGATATAAGTCTCAAACTGAGTTCTCTCTCTTCCAAATCAGGAGGAAGTTATCTCCAAAAGAAAGCATTAAGGCTTTATGAAGAAGAGCTTCTGTTTTGTTTTTTAATAGTAAATGACTCAGAATCTCTGCTCTTTTTCTTCTCTCTCTCTCTCTCTCTCTCTGTGCTTTCTCACCATCATCGTTTCAATTTTGAGCTGCCTAGATATAATGTCAGGAGTCAAAAAATTGGGTATTTTCAGTATTTTTTTGTTCACTTTAATTAGTAACGGTTTCCAGTACTTTGCTTTTCCATGTACGTTACCAAGTGTTTATCAGTATGATAGATTGTGGTAGGAATTTGTTGTCCTTTCGCATCTGTATATTAATTTTTTTGTTGAGTTCTTTTTTATAATTGATCTTTTTAGTTTTTCAGCGATGACTTGTTAGAAAGACTTATTGACTCTGAGGAGGAGTTAAGAAACTTGACCCCAAGTGACTGCATCATTATGCTAATGAAAATTCGCTTAGAAATGTATTCATATATATCAACAAAGCCTCAAGCTCCAGGTGTCAGCCTAATTTTTTCCCCCTTGCTAGAGGCTTGGAGCCAAGATCGGTAGAGCTGAAAGAATAAAAAATTCTGATAAAATAATTTCTTTGCAGGCACAACTAGTAAATGTTCCAACTAGTTTTAAGCAGAGGGCAATGCTTATTGTTAAGAGAAAGGAATTCTTGAAGCCATACACCTACAAGAGGCTGGTATGCCTATTTATAATAAAATATAAGATTACAAGAGATAGGCCCATGACCCATATATCTTAATAAACAAGAAACTAATGACATAATCCTTAATTCACTAACACTCCCCCTCAAGTTGGAATATAAATACCAAACATGCCCAACTTATTACAAATATCACCAACCCGTTTTCCTGGAAGGGATTTAGTAAACAAGTTAGCTAGTTGATCCTCAATTCTAACGTGTTTCAAATCAATCTCTTCCTAAAATTTCTCTCTAACAAAATGATAATCAACTTTTATAACTTTTGTACGTTTATGAAAAACCAGATTTGTAGCAATATATGTAGCTGCTTGATTATCACACCATAGTTGTATAGTTTCATAAGGCTCAATTCCAAGTTAATGAAAAAGATAGAAAATTCATGCAAGCTCTGACGTGGCATGAGCCATAACTCGATACTCAGACTCTGTACTTAAACGCGATACCACTACTTGTTTCTTACTTTTCCAAGATACAAGATTCCCACTAACAAACACACAATACCCAGAGGTGAACCTTCTATCTATAGGACATCTATCCAATCTACATCAGAAAAGCCTTTTATTCTGCAATGATCATGATTTTTATATAAAAGTTCACAACCAGGTGCCTTCTTGAGATATTTCAGAATGTGCATGCTTGCATCCCAATGAGAAATTTTTAGAGAGTTCATAAATTGACTTACTATACTTACCAAAAAGGTAATATCAAGTCTAGTTATAATAAAATAGTTCAATTTACCCATTAATCATCTATACCGCTCTGGATCTTCTAACAACTCTCCATCTTTCAAGTGAAGTTTAACATTCGGAATCATAAGAGTATCGCAGGGTTTAGAGCCAAGCATCATTATTTCTTTCAAGAGATCAAAAACGTATTTCCTTTGAGATGAAAAGATTCCTTTCCTTCTTCGAGCAATTTTAATTCTTAAAAAATATCGGAGTACTCCCAAATCTTTAGTCTAAAACTTGGTTCAAAGAAAAATTTTTAATCTTGCAATATCCAATCTATCACTACCAATGATCACAATGTCATCCACATAAACAGTCAGAAGAATACAACCAAAATTTAATTGTTTATAAAAAAACTGAATGGTCATGGTCACTTTTTTTCATCCCAAACTCTGTCACTACATCACTAAATCTCTCAAACCAAGTTCAAGGAGATTGTTTTAGACATATAAAGATTTTTTTAATGAACAAACCTTGCCATACTCTCCCTGAGTAACAAACTCGAGCGATTGCTCCATATACACCTTTTCATATAAATCATCATACAAAAAGATATTTTTAACATCAAGTTAATAAAAGGGCCAGCCATAAGATGTAGCAAGAGAAATAAATATGTGAATAGAAGTAAGTTTTACAACTGGAGAGAACGTTTTTGAATAATCCATACCATAAATCTGTGCATATTCTTTTGCCACTAAACGAGCCTTCAACCGAGCAACAGTGCCATCTGGGTTAACTTTCACAGTGAATACCCAATTGCACCCAATAAAATTTTTACCAGTTGATAAGGACATAATATCTCATGTATGATTTTCCTTAAGGGCCATCATTTCTTCTTCCATAGCAACACGCCACCCAGGATGAGAAGGTGCCTCTGCAACACACTTAGGAATAGTGATAGAATCCAACGAGGCAATATATGATTGTGAGGAGATAAGTAGTAAGGAATAGGACACATGTGTAGAAATGGGATAAGGATAATTAATGTTACCTTTCTGACTGCAACTACAAGTACCTTTTCGGTGGGTTATAGGAATATCAAGATTCGAGGGCAATGGAAGGGGATTTGGTGATGAAGCAGTCTGTAAAGGAGACGAAGCTGGTTGGGATTCAATAGTTGGTGTTGTCTTGGATGTCTCGACATTGTCAGATGATGATGCTACAACTGGTACCTATACTCTATGGAATAGACATGCTTAATAGGAGGACGGACCTAATTTTTCTCTAGGGAAGCCTGAGAATCTGGAGAGGTAGAATACACAAGAAAATATTCGTCAAGGAAATTAGACTCACGTATGGTACAGGAAGATTCAAAAGAGCCAAAATATGATGTGGATTCAAAGAATATAACATCAGAAGATACAAAATAACGGTTTAAATTGGGAGAATAACATCGATACCTTTTTTGTGTTCGAGAATAACTAAGGAAGACATATTTTAAAGACCGTGGGTCAAGTTTGGAGATCTAAGAACGATGATCCTGAACGAAACAAGTACAACCAAAGATACGTGGAATGAGAGGAAACAAAGGTTTAGAAAGAAACAAAATGGAGTAAGGTACCTAACCATTAAGAATCGTGGCTGGTATTCGATTGATTAGAAAACAAGCAGTCGAAATTGCCTCTGCCCAAAACACCTTAGGCACTTTCATTTGGAATAGGAGTGCACGAGAAACCTCCATCAAATGACAATTTTTTCTTTCGGCTATTCCATTTTGTTATGGAGTAATTGGACAAGAAGATTGATAAATAATACTATGTTGAGATAAGTATAAAGAAAATTGGGCAGAAAAATATTCTTTAGCATTATCACTCCGTAAGTTTTGTATGAAAGTATGGAATTGATTTACAATTTCAGCATGAAAGGCACAAAAAATGTTAAATAATTCAGACCGATTTTTCATGAAATAAAGTCAAGTGACTCTTAAATAATCATCAATAAAAGTAACAAAATACCAAATAACCAAGTTTAGCCACCACTAGACATGAATCCCAAATATTAGAGTGTACTAATTCAAAAGGAGATGCAACACATTTATTAACTCTAGGAACATAAGGTGGATGATGTTGTTTAGCAAACTGACATAATTCACAATTGAATTATGAAACAGAACTTACACTAAGAAATAGTTTCTTTAAAGACGCTAAGGAAGGATGACCCAAACAATAATGCAATTGATATGGAGTGATAGTAACAGTTGTAGCAACAAGCTGAGGAACTTTTTCATCGAGCATGTATAGGCCGCCAGATTCGTATCCTCTACCAAAAATTTTCTTCATCAACAAATTCTGAAAAACACAATAATCAGGAAAGAAAAAAATACCACAATTATAGGCGCATGTTATTTAACTCACACAAAATAAGTTGAAAGGGAATTTAGAGAGGCATAAAATATTAGATAAGAAAATATCAAGAGTATCATTTACTGTACCACTCCTAACAATTGAAGCAGTAGACCCGTTTGTTATAATAACACAAGAAAAGAAAGAAGTTTGGAAGGAAGACAAAATATCTTTGTGACCCATCATATGATCAATGGCCACAAAATCAATTACCCATTTAGATTGGAAATTGGAAAAACACGCAGTGGGATTATCTATTTGAATCAAAGTTGCAATGGATTGAATAGGTGGTGGCTGTCTAGAGACTTGAAATTGTAGGTATTTAATATATTCACTTTCAAACATACTTATAATAAATTGTTTCTCTTCTATTTCTGAATTTTGATCAATTATCTTTCCACCAACCGAAAGCAAATCCGTAGCTGTAATAGAAGACGACTTGTTGTCGTTATTGTGTGTAGTTCTCACACCCAAATAAGAGAAATCCGCCATTATGACAAAAGAATGATTGAAAAATAGCATCAAAAAATGCTAAAAATTCAAGAAATTATAATCAGAGTGCGCGAATCACAAATCTAATCACACAGGAAGGTGCGGAATCTATCCAGAAGGTCACTAGAGAAAGTGCATCACCAGTGGATTATGCAGTGCCGCCACGTGCTAGGAGAACCTGCTGCACGTGTTGCTCATGCACCAGTCCAGTGAAGTCGCCGGTTGCTGATCTACAATTCCATCAACCCAGATTTGCGAAAAATGCACCGAATCTCCTTCAAACGCCCTGGACAGCAGCTCTACTGTTCTGCAATACTACACACTCTATACACCAGATCCAGATCTGGGTTTTCTGGCTATGAACTCCTCTGTGATTTAGTCACGCATCAAGAATTTGAAAAAAAAAAAGGGAAGGAAAGAAGGAGAAAGTAGTTTTTTTTTTTGTTATTGGTCGAGTGTGAGAAAGATACCTAGATAAAGGCTCTAATACCATGTTAAGAAAAAAGAATTCTTGAAGCCATACATTTATAAGAGGCTGGTATGTTTATTTATAATAAAATATAGGGTTATAAGAGATAAGCCCATAACCTATATATCTTAGTAAATAAGAAACTAATGACCTAATCCTTAATTCACTAACACTTATCAATGAGATATGCCATGCTGCTAGTGATAATTCCTCAGACGTTGATGATTTGAATGCCAAGCGCACCATTCTTGGAGGAGCATACTCAACATCTGGTATTTATACGTTGACAGACAGCTTTCCAGGTTAGGTTATTCACTCCCGTCTTCATGGGCATCTGCTTCAATTTTAGCTTCATTCACTTTTCCTACGCTTGCATTGGCAGCTTTATGCAATAGTGAGAATCACTCATTTATGAGTGCCTTCTGATCACTGATACTTTGTTTCTAGTTTACTTTGATCAAGTCTTCCTCTTTGTGAAGGCCTGGACTGCTCTCTGAAACTGTTATTTTTCCTGTATTTAAGACTGTCCTATTTGCTTTTCACATGGCCATAATGTGTGACTATCTCAAGTTGAATCAGGAAAAACAACTGATATAGTTTATTTAAAAAAAAAAAAAAAACTTTTTTTCTTTGTGACTGTGTCGTTGATGGCTGGCCTGTTCTTGATGATTCTTTGGTTTGTTTCCCGGTAGATTTTCATGATAATTGATGTATATTATTCAGTTTTGATCCTGAAACTCTTCAATAGTTATTTGAACCATTGAATTCATGCTTGGGTTTTGATTCTGGGTTGAATTTCTCTTGTTGATTTCTTGCAATTAAGGTGTTTTGGGTTAATTTAATTGAATGACTGTACATGTCTGTTTGTAAATCTTGTACTCAATATAGTTTTGTGCTGTACATCGCAGTTTGTGTGGAAGGGCACCGGTTGAACTGTTGATGCAATACACAGTAGAAGCTTCTGAAGATGTTGAAAAGAATGTACTTATCAGTTGATTGTTACAAATTAACTTGGTATCTCCAGCAGGGCTGTATATTGATGATGGCATGTGTGGTGTCAAGTGCCAAGATGCCAAGACTTGTTTAAGATTGTTGTACCAGGGTGTGCTTGGATTATCTTTCATTCTAAGTTTCTATGAGGTTGTGTTTACTCTTCGGATTTGTGAGTTTTTGGTATTGGTGATGAGAGGGGATAGAAAGCTTCTATATGGTTGTGTTTACTCTTCCGATTTGTGTTGTATTGGATTTTTCTTTTCAAAGTGAGTTTTGTTCTTGGCCAGTGTATTTATGATAATATAGTAATCGCCCAAAAAATGATCCATTCTATGCGGAAGATATATGGTTGGAGGGATTTCTTTGCTATTAAGGTAAACCTTGAAAAAGCTTACGATCGTCTCAGCTGTAATTTTGTGAGAGAAGTTCCTAATCAGATTCATATGGAGGCTTTGGGTGTGGAATTAATTATTAGGTACTTCACTTCAACATCATTTAATGTCTTACGGAATGGAGCAAGATTACTAGCTTTACTCCTTCAAGAAGTTTGAGGCACGGTGGTCAATTGTCTCCATATCTGTTTGTGTTGTATATGAACAAGTTAATGCATAATATTTATGAAACAGTTGACGAGAAACAATAGACTTCACTAAGAGCAGGTAAGAATTGTTCTTATATATTTCATCTCATGTTTGCTGATGATTTGCCCCATGATTTGCCCTTATTTAAGGAAGCTTCCATTCAACAAATTGAGGTCATTATGGAGTGTTTGAACACCTTTTCTAAAATGTCTGGGCATAGGGTGAATTAATCAGAATCTAATATTTTCTTTTCTAAGAATGTGAAGCAAGATCAATGAGAAGCCATTTTGCAAAGGTGTGGATTTCAAGCCTCTTTTAATTTGGAAATGTATCTTGGAGTGCCTCTAATTTATAGTAGAGTCACTAGACAAACTTATTTTCATCTTGTAAAGTTCAAAACCGTTTAGCTGGGTGGAAATCTAATTGTTTGTCTATGGCAAAGAGGGTAGTTCTTGTTCAATCAATCATAGGTGTTATTTCTGACATATTCCATGTTTGCCTTGAAGATTCCAGCTATCACACTTCAGGATATTGAAAGGATTCAAAGGTCCATTGTTTGGTGACATAAGATCCATGAAAGAAGACTTCACACCATCTCCTAAAAAGCTACGTGTAGACTGAAAATCATGGGAGGATTGGGCTTTTGAAACCTTAAATTGAATGCATGCCTTATAAAAATGGTTTGGAATCTGATTTTAGGAGATTCAGCTCTTTGGAATCGAGGTGCTCATTGGACTAAAATTTTGATTATCAAAGAGGCGGACTTTTATTCGTGGAAGAGTTTGCATAAAGTCTGGCCCAGGATAGTTAAAGGCCTATTTAAGAATTTAAATGATAGGAAGTCTACTCCCTTTTGGAAGGACTGCTGGATCACTGATATTATTTCAAATATTTTGCTAATGTTAATATCCCTTCAAAAATATGTAGTGTATCAGTGGCAAACTTTGCAGTTGTTGATAGTCAATGGAATGTGTCAAAGCTAAAGAGTTGGCTTCCTGATTAGATTTGTTATGCAAATTGTTACAATGGCTCCTCCTGATAAGTTGTTTAGCCATGATAATTTGAGATGGAGGTTCACAGCTACTGGCAACTTTAGTGTAAAATCATTTTACTATCAGCTGAGTAATGGGGTTAGTAATACTGCTAATCCTTTTTGGAGAATGGTGTGGAGGTGGGATGGTACGGCAATGTTGTGCCAATGGTCTTCTCACTAATGCTGCTCGTAATATATGGGGTCTGCTTCTGGGTTATGCTCTGCTTGCCGCGTTCAGGTAGAGACTTATATGCATGCACTTAGAGATCGTAAAGAAGCTAGTCCATCTGGGCTAATCTAGTCCATGACAAATTTAAAATGGCTTTCTTTGGGTTAGATGCGGCTAACTGGTTTAAGCTAAATCTGGTGCAGTAGTTGGGTAAAGTGGAGGGGATGGATTGGGGGTTGATATGGGGGGTGGCATTACGGTGGATTCGGAAGTGGAGATGTAGTTTGATATTTGATGATAATTTCAGGCGTCCTCGTGATCGCATGAGTTGGATCCGGCGTTATGTTAAAGTGGGGGGTAGGTGGAGACCCGCTTGGTTCCTCACTTGCAGACATTCATAGATGTTTGCTGGAATCCTCCAATAATGCCATTGGATGATGATTAATATCGATGGGGCTTCAAAAAAATAATCCAAGATTTGCTGGGTGTGTGAAGGTTTAATAGGAAATGAGCATAGAAGGTGGTTGGGTGGTTTTGTTTACAACTTAGTTATTTGCTCTTTTTTAATGGCGAAATCTAGGGTGATGTTCATGGCCTTCACTTAGCTTGGAATTTGAGATATAGAAGGGTGATGTTGGAATCTGACTCCAAGCTACTTATCTCTCACTGATAGGGTGGTTGTTGCTTCAAGGTTTCATTCCTTAATAACTTTGTGCAAGGGCCTTATTAATCGAAATTGACAAATCTCTATCGGGCACATACACAAAGAAAGTAGTAAGTGCACAAACTGACTAGCGTTTGATGGTCTATGATATAAATTAGGATTACATATTTTTGAAAGTCCTTTGGCAGGTTTGGGTAACTTGTTATTTTTTATAATGTATTGAGGATCTCTAACCCTTATCTTGTTAGAGTGTAATTTTTTTTTTCTTTTAGGCTTAGGCCTTATTCCATTCCCCAAGAAAAAAAGGGATAGTAATGCTGCAAAAGGCTTATTCAATTTAGTATTGCATTCCATTAGGTTGATTTACATTCTTCAATTAAGCACTTAGGATTACATATTTTTGAAAGTCCTTTGGCAGGTTTGAGTAACTTGTTATTTTTTATAATGTATTGAGGGTCTCTACCCCTTATTTTGTTAGAGTGTAATTTTTTTTCTTTTAAGCTTAGGCCTTGTTCCATTCCCCAAGAAAAAAAAAAGGGATAGTAATGCTGCAAAAGGCTTATTCAATTTAGTATTGCATTCCATTAGAATGGTTGATTCACATTCTTCAATTAAGCACTTAGAATATCTTTAATTTTCTAGTTATTTGTTATATCATCTGACCCGGTTCCGCTTCCTTTATCCTTACAACCCCCATCTTGTTCATTTGTGCCTCCCCCTCACAGTATCTTTGAATGATGAATGAGAAAGAATAAAGGCAAAGACGATAAAAATGGATGTTATCTTCCAAAAAGATAAAATGAAAATGAAAAAATAACCCTCCATAGATTTATAGGATTTTCCCAAAGCAGATGCATTTGTCTTAAGTTGAACTAACCTAGCTTGATGGTCGCAAGCTTTCATATTATATACAAGAGAAATTATTAAACTTGTATGTTTTGATGCAGGCTAAGCACCTTTCCTAAATGTTATATGCAAAACTTGCCTTGATCGTGAGGAGATTTGTACATTTGGCAGGGAAGAATTTTTTTTCAACGCAGTAGCTCTGTAGTGAGGTTGTGAAGCTACATTGTGATGGCATATAGCCCAACCTTTAGATGCACTTAATCAAATTTCCGAACCTAGCATTGCTATTATTTTTGTTTCTAAAAATATGAAATTTTAAGAAAGTTAAAAAAAAAAATACACATCCATATGAAACTCTGCTACTACAAAAAAAAATAATCTATTATTAATTTATACTATCATTCACTTATATATTGTCATGTCATTTAAAAATATTAAGATTATTTTAATATTAATAAAATTTCTTATTACTTTTGATTGCTTGATGACATGACATCTTTCAATTCATAAACAATACAAAATGCTTGACATTGATAATGAATCAAATCTAAATTATAAAAATTACACACCCATATAAAACTCCACTACTACCTAAATATACACATAATTGGTTTGTACATATTATAACTCATTTACATAAAAATGAATTGGCATAGAAGTTATAAAATGAATATATAATTCAAAATCCCTAAATTCAGCTTACTCTTTGGTTAAAGCTTCATTGGAAAAAGAGACTAATGAATTGAAATTTAATGGAAGTTGGATATGGAAGATTCAAGTTCCACTAAAGAAATGCTAATTTGGTTTTTGATGCGAAATAATATTCAAACTAAAGCTATGCTTAAACATAGAAGTCTTGACATTAATGGTCTTAACTGTTTGTGTGCTAATGATGAGGAATCTCAATTGCACTTGTTTCACTCAAAAAATACGGTTGCAGATTAGGATCCCTTGTAATATGCAGCAATTTTATTTGGCAAATATGCACGAATGGCTTATTTCAAATTGCAAATCTACCATTTTTGTCAACAGTTAAATATTCCTTGGAATGTTATGTTTAGCACTGCTCTTGGTGCAATTGGTTGTTCAGAAATAAATTAGTTCATGAAGTAAATGACGTTATGCTTGATGTCTCTCATAGCATCTCTGGTCTATCGTATTAAAGGAAAAGCTACTGAATCGCATATGTCTATTTGTGGAAGGCAATAAAAACAGAATAGAAGGAGAGTTTGTAATTTGGGTGAAGAGGAAGGGTCCTAAAGATGGCTGGTTCAATTTGAATGCAGAAGGCGCAGCTTTTGGTATTTCTGGTTTGGCAGGAACAGGAGGCTTGATTAGAGACTGCACAGGTAGATGGGTTAGGGGCTTTTCTAAAGGCTTTGGATTTGCACACTATGCGATTGCTGAATTATGGGGATTGATAGAATGATTAAAACTTCCTATTGAACTAAACATTAGCAGACTTCACATAATGGATTCTGAAATTTGGGGAAGGCTCAAAATGCTAATTTTAATGTAAATGAGCTGATTAATCCTCTTTTGCTTGAATGCAAGAGCCTTTTGAAGAAAATTTTTTATAGGACAATCACTCGTATATATAGAGAAAACCAATCAGTATGATAATATTTTAACCAAGAAATGATTGAATGATCAATTTCCTCTCTCAATGTTTTGTAATTCTCCTAAAGACTCATCCCTTATTTGATAAATGATATATCTGTAATGTATATCTACATGTACTTGTACTATAGACCTTGGTTAATTGTTAATATATTTCCTTTCTTATAAAAATATATAATTTAAAATCTCCATGATCCCATATGATTTTTCCAGTGTGTGACCTCCCGAAATTTGGCACCTGATTTCCTTATATGTGAGCATAGATAGATGTGCTTCAAAGCATAATAAATTAAAGAAACCCCACAAATAATCATTTGAAATTATAAATAAAGGTTTTGCAGTAACTTTAGGTGTGTCATGCACTCGGATCGTGTTGAGTAAAAATTAACTAAATTATGCATAAAAAAATTGACCAACTTAAATTTCTACGTTGCGGTTTGGAACGTTTCATTAAGACGCTATGTATTCAAAGTTAGAAAAATGTGCCAAAGCATGGTTTGAAATTGAAGTAAAATTAAAAAAAAAAATACTATTAAACATGATTTGAATTGATTTTGTTTCACAGTCTGTCCAATCCAAAAAGTGTCTTGATGAACTAAAATAGTGTTTAATATTACCTTGTGGCTTTATTTTTTGTCATATTTAGTGTTCAAACACCAAATTTAATATATATTCATCAAATAAATTATGATGAACTAAAATCTTAGTAGTGCAATAGTGTTTAATATTACCATGTGACTTTATTTTTTGTCATATTTAGTGTTCTAACACCAAATTTAATATATATTCATTAAATAAATTATCACTCTTATCACTATAAAAAAAAATGTTATGATGTAATGAAAGTCATCAAAAGCACTAAAAAAAAATTGAAATAATTTACCTCATGAATTTAAATTTGATTTATTGTAAGTTATTACTCATTCATTTATTCTCTCTTTTTTTTTTTGGAATGTTTGTTCATACCTTATCATATCATTAAAATACTATTAAAAATTTTTTATAATTATTAAAAATTTATTTATTATTAATTTTTAAAGATATATCTTTTTTAACCAATAATGTAAAAAATTTTAACTCTTACATAGTAATGATCAAATTTAAACTCCTACCTCATTAAAATGTTTTTTATTTTTAAATATTCGGCGACAACCCTATTTTCTTTATTATTTTGTTATCACATGAGATATAATATTATTTGAACATTGTAACATTATGAAACTCTTAAATTATGATCGAGTTCATAGAATCAAATATTTTAACAAGTAATCTTAGTTACTAGATCACTCTTCGCGAGTTTTTATAAGTATGCAATGATATGATTCAAGAAATTACGAAGAGAGCATAAATTTTGTAAATAAAATTATGAGAGTAATTAGTCAATGAGATTAGCATAATCCCTCCAAGAAATCATATCATCCATTACATCTCTTTCAACCTCCTAGATTTGACAATCAAGGGCACGTGGTTGAAGCCTAACCAATCAAAATCGATATGAATGATCTGTGTATAAATTGCGATTGCAAACACCTCCTTAGTGATTAAGATGAATCATGTAAAACAAGGGAATTATGTGTGCTAATGGATATGCTGGAGAGTCCGGAAACTACTGTTTCAACGACGGCGAGGTCAGGATTTGTACAAGTAAATATATTTTAATATTTTGATAGGTAAAATATAAAAAGTAATAAGAATATTTTAAATTTCTAATAATATATAAAAGTTTAAAAAAAATCAATAGATACACGCATATCCGCCATTACAATTCAACTAGAGGTGGGCAACTATGATCCAACCAAATTTTTAGCACCGACTCAACCTAAAATAAGTAGAATTTAAATTAAACAGTTAAATTCAAAATTGAATTTAGATAGAATTTTACAGCTTATTTTATAAATGGATTATATTTAAACTTGCATATTTTAAAATTTTAACTCAAATTTGACCTATTTTATATTTAGATATTAAATATTTTATTATATTATATATTTAATTAGTTTATATTATATGATACAAATTCTAAACATAAAGAATTAATATATATAATTTTTAATATCTTTTATTATATATATCAAATATAAATATATTTTATATATTTATAATATTTTATTTAAAAATATATATTAAAAATTAAAAATCAAACATAAAAAATCTGAATAAAAAAGGACTGGATTTGAACATAGAAAGCATTAAAAAAATTTGGGTCCGGCTGGTCTAAATTGGAATAAATAAAAAAATTAATATTTATATAAATTCAGACCAACCCAATTTTTATCCCCCCTAATTTCAACAAGAGAAAATTACCCATTTTAGAAATAAACATGTAAGAGAGAATTTATATATCTAGCTATGGCCCATTATAATGGACCATGCTTCACTTGAAACGTGTTAAAATTATATTTGTTTACCACGTGTCGTTCTTATATTTCAGCTCCTAATATTATTGCCTCTTCCTCTTCTGCCCGTGTGCTTTCTTTTATTTATTTATTTATTTTTGGTTATTTTTTCATTTTGTGTTCTTCTCCCAATTTTCATGGAAAGCTTTTTTTTTTAATTTTTTAACTTATAATTATTTTATACTTTTTTATTTAATTATTCATATATTATTTTTTTCATTTTATTCACTCTATTACATATTATTTTATTCTCTCTTATTGTTCACATATCAAATATATCACTATTTAAATAGTATTTTACTTTCTTTCAAATCTCAACTTCCTAATATTTCTAATTTATCAGTTGTTTGCCTAACTTTTTTTTCACTTTTATCCTTTACTTGCATTATATCAAAGAATTATTTTAGCATCTTTTTTTTTTGTAATTCTTGCTATATTTCATTCCCCTCTTTATAAATGGTCCTTCTTTCTAATCATTTTTAATATTTATATTCAATTTTTTCTCATTAATCACACAAAATATGTTATTTATATCCCTGTAATCATATGAATTATAAGTATTTTATTTTCAATCATAATTATTATTGGCTATTAACTTCACAAATATTTTTATTTTGTTCATGATTTTTCACCTTGATTTGCATAACTCCTTGAACCAATTATTTTCCATACTTCACTTAGCATTTGAAATTTTTTTAAAATTATCAAGTCAAATTAACGTAGAGCTGAAATTCACTACCTAATTATTAATTTTATTCATTCATATTGTGATCTTGGAATTCATATATTATTAACCTTAACCATCTACTTTTACTCTTTTTCAACAAAAATGCTATATACACTAAAAATAAGATCCAATTAGACATTGAATATTTTGTATTTATTAAATTAAATTTTATAACTTTATTCTACTATCTTGTGTTCAATGCCAACTTTTAATTTACATTAGGATCTCAATTTCAGATCATATAGGATTGCTCTTTCTCCGAATATGGTTTTAAACATCTTATTTAAAAAAACTTTTCTTTTTAATTACATTAAATATCTTATTCAATTTTTCTCCATAATCATAGGAAATATGAGTATTCATAATTATTACTGGCCATTAGTTTTATCAAATTTTTTTAATTTTACCCACAATATTTTTCACCTTAATTTATGCAACTTTCTAAAATTACTTGAAAAATTAATTTTTTTATTAATAGATGCTATTGGTATTTGATTTAACATTTTAAAATTTTAATTTAATTAAAAATATTAAAATAAAAGAAGTGGAGTAATTCATATGCTGATGGAAACTTAATTATTCTTTTTCTATTACCATATATTTGATGGAATCTTAATTATTCTTCTTTATTTTGACTTTATTTGAAAATATTTTCCAACCGTTATATACCTTTAATATTATGATTTAAATTGATTTTAAACTTTGATTATTATTTCAAGGGAGAAATGCAAATTACTCCCTCCAACTATGGAATGGTTGGATTTTATTTTTTTGAATTATGAAAACAAACAAACTACCTCCCGAAACAAGGAAAAACTTGGATTTTATTCCCAAAATTAGTAATTTAATAGGAAATGTTAAGAAAAATTATAAATTAATCCCATCAATTACAAAATAGTTATATTTTACTCCTACTAACTTCTAAAATTTATAAATTAATCCTTTAATTATATAAAACTTGTGATTAACACCCATTATCCATTTAATTAACATTTTTATTAAATTACATGAATTTTAAAAAAAAATTAAGCTTGAATCATAATATTATTATATGTTAAATTATCATATTATTTTTTATGTATAATTCTTATGTTATATAATTAATAAAAATTAAATTACATATATAAAATTTTAATTAAAAACTTGAAAATGAGTTACAAAATTATGTGTAAAAATAATATATAAATTAATATATAACAATATTATAACTCATATTATTAGTATTACTCAACATTAATTTTCACTATTCAATTTTTTTTATTAAATTAGTTACTTATTCCATGAAATATGAGCCAAAAACATTAAGTAAAAAAAGAAAGTAAGCATAAATGTTATGTTACATAAAAACATTAAAAACTTAATATTTTCATTTCATATAATTAGTATTTTCATTTCACTTAATATTTTCATTTCATATTATTAGTATTACTCAACATTAGTTGTCATTATTCAATTTTTTTATTAAATTAGTTACTTATTCCATGAAATATGAGGCAAAAATATTAAGTAAAAAAAGAAAGTAGGCATAAATGTTGTGTTACATAAAAAACATTAAAAACTTAATATTTTCATTTCATATAATTAGTATTTTCATTTCATTTAATATTTTCATTTCATATTATTAGTATTACTCAACATTAGTTGTCACTATTCAATTTTTTTTTATTAAATTAGTTACTTATTCCATGAAATATGAGCCAAAAATATTAAGTAAAAAAAGAAAGTAAGCATAAATGTTATGTTACATAAAAAAATTAAAAACTTAATATTTTCATTTCATATAATCATATTCAATTTAATTTTAACATCACAATAATCATAGCAATGATGAACAATAATTTTTACTTTGTCACTTGACATTTTTTTTTACAATTTACTTTATTTAAAAATTGATAATTATATAATATATAAGTTATCTTTATTTTATTCTTTTAAAATTTAAAATCCATTGTAATACTCATATTTATACTAATACATTTATCTTTAGAAAGAAATTATATTAGTTAATAAATTTATTTTATTTATATTTTTATTTTTTTAATAAAACTCTAGAAGGAAGGTGGAGAGCTTGGAGAAGTAAACTCATTGAGGAGGGACATGCATATTTTGACGAAAAACAACGGCCAGATAAACCTTGGCACTAAACCAATATGGTGTAAGGATTGAAGAGGTATCTAATTTTTCTTCAAATAAATGTGTAATCTTGTATAAAACATGATAATCTAAAACTATATTCAATCTTTTCTAAAAATTTGTATTGGTTAGACTTCTTTTTATGATAGAAAATTAATTTCAATGAATATTTATTTTAATTTTTGGAAAATATTTTTATATTTATTTTGGAAAAAATATAAATAAAATAAATTTATTAGCTAATATAATCTCTTTCTAAAGATAAATATATTAATCTAAATATGAGTATTATAATAGATTATAAATTTTAAAACATTAAAATAAAAATAACTCATATACTATATAATTATTAAATTTTAAATAAAGTAAATTGTAAAAAAAAATCTTAGATTATAAGGCAAAAATTACTATTCATCACCACTATAATTATTGTAGTGTTAAAATTAAATTGAATATGATTATAAGAAATAAAAATTGAAATAAAAATATTAAGTTTTTAGTATTTTTTATGTAACATAATATTTGTGCTTACTTTCCTTTTTTACTTAATATTTTTTGCTCATATTCCATAGAATAAGTAACTAATTTAATAAAAATAAATAAATAGTGACGACTAATATTGAGTAATACTAATAATATGAATTACAATATTATTATATATTAATTTATTGTATAATTTTTTATACATAATTTTGTAACTCATTTCATATTTTTAATTAAAATTTATATATTTAATTTAATTTTTATTAATTATATAACATAAGAATTATATGTAAAAAAATAATGTGATAATTTAACATATAATAATATTATGATTCAAGCTTAAAAACCTCTTTAAAATTCATGTAATTTAATAAAAAATTTAATTAAATAGATAATGGGTGTTAATCACTAGTTTTATATAATTAAAAGATTAATTTATAAATTTTAAAAGTTAGTAGAAGCAAAATGTAATTATCTCATAATTGATGGGATTAATTTACAATTTTTCCTAACATTTTCCATTAATTACTAATAGTGAAGATAGAATTCAAGTTTTGCTTAATTTCAAGAGGTAATTTTCCTATTTTCATAATTTAAGGAAATAAAATCCAACCACCTTATAATTGAAGGGGTAATTTGTTTTTTTCTCTTATTTCAATTTATATATTAAAAATTAACCTTTAAAATGTGATAAGAATAATCAAAATATTTTAGGATTGAAATTTAATTGTAACTTAAATTTATATAATTTTAATAATGATCAATTGTAATTTGAACGTATATATTTATAAAGTTATTATCAACTCATTTTTAAACACTTATTAATTTTTTTAATATTTTTATTTAAAATTTTGAAAATATCATTTATAAAGTTATTTATAAATATAAGTTTTTATATACTCATGTATTGCACGGATTTCAAATCTAGCTACTGATTAAATCAGCTTGTTCTTTTTTTTTTTTTTTCAAGATAAAGAGAGTAGAAGTGAATAATATGATTTTTTTTCTTAAATTATTATAAGAATATTTCTTCATTATAAAATATTAAACTAAAATCATAATTATTATTTAGAAGAAGAGCCTACCACACCGATCCCACATTGAAAATTCCGAAGATGAGTCATCTGTTATGGGCTCGTTCTGAGTGTCATGTGAGTCATCATGCAAAACTTAGGACTTGTTCACAGAGAATAAGGTTCTTGGTTTTTGTTTTTAAAAATAACTTTTAGTTTTTAAAAATAAAACAACAAAAAATATTTATTTAAATATTTTCTCCATTTATTTTTAAAAATTATTTTCAAAACATATGTTTTAAAAACAGGAAAACAACAATAACTTTAAGTTATTTTTGTTTTTCTATTTTCAAAACACACTTCATTAATAATATTATTGTAATTCAAAATTATTTTTAAAATAACTTACTAAATACTTTCTTATTTTAATTTTTTTAAAAATATTTTTGAAACTCATTTTATAAAACTGTTATCAAAAACAAAATAAATTTGGAAATACAAACAAAGAGACCCTAGTTTCTAGGAAAGTTAAATTTTTTATGAAATAATTTTTTATATAATTTTTTTAAAAGTATTCAAAGTTATTTGTTTAATATTGAAAAAGTGTTGTTTATTTTGTATAATTTCTATTTTCAAAACATAATTCATTAATAATATTATTGTAATTCAAAACTATTTTCAAAATAACTTATCAAATGCTTTCTTATTTTGATTTTTCTAAATTTAAACCCATTTTATAAAATTGTTTTCAAAAATAAAAAAATTGAAAATACAAACAAACAGGCCCTAATTTCTACAAAAGTTAAATTCTTTATGAAATATTTTTATATAATTTTTTTTAATTTATTTAAAGTTGTTTGTTCAATATTGAAAAAGTGAAATTTTCTAAAAAGTAATTTCTTATATTTTGTTTAATTCATATTTGAACTTCCTAAAAAATATTAATAAAATGACTACTATATTCTCAATATTATGATAATATAAATAAATAAATTTTAGGTATTATTAATTAAATTTAATGAGGATAGTTTTATCTTTACATCCATAAAAAAAAATAAAAAGTAAAACATACTTAGGAGAAGATGGATAAATAACTTCTCATACTTTTTAAAAGATAGAATTTTCTAACAAGGTTTAGTTATTATTAATTAAATTTAATGAGGATAATTTTATATTTATATTCATAAAGAACATAGGAAATAGAACTTATTTAGAAGAAGATGGATAAATAACTTCTTATGCTTTCTAGAAAGTAGAATTTTTTAAAAAATTTTATTTCTCCTAATTTATTAGATAATAACCAACCAAATAATATACTTCTTTTCTATTTTTGGTAGAAGAGGAAATTTTTTTATAGAAGAAGATGGATAAATAACTTCTTATACTTTTTAGAAAGTACAATTTTCTAAAAAGTTTCATTTCTCCTAATTTATTAGGTAAAAATTAACCCAATAATATACTTCTTTTCTATTTTTGGTAGAAGTGGCAATTTTTTATACTATACAATAACTTGATATGAATGCAAAGCTCTTATACGAGGTTTGGGTTAGTTTATATAGGTACAAGGTATAAACAAATTGACCTATTTAACAAGAATAATAAATAGATTGAATTAGGATTATAAATGGATTAACATGTCAATATATTTAAAAAATTATATTAAAATTTTAAAATATTATTTGAAAAATAATTAGTAATTAAATTATAAATAATTTTATATAATAAAGATATGAAATTTATATTTTAATAAAATGATGATAAAATTTCAAAAAAAATATTTTATTAATGATTAAAAATATTTTTTACAAAAAATAATAAATAATTTAATTTAACAAATATTTTTATGATATAAATTTTATTAATTCAAATTATTAAATATATTAAATGAATTAATCCAACTTGACACATTTAATAAATAAATTAATATAATATGATACAATTATTGCTTAAATCAGATTCGAATTGAACTAATTTTTTATTTCTTTTTTTTTTCAAGTTAAAGAGTCATTCATCAATCCCTTTTCCTCCCCCTTCATCTGTTTTTTGTGCTCAAATTGAGCCTAATATGCTTGAAAGGGTGTTACTATATATTGAGATGTGTCTGCAGAAGATTAAAAATCAAATATATTATATGCTAAAAATGCATATTTTTTACAAAAAAAATTATAATTTTAGTTCATATTAGTTATTTGATTTTAATTTAACAATTAAAATTAAAAATATCTCTAAAATTTTAAATCAGATTCAAATTATCCTAGGACAGTACTATAATATTGAAAACAACAATACCGTGCATGTTGCCATGACAGATATATTATACAGAATATGACCTTCTTCAACTTATTTTTAATGTGTAATTTACCATTCGTACTATGAAATTTATTTATTACCTACTTATGCAAAGTATTTTTCCTTTATTAATTTCCTTTTTTATTTTCAAAAGAAATAAACAAGATTTAAAGTTTTTAATTACATAACTAGTATATGGAGTTTAATTAATTAAATGTAAATCCATGCACTTCCGTGCAGTTTAGAATTTGATAAAATATATTTATAAATTGTACATATATGTAATTTGTTTTTATAATTTCCAATATGATAAAAGAAAACAAGTTGATATGCAATAATGCATTGCAGAGTACAAGGAGACTTTATATGTTGGTTTAAAAAAAATGACATACTTTCATCTTGCAAAATTTTAGACATTGATTTCTAAAATAATAACATCTATGAGTAATGATATTTTAAAAAAAGAAGACATTTTAGATGACACTTCTTAAAAATTTATTCATTTTCTTCTCGTAAGATTTTAGATGTCATTTCTTAAAATAACTAATGTTTAAAGTCAAGAAAGTGGTAACAATTTTAAAATATGAAAAAAATTTATACATCAATTCTTAAAAAAATTGATGTATTTTCTTCTAACGAAACTTTAGACATTAATTCACAAAATAATTGAATATCTGAAATCATGGGAGTGACAATATTTTTGCATTATAAATAGAGTAAAATCATCATTCTCACTCTTCTTTTTATTTGTTTCCAAACTCAATCCTCATCTCAATCTAGCTCCCTTTGCAAATCATTAGAACTCACCTTGTCTTTCATCACATGGTAATAAACCACCTATATTCCTCTCATTAACATCAAGTATAAAGTGAGTTCAAAACATAAGAGCTATCTTTTTTGTTTCTATTTCTCAAATTTGAACCTCTTAAATTTCTCTAATATTTGTACATATTTTAAGAGATTTTTATTTATGTTTCCTTTGTATGGAGGTTATGGTTGTTTCTAAGTTTTTATGTCTTTCATGCCTATAATAAGATTTTGAAGCAAAGTCCGAAATTAGCAATACTACAATAAGAGATGAAAAAAAGGTAAAAAAAAATCCATGAAGATAGTCATTTTTCACAATTACAAAAGGACAAACTACCTTTAACTATTTGTAGATGGATAAATTTTAAAAAGTTACTTGAAATCAAAAGAAAATAATTATCACAAATAGACAACCAAATGTAAAATTATGGCCTTGCAAAGTTCTTAAAATATATGTTTTTGGCAAAATGTTAAGTTTATTCAATTTTTACTGTAAATATTTTAGTGGAAAAGCAAAAAACTAGCTTTGAAAAAAATATATGTGAATAATTCACGTTGATCTTTTTAAACCAAAAATCAACATGAAAAGTAAAAAAATAAAAATAAAATATTTTTAAAAGAAAAAATATTAGCTTTTTAAGTTACCTTTTTTTATGTTAATTATATAACAAATGTGAAATAATCTAATATACAACGACACTAATATATACATAAATTCTAAACCAACATCATTTTTCTAAAATAATCGATGTGGAATTATATTTTTGTAGTAATTTAGGCCTTTTAAAATTTGAACAAAAATATGAAAACATTAACTAGTCGCTAATTTTAATCTTATACTAGTAAATGTTTTGTGTATACATTGTTAAGGTCATATTTCTTGTTTTATCAAATGTTAGAAAAAAAATTGAGAATATATATGTATGTATGTTTGCATGTATGTATGTATGTATATTTATGGATCTTAGGTAGTGTCACAACCCTATGCAAAATTCAACTTGCTGGCTTTTACCAGCTTATCTTGTAGATTTCACTTAACATCAATTTAGAACATTAATTAATATTAACATTTATAATTTTAAAATATCAAGGTCTAGCATATTGGTTTTCAAATGAAAATAGGAGTTAGGCCTGCTTCTAATTTCTAACACTTTCTAAAATAAGTCAATTTAATTAACACCTATGTATCATAACCATTTTCATTTACACTATTTACCTATCAATTTATCTATTACAACTTAAAGCCCTTTATGGATGGTTTTAGAGAAATCATATCTATCTATAGACCAAAAATATATATTGTTACCCTAGCCTAAGCTTGAGTGAAAAGCCTTGAAGATCTATTTTCATTATGGTGGTAGTAAAGCATCAATCTACAAATCTGCAAAGTAAAAACATGCATAAATGATTCTAGGATAAGGTGAGTAGACATTCTAAAATGATTGAATAGAAATAGTTAAGATCTCATCGACCAAATTTACCTTCCTATAACTCTACGACACAATTCATACATTTCATAATACAAGTTTATTAGTTATACCAGACATTCATAGAGGAAAAACATATTTCTAACCCTTCTTTCACAATTTTATTCACATTGCATTATCCGCATATAATAAAAAAAATATGTAAATCTCTTTATAACTCTTATTCATCTTTATCCATCATAAGTTCATTCTTGTTATCCTAAATCTTCATTGTTCTTCACAAGCAAATACCAAATCTAGTGTTTAAGCCACAAATATCATCAATTTGCTCTACTTTAATTTCCAAGAATAGTAATGCAAATTAAACTCAATTATTACAAAGTTAATTTTATAATACATTTTTCATATATCATGACATCACTATATCTCTTTACATAGCCTTAAGATACTTATCTAATACCTATTAATGCATACTAGCTTATATTAACATTATAGAACAATTTTATAGGTTTTAAAATTCTTGCAATAAGTAATATTTGGAAATATATATGTCACAACTCTAACCCAATCATGATCCGCATGGAACCCATTTTTCAATTTCCATCAGTCTATTCTTAATTATTTAACTTGATCCTAATTAACTAGTATCATACATATATAAAAGAAAATAACATCTTAGAAAGAAAACATTCATTGAAATTTATTAAGGTTTTTATAAAAGATAAGGAAGGTAGATATATTTATAATCCTCTTAAAATAAGGATAAGCAAGTCTAACTTACTTATAGTCCTCTCAAAATGAGGATAAACAAGTTTAACTAACTCACAAAGAATTAATTTAAATATCTCTTCTACCTAAATTTATGACAAAAATAAAACTTAAAATATATTAGGTACAAGAATTTGTGCTACCATACTATTATTAATGAACTTCCATAGAATCTAACTCTGAAAAGGTAGATATAAAGGCTTAATCTAGAAATTTGTAAGATAAATTACGAAAGAGTGAGTTCAAAACTCAATAAATGAATAACTATAATAACATTAGTAAATTATAATAGCTTACTCATTGGACTATCATCCTTTGACAAATAATATCATATTTAAGCGTATTAATAACCAAAGGCTAATAACAATAATAATATATAATCATTTCATTTCTTTCAATGTATCATATAAGAATACTTATGACTAAATAAACTCAAGGTCACATCTTATTTGGAACAATAAGCAATAAACAAAACATAGTCATTTATCTTTTGTCTTCTGAGTCAAGCTTATACCCTCTACAACTTTTCCATCCTTGTCCTTTTAAAGTCTGCCTTATACCTTCTATAAGCATGTCATTTAGAATTTTCTATTCCATATTTATAACATCACCCTATCATATTTCTCATCTTTATTGTCACTCATGGCATGATTTACACTGCAATTTTAAATACTAAAACTTAAGCTCTATCCAATACAATCAAATTTAATTTCAATATACATCACTACATATATATATATATATATATATATATATATATATATATATATATATATATATATATATGTGTATATCAATATCATTATGCCCTCTTGTATGTCTATAAGCATTCACACATATCATAATAATCAATCCACAAAATATTTCTCAACATATTTCATCCCATGAGTAATGTAATAAATTCATTACAACATATATTATATTATATAATTTATACTTTCTCATTTTATGATTACCCAAGTCATGTACATATCTTATATTTATTATAAATCCTTTTATATTTAATTCTTAAAGATAAAAAAAAAACCCATGTTAAGCCATTATTAATCATGAAAAGGTATAGTTTACTATATTGTCACCATAATTGTAACCTTTGAGTGATATTTATGAATAACTTAAAAATAATGAATATAATATTTATGAAACTTATTTTATATAAAAATAGACTCAATTAGCTTTTTATAAACCAATCATTTGTCTAAATTTGTTAAGTTTTGAAAGTGTCATACTTTTTTGAAGATAGACCCAAAAGTCTATTTTTTGAAATTTTGAGTTTTTAATATTTGTCTACTATTTTAATGATATCTCAAAATATACATAAGATATTGATTTGAAACTAATTCCATTTGAAATTAGACTTAATTAACTTTACAAAAAAAGATAATTCATTTAAAATGGACATAAGCCATAGAAGTTATGTCTTTTTAAATTTAGCATACCTGAAATCGCCTTTGAACACATAGAATCGATTAGTCACTCAATTTTGAAGCCTAAATTTTCTTCTAAACCCTCAAAATCGATTGATCACTCTATTCACACATGAAAATCATAGTTTTCTATGAAAATTTCATAGTTTATCCTATCCCAAATGCCCTCTAAACACATACATTACACACTGAACCTTAATATCATCATTAATACATTTATCTAACATATCATATCACCTTTCTTCATCATTATTACTTCTACTATATCAAAATAAATAAGATTCAAGTAAGATCACAAAATAATCAATATTCCTTCAATATCATCATATAGTCATAAAATTCATAAATTAGCTATATTATCCACTCATATTATATAAAAGAAGGTGTTAAGATGCTAGTTTAAAGATCTTTTAATTGAATCATATTAAAATTCATATGTTTTAGAGTTAGGGTTTAGAATACCCAATAAAGCTAAATAAATCTCAAATTTCTTCATCATTTAAAAAGAAATAGAAATGATTCTTGATGAAAGCAATATTCTTACCCTTATTGGATCAATAAATCAAAAGGAATTAAAGTTCTACTTACTTAATTGGTAGAATGGTTGAAGAGATTGTTAGAAAGAGTTAGAAGAATCTAATAGATAAAGAGAAAGGAGGGAGACTAGGGTTTAGGTGCTAATAAAAGGGAAAATAAAGCCTTAGGGGCATTTTTGAAAATTTTCTCTTAAACCTCTTCTATAGTCATACGCTCACTTATATTAGTACATAACTTTATACTTTATAGGTCCAATAGATTTTCTCCATCAAAATTTCACCAAATTTATATTCCCATAGTTTTAATTTTATTAACTTTATTTTATTCCATATTCCATACAGAAAATTCTTCATTTAACTAAATTTGCTAGTTACCTTTGTTATTTTTTCTTATAAAATAATTTCTAATTTACTAATAATCAAATATGGTCTAATAACATAGGGTATAATCAATTATATAGGCTCATAAAGCATTATGCATGGGCATGATCAATTATAGGAATCCAAAGGGCAAGACTTTGGTATATAATTAATTATGTTAATCTTGAGAGCAAAGCTTTTAGAGATAATTGATTATGTAATTGATTATAGAATACTAAAGAGCATATTTTTAGGGCCTAATCAATTATACAAGTCTGGAAAGAAAATTTCAAGGATATAATCAATTATTGCATAATTTTTGCTAAATTCTTCAACAAAAACATTGTTCATTTATGAGGACATCACTCCTAATTTATCTCTAAAGCTAAATTACTTAAACATTTCACCATATTTAACAATAATAACATTATACAAGCTAGATTCATCAAAAATATTCAATCACAACATTTTTTCCTAAGATTTATCAAAATAAGAAAAACATAACATTAACTAATTTAAAACATTGAAGGCTTAGTTAGAATGTTCACTCATAAGTTATAAGGGAGTTAATACATGGTAGGATTAGAGATTTTCTTGTTCTTAAATTCCAAAAAATAAAAAATCCAAAGTTAGGGCTTTGAACCTTATCTTGAAAAATTAAAACCTCATAACCTATATCCCTCTATAATTTGAAGAAAAAAGATGTTGAGAAGGATGATTAGGGCTAATGTTGCTTTTGAGAAAAGGAAGGAAAAGAAATGGAAGTGTGTTTAGGAAAAAAAAAGGGAAAATTAGGCTTGGAGGTAGAATTAGGAAAGGATGTTAAGTAGGATGATTAGGATTGATATTGCACTTGAGAAGAGGAATGTGAAAAAAAGGAAATGTGTTTGGAAAAATAAGGAAAATTAGAATTAAAGGTAGAATTAGGAACTGGGGAACCTTAGAGGCAAAAATGGAAAAAGGTTCCTTGAGTCTCTTCCACACTTATTCACTCACCCTTAATTAATTTCAACTTTAAAATATTTTGAACTATTTTTTATTAAATATTTTATACGAAAGTTTTTATTTCAAATTTTATTATAATAACTAATTATTTTTTTATATATAATATTTTAAATTTTAAGGGGTGTAACAATACTTCCCCTTATAAAAGAATTCATCCTCACATTATTATGACCTAACTAGCTTAACATGTTTACATTAAAATAGTTTGGTACTAAAATCTAGTACTTACTAAACAAATAAAAAGGCTTTTATCATATATCTAACTCTAGCTCCTAAATAGATTTTTTTATTCCATATCATTCCTAACAAACTTTCATAGAAAGTATTTCTTTAGACCTTAATTTTCAAACTTATGGTCTAAAATTCTAATTGGTTATTTCTTGTACAACAATTTGAAGTCTAATTGTATTGGTTCCTCTTTGTTCACATAAGATGCATCTAGCACATATTTCTAGAGTATAAAAATATGAAATACCAAATATATGACTCATAAAGTATTTGATAATTCCAAGTGATAAGCTACAACTTTGATGCCTTTGATGATTAGAAAAAGTTTGATAAATTTTTCATGGGTGAAACTCTAAGGAACGCCTTATCTTTTTCTTAAAATTCCAATTCTTTCTCTTTTTTATTTACCTTAACTTTTTGTTAATCTTGTGCCATCTTGAACCATTCCTTAATGATTTAAAATTTCTTAAAAATATTTATGACTAAATTTAATCCTAGAAGCCTTGCTTCTCCAAGTTTAAACCATCCTACTAGAAGCCTATATCTTTGGCCATAAAGGGCTTTATATGGAGCTATCTTAATAATTGATTGATAGTTATTATTTGCAGGTAAGTTCTACTAGTGATAAGTATTTCTCCTAATTTCCTTCAAACTTGAAGGTATAAGCCTTAGGCATATTCTCTAAAATCTAAATTTTTTGCTCTAATTATCTAGTTGTTTGTTGGTGAAAGGCTATATTAAATCACAATTGAGTTTTCAAGACTTACCGAAATCACCACTAAAAATGAACTATGAATTATGTGCTTTGATTTGATATAACAATTATTAGAACTCCATGTAAAGGTATTTTATTGTTAAAGTACACTTGGGCATATAGATTTGCTAAGAATATGGTTCTAATTGGCAAGAAATAAGTTATTTTAATTAATCAATCAACTAACCTAGATAGAATCATATCCTTTTTAAGTTTATGGTAGTTCTATCAAAAAGTCCACATGATTACACATTCCTATTTGCACTTCAAGATTAGAAATGGTTAGTGCGTTCTGGCTAGATGTTGATTACTTATTGGCATGTGATGCATTTCATCATATGGTCAAGCATATCTCTCTTTATTCCTTTCTATAAAAAGATGTCCTACAAATTATGATACATTTTGACTACTTTGGGGTGTATGGTGTATGAAGAACCATGAGTTTAATGTAATAACTCATTTTACTCATTTGAAGGAACCCAAATGCTCCTTTGATAATGAATCATTCTTCCCTTATCAATGGTAAAAACCCATCTTTGGGTTCTTAATTGCATCCGTCTTTAATGTCTCATAATTTGAATTAATCTTTTAAGCAATCTTGATCCTCTTTATAAGAATGAACTAACTAGCACTTAAGCTAGCAACATTTTTTAATCTCTGAGAGGTAATTTGATCACTTTATTTGCAAACTTTCTACTTAACACTTCCACTACCACAGTTAACCTTATCAAAGTGATAAAGAATTAAGCAATTATAGTCTATATCAAGTTCCATCTATCTTTTCTACCTCATGTTCAAGTCCTTTTACTCAAAGATATATTTCAAGTTCTTGTGACCTATGTAAACTTTGTAAATCTCTTCATATAGGTAATGCTTTCAAATCTAAAATACAACAATCACCATTGCCATTTTTAAGTCATAAATAAGATAATTTTGCTTTATATCTTTTCAATTTTTAAAAAGTATATGCTATTACTTTATCATATTGTACTAAGACACGCTTAAGACTGACTTTAGAAATGTTATAATACATTGCATGTCCACCTATCCTTGAAGGTAATGCTAGAACTTAGGCTAATGTTAGACATGCATGTAGCTTGTGGAAACTATTTTCACATGCATCTTACTAGACTAACTTGACTCTTTTTTATGTTAGCTTAGTGAATGGTGTAGATATATTAGAAAAATCCTTGTCAAACCTATTGTAGTACCTTGCTAACTTGAGATGAATCCAAATTTCAATAAAAGATATGGGTCATGGCCAACTCTCCATAGCTTCAACCTTCTGAAGGTCCACCTGAACTCTTTCTTATGACACAACATTATGTAGGAGTTTCACATTAATCATACAAAACTTACACTTAGAGAATTCACCATATAATTAGTGTATATGTAAGGTTTATAAAACTATACAAAGATGTTGAACATATTCTTTCTCACTTCTTGAGTACATTAAAATATTATCAATCTTATGAACTTGTCTAAGAAAGGCTTAAACATCTATTTATTAGATCCATAAAAGCAACTGGGCCATTAGTTAACCCAAAAGACCTAACAAAGAATTCATAATGGTGATAGCACATTTGAAAGGCTATTTTTGGGATATTTTCTTTGCAAATCTATAGTGGATGAAAAATAATAATGATATTAATCTTTTTAATAGCAAAATTGACATACTAAGTGCCTGTATAATATTGAATCATTGATATAAGACATCGATTTTATAATTAATATGAAAAATAATAAGAATTAATGTGGAAAAGGAGTTATGATGTGAATTTTTAATTTAATAACTAATGTGACTATTTATATTAGATGCCAATTTATAAACCATCATTGAAAATTGACATCCTTTCATATCATACATTTCATATAGTACATTGATTTGTAATAGATAACCAATGTGTAATATTTAATATATGATTATGGTTTTTTAGAATAACCAACAAGTATTTTATTTCTCTTTAAACTCCACTACACCCAAAGCAGTATTCACTCAATCTAATTATAGTCAACAACAATCGTATTACTATACAAAGAGTATTATTATAGACAATAAAGCCTTATCTTAATATCTTTATGGTAAAAATAATATTCTAATATAAAAAAATCTTAATGGCAACAATTTCATACATTTAAAAAGGTCCAAATAATTAAAGACATACAGTATTTGCATGGTGCAAAAGCTAATAATAATATCTCTAAATACCAAAGAAAGAGGTTACATTTTATTTTAATAACATGTTTATTAATAATCTTTATAAAATACACTATAGTAAAAAAAGTGTAAGTAAGTCACAATAGATATTGTAAGTACAATATTAAAAAATATATACTTCTATCAAAGAAAAATTTATTACTTATCTTATGTCATTAACTTTAGTGGTATTATGTATTATTTATTAAGTTGAGGAGCACCGTTCTCACCACTAGGTTAAAAATGATTATGGTTACTAAAAGAGTTAGAACTCAACGTGTAAAATATGCATCATATTAGAAAATTAAAACATATCAACAAGTATAAAAAACTAATACTTCAAAAGATGACATTAATTATACATATAATACGAGCATGAAAAATATAAATTCAACTACCTTTAATTTTTCTTTACATCTCTAGGAGGACCTTTAACCCATATCCTTTTAGTATGATCGTCTCACATATAAAACTCCTCCATATCACCTTTATCATCCATTAGAGGTATTTTTATAGAGAAAGGAGAAGTTTCCTTAATATCTTTCCACTTATTTTTCTTATCCCTATCACTGATAATCTATCTCTTCCTTAATAAAACTACGCATCATTTCTTATTGGATAAGACTATGATATAAAAAACTTATTTTCCCTAGGATGTCATTATGAATAGCTACACCTTGTGACCTTCCAGATTAAAATCCATTAGTGTGAATCCTAACTCATTAAACCGAATGCCATTTTTATTCTTAACTTATTTATATTAAAACATAAGCACCTTAAACACAACTTAGTTAAGCACCTAAATCTTTAATAATTTTATAATATAACATATTAGCATAGATAAGGTTCCTATCTTAGTAACTACTCATATGCGTCGTATAAGTCATCAAAGTGACCCTACTATTTTACATAATGTTCATGTCACCCTAGCCTTAAGTATAAAAAGAATACTTCAGATGTCATATCCATAATAAAAAATGACATTCATGCATAACCTATACACAACAATCAGAAATGCTTGATTGTCTTCAGCTTTAACTGATTGATCATTCTTTCCATGATTTAGCTTCTTTACAATGGCTATATATTTTTCTATCTAAAGCTGAACTTCATCACTATTATATAAGATGTAAATGTGGGCCTATATGCGTGTTTCATAACTTATGCTCATCATTCAAGTTTCCAATATGCCTTTACTTGCAATTCTACCTTCATGATAAGACTTTAAAAGTCTAATAGCCTTTATATTTGAAAAGTAGTCGTCGTAAAACTTAACCACCTCTTTAGCACTATAGCCTTCAACAATACATCCTTTTAGCCAATTTCAATTCTTGACAAATATATTATTCAATGTTGTACATCCACCTTTAGTAAATTGACATGCATAATTTTATCTTTCTTACCAAGCGAACAACTAGATCCATAATGATATCCAAAAAGGAAGGTGGAAAGTATATCTTAAGCTAACACAATGTAACTAAAACTTCTTGTAACAAGTTATCTAACTTCTTAAAGTGAATGACCTTGCTATATATTACATTAAAGAAGAAACAAAGTCTAGTAATAGTTGTTATGTTTTGAAATGTTTAGGTAGAATTGATGAAATATCACTAATAATAGTTATTATGCTAAAGCATGACAGCTAAGACAGTTCAAACTGACTAGCTTCACATTTTTCATTAATACAAGAGTCTTAATGCTTGAAGAATATCCTTGTGGTACTTTAACACCTAAGTAGAGACTTGTAAAAAATTATCTTCTCCTTTCTAGATTGAGTATGGCAAAATGGTAGAAGATACATACACTTTTTCTTTTTGGTGTTAATTTTCTTCAAATGGACAATTCAACTAAGTCTAACATGATTTTAACTTCCATCCTTGCTCTTGCTTATATGTTCAATAATATTATAACAAGATTATCATAAGTGTTTTTCTCTACATTCATGATATTAATGTTATGCTTTATAAATAACTTTTTTATAGTATGAAAGATTGAAGAATATGGACTTTTTTTCCACAAGGCCTCTCCATCTAAAGTTTGTAAGATTTTTCAAAAATAACATCAACATTTCTAGCATGTTTATAAACCTCATATCCAACTAAGGGTATTAAAGCCAATGCTTTCTTTGATAATATTTCGAAAACCTTTCTTAAGGGTATTAAAGCCAATGCTTTCTTTGATAATATTTTGAAAACCTTCCTTAGTCTACAATATCAATGGGAGTAAGGTGAAAATTTTTTTATGGTTGAGATACATTGTCTTCTTCCTATGATTTAGTTGAAAAAAATAAGTAATATTTTTGCAAATAAGATATGTTTTACGCCTTTTGATACTATATGTAGACATGTTGTATGTTGCAAGACATTAATTATACAAAATAATATGACATGTAAAATGAAAGATTCCTAATGATATGTGTCAAAGACCAAGACACTTTCTCCTCGCATCATTTTCATGTCTTCAAATAATGGTGCCAAGAAGGCATCTTTATCATTTCCTTTTTATTTAAGGCCCAAAATTTGCATAACTAAGATGGTAGATTATAGATCACTAATATAATAAGCCATGTGCTATGTTTATTACTCATACTACCATAAGGGTTTATTCCATTAGTACAAAGTACAGGTTTAAGGTTTCTTAATTCATAACCAAATATAGGAAATAATGTATTAACTGTACACTATTGAAGAGAATCAGTTAGATACTGAAACTTGCCATCGAATAGTGTTTAGTCCATATACCATGTTAAAGTCTTAACATCTTACCATCTTAAATTCTTAACATCTCCTATATTGATAAATATTCTTTTAAACATTGGTACTATTAGGAAGATACCGCAATACTTTAGCTAGAGTCCCTATACTATTAATGACATTTTTTCCCATTGTAATGTATTGCCTTATATTTTGGACACTTATGTGAAGTTTTATGCTCTTTGTGGTGCAATGTATAATCATTAGGATAAGCATGTATCTTTTTGTATTTCATACCTATTTTTTTGCCTAATAAGTATGATCCATTAGCTCATTCCTTTTAAAAAGCATTCCTTTTCACTTCAATTATTCCTTGCCTTTAAATTGAACAATCTCAGCACAACAGATAACCAATCAAATTAATTAGGTACAACTTAGATACAAAGACTTGTTCACATAACTCAACAAGCTATCAAGGGCATGCAAGCACTTAGTAAAATTATCTTTAACATTATGTATTATATCCTTTAATCGATCATCCAATCTTACATCAATATTATCATTTTCATGGACTCCCTTTCCTCTATAAGTACAAAACAAATTAAATAACTCACCTTCTTCATGTGATATTCATTACATATAACCTTGTCGATATTGTAGAAAAATAGACATTCTTTTATCTCTGTTAGATTAAGTATCTTAACATAGACATATTCCATAAAAGGATACCTAATAAGCTTATTATTGATTTCCTTTTCTTGGCTAATAAAAATTCTAATTAACTCATCAATCTTTTTAGCATATTTAAGGCCTATTTGATCAATAAACATCCATCCTATGGTTTATGACTATTCAATTTGAATCTCATGTAATAAAAATGTAAAAAAATCTACACATAAAAAATATACTAATATATGAATAATATATGAGTTTTAATTAAGTTAGTATGCATATATTAACACTTATAACACCCAAAATCCTAAAAAATAAATTTAAACCTAAAATCCAAGAAAATGTAGAGGTATATAATAACAACATTAAAACATTCTTCATTAAGTTTGAAGAGAAAAAAATAAAAGATTTGAATGCACCTTATAGTAAGGAGAAAACTTTAGCTAGTTGGGCCAAACTAAAGATTGAATGCAACCTTTGCTAATCTTTTATGGCAATTTTCCTTTTAAAGTAAAATGAATCTTGTAAGGAAGATGCTCTAATTCCAATGTATTATATTTAAAGTGTTAACAATTGAATATAAAATGCTAGTTTTGTAATAATCACTATCTTAATAAATTTTCATATTGGTCATAAATAAAAAATCAATGTATTAAATTATAATTGCAATGTCGATCTTACGATAAATTGATGCTTTTTCCCACAATAAATTCAAATTGTAGTTGAATGTGAAATATCTTATTTCCAAAAATGGTTTTAGGTAACAAACTAATGTCTTAACGTAAAGATGTCAATGTTAAGCAAATAATATATGTGGCTTCTCCTAGATGGCTTTTTTAATATAAAATAATCATCATATCAAAATCTTTGAAACTTTAGATCAAAGATGATAACCAAAAATGAAAGTCATTTTCAAATGTTTTGAATAGAAAGAGAGTAATTTTTATCTCATTATACCATGAAATCATTATATATTTTATTTATAATAAAAAGAAAGTTATCTAAATGCAAAATTAAATATAAATAATAGAGAAAGTAAATTAAGAAATATATGAGAAAAGAAATGATAAACTAATTATAAAAATATATTTTTGTAATTTTATTTATTTCCATGTACATAACGAATACAATAAACAATTAAATTTTCATTGCATATATAACATTTTATCAACGAAGATCATGTTCCATGCTTGTTGACAAGAATTATACTTTTTTATATATTGCTTAAGAACTTCTGAGTTGGAGAATGTAAGTAACTTAAACCATTGTGTCTATTACATATTGTATATATTGGAAGAAAAATTAAAGAATTGGGCTCTTGTATATTTAATTACTATATAGGAAGGCTCTACTTGTAGAAAGGTAAGAGTGTGGGGAGGGTTCATTACTAAGTCTAAGCAATATATTTGTCTCCATTACTAACTTGAGAACATGGATCAAATGCAATAATAGCTTCCATTCCATTTCATTAGGCATCACCAAGATATTTAAAATGAAGAGTGTGAAGGAAATTTATAACAAATGTGCATAAAATTAAATGTTAGTTATGAAAAAATAACCAACATCTAACATATGATTTTTTCATTAGGCTAGCCATTCATATATCTTTAGAAATCAATTAAGTTAAATACCAACATATAAAGGGTTTGCATATTTAAAGTGTTGTGCTTGAAATTCCTTTAAAAGTTGATTATTTTCACAATTGGCATTTTATGTTTTCATAATTTCTCATAACTTCATGAATGTCATAATGCAATTTAATGAGTTAGCCATTAACCTGCCTCTACATGTTAGTTGTCAATTTGAACTGACTTAGTAAGTCTTTACAATTTCTTATAATCTTGTAAAAATAATAATTAGTTAACTATATATATACCTTTAGATGATAATTTTTATATATAACCAACGTCTAATGTTCAAACCTATTTTAAAATATAAAGTTTGGTATTCCTTTTAGTGTCAAATATTTAAAAACTAAAATAAGTTAACATTTGATATCCAAATCGATTTTTATTAAATAATCAACATGATTTACATTTTTTTCAATCCAATACACTATAGCCTCACAAGATTTGTTTCAAATAGCAAGGATAATTTATATAATGAAATTTTTGTAACTTCAAACAATGATATCATGATAAAGTTAAGATCAAATATGATAATAGGAAAAATGATATCATTATACAATAAATATTAATTATGACAATAAGAAAATATCAAACACATTTTCAAATTCACAAATGAAAGTAAAGATCAAATGAAAACTACAATTACAATAGATCATTATACAAAGAAATTACAAATGAAAATACATTAACAATCATATATTATAAAAAATTTCAAATATTTGTCACTAATCTTATTGTGAATCCCATTGAAATATCTGATCCATTTCATGAAATCATCGAAGATGTCAAAGAATAGATAGGATGTTTCAATAAGATTTCATTGAAAAGTATATTTCACAAAAGACATTCTATAAAAAGGTTTTAAAATACAATTCTAATTTCAAATTCTATAAAAACACCCTACCCATTTTGTGAGCTCGCTAAAAATTCCATAGAAACATCCTAAACTAACTTTTCAACATTATTAGACATTGTTTCTTTAATAATCAATATAGAAAGATATTATGATTTTACAATATTAATTTTTAATTAGTGCTAGCATGTTAAGTTATTCATATTTTTAAAAATATCACTATGTTATTATAAACACTGATTTTCATTTTAATTGAAGTTAATTTATTGATGTTATATTACAATTCTATAGTAGTGTACTTTGGTAACATTTATTTACTTATAGTTTTAATGTTTCTTCTCTTCTCTAATTTGATTTTCATCTCCATTCATTAACTCCTACATATTTTAAAATGACTACTTCTATTCTATTTTTTTCTTTGTAAGCTTTTTAAGGTTGGTTTTCTTCTGCCTTCTAATTTTCATTACCATTGGTAAAATCCTAACTATTTACACTGATATGATCTTAATGACTCCAATCCACAAAGTTTTTCATGTTTTCCTTTTCTTAAAATTTTGATTTTCATCTCCATAGGAAAAAACTAAATTATATTTTAAAAGATGACTAACTTTAACTTGCAAAAACCTTTGATGTTATCTTTTTCTTAATCTTTTGATTTTCATCTCCGTTGGAAAATCCCCATTCATATTTTATTCTTATTCTCTTGCCATGGTTCCCAAGATCAATTCTTTCCATTGTTTTCATCTCTTTTGAAAGCATTTATAAACATTCCTTAACTGTTTAACCTTTCTTCGATTTATCTCTAGCATCTTTTATCTATTTTATTTCTTGAAATTTTGTTTGGCTACCATCCTTTTCTCCAATAATTATTTTGATGCATACTTGGTTCATTGCATGTTTTGATTAATTGCTTTTTGCATTGTTTTTAGTTTCCTTTTTGTTAGTTGAGGCACCAACTTGACCTAGTTTACTACTTTGCTAATGTTAAAAAAGGAAGTTGAGAAAATTCTGCAAAGGTTCCTATGCATAATTTCAGGGGAAGCCTTTTGAAAGAAAATTCATGTTTTTAAGGAGAGCTAAATTAATTTTTGGATAAATCCAAAGATACTCTTCTAACTAAATAATTCCCCATTGCTTTGATACCTACTTTAAACTTAAAAACTATTCAAGGCTTATTATTATCAAAAAAAAGAAAAATGAAGAACCAAATGGAAAAATAAAAATTAATAAATTTTGGGCTTTAAATTATTAATTACAAGGGTGGACAAAATTCTATCACCTGACCCTAATCAACCAACCCAAGTTAGTCAAAGGTCGTTATGCTCTATAAGTGATTAAAAACTATTCAAGGTTTATTATTTTCAAAAAGATGGAAAATGAAGAATCAAATAGGAAAAATAATAAATAATAAATTTTAGGCTTTATATTATTAATTTTAAGGCTAGACAAAATTCTATCACTTGAACTTAACTAACCAACCGAAGGTAGGAAGTGGTTTATGCTCTATAAATGACTAAAATTGAAACGAATAAGAAGGTGGGTATTTGGTTTTGGTCAATTGTAGGTTACTAGGCATTAACTGCCTATAAGCCGCATTAGACTAAGATAAGTTACTTATTACATAAGACAATGTCATTTTGAAAGGCCCTTTTAAGTAAATTTTTTGCTAACCATCAACCTTATTTCATGATCCCAAGTCATCTCGATAGCCTACCTCTTTATCCCATCACTAGCAATGGTAAGCCTCCATTTCTAGCATCTACCCAATAGTTTCATCATTATTAAACATGTCAATGAGGGTGCATTACCTTGGTTTCTTCTTCAAACCTAAGGAAGGACCACCCTCAAAACATAGGCAACAAAGTGCCCATGCTTAGAAAAGAAGCTCTAATAGAGGTAATTTCAACCACTTCTTTCCTTACTAAGCTTAGACAAAGTAGAATAATACTTGTTCTTATCTGTGTTTCAAGGTTGTTGTGTGAATAATTTTTGTAAGATTGAAGGATTAAAACCTTAAGATTTTTTTGTGAAATTGGACTTACTAAATTGATTTTGGGTTTTGTGGTAATTTCTTGTTGAATTAAGAGCCTAAGTATTTCTAATGCCATAAATTTATAGGGAACAAAGCATTTTGTTTCAATTTCGAAAAAGGTTATATTCTAGAGTATAGGCATGAATTGGAGTTACCACACTTAATCAAAACTATCTAGAACCACTTCGAATCGATGTGATCAATTCCATTTAGTTCTAAGCATTGCATCGATGTGATCGTTGTCCACCCCTAATTAATTGATTGTGAAATATAAGTTAGGAAATTTAGAATTATTAGTAATCTAACTTATTTAGTATGAAATATCATTTTAATAATTTAAAGCCTATCAAGTGTTTTAAGAAGAAAAATTAGCCATCATTCTTTCATTGTTTAAGCCAAAGGTGTATTAAAATTTTTATTTTTCCATGTGATAAATATTGCATTTCTTTGCCTAGGAACTTCAAATTTGATTTGTGTTGAATAATGTCAAAACTTGCATTCCAAGTTATCACTTTACTGGCTATGAAATTAAATTTTAAATTAACTCATTTAGTTTGAATAAAATCCAACGGTTAACTTCTCCTATAAACTCCATTAATTAGCCATTGGATATTTGAAAAGAACAAAGGATAAAAAAATTTAAATATTGTTTTTCAACATGTGCATAATTGAAATATACTAATAATGAATTTCTTTGTACCACAATGCAATCAAAAATCCAATAAAATATAAAATCCTTATTCACCACTTCTAAGCAAAAATCAAGTCCACAACTTCTACACTTAACGAGATAGCAAGTAGCATGGTATTCTAAGTAGAGACAAAAATTATGGGAAAAAGTAGTTAAATCTTGTCTCTCAGAGTACAAAAACACTTTCCTTAAAGAAAAATTAGCACATAGGTCAAACAACACTTTTTGGGGAGCAAGTTTACTTAAATTTCAAGTATTCTCTATCAAATTTTTTTTATAAATAGGGTTGAAGTCTTTGGAGGAAGACACATCTTCAATTACTCTTCATCTTGCAATATCTCCCTTATGCTCCTAAGGCTCTAAAAAGCTCTTTTCAAATTTCTTTGTACCTAAACTTACATATCTACACTTTTGAGTGTTTAAGTTAATGTTAGAAAACCTTCTAATAAGATTAAAAGAAAATTTTCCCTTATATTTGTGAAAACTAGAGATTGAAGGAAAGAAAGAGTCTAATTTCTTGTGAAAATCTTGATAACATGTTTTGAACCTTGGGATTAGGTCTGGCAAAAGGTTCTTGTGAGAAGAACAAATATGATTGATGTAAATGGGTGAAAGGTTGTAAAAACAAGTAGTTGTAACTTATTCACAATAGGTGAAATATTTCAAGTAATACATAGTAACTTAAAAAAGGAAGAATAAATTCAAAAAATATTCCTTTTTTAACCATCTAATCTCTATAAAAATTTATCGCCTTCTCTACCTCCCTACTCATTTATATTTCCAAGTCTTAATTTTTACAAGCATTTTGATATTCAAACATTTTTAAATATCTTGATTTTGTAAAAAAAAAAACACATACATGATTGTAACACAAGTATTTATATATTATTGTGTTTTGGAACTAACATATTCACGGCTAGTTTCGTAAAATAAATTCAAAGAATTTCATTTTTCATTCTCACTAAAAAAACTTTTAAAAGTTAACCATCCTCCCTTTTGATCTGTAAACTTTATTAAGTCATACCATGACTCCCACGAGACAAACATATAACCTCATATAAGTATCTCATATAAGTATATCTTAATCATGCAAAAAATTCATACCCCTAACATAATACTTCTCATACTTTATTAAATTACAAAACTTACCACTGCTTGTGAATATAATAACATTCCAAATAGTCATCATGCAAGTCATGTCATATATCTTAAATTCCTATCTTTAAATCCAAAACACTTATCCTTAAATTCATAACCTTATGCATGTATACTATAAATTATACAATAAAATTAGACTCATATGTGTTTCATACTTCTTGTAATTACAAAATTTATATTACCCTTGTCAACGTAATGACATTTAAAATTGCTGGTCATGCAAGTCATATTTATAAGTCATGCCTCCCCTTATCTTGTGCAAATCTATCTACCGTAAAATACTATAATTCTTACCGTAAATTTTACTGTACCCACTAACAGGAGGATGTATGGATTTTTTTTTTTAAAATGGCATGACCTTTTGTGTTGTCAAATGCATCGTCTAAAAATTGTAAGGCTGTAAGCGATGAAAGAAATACGAATAAATGATAAAAATCAGGATCAGAATAGCTGTTGTTGTGGTTCGCAATTTCAAACTATGCATGCATGACTTAAAAATGGGACCAGCAGCAGTACGTCGTTGCCAGCCAGAAATTGCATATAAACCACAAACGCATGAAATATCCAAGGCGTCTTAAGCAACGAAGCTGCCATGATATTTCTGGAATCCTTCAAAGTGGTCCGCTTTTGGATAATTCAACATTCAAGTTTTAAGTGCGCGCAGAAACTAAGTGTGCCATATTTCCATACAACTTTCGTTATTTAAAACGTGCAAATTGAACTTAACTTCGTTTTCCATCCGCTGCACGTCGGCAGCACAACATGAGCGGTGACTTCATCTTGTTTCATGTTACATCAGTGTGGAAAAACAGGAACATGACCGCGTATGGTTGGAAATTTTGGTGTTTTTGTTGGCTTTTCATGCAATTTTCCAAATGATCATTATGCACTCGTCAAAAAGTATATGCAAATGTGGCCAATGAGTAGGCCCAGCTGATGGGAAATTGTTGATGGTTATCCTTTTGCAGAGTGGAATCATATGTGTCTCAGTGGGATGGTATGTTATTTGTGATTGACTACTTGACCTACATTTTGTTTATTATTAATTTGCAATTATCATTTTTATTGAAGTTAGATTTTTTGTTAAAGTGAGATTGATATCATTTATCAAAGGCTTGTGATTGATATTATTTATCAATAAAATATTTTTGAATTATAAACATATTTATATTAATCAATGATGTATGAGAGAAATGAAATATGAATATTTTTTAGATTACATATAATATTTATATAAGTTTATCAGAGATATAAGAATACTGATGAGAAAGATATGCCATTGAAAATTTTTATACATATTATTCCATTATTTTATTTTTAATAATATATTAAATCTCTCCTTATTTAGAGTTCAACATTTTTTCATATATATTAAATTATTTATTTATTATTATGCTGCTTTAATTAATTTAATTAAAGAATTTCTAAGGCATCTATGTGGTACCAAACATATATTGAGGTGACAGCATTGAGAGTCAGTGAATGAAATTATGGTATTCTCATCCTCATCCAATAACTCTCAATCCTACCACCTTAGAATGCACTATTTAATTATTTATTTTTGTGTTTGAAATAGGAATACTATTATATGTTAAAATTTCTTATATAATTATATGCTATTTAAATAATTTTATTAAATTTAAAATTTCACTTTTCCTTTTCTTTACGCAACTGCGGTTTTATCTCAAAATGCAGTCTACATTCTGGGTACTCAATATCCACTGATATTTCAGCAGTTCACTCTGCCTATGCTGCCATTCTTAAATACTCTATGTACATTACACGGCATCTCCACGGTACATCATATATATATATATATATATATATATATATATATATATATAGTGCAAGAATTTCAGTTATAAAATTATCATATTATAGCTTTGAATTACAGCATGAAATTAAAATACAACTCATTGATACAGTATAATATCATTAAAAAATTTCTATATAAATATTTAAATTATCATCTATAACTATGCTTCTCTTTTCAACATAAATATGTGTTCCATCAATCTTTAATTACTTTTAATCATAACAAAAAATAATAGAGATTCTATTGTAGGAACACACTTGACACTTCTTCGATTGTAACCTCCCTTTTTCACTCTCTAATGAGAACCTACGGGTTTACATACTGATGGATAAAATGTAAACAGAATACTTACTAAAAATAAAAAATTCTATTAAATTAATTAAGTTTATTTATGAATATTATATATTATAAGATGAATACTCGCTAATCCTCGTTTGGACCTAAATATCATATAGAACCAATTATAATATAGTTACTTTATTTTGAGTTCAACAAAATAATATTAATATTAATATTAATTATTATTTATAAATTAATATGAGACTCACATTAAAATATTATATATATAGGGAGAGTTTATGATACACACTGACCTAATGGTATATTAATATATCATTAGATCTTACTACATATGAAATTTATTTTTTAAAAAAATTGAATTTGATACGTTATATAATAATAAATTAACAATCAAATTTGGTGCTACATTAGTGTACTATTATATCAATAGTGTATTATATATATACCAACTTTGTTGAAAACTATCTAATATTTTATAGAATTCATTAATTTGATTACAAACAAAATAAGAATAGAAAGAAACTGTAATTAATAAAGGGAAAAAATAATTTTCGGTCATATATATTTAGGTATTATATAATTAATAAGAAAAGCGCCTCAATTTAATCTCCCATGCCAGTCTTCAAAACTGAATCCCAAAAAGTTCACACTGTTGATGAAGAAATTTTCTTACATATATATCATTTAATAAACGGGATCATCAAATCAACTACAACTTGATATGATATATTGATTCTATTTAATATATGATGTATATTTAAGAAATTTTGAATGATCAGAAAATATAGTTGAACACTACATAAGGAGGATTTAATTTATTTGTTATAAATTGTTAATTTTTTATGTTTTCAAAGCAATGTTTTCCAATAAACTGGCGTTTTAATGATACAGTGAAATCCGAAATTTGGTTAAGATGTTTTACTCTCAGTTTTAAATAAATTATTATTTCTAGTATTACAAATAAAATTATTTCCAATAAAAAAACGTAGAATGCATCATAAAGATGTTTTAGTTATTTGTACAAATTATGAACATTGCGAACTGTAGATACAATAATGCAAATAATTTTAAATTTAATAATAATACTATATGAGTAGAAAATAGAATTTAAAATTAAATTTTAAATATAAATCAAAGATCATTATTAATATAAAAAATTCAAAACTTAATTTTGAATTCCATTCTCAATAATTACAACATTCTTTAAACCTAAAAATATTCATATAGCACAATGCCACACAAACAACCAATCTCTCACTTTTTGAATGAAAACTTAATAATACAATTAATAATTTTCTTTTATATCAACGGAGGCAAAGAGGAAAAAGGTAGGGGATAGGAATATAGTTGTTGGAAATCGAACTCTACACCGGAGGTACTAATTTCAAAGGGCAGATATAAAGATGTACTATTGTATAAACATTCATACAGTACAATGTCACACAAGCAATCAATCTCTCATTTTTTTCTTGAACCAAAACTTAATAACGTAATTAATAATTTTCTTTTAGACTTGGAGAAGCGGAGGGGGAAGGGTAAGGGCCGGGGATGTAGTTGTTAGAGATCGAACTTTACACTTAAGGTACCATTCTCAAAGGGCAAATACAAAGATGTGCCATTTGTGTTGTAATTGTTGGAAATTGAACTCTACACCTAAGGCAACATTCTCAAAGGGCAAATACAAAGATGTACCTATTGGTGTTAAATTTTGCTAAATCCTATTTTTGAGTTTGATTCGAAAATAAGGAGATTTTCAGGAGTTAAGGTTGCAGTTGATATTTCGAATTCAGTTCGAAAGGGCAGTTTGAGTGTGACAATTCGAGTTGCACAGCAAATAAATCGAACAAGATGTGTTTTTGAAAGAATCTCCAAGAGGGCTATTGATGTGGTAATCAATATGATTTCAAAAAAGATGTCCATTCGATTTCAATTCGACAAGAAAGCTATAAAGACTGAAGTTCGATCATTGGAATGGTTTCGATTCAATTTCAAAAACTAAGGAATGCCTTGATTTCAAAAGCTAATTGAAAATTGTTGAAGATATCAAAGTCTGGCAATTTTCAATTCGATTTTGAAAATTGGTAGCATTTATTAGAAGTAGTTTTAATAAGTTTTTAGCAGTTTTATATGATGTACACTAGTCAGATTCTTAGGAATTAGCCGTTAGCATTAGAAATCTATAAATAAGACTTCTGAATAATGTATAAGGGTTGGATTTCATTTGTTTACAAATCTCTTACACGCCTAACATGCTTACTGTGAAGGCAATTGGCAAATAGAGAGGACTGAATATGTAATTCCATCACTTTTTATTTCAGTTCTAATTTATTTTTCAGTTAATTTATTTCTTGCATTTATCCGCTCTTTTCTTTACATTCATTTTACTATTTTTCTTAATTCGATTGACACGTAAACCTATCAAACTAAGATCCCTTTGAGGACACAATGCAAGTCCTAGATTGTTCTTTGAATTAAATGTATTTTCGATTTCATATCGAAATGAAAATTCATTATAAACAAATTGGCACGCCCGGTGGGACAAGTTTAGAGATAGTAGTGTCAAATTGAATGATTTCTATTCCTATGGATGATTTTGCGTAGTGGAAGAAATTTAAACATGGCTAACAGTGGTTCAAATAGACCAGGTTCTTGTAATAATTTGAATGCCAGGAATAATGAAGGAACTAATTATTGGTTTGTGTTCTAAGAGCTGATCATAGAGATGATTGCAATATTATACAATGTATTACATTTCGTTTTGGCTATATAATTATTATATTTTATTTTATTTTATTTTACATAAATTATAACTTAAATATAATAATTATCCTTGGAATAACTTTGTTATTCCTAAAATGCCCCTAATCAAGTATTATTATAAAAAGGATAGTAATAATACATCGAGACTAGCATGTATAGTGATTGATGATTATGAATCATAGATATTTGATATCAAGTCAATACATAAGTACATTATTAGTGAACAATGTATTGGACTAATACATTGTGAGAATACTGTATAGATAGACGTGTCATTAGTTATTCTTATATAATCACAAATACACATAGTCCTTTGACTTGAAATCATTACGGTTCCCTACATGAGAAATTACTCATTTTGATGTCATCTTATGTCACTTTTAATCAAGATAACGAGTAGGCCGTTGATTGGATGTGTCACGAATCATGCAAAGGGAAGTAAGTGATGTAGATAAGATGTTATTACTCTTGTATAAAAGAGAAATATCCTTGGGCCCCTTGATTGAGTGAGACATACAAATGCATGGTCATGCTCAATTAGATCAATATGTGATATTGATAATTTATTTTAAGTCTACTCAGTATTAAGAAATATAAATTAAACATTGATGAAGATGACACACTCCATGCCTCCAGTTCAATTTGGATATTATTACAAAAGGGATTATGATGTAAAATATTGATCATATATTAGGTAGATGTCGAATCACAGACATTCTTGCTACTTGAGTGGCAATGATGTATTGCTAGATACCGCTCACTATCTATGATCCAAAATAAGTCATTATCAACGTAGTAAGAACCTACAAGATCATACAAAAGGAGTAGAAATAAGATAATAATTAATTCAGTTTTAGTTAGATTAAAATTCAATTAATTGAACTTATTTTCATGCATATATATTATTATTTAAGATAATAATATGTTTTTGATGTGACATATATATAATATTATATGATATTATTTGATATTAAAGTAATATGAGATAATTATGTTATTAGATATTAAATAATTATATTATGAAATAATTTATTATCTACTATAAGATAATTATATGCTAATTTAATATTAAATAATTATATTATAAGATAATACAATTATTTAATATTAGATAATTAATAGATAAGTTATATCTCTCTTCACTCTCTCTAGGATAAGGATAAGGATAAGGATAAGGTGATTTTGTTAAATGTGATTAGGATTCTTTTGAAGCATAATCGTAGTTGGACTAGGATTGTGACATGCCTTAGTTCTATAAAAGGGACTTGAAAGTAGCACTTTGATACACGCACATAAGCTTCAAGAAAATCCTAAATCACTCAGAAAATGCTCAATCCTAATTCTAGTGAAAGAAATGAATCCTAGTAATTTCGTGAAGAAGAGAAGTCGTTGTTCACTCCATGTGGATACCGTAGAGACACTATACATTCCGGCCGGCATTTGATTCATCTTGGTCTCTCAAGGATTCGTTCAGAAAGAATATGAACACAAATAAAGTAAAACCCTAATACTAATTTATGCCATTTTGCATGAATCTTAGGTAGGAATTGGATTGAAAATTTTAAAATTTCGCTGCATATATTGATCCAAATCCTAACAGTGGTATCAGAGCTTCTTAGAAAAACATAAATTCGATTATGTGTTTTACTATTTTTCTAAATATTTATATGATAAATATTCTATTTCGGTTTAAATTAGAATTACGTGTTTTGATGAATATTTATGTGATAAATAAAATTAAATTAGTTTCTATTTAAACTAAATATATATGTGATATATATAAACTTGTGTTTGGTTTTGATTTCGTAAATATATATATGATATATATAATTTGTATTTTGATTCTAATTAGGAATTAATGAGATTAATTGAACGAATCTAATTATGTGTTTTATGGTTCCTATTCAAATCTGTTTCATGTGTAATTCTGAGTTTTGAATTGAATCTGAATTTATTTTTGCAATTGATTCTGGGTTTTATTTTGATAAGAAGAAATAGGATTAATTGTGTGTACATGATTTAATATGTGAAAATTGTTTTTTGAAATAAGAAGGTTCTGTTATGAATCAAAATTGATTAGATTTATTCCTTAAATAATTTTTTGTATATATGATATACTTTGCGTTTAAAGAATGTAATCTATTATGCATAAAATTAATATGATTAGTTTTGAGTTTGTCTTCATATATAGATCCATTTAAATTTGTTTAATGTAATTAAATAAATCTGGACTTATGTATGAAGTATATGCGTGTATAGTTTAATATGTTTGAATTACATTGGATTTATTTCAGGATTGCAATTTGAATGTCAAATAATGTCGAATTGTTCGACTAAAGGGGTGTGTCAATTATTGACAAAAAAATTATAATCTGAATGTCAGATGAATTCAATTTTTCGCCCAGGGGGCTTCACCCCCCACGCCCCCCGCAAGGAGCTCTGCCCCCGTGAACCCTGCCCACAAACCGGCTAGCGGGACCGTCGTGCTAACTCTGCATAGCATTCAAAAATTATTTTTATTCTTAAGACGATGTTTTAAAACATGATTTTTTATGATGATTATGTTATGAAATATATATCAATCATGCTGCTTATTTTGGTTACATATATTTGTCAACAATTATTACATATGATGCATGAATGTGTTGCAGAGTATAACCCCTTAGAGTTTTTATGGATGGATTTTAAATACAACTTGCATGTCATGTTTTCCTCTATTTTTTAATGTATATTCTTTTCTTATCTCGTTCCCACCAAATGTAACTCGGGGTTTTTGTTATAAAATAGTAATCATAATGGAACCACCTTTGCTTGGAATGAGAAGAAGCTAAGGAGCTATAAGACAAGAAGAAGCTAAGGAGTTAGTTTAGAAATATTATTAGAAAATAGAATTCTGGTCCATACTATGTGATATTTTAATTTCTTTATTATGTGATGATATTGATGAGCATGCATTTACTATGTGATAGCATATATTCCTGCTATATGATAGTTTTATCCATTGCTTGATATGTAATATGCGATAGTCTATTTTATTCATTTACTTTATATGATGTACGATATATACTAGATATATTGCATGAATAAATAGGCTAGTTATGGTGAGATCTGATAATGATTAAGTTAAAATCCTTCATCTGAAATATTAAGTCAGTAATAATTAAATGATGCTTTCCAATGCTTGGCACTCGTCAAGGCCTCGATAGATATAAGGTAGGTTTGTCAAAGCAAAGTACCTCGTTTATCTTGGTAAGATGCGACTGGATAATAGTGATATCCAAATGTCAAACATTGGGTCCGACTTAACTAGGATATCTCAATAGAATTGAGACCTAAAGGCATAGAGTTAGGTTTTAGTTCATAAAATGGACTAGAACAAGTGTTATTCACCTAACTATCCAAGAGTTGTATATGATACAATTGGCAAGTGTTGCCTACCTAAATAACTAAGTTTTAAGTGATTAGTTAAAGCTAACTTAAAGCTTGGTGAAATATGGATATATGCCTTTTCGAATTAATAATGAAGCCTATTATTTTGAATAAAAAAGTGGGAGGTACATTTAATAAAAGACCTTATTAAATGTTTAAAACTTAATACTTACTTTGTATATTTTTGTCATAAATAACTAATGGCTAATACATCAAATAATCTATCATTGTGATCAGTCCTTGAGAAGGACAAATTAAATGGGATAAACTTCCTGGATTAGTACAGGAATTTAAGGATAGTCCTCAAATATAAGCGAAAAATGTATGTCCTAAAGGAACTTGTTCCTCAAGAATCTAAAGTTAGTGTCCCTCGGGCTCAAAAGGATGCTTATAAGAAGCATCCTGATGACACATTAGATGTTAGTTGTCTCATGTTGACTACCATGAATTCTGAAGCATCTTAAGAAACTTTATGAAGGCCAAATTCGACATGATAGGTTTGAAGTGATAAAAGCATTGTTTCTGTGCAAACTCGCAGAAGGAAACCCTATTGAGCCTCATGTACTCAAAATGATTGGGGTATGTTAAGAACCTTGAGATATTGGGTGCTCCACTAGGCCAAGAGTTGGTCATTGAATTAATTTTGTAATCGTTGCCACAAAGTTATGGTTAATTCATCATGAATTATAACATGAATGAAATTGACAAACCACTGCCAGAACTATTAAGCATGTTAAGAACTACTGAACAAAATTTGTAAAAAACTAAACCTAATACCATAATGATGGTTCAAAAGGGAAAAGGCAAAGGCAAAGGTAAAAACAAGAAGGATTTCAAATCCAAAGGCAAGTCCAAGTTTAAGTCTTCCGCACTGAAACCAAAAAGGGGTATGGCTAAGGAAGGGACATGCTTCCATTGCAGTCAAATCAGATATTGGAAGAGAAATTACAAGATCTATCTGGAAGATTTGAAAAAGAAGAAGGAAAGTGAGATTTCCACTTCAGGTATCTATGTTATAGAAATTAATATTTCTGCTTCTACATCTTGGGTATTAGATACCGGATGTGGTTCTCACATTTGTACAAATGTGCAAGAACTACAAAGGAGTAGGACTTTGACTAAAGGCGAGGTGGACCTACAAGTTGGCAATAGAGCAAAAGTTACTACCCTAGCTGTAGGAACATATTATTTATCTTTACCTTCTAGTTCAGTAATTGAATTAGAGGATTGTTATTTTGTGCCTACTATTTGCAAGAATATTATTTTTATTTCTTATTTGGACAAGAAAGGCTTTTCATTTATAATAAAGAATAAAAGTTATTCAATTTATTTAAATGGAATATTTTACTATAGTGCACAAATGTTCGATGAACTTTATATTCTTGATCTTGAAATGCCTATTTATAACTTAAACACTAAGCGATTTAAATCAAATGATTTAAATCTAACCTATCTCTGGCATTATCATTTGGGCCATATAAATAAAAAGCGTATATCCAAGCTTCATAAAGATGGATTCTTGGATTCATTTGATTTTGAATCATATGAAGTATACGAATTTTGTTTATTAGGTAAGATGACTAAAGCTCTATTCACTAGACACAATGAAAAGGCTAATGATCTATTAAGTCTCATTCATACTAATGTATGTGGGCCTATTAGTTCACTTACTAGAGGAAATTTTCAGTACTTCATTACATTTACTGATGACTTCAGTAGATATAGATATGTGTATCTTATGAAACACAAATTAGAATCTTTTGAAAAGTTCAAGGAATTCAAGAATGAAGTGCAAAACTAACTTAGCAAAAGTATAAAAATACTTTGATCAGATCGAGTTAGAGAATACTTAAGTTAAGAATTTGATGACTATCTAAAAGAGTATAGTATAGTATCACAACTCACTCCACCTAGAATACCATAATGGAATGGTGTTTCAGAAAGGAGGAATCGTACCTTGTTAGACATGGTATGATCTATGATAAGTCATATAGATCTTCCAATTTTCTTTTGGGAACATTCTTTAGAGAAAGCTACTTTTACGCTCAATCGTGTTCCCTCTAAAATGGTTTAAAAGACTTCATATGAGATATGAATTGGGAAACGTCCCAGCTTGTCTTTTATGAAATTTGGGGTTGTGAGGCTTATGTAAAATGTCAAGTTTATGATAAGCTTGGACCCAAATCATATAAATGCTACTTTGTAGGGTATCCTAAAGAAACTAAAGGATACTATTTCTACAATCCTAGTGAAGGCAAAGTGTTTGTCATACAAACTGATATTTTTCTTGAAAGAGAATTTATCTCTAAGAAAAATAGTGGGAGGAAAGTAGAAATTAAAGAAATGCAAGACTTACAAAGTAATACTGACCCTGTAATAGAGCCTGAATAGAGATCACAAAATGTTATAGCTCAGGAACTAGCCCAAGTAACACAAGGCCCATGTAAATCTAGTAGGATACGCTATGAGTCCAAGAAATATGGATTTCTTATGACTCAAAATGTTGATGTTTTGCTCATGGATTAAGATAAGCCCACAACCTACCAACAAGCTATTAAAGGACCAGACTCTGAGAAGTGACTTGAGGCCATGAGATCTGAAATGGATTCCATGTATACTAACCAAGTATGAACTTTGGTTGATCCACCTGAAGGGGTCAAACCCATTGGATGCAAGTGGGTTTTCAAGAAGACAACTAACATGGATGGTAACGTGCAAACGTTTAAAGGGAGATTAGTTGCAAAAGGTTATAAGCAAGTTTATGGTATAGACTATGATGAGATTTATTTCCCAATTTCCATGCTTAAATCCATTCGGATCATACTTGCTATTGCAACTTTTTATAATTATGAAATCTGGCAGATGAATGTCAAAACTGATTTCCTTAATGGAAAGCTTTTCGAAAATGTGTACATGACACAGCCTGAGGGTTTTGTCACTCCTAAAAATGTTGGAAAGGTATGTAAGCTACAATGATCCATTTATGGATTAAAGCAAGCTTCACGAAGTTGGAATCCTTGTTTTAATGAAGCAATCAAAGAATTTGGTTTCATCAAAAATGAAGATGAACCTTGTGTTTACAAAAGGGTTAGTAGGAGCATAATTGTTTTCCTTGTATTGTACATGGATGACATATTACTCATTGGAAATGATATCCTTACACTACAAACAATAAAGACTTAGTTAGGGAATTGTTTCTTGATGAAAGACTTAGGTGAAGCTACCTATATATTAGATATTAAGATCTATAGAGATAGATCAAGAAAATTGCTTAGCCTAAGTCAGAATACATACATAAATAAAGTGTTAAAATGGTTTAACATGCAAGAATACAAAAGAGAATTTTTGCCTATGTCACATGGCATAAATTTATCCAAAGCTCAATATTCTTCAATACAAGATGAAAAGGACTGCATGAATGAGATACCATATGTATCAGTAATTGGATCTATCATATATGTCATGATATGTACTCATCCTGATGTCTCGTATGCTTTGAGCATAACGAGTCGGTACCAGTCAAATCCAAGTGAACATCACTGGACTGCCGTTAAGAATATCCTTAAATACTTACGAAGGACTAAGGATTCATTCTTAATATATGGATGAGAGGAAGAACTTGTTGTAAAAGGTTACACTGATGCCAATTTCCAATCTGACAAGGATGACTTTAGATCATAGTCAAATTATGTATTTAACCTAAATGGTGGTGCTATATGCTAGAAAAGTTCAAAGCAAGAAATAGAAGGTTAACTCTACTACAGAAGCCAAGTATATCGTTGCATCTGATGCGTTAAAAGAGGCTGTTTGGATTAAAAAGTTCATTACTGAACTTAGCATTGTTCTTAGCATTACAAACACATTGGATCTCTATTGTGATAACAATGGGGCCATTGCACAAGCCAAGGAATCTAGATCTCACCAGCAATCCAAACATATACTTAAGCGCTTCCATCTCATTCATGAAATTATTAATAGAAGAGATGTGAAGATATGTAAAGTACTAACTAATAATAATAATGCTGACCCACTGATAAAGCCTTTAGTGTAGAAAAAGCATGATAGTCATACTATATCACTTAGTATTAGATACATAAATGATTAGCTCTAGTCCAAGTGGGAGATTGTTGGTGTATATTCTAGGAATTAATCATAAAGATGATTGTAATATTACACAATATATTATGTTTTATTTTAGTAATATAATTATTATATTTTATTTTATTTATAACTTAAATATAATAATTATCCTTGGAATAGCTTTACTATTCTTAAAATGCCCCTAGTCAAGTATTATTATGAAAAGGATAGTAATAATACATCGAGACTAGCATGTATAGTGACTAATGATTATGAATCATAGATATTTGATATCAAGTCAATATATAAGTACATTATTAGTGAACAACGTACTGGACTGACACATTGTGAAAATACTGTATGGATAGACGTGTCATTAGTTATTTTCATATGATCACAAATGCACATAGTCCTTTGACCTGAAATCACTACAGTTCCCTACATGAGGAGTTACTCACTTTGATATCATCTTATGTCACCTTTAATCAAGATGACGAGTAGGGCGTTGATTGGATGTGTCACGAATCATGCAGAGGGAAGTAAGTGATATAGATAAGATTTTATTACTCTTGTATAAAAGAGAAATATCCTTGGGCCCCTTGATTGAATGAGACTTAGAAATGCATGGCCATGCTCAATTACATCAATATGTGATATAAATCATTTGTTTTAAGTCTACTCAGTATTAAGAAATATAAATAAACATTGACGAGAATGACACACTCCATGCCTCCAGTTCAATTTGGATATTATTACAAAAGGGATTATGATGCAAAATATTAATCATATATTAGGTAGATGTCGAATCACAAACATTCTCACTACTTGAGTGGCAGTGATGTATTACTAGATACTGCTCACTATCTATAGCCCAAAATGAGTCATTATCAACGTAATAAGAACCTACAAGATCACACAAAAGGAGTAGAAATAAGATAATAATTAATTCAGTTTTAGTTAGATTAAAATTTAATTAATTGGACTTATTTTCATGCATATATATTATTATTAAGATAATAATATGTTTTTGACATGATATATATATAATATTATATAATATTATTTAATATTAAAGTAATATCAGATAATTATGTTATTAGATATTAAATAATTATATTATGAGATAATTTATTATCTACTATAAGATAATTATATGCTAATTTAATATTAGATAATTATATTATAAGATAATATAATTATTTAATATTAGATAATTAATAGATAAGTCATATCTCTCTTCACTCTCTCTAGGATAAGAATAAGGATAAAGATAAGGTGATTTTGTCAAATGTGATTAGGATTCTTTTGAAGCATAATCGTAGTAGGATTAGGACTGTGAAATGCCTTAGTTTTATAAAAGGGACTTGAAGGTAGCACTTTGATACACGCACATAAGCTTTAAAAAAACCTTAAATCACCTAAAAAATGCTCAATCCTAATCCTTGTGAGAGAGACGAATCCTAATAACTTTATGAAGGAGAGAAGTCATTGTTCACTCCTATGGATACCGTAGAGACATTGTATGTTTCGGCTGGCGTTTGATTCATCTTGGTCTCTCAAGGATTCGTTCAGAAAGAACACGAGCACAAATAAAGTAAAACCCTAATTCTAATTTATGTCATTTTGCATGGATTTTAGGTAGGAATTGGATTGAAAATTTTAAAATTTCACTGCATATGTTGATCCAAATCCTAACACTAATGGGACTAATGATTCTAAGTCAAATCAAAGTAATGTTCCTAATCCTTCTATATCTAGACTGATGATTATGGGAGTCCACAAGATCATCCTGTAACATCTCAGATTGGCCAAATCCCAGTAAATCCAAAGGAGAATCTTAGAAATTTGAATATTGATATTCATAATCCTTTATATGGTTTACCTTAGGGATTTATTCCTAGAACGGTTACACAAACCATAGGGACTACTTCGATGGCGGTTCCAGATCTGATCATTTAGACGATTTTTTCAATGGGACCTTCAAGACATTTAAATCGAAATGCAAATAGAAATGATATGTCTCAATTTAGCATGTTAGGGAACATGCCAACTAGATAGCAAAGTATGTTTAAGGAGTCTATTCCTTCTACATCCTTTACAGGTGCTGCACTTCATTCCATACATCAACAAATAGATGAGAGTAACCATAAGATGGTGAATATGTTGTCTCACTAATTGATGAGTGTTATTAATTCCATGGTGGAGTCAACCAATACCAATTATTTGTTATTGACAAGACAAATGGATCGAATTGCTAATTTCCTTGGTGCACCTGTAAACCCTATTATCAATCAAGTGGCAAATGCAGTATTTGCAAACATAGGGCAAGCCGATGTGACATCTACAAATGTTACACATGATAATGTGATGCAAGAGCCACCTGCTAATCTTGGACATAGGAATGCAGTACCTATGAACCCAGTTTGAAATCAAAACTTAGCAGCAAATCCTAATATCCCTAATAATAATATGGTTCTAGTAAATAGGAATTAAAACCTTGATAATATTTTGAATTAAGTTAGGCACAATTTTGTAGGGGGCATCAAAACATAGTCAATGTTGTGGAATGAGTGCTAAATTAACATGGTTTTAATGTTGGTTATGCGAATGACCCATATTTTGTCTCAGCCTTTCCTGAGATTGTTTTGCAAACTGAAATGCCTAAGGGTTGGAAAATCCCTAAGTTTAGCAAATTTGCTGGTGAAATCGGTGAATCCACAGTTAAGCATATTGCTCGATATCAAATCGAATGTGATGATCTTGCCAATAATGAAAATCTAAAAATGAAATATTTTTCAAGTTCATTTACTAAAGATGCTTTTACTTGGTTTACTACTCTACCACCTAATTCGATTCATACTTGGATTTTTTATGAACAATTCTTTAAGGGTGAAACCAAGGTAAGTTTAATAGACTTGTTAAGTATTAAAAGAATGAAAAATGAATCTATTGATGATTATTTGAATAGATTTAGGCAGGTAAAAGTTAGATACTTTACTCAAATGCCAGAACATGAGTTAGTTCAAATAGCCGCTAGTGGATTTGATTATTCTATTCAAAAGAAGTTGATTAATTAACAACTTAGACATATGGCCCAACTAGCAAATAAAGTAAGGTAAATCAAACAGCTTAAGTTTGAAAAAGATAAATACCGGAGAGTTAAGAGACCGGTCCGAAGAGATAAGATTGCTTATGTAGATGTATTTGATTAGAAAATAAAAAAATGTTAATGATGAAGATGATGATGTTGATGTCAAAACTAATAAAATAAATATTGCTGAATTAAAGCCTAGACCTCCTTATATATGTACTTTTTTAAAACCATACAAGTCCAAGGGCAATTCAAAATTCTTAAGAAAGCAAGATTATAGTTTGAATATTACTAAAGATGATCAAATATTTGATATTTTACTTAAAGATAAACAGATTATGTTGTTTGATGATCACAAATTTCTAACTCCAGAACAAAGAAAGGGTAAAAAATATTGTAAATATCATCATGTTTATGGCCATTGGACTAACTATTGTGTGCATTTTAGGGATATGATTCAAAGGCAATTAAAGAAGGCAAACTAAAATTTAAAGAGAAATTGAAGCCTGCCATGAAAATTAACTTTCATCCATTAGAGGTCTCGGCTAATTATGTTGAAACTCTTGAAATCACATAATGAATGTCCATATTGAGGATATTCAGGATGATGTTGAATCTGCTATAGAAGAATATGGAAAAAAAAGTAAGGGATATTTATCCCAAAGCTGGAGAGTCTCTGTTGGAATTTTTTATAAGGAAAAAAGATTCTGAGAATAAAGTAACTCTTTGCCCAAGATGCAGTATAGTCTTTGATAAGTCTGCTGCAAAAGCGTTCGAAGAGTTTAAGTAAGTTTAAGAAATAGTATGATGCAGCTCACAAGTTGAACAAAGATCAAGCCTCTACCGAAATTCAAGACTATGCCTGCCAGAGGCAAGAGCTTTGTGCCTCTTTCAAATATACCCCCAAATAAGTGGATAAGGGAAGTGAATAAAATTGGGAATATACAAAGGGCTAAACTAGGAAAAGTGTATCAATACTGGAGGCCTAAGTTTCCAAAACATGTTCCTGGCCCTTCAAAGTACCATTTCTATGGAAATCCCCCTATTACCAAGATTTAGTAGCGAGGGGCACAAAGATTTAGAAAAGCTGCTCATGAAAATGTGTAAGCTGTGGAGTAGGGAACTCAGAACAAAAGATCTTACCATCGTATTCTACAAAGGAATTCTGTTCTGCAAAATATGAAATAGAAGGGGATCACACCTGAAAACAAAAATAGTATGATTACAAGCTCCTTCGAATCCAGATTCACTGATGATCTGGAAGATATTTGCAGTGTGATTTCTATCCTACCGGCTGAGTATGCAAAAAAGTATAATCAAGGTTAAAATGAAGATTTTGATGAAGAAGACTTCAAAGGAAATAAAACTATGAAGGAACCTACATTGGTTACTTATACAGCTCGAATCCTTCCTAAAGAGAATTCTGCAATATTTGACAGGCCAACAGAGAAGATGAAAAATCATTTAAAGCCTCTCTTTATCAAGGTTGAGGCTGATGGTAAAATTGTTCATCGGGTGTTAGTTGATGGTGGTGCTACAATTAATTTGATGCCAAAGGCAATAATGAAGAAGCTGGACAAGATACAGGAGGATCTACTTCCCTATAACATGGTAATTACTTATTTCAATTGTAAAACTTCGAAGTCAGAAGAACTGCTAGCTTTGAATGTTCAGGTTAGGTTAGTGATTCGACCTACTATCTTCATTGTTGTTCCTTCAAAGGCCAACTATAATCTGCTTCTGGGTAGAGAATGGATTCATGGTGTAGAGGTAGTTCCTTCAACTTTGCATTAGAGGATGTTTATATGGGATGCAGAAGGAAATCTGGAAGTAGTAAAAGCTGAAAATTCCTCATTTCAAGTTGAAACCAATGTGAAGGAATTCGATAAATATCTTTCCTATATTGGACCTTATTAGATGAATAGCATGGAGCATCTAGCAAGATCCAAGGTTCCTGCTACTATGTATCTTCGACCTAAAGTTGGATTTATCTTGAAGTATGAGAAACCACAGGCTGACTTGGAGGTGGCCTTCAAAGAGTTGAAGTTAATATGAATATTTTAAGCTATTTAGCTCGAATTTTGGCCTATGTGGCCAAACAAAATTTTGAAATGGCCATAAAGGCTAATTTAGTTTCAAAATCTTTTAAACATAGAAAGGAATTGATTTATGAAGTTAAAGAAAGTTTAAAAGATGTTATTTGAGATCAATCCATAAGGGTTAATGTTCAAGAAAAAGATGTTGAAAGGCTTGAATGTATTTTTTATGACTCACCACTTGGGTTCGAGATGTCTTTATCTCATGGAATAAAGAAGATAGAGGCTTAAGATCCTCTTGAAGAAGTAGATCTTGGTGATGGAATAAAGTTAAGACTTACCTATATCAGTAAATATATGGATCAAGCCTTGAAGGAAGAGATAATTAAGTTTTTGAAGGAGTTCAAAAACTATTTCGCTTGGGACTATGATGAGATGCCTGGGCTGGATCGAAGCTTATGGAGCATAGACTACTAATTTATCCTAGAAGGAAGCTAGTAAAGCAGCCACTAAGGCAGTTTGCTCCAGAAATTGTTTCGAAGATCAAAGAAGAAATCGAGAGACTACTGAGGACGAAGTTTATTCGAACAACCAAGTACGTTGATTGGATTTCTAATATAGTCCTTGTAATTAAAAAGAATGGAACTCTAAGGGTTTGTATAGATTTTCAAAATTTAAATTCAGCAACTTCTAAAGATGAATATCTTATGCCAGTTATTGATATGTTAATTGATTCAATAGCTGGAAATGAAATGTTAAGTTTACTGGATGGATATTCTAGTTATAACCAGATATTCATTGCCGAAAAGGACATTTTGAAAATTGCTTTTCGATGTCCTAGTGCAATACGGTACTTATAAATGAGTAGTGATGCCTTTTGGCCTTAAAAATGCTGGTGCAACATATCAGCAGGCCATGAATACAATTTTTCATGACTTGATTGGAAAATTTATGCAAGTTTATATAAATGATATTGTTATCAAGTTGAAAATGAAAAATAATCATATAGACCATTTGAGACAAGTTTTCGAGAAAATGAGAAAACATGATCTAAAAATGAATCCAATTAAATGTGCTTTTGGTGTTTCAGCAGGAAAGTTTCTTGGATTCTTATTTCAGAAAAAAGGGATTGAAGTTGATCAAAATAAAGCGAAGGCTATTTTGGAAACTTCACCACCCTCGAACAAAAAGCAATTGCAATTTTTGCTGGGTAAGATTAACTTTTTAAAGAGGTTTATTTTGAATCTATCTGGCAAAATAAAGATCTTCTCACATTTGTTAAAACTAAAAAAGGAAGAAGAATTCTGATGGGAAGATGTACACCAAAAAACATTCGAAGATATTAAACATTATTTGATGAATCCTCCTATCATGACCTCTCCTAAAAAAGAAAGACCTTTAAAGTTATATATTTCTGCTTTTAAATATGCTATAGGTAGTATTTTAGCTCAAGAAGATGAAAATGGCTTCAAAAGAGCTATTTATTATCTAAGTAAGGTATTAAATGATGTTGAAAGTAGATATTATGCTATTGAGAAAATATGTCTTTGCTTGTATTTCTCATGTACTAAGCTAAAATATTACATCAAACCTTTTGATGTGATCGTAATTCCTCATTATAATATAATAAAGCACATGTTATTTAAACCTATACTTCATAGTAAAGTTGGTAAATGGGCTTTAGCTTTGATTGAATATTCTTTGAAATATATGCCCTTGAAATCCATGAAAGGTTAAGTGGTTGCTGATTTCTTGGCTGACCATTCTTCAGAAAAGATTAATGAAATTGATGAAAATTATATGGGATTAAAACCTTAAAAATTATATTTCGATGGTTTTAGGCATCGAAATGGAATAGGAATTGGAATTTTAATTATTTCCCCTGAAGGGTTTCCCACAAAGTTGATGTTCGAAATAAAAATGCCTTGTTCAAATTATGAAGTAGAATATGAAGCTCTTCTTGCTGGGCTTGAAACTTTAAGGTTATTTCCAGTAAGAAATGTAATTATTCGTAGCAATTCTCAATTAGTAGTTAAACAAATTACTCGAGAATACAAATGCATAAGTGAAAATTTAATAAGGTGTTTTACTCAAGTTACAAAACTACTACAAGAATTTGATGAATTCGCCATTGAAAATATCCCAAGATTACAAAATTGTGAGGCTAATGAGTTGGCACAAATAGCATCGGGTTGTAAAGTTTCGAATGAAACTTTGGATAAGTTAATTGAAATAAGAAACAAGTATGCTACAAAAGAGTTCCAAATACTTGACATAAGTTTGCTTTCAGATGATGATTAGAGAAAACCAATTATCAAATATTTAGAAAAGCCCAATTCGATTATAGATCGAAAGATGAAGTATAAAGCTTTGCACTATATGATCCTTAGTGGCGAACTTTATAAGAAATTCGTGGATGGAAACTTACTAAGGTGTTTAGGTGAAATTGAAGCTTTTATAACTTTAGCTGAAGTTCATGAAGGGATCTATAGTGCACACCAAGCCAGTGAAAAGATGAAATGGATGTTGAAAAGACAAAGAGTTTATTAGCCTTCAATGATAAAAGATTGTCATGAATATACAAGATCATGTGAATAATGCTAGAAGCATGGAAATATTCAACATGTGCCAGTAAGTGATTTGCATTCAATTATAAAGATATAACCATTTAGAGGATGGGCTTTAGATTTAATTGGTCAAATTCATCCAACATCTTCAAAAGGCCATAGGTATATTTTAGTGGCAATTGATTATTTTATGAAATGGGTCGAAGTTATTCCTTTGAAGGATGTTGATCAGAGGGATATAATCGATTTTATCGAAGAACATATCGTACTTCAATTTAGTGTACTTGAGACTTTGCCAACCGATCAAGGTTCAATTTTTACTAGGAGAAAGGTGATTCAATATGCCGAATTGAGAGATATAAAATTAATTTATTTGACTCCATATTATGCACAAGCCAATGGCCAAGTTGAGGTGGCCAACAAAATAATTATTACTTTAATTAAAAAGTACATTAGGTAGAAGCCTAAGAATTGGCACGAAACACTTAGCCAAATTTTGTGGGTATCTAGAAATTCTCCTAAAGAGGCTACCGGAATAACTCCTTATAGGCTAGTTTATGGCCATGATGCTATTTTGCCTATAGAAATTAATTTGCAGTCTATTAGACTACAAAAACAGAATGAGTTACCGATTGAATATTATTGAAATTTAATGTTTAATGAGTTAAATGATTTAGATGATGAAAGGTTGTTGGCTCTGGAAAACATTATTTGACAAAAAGAAAGAATTTCTCGATTTTATGACAAAAAGATTTAATTGAAAAATTTTAATGTTGGTGACTTGGTGTGGAAGGTTATATTACCAACAGAAATAAAATTGAAGAAATTCGGGAAATGGTCTCCAAATTGGGAAGGACCATTCGAAATTGAAAAGGTGTTTACTAATAATGCCTATTCGATTCGAGATCTAGCTACGGCTAGTCAAATAATGTCAATAAATGGCAAATATTTAAAAATTTATAGACTAACAATTCATAAAGTCAAAATAATTGTTTAAAAGCAGTTCGAAAGTTAAAGTACATAATGTTCAAATGAAAATAAAAGAAGCTTTTTAGAGAAAGTAATCTCAAATTTTGCTGAACTCCATCCTCAAAATTGTTTCGGTTTAAGCATGAGAATGTTTTGAGGCTTTCAACTTCTCTATTTTGATTATACAATCCTTCAGGTGATAATTCATGTCTTTGATTTGCAAAGTAATGTTGGATTTTACTTTTGCACAATTGCGACAACAATCTTCAAGAAAGCTTTTTCCCTTTCTGGCCTCTTCGAGCAATTTTTCAAGGTTCTGGATTCGAGCATCAACTTCAACCATCTTTTGAGTTCCAGTCTTGATTGAGTTTTCGGCCTTCATTATAATTGAATTGAATTTTTTCAATTTCTCCACTTGAGTTTTTCAAAGATCTTCAGTTTCAATCAGTGATTTGTTTGTCTCAAGTGTGCTCTTCATGTTGCTTTTGAATTGTGCCAACTAGTTTCAAAACTTTATAATGTGGGCAGCCTGAGGTTCTTTATATGCAAATTGAAGAAAAGATCCAGCCCTACAACTCTTATGTTTACATAAAGATGTAAATCAGCCATTTCGGTGGTCAAAAGTTGCCAACAAAGTGAAACAAATTGTGCTGCGAAAATCAAAAATGTTGGCTGCGTGTGATTGGTAGCAACTTGTCAACTTGGATGGCTTGTAGCTGGTTCATTCACCTATAAATAGGTGGAAGTAGAGAGCATTCAGCATTCCAAGCATTGAATCATTCATTCATGCATCTTAGATAGTAGTTTAGTTTATGCAATTTTTAGTTCTTGTTTGCCTCCTACATGGAAGGCTAGGTTCTCCTCCTACATGGATAGTTCTACCTCCTAATGGATGGATAGTATTTTCATTTTTATGCATTTGTAATTGTATCCTTATGTTCTCCTCCTACATGGACGGTTCTACCTCCTAATGGATGGATAATATTTTTATTTTCATGCATTTGTAATTATAATCTTGTGTTCATGAATGTGATGATGTTTTTATTCTATGTTTGTGTTTAATTTCATTATGTTCTAATTTTTCATCTTCCTAGGGTGATGACGTAACTTGATAATAATGGATTGAATTCTAATCTATTGAAACTAATTTCGTTTTTACTTCCTAGATTGAGTTTTAATTATTGCTCTTAATGCTTTCAATTGATTGGCCACCTTTTGAATGAACTCAATATGTGTGTTGAGACCGGAAGGAGATACATGTGTATGGAACCTATAATTAAAACCGTAAATTGCATATGAAATAGGAATATATTCATATGGTTTATGTAGTCTTAATGAGTTCCATAAATCCTAATGCATGATTAGTTGTTTTAATTCACATAGGAATATAGTGGATTAGCAATTAATTATAGAATTACTTGACCTTGGAAGAGGCTAGTAATTAATTTAGGGAAACTCGACTATCAATTAAGGAAGTTAAAATTGGATTAGTGTAGATAGGTGATTCAATCCGAAATTATTAAGTGAAGTCTGATCCCTAGGTCTTTTATTCATCTTCATCTTTACTCCAATTGCATCCATATTTATTTTAAGTATTTTCTGCATACATCTTTATTTAATTGCTTCAAATCTAACTTAACAATTTGCCAAATAGTGTTAGGATTATAAATTTTGGTACTTAGTGAAACAATCCTCGTGGGAACGATACTTACTTATCACTTTATTACTTGTTTACGATAGTGTGCACTTGCGCTAATTGATAAACCATTTCACACGTAACAATCTTCGATGAATTTATTCAGGAGTTTAACATCCATGGTAATGAAAGTCTGCATATCAGAGGTTGCTTCACCCATTAAGACTCCAAATCCTTCAGTTTATTTCGAAAGAAAAGAATCAGATGCACTTGAAGCCTTGTGTTGTTCTTTATTCGAATGGACATCTTCAGGCAGAACATTCTGATTTAAGTTTTGAGAATTCACCATCAGCTCTGTCCTTTCTTCTTTAAGATTTTATTCCTTTGATATGGGAGATTCTGAAAAAAATGTTTATGGAGATTGTTCATCAAGATTAACCCCCTTAGGCTTATTAGACCCTGGTGCAGTATCTCGAATGACTTCTTCAGGTTAGGGATTCGAATTTGAACCATTCTCTGTTTCTTTAAAGACTTTTGTTTTCTTCTTCAAAGAATCATTTTTAGATTTTGAACTAGAATCCAAAGCTATAGTCTAAATATATATATATGTATATATATATATATAAAGAGATAGAGAGAAAAGAAGAAAGAAGATATACCTCAAATACTTTTGGATTCAAATATGATTTTTGTGAAGCTCTTTTTCTTCTACTTCGTCTTGGTGGAGATTTCTTTTCGAGGTAATAAGGAAATGAATTTAGTCCCAGTAGACTAGTCTTAAACGGACAAGATAAGGTTTTAGCAGTATACCTTTATTTTCTTCAAAAGGGCATATTTGCCTATTTGATGTGTTGCTATAGGAGATTCTGAAGTGTTAGAATCCTTCGATTTTATTTTCTTTGAAGCCTAAAAAAAGGAAAGAAAGGTAAGCTATTGTTTGTTGAGAAAATATTCATAAAAGAATATGTTTACTTTTTTTATAAGCTTCAAAGACTTGGAGGAGACAACAGGTCTTTTTCCTTTCTTTTTGGGACCTTCTTCTTCCCAGTCTTCCTTTTCATGAGATTCTTTGAAAACCTTAGTGCTTTCAGTCACTATAATAAAGATTTGGTTAGAACAAGTAGGGAAATAAAGAAAATCGAATTTGAAGGAAAAAGTTACCTATAATCCCTTCATCTAACAGGTAATATGTTTTCCAAAGAAAAAATCAAATGAGTCAAACCATTTTGGACAAGGTAAAGGTTGTGTTAGTCCAAAAGGAGCATATGGCAAAAGGAATGAAGGAAAAAATTTCTAAAACTTAGTTCTTGTGTTAATTTTTATGGGTCGATAACTTATACATCCAATTTTAGGATCCTTTATTTCAAAGTAGTTAGATAAATCAAATATATGTTTTTCAACAATCTTATTTATTTTATTTTTTAAAGTGTATGTTGCATCAACAATTGTTCCTTCTACAGCTTCTAGTACATAGCTAATTCAAAAGTACTTTTCAAAGGTAGAGATTTCTTGAATATGCATACCTTTAGTCTTTCGGTTAAAGTCTCCTTTTTGCATGGATTGATCAAAAGTGAGTTAGTTAGTTATCCTTCTAAAGCATATAGTTAAAGATTTGTGAAGACGAGAATAACAGTGGTCCCACCACTCTGCGTAGTTAAGGGTGCAGTAGAAAGAAGGTTCGAACTTGAAAGGGATCAATTCTGGTTTCTTCTTCCCATAACATTCCATGAGGGCAAGGAGGTCAGGTAAACTGATAGCTGACGATTTGAACATGACCTCAGAAGAGTCCTCATACATGGTAATTGGAATATTTTGACTAAAGTCGAATTGTCTTGCCACTAGATTGGGCTAATAAGAGTAAACTCTCATTTCTGGCCTAAAAATGTGAGTAGATAGAATATCACAAGTAAAAAATTCCTTCCAGATTTCATTATTTTCAGCTTGGATCCCAAGGGTTTTAGAGAAGAGAACGAGTAAACCATTCTGGAGCTCGAGTCTGACTTGAAAAAGGAGAAAGAGATGGAGAATGGGCTTTAAGGGAATGAAATAAAGAAAAGTAATATTGAAATTGTTCCAAATTATGGAATTTTGAAGAAATGATAGTCAAATGGCTAAGTTTTACACCTTTAATAGTTTTTGAAACATCATCAGGGACTTTTATGCTCAGCTTATCTTTAAAAATGGTGTTAAGCCAAAGTTGTAGTAACCAGAAAGGCCTGCCGAGATTATGAAAAGGCTAATTTGATCTTAGAACAATAATAGCATCATTCACAGCCTCATAAAAATGATCCAAAATCAATTTACTCAAATTGATGTTTATCCTTCGTGGAAGAGTTAGGCTAAACGAAGAAGGGATTTAGAAATCTAGTTGCTTTTCAAACAAAAGACATAAGAACATAGCCAAAGCAAAAGAAAGGCAACATGTTCGTTGTCCAAAACTTCCTCACTGTCAAAATCGTTATTATCAATGAACTGGTAAGTTTCAAAAAATTTAGGAGAATTTAGTTGTTCGAAGGCTTAACATCAGGATGCAAAGTCACTCTAATAGGTTTAAGACCCGTAATAGCAGCTAAATCGAAAAAAGTTAGAGTGATTATACCATATGGAACATAAAAAGAATTGGTGACTCTATTCTAGAAAAAGAAAAAACTAGCCACCATTGGAAAATTGCAACTGAGATTACAACGACTCAACTGGATAAAATTATAAATCCCTAAAGCTTTCCAAGCATCCTTTTTATGGGTTTGCATCCTAGTCAACCAATCAAAATAAGGAGAACGATTTCCAGGAAGATTCATTTTGAAGGTTAATTTTAGATTTTCAATAAAATCAATTCTAATAACAGAGCGGGAAGCTAGAATTTTTTTCTTGGTCAAGTGAAGGAAAGAAATTATTTTTCATCTTAACCTCAACAGGTGGTGAATATGGACTAAGAAAAGTAAAGGTTTTATCATCTACAAAGAAAGGAATCAATACCTAAGACCTCTAGATAGCCAGTTTTTCTTCTTGGTTTTTCGGTTTAGGCACATAATCAGTATGATCTTTGGATATAAAGCCAGAAGCCTCAATAGCACTGGGTAAAGAGCAATGTGATGTAATTTTTTTCCTTTTGAGTCATTTTTTAGGTAAAAGGGTGAATCGTAAAATGGAAAAGGGTGAAGGTAGAAAGGAAGCAGCAAAGAAGTCACAGGATTTTTAGAGTAAGAAGACGAAGGTTGAAGGAGGCAAAACAACGAAGAGGATTGTAAAAGGTTAAAAGTAAAATGGTTGTTTGGATGTTTTTACCCTATCTTGATCGTATGGATGGCTGAGATGATTTTAGATAATGGGAATCCATTAGGAATAAGCAGTTTTATTACTGACTATGATGGGCCCGTCCTCTAAGAACATGACTATTATGAGGATTGTGGCAATTGAGAACCTTGTCATTTATTTTCTCTCTCCATTTTTTAGAATTGAAAATATTTATTTTTCCATTACACTTAAAAGACAAATATTTTGGGGGGTATCTATTGGTGTTAAATTTTGCTAAGTCCTATTTTAAAGTTTGATTCAAAAATAAGGAGATTTTGAGGAGTTGAGGCTAGAGTTAATATTTCAAATTCAGTTCAAAAAGGTAGTTTGAGTGTGGCAATTCGAGTTACACAGTAGATAAATCGAACAAGATGTGTTTTTAAAAGGATCTTAAAGAGGGTTATTGATGTGGTAATCGATATGATTTCGAAAAAGATGTCCATTCGATTTCAATTCAAAAAGAAAGTTATGAAGATTGAAGTTTGATCGCTGGAGTGTTTCAATTCAATTTCAAAAACTGAGGAATGCCTTGATTTCAAGAGCTGATTGAAGATTGTTGAAGATATCGAAGTATGGCAGTTTTCAATTTGATTTCAAAAATTGGTAGCATTTATTAGAAGTAGTTTTAATAAGTTTTTAGCAGTTTTTAGTAGTTTTATGTGATGTACACTTGTCAAATTCTTAGGAATTAGCCATTAGCATTAGAAATCTATAAATAAGACTTCTGAATAATGTACAAGGGTTGGATTTCATTTGTTCACAAATCTCTTACACGCCTAACATGCCTACTGTCATGGCAATTGGCAAACAAAGAGGACTAAGTATGTAATTCCACCACTTTTTATTCCAGTTCTAATTTATTTTTAAGTTAATTTATTTCTTGCATTTATCTGCTCTTTTCTTTATATTCCTTTTACTTTTTTTTTTAATTCGATTGATAAATAAACCTATCAAACTAAGATCCCTTTAAGGACATGATTCAAGTCCCAGATTGTTCTTTGAATCAAGTGTATTTTTGATTTCATATCAAAACAAAAATTCATCATAAACAATACCATTTTAAAAATATTCATAGAGTACAATGTCACACAAACCACTTTTTGAACAAAAACTAAATAATGTAATTAATAATTTTCTTTTAGATTAGGAGAGGCAGAGGGGGAAGGGGTAAAGGATGGGGATGCAGTTGTTGGAAATCGAACTTTACACCTAAGGTACCATTCTCAAAGGGCAAATATAAAGATGTGCCATTTGTGCTGTAATTGTTGGAAATCAAACTTTAAACCTAAGGTACCATTTGTGTTGTAATTGTTGGAAATCAAATTCTAAACCTAAGGTACCATTCTCAAAGGCCAAATACAAAGATGTACCATCCTAAAAATATTCATATAGCATAATGTCACACAGAAAATCAATCTCTCACTTTTTGAATAAAAACTTAATAATGCAATTAATAATTTTTTTTAGGGAGCGTTTGGTTTGTAGAATATTTTTCACATTCCTATGAAATATTCATGGGAATGTTACATTCTAATATTTGGTTTAAATTTTTAAAAAATTTGTTCAGGAATATAACATTCTCAGGAATGTTTTAGGACTCAATTTCCCCCCTAAATATTTTCATAAGAGAAGGTAGATATCTCAGATTTCTATCCCACGAGAATGTTGATATTAAAATAAAAAGATAATTTTACTTCCATTCTTCTATACTCTCATTTATTCTAAAATTTTTTTATTTTTTATAACAAGTATAATTACACTAAATAAGTAAAAAAATGATAATTTCTATATTTCAATTCTAATTTAGTTTGGAAATTTTTCATTTTTATTTTTCATTTTTAACTTATATTTTTAATTTTTAATTTTTTCATGACAACAAGGGTTAATTCTATTAAATAAGTAAAATATAAATAAATAATTTCTAAATTCTAACTTTTAAAAGTATGAATAATTTGTGTTACAACTTTTAAAAATAAATTTCTATAATTTATTAAAGTTCATAATTTTTATATTTAATTTATAAAAAATTATAATATCTTAAATCAAAATTATTAAAAAAATTTAATTCTTTAAATAATTTTTTATTATAGATAAAATTAAAATTTAATTTAATTATAATCGACTTCCAATCCTAAGTTAGAGTTCCTGACTCTATCAAAAAATATGATATCACATATTTAAGACTATGTTAGACCATGATCTAAACTTATTATTTTAATTAACCTAACCAACATTTTAACTCATGTCCCATATGGGTATTTATTAATTTTTTTAATGTTAACATAAAAATAATTTATATATAATAAAAGGAAAAGTTACAAAGTGTTGAAATTTAATTTTTTTATATTTATTTTAAAATTTATTCATTTAATTTTATAAATAACAATTTTTTAATATTCTAAATATTAGAAATGAGTTATAGAATATTAATCAAATTCAGATTTATATATATGATTTGAAATATAATTCTTAAATTTTAATATTAATAATATTAATAAATTTAAATAAATAATTTTTAATTTTTAATTAATTTTATAAAAATATAGTATATAATTAATTCAATTAAAATTATATATTAAAATGATAACTTATTTAAAATATTTATATATATAATTTAATTTGAAATATAACATTAAAAACTAATAATAATATGAGATAACTATAATATTAGGATTAAGATTATAAGCAAATTAATTCATATAATTTGAATAATTAATAAATTAGATTAGGATTGATTTAAAATATTGATTTGCTAACTTATTTAAGAATTAAAATTTTAATTTTAATTTTTTATTTTTAAATTTTTAGATATTATTTTTTAATCATCAATATAAATAATATATCATTTCTTTATATATATATATATATATATATATATATATATATATAATATTTTTTATAAAAAATATTTATCAATAAAATAAATGAACACTTAATTTCTTCTCTTATTTGAACGAAGAAAAAGGATGAAAAAGAAAAATTTAAAGATAAAATATATGATTATTATATTTTAATTATTTAAAAATTTAAAATTCTTATTTTCTTTTCAATTTAAATTTAAAAAATATTATTTCTCTTCTTTCTCTCTTATTTTCTTTTCAAAGAAAATAAAAAAAAATTAACAATGGAGAAATTACTTATTTATTTTATATAATTAATTATATAAAAATTCAAATTCAAATTCTTAAAAATTTTAATATTTTATGTATTAAATTATTTATTATATTTTAATTAAATGGAATTTAAATTATTAATTTATTAAGTCTTCAAAAAATTTTATTCATATATTTTTAATTAAATTTATAATTTATTTTAATTTATAACAAAAAATTGATAAGAATATTTTTTGAAAAAATAATAATAATCTTACGAATATAAAATGTGAATCAAATATGAAAATATAATATATCTAGAAATGTGAAAATAAATATTTTTAAAAATATATATATTAAATCAAATATAAAAATTTTATATTTTTAAAAATTATATACCTAAAAATTATATTTTTAAGAATATACATTTTCTTAAAAATATAAAATTTCACAAATTAAACGTCCCTTAAATCAAGGAAGGCAAAGCCGGAAGGGGGAAGGGATGGGGATGTAGTTGTTGGGAATCGAACTTTGCACCTGAGGTACCATTCTCAAAGGGCAAATACAAAGACGTGCCATTTGTGCGGTAATTGTTGGAAATCAAACTCTATGCCTAAGGTACCATTCTCAAAGGATAGATACAAAGATGTACCGTTCTAAGGATATTTATATATTATAATATCACACAGACAATCACTCGCTTACTTTTTGAACAAAAACTTAATAATGCAATTAATAATTTTCTTTAAAATCAGGAGAGGCGGAGGAGGAAGAGGTAGGAAATGGGGATGTAGTTTTTGGAAATTGAACTCTACACCTAAGGTACCATTCTCGAAGGGCAGATATAAAAATGTGCCATTTGTGTTGTCCAGCCGTGGTTTAATAATGAAACTAGGAATTCCCCACATGTACGTGGGCCTCTCTGTAAGGCATACCCGACACGAATGAATAATTTACTTCCTTGGGAATTGATCATTTTGTCCCAACGAAATTCATATAATTTGGGATCCTCAAAGGTGAGTATAAAATTAATTAAACATAAAACAAATAACGAATTATAAAATTAAAATATTAGAATGTCAAACAAAGGTTATATATATATAGAAACCTCTAGCCGTGTCGAACTCTGCAAAATTAGCACTTGACAGGGATTCTTTGCAAGGTATGTCAACTACTTCACCAATAATTTAATGAAAATGCATCCAGTCCAACATATATTATGCTCACCTTAATTATACGTAGAGCAGTACCACTATACGCTCAAAGTTCTGGCTTCTGTAAATAACAAGCAACAAATAAGAATTAATATTTTATAATGTGTTGACTAGTTGGCTAATCATGGAGGGAACTAAGGAGGAATGTGACCTTAAGTTATTCGATATACTTACAGCTAAGTTAGAAATTTCTCTTGTCGCTGATATAACGAGGATTGTCTTCAGTCGAAAGGTTACTAATTGGTTGTTCTTTTTGATTTATTCTTTCTTTGCTTTGGGCTTAAGTCTCTTAAATTAAACTAATAATAATAATAATTTAGATCCCATTTAAGTTTTGCATCTTAATTTGACTTCAAATAGCATAAGATTTGTGTGGTTAATATAATATTACTCTAAATTAATCTGGTAATAATTCCAAACAGTACTCATTTTGACTAAATCTTACCCATTATTATAATTTTTCCCTAGTCAAATAATTTGCACGCAGAAGTTTTACCTGCAAAAGTGAAGGAAATTTGAATCCTTTATACTATTATATTCTAGGTCTAAATATCTAGAAGATTTGATATTGATTCGACTCTATCCAAAACCCTAATAACTTTTCCATCGTATGCTCAAATGGTTTACGTATTTTATCATATAGTTCCTCTAAGTCTAAAATGTAAGAGACATTTTAAAAGTAAAGCAAAGTATTAGAATTTACTGATGGAAATTAATAATTTAGAATTTAATGAATAATAAATAATTAAAAAATAATTTTTACTTACAGCTATAGTAATTTAGCTTATTTTCTAAATTATACTTTAAATATTAGGATCAAAAAATGATCCGGCAGACAAATCTGACGCTAATTCTTGGAAAGTTTCCGCCAACGAACATCTGAAATGAATAAAATTTTAATATTACATTAATATTAAAAATTTAATATTACTCCTATAAAATATTTAGTATTATTTTTATATAAATAGTACAAATTATATTTTTTTTTAACTCATCACAAAAAAAATATCTATTTTTAATAAAAAAAATTAATTATTTTTTAGAAATTAAATTGTTAAAATAAAAATATATATATATATATCAATATTTATTTGTAGAAAAGTGGGATTAAATTTTCAATACTCAAATAACACCAGAAGCGCTCATCCCGGAAACATGCCAAAAGCCGCAAGACAGCTCTCAAACATGTAGGAAACAATATAGTTGACTAAACCTCGCAGAGCTGCAATTGCATATCATTTTTAATTTCTACTCTTGATGGAATTAATGGAAAAGAAAGCATATGATTTCAATTTGGAGGCGCAGCGATTTCCAGTTTGTTCTTTTGCGGCTGTCACAGATTCCACTTTTTTGGAATTAACACACAATTAACATAAAGCAGACACGTTTACAAAGTAAAATTGAGTTAAGCTGCAGATGAAAGCATTCATTTTGCCCTAATCTACGCTGGCGATGGCGGTGGCGGTGGCCGACTCACGCCCACTAAGCAGTTTCCAGAAACCATTCTCGAAGCAATATTGCCAGCCCACAAGAACTTTATAATGATTTTCATTTGAATGGCGTGGGATTTTCACATGCTTTAAAGTTGGTCGTGAGATTCATGTGATTCCTGGTTTTAGCGTACTTTGTTTCTTTTTTGTATTTTTTTAATAACAATGAGAAGGATAATTCGTTAAATATATATATACATATATTTGAATTTAAAATTTAAAAATAAAATTTTCAAAATAACGTGAGGTGTTATTGTTCCACTAAACTTGCCTCATTTTTTTCTGTAATTTTTTCGGTGAATTTTTTTCTGTATTTAATTCAGCATAGCGGTGCTGTAGACGATTTCTTTTAACAAGATGAAGAGGCCAGGAAGTTGTCCACGTATGTATGTTTACTTGTTTAGATTTCGCGGCCATTTTTTACTCTTCCCTGCCACTTTCCTGCCGATTAATTAAACCCCTTTCAGTCTCGGAGCACGTTTTAGCTTCTTGGTACTTGGAATTCATGCTTGGCGCTTTTTGGAATATATATATATAATGTATGTATATTGGAAGAAAATTGATTGATATGGGTATAAATTTAAAAATTTTATATCGATTCTTTATTATTAATTTTAGAATTATATAATTGTTTATAATATATTTAAATTAATTATTAAAATTAATCAGATATATATATATGTATGTATAGTGGGAGAAATTTGATTCATATGAGTATAAATTTAAAAAATCTATATTGAATCTTTATCATTCATTTTAGAATTATCCAATTGTTTATAATATATTTAAATTAATTTTAATTATAAGAGAAAATTAATACTTATTACATTTAATTTTTATCTCTTTTTGTGATATTTTCATTTTTTTCTTATATTTGAAATTTTCAATTCATTTTAAAATACAAAATTATTGCAAATTTTATTTTTTTTAAAATGAAAGTTTTAGAATAGTAACTAGGAAATATGAGAGCTAAATAAATCGTGAAACATGATAAAGGAAAGAAAACAGCCGCGTCAAATTAAATTTCAAGAATTTTATTAAATAATATAAAGTTGTTAGTAATTTTTTTTGTTCAAAATTACTGACTAATTTATAAAAAAAATTTAACTGATTAGTCAATTGGTTATTAAAAAAAACAATTTAATCTTTGCACAATTTAAAAATTTTAGATTGTAATGTGTAAAAAAAATTAGAATAATTTTGTGTTTAGAAATAAATTAAAATTTTTAAATGAGAAAAAATAAAAATATTATAAGAAAAAGGTAAAAGTTAAATATAGTAAATAGTAATTCTCTCTCATCATTAAAATTAATTTTAGTAATTAATTTGAATAATATATAAATCATTAAATGAATCTAAAATTAATAATAGAGATTTAGTGTAAACTTTATAAATCAGTATCAATGGATACACACAATCATGAGACAGATTTTTAGTACACCAAAGAGAATGAATACATCAATGTATAATAAAAAAAAATAGAATATATTTCTTTAATTAATTTAGTACATACGATTAAGGGGAGAGTATAATAAAAATAAGATATATTTAGAAGGCGTCTGCTTCAACTTACGAAAATAAATATGTATAAAATCAAATAAGGGGAGAGTAAAGAAAGAGAATTTTCAAAAAAAAAAAAAATTAGTCATTTGATTTACTGAAGTTTTGCCTTTGCTTATTAATATAAAAAATAAATAAAAAATTTTAAAAAGGAGAAAATAACATTTTCTTTTCCACTTGCAAAATAAAAAAAGAATAGAAAAGAGGAAGGCCCATCAAAATATTTTCCTTAATTATTTCAATTTTACTCTTAATTATAAAAAACTAAAATCTTTTATTTATATTTTCATTCTTCCTTTTTTTCCCCGTACATCCAAACAAGAGATTTATAATTCTCTTTTCAATTCATCAAACCGGAAATGAATTACACTATTGTAATGGTAACTAAGGCGGCAGCAGGATAGCGATGAAAAATGAGTGAGGTTATTTCGATTAAGAAAACCTTAGTGATTCAAGTAGAAGGAGTTTATTATAGATAAGTAATCCTTTGTTTCACATAATTAAAAGTAAGATTTTATTTTATTTTAAAATAAATTTGTTTAAGTGATACTTAACCTTAAATAAAAAAGAATTTTATTTTATTTATAATTTATATTTTAATTATATTTATATTATTATAAAATTTATTAAATTTGGTAAGGATTTCACATAGTTCATTTCATTTGACTTGGAATATATATTATATAAAATATTTATTATACTTCTAATATTGTATTCATCATTATATTATCAAAATATACTTTTCAATTGAACTTAAATACATTTAAATTAAAAAAATTATTTATAGATAAATTAAAATTATTATTTTTATAAAAATTTTAAATTATAAAATTTATTTATAAATAAATTAAAATAATTTCTATTGAAATAAAATAAAATTAATATTAAAGAATTGCAATGACAAACGGACGCCAAAAGTAATACATTCTATTACGCTTACATGTGAATAAAAACTTATACAAGAAAATTATTTTTTAATTTCATTTCAAACACTTCAAAATCTGCGCCACCTCAGTGTAACTAAAATTCTTTCCATGATAATGTTTGCCGCAAAAAAAACATAATTTTTAAATTTGTCATCACTTACCATTTAATTGGTAGATTTTTCATGATTATAACGTGGGCCTTAGGTCCAGTTATACTGTAAAAACTAAAATTCTGAGAAAAAACTACCAATATACGTGATAATTGTATTATAAAATAAAATAAAAAGGAAAGAAGGAAAATTACAATTTTGAATACCGACGGAATCGAAATATTGAAGCATTGATTGCGGTCCACTGCTTAAAACTATGGCCTTGTCCATTGCCACTTACAACAAAAATTTGTCAATTGATTATTGGCTATGATAAATTCATTTCTAAATTTTTACACCTGATTAAGCTTTTAAACAGAATTTGAAACTAGGGGTCTATTTATTTCATTAAAAAATATTTTTTATAAAAATATTATTTATATCTATATTAATAAAAGAGCAATATATAATTTATATTTATGGTTTAAAACAGATATATAAAATTATAGTAATAAAAAGTAAATTTATCTTTAAAAAATTATTTTTAAAATTTTTTTATATTTAATATTAAATAAATAAAATATTTTTTATTTTGATATTTTTAATTATATTTTATAAAAATATTTTATATCAAAACAGATCAAGTCTAAATATTAATATTTTTAATTTTTAATAATAAGAATAAAAAATTACTTAATATTTAAATTATTAGATTTTAATCTAAAATATAAAAAAAATCTAAAATAACTTTATGTATATGTGCAATACTAAAAATATTATTTCGCCGGCAAGTGGCAAATTACATTCACAACCATCTTAGGTAATTGAATCTTGTCATAAAATTGTGGTAAAGTGAATATATTATAAAATAACCATTTTTATAAAATCTTGAAAGAAGAAATGAGTTAATGCGGATTCCGTGTCCGGCCTATGGCTGATTGTCAGCAGTGATGACGTTCGGGCAAGCCGGCCGACATCGCTAAATGAAAAAACGCAGCAGACTTTGTCCGTCGCGGGACCCGGGAGTTGAAGCCCCACATCCCGTCTTACGTTAAAGTTTGAAACGGGCAAATATAGGGATAGTAACAAAAGCTCAGGGAGGACTGCAAGCAAAACAGAGCACTGGGCCCTACGAAAATTACATTGTCACATGGTCGAAAACTGAAAACGGCCCCAGTTTCCAAAACTCATTACGTCATTGTTATTTCGCGCACACCTTTAACATGCAGTGGTACTAAACTTCCACAATTTTTATATTATTTTTTTAATTTTTTATAAATTAAATTTATCCATATACTAAACATTCAATAATTTGTATTGAATTTTATTTTTAATAAAAATATTTTATTTAATAAATCATAATTTATTAATAAAATTATTTTATATATGTATTGAATACGGCCAATTCTACGGTATCCCGGGAGTTTCAAACTCAGGTGATGTGGTACATTTTGGGTCAAGATTATTAAAATTTTTAGTAATCTCATCCAATGGCTTGCATTGTGCTACGTCACCCCGGGTTTAAAACCCTCGGGGTACCGTAGCAAGCACCATTGAATACATAATAAAGTTGGTCCTTTTTTTTTAATTCAAATATTTTCATGCAATTTTTATTAGATATAGAATTAATTTTTGTTTCAAAATACAAGACGTGGACCATAAATTCACCTTAACAAAGGCATCTTTTAAAAGTCAAACTTAAATTTTTTTTATAAATTTAAAATTGCTGGAGAGTCAATCTACTACTACTCACCAAATCAACTATTTGTAATAATTTCAATTTTATATTTCAGCAGCCAATAGTGTAATTTTATTTAGGGTAAGACGATAATATTCACAACATTTTAGGGCATGAACGACCAGGTTAAGCGGGTATGTTAATATTCATTGAATTACTTCTTTCTCAAACAAACAACTATTAAGCACTAATTATATATCAAATTATCAATGTAAGTTGGTAATATTGGTTTAAAGTTTAGTCCCTTTAAATAAGCCTCCAATTTGAATTTTATACATAAGAAAACAAATTGACATTGGAAAAGTTTTACCTCATGCTAAGTCTATCTTCTTGATTCAATTTAAATTAATTGAATTTCAATGCAGCTGCCAAGTTCCCGAAAGAAAAATTATATATCAAATTATTCTACTTTTTAAGCCTTGAATTTTAATGGCCGAGATTCTTTTCTTTCCATCTGTACTATAGTCGTGACATCTCCGTTACACAATTTTGTAGAATGAATTTAATTTAAACTGAGCACTAGTTCCGATTAATTTACTAATAGATTTATTCAAATTAAATTAACGTATTCCTCTAATTTAAACTAAACAATCAATATAGTTTATTGAAATGGATTTTATTTGTGCAAAATAGTGTAATAATGTTTTATAATAAGATTGATTAAAGATCATTCATTCCATCTTGTTAATTTATACTAAATAATTAAAATAATTTATTGAAATAAAATTATTCTATATATATTACTATGATAGTTTTTATAATGAAATTAATTTAAAATAATTAATAATGTTTTCCCTCTGATTTACATATTCTACAAAAAATAATAATTTTATTAACTTTCAATAAAATTAATTGAGAAATAATCGTATGACGAAATAATTTAAACGATTTGATATAAAGAATTTAATTTGTACTAACTAAATTCATGCAAGAGTTTACTAGTTTAGCAAAATCATGGTATTTACTTAGAAACTTTATTTGAATAGCACTTCTTTTATAGTAGTAATGATACACTTTACTCTCTAAAATACATTTTACACTTTAAAAAAGTCAAATTCTTATATTTATTTAGGTGGATGATTTGAAAATTTTCAATGATATAGGACATGATGTATATATAATATATTCTAATTCTAATTTGGATGATGTACAGAAAAAATCATTTTTTATTATTAAATGATTGAAAAGTAAAATAAAATAAAATAGAAAAATAAAATTCCTATTGTTATATTGTTAAAATAAAAATAATGAACAAAAAGGTAAAATTAATATGGATGCAAATTTTAATTTTTCTCTTTTTAAATATCAATTAAAAATAAAAATATTTTAAATATTTTTTAATTTTATTAAGATTATTTTTTATAATTGATTATTAAAAATTTTTAAAAATTACTTTGAGTAATTGCTGATTTAATTTAATTTAAATTATCATCTATAATTAATTGGGGAACGATTTTAAAATTATAATCAAATATTTTAAAAAAGAATTATCATCAATTGCTATTCGTAAATGATCATTGAGATAAAAAAAATTCATCATTATATCAAAAGGGGATAATATTTTTTTTTAATGGTAGACACACGCACTTACGATCTTTAAATGGAATTTAGAATACAGAGAACGACAAGGTCTACATATAAACATGCACTTCAAGAACAATATTTTATCACTCAGCAAAAAGATTAATTTTTTATTTATCATACTGCACTTAAAAAGAAAAAGATGATCCTGCCCATGGTTTTAAATTGTAATTGCGGTCGCGGTTGTGATATCGTGTGATGCGAAAAAATACAAAAAAATATAATTATCGTAGAGCATAATTACAAAAAAATACGGATGTGGTATAGTTCGTAACCGCAATATTACGGACGATATTGCTGTTGTGGTCCGTTTTTTAAAACCATTTCCTGCCCATTGTTTACCAGTTTTCTTATTACAACAGGAACCGAAAACCAACCAACCAACCCTTTATATATCAAATCTCAGTCCTTCCCATTCTTCCTCACCACTTCTCTCTCAGCTCAATTTCTCATCTGTTTTCCTCTAAAATTTTATTTGCTCATAAAATTTCAAAAGAGAATGGCTTGTGAACCTTCTCAGTTGTTCCCAGCACTCCAATCCATGACTACCCCCTTCTGCTTCTTGTTCTTTTCTTTTACTGTTATCTTCTCTATGTTTTCCTTTCTGATCTTCATCTTGAGGATGAAACCATGGTGTAACTGCGATATTTGCGGGAGTTACTTAACGATGAGCTGGACTGGCCGCTTCAGCAATCTCTGCGATTGGTACACTCATCTTCTCCGGCAATCATCCACCGGAACAATTCACGTTGACGTCCTTGGCAACACAATCACGGCGAACCCGGAAAACGTGGAGTACATTCTCAAAACCCGGTTTGATAATTATCCGAAAGGGAAGCCATTCTCCACAGTTCTCGGCGATCTTCTTGGCCGTGGAATCTTCAATGTTGATGGAGAAAATTGGAGGTTTCAGCGCAAAATGGCGAGCTTAGAACTAGGAAGCGTCTCAATCCGATCCTACGCCCTGGAGATAGTGACGGACGAGATCCAATCGAGACTGATTCCCATTCTTGCTTCCACCGCCGCCCGAGAGCGCGACGGATTTTTGGACTTGCAGGACATCTTACGGCGGTTCTCCTTCGACAACATTTGCAAATTTTCATTTGGACTGGACCCAGGTTGTCTCCATTCTTCACTTCCGGCTTCAAGCTTGGCCGTGGCGTTCGACCAGGCCTCGAAGCTCTCCGCGGCGCGGGCGATGATGGCGTCGCCGTTAATGTGGAAGATCAAGCGGCTTCTGAGCATAGGATCTGAGAGAAAACTGAAGGAAGCGATCAATGTCGTGAATGATTTAGCTCAAACTATGATAAACAAGCGTCGTCAATTAGGATTCGGGACGAGGAAGGATCTTCTTTCGAAGTTCATGAGCTCAGTCAACGACGACAAGTACCTCAGAGACATCGTCGTGAGTTTCCTGCTGGCCGGTCGTGACACGGTTGCTGCAGCCTTGACATGTTTTTTCTACTTACTATCGCGGCACCCGCAAGTTGAGTCGTTGATCCGGCAGGAATTGGATCGGGTCATGAGTCCAGATCAGGAGGTTGCAAGTTTCGAACAGCTGCGGCAAATGCATTACCTTAATGCGACAGTTTACGAGAGCATGAGGCTCTACCCGCCAGTTCAGTTCGATTCGAAATATGCTTTGGAGGATGATGTATTGCCAGACGGTACTTTCATACGGAAAGGTACCAGAGTTACGTATCACCCGTATGCAATGGGTCGGATGGAACGGATATGGGGCTCCGATTGTAACAAATTCAGGCCAGAGAGGTGGCTGCAGGATGGCGTGTTTGTGCCGGAATGCCCGTTTAAATACCCAGTTTTTCAGGCCGGGGCAAGGGTTTGTTTGGGAAAAGAATTGGCCGTGGTGGAGATGAAGGCTGTTGTGGCTGCCGTGGTAAGGAGGTTTGATATTCGGGTTGTGGACGCGAAACAAAAGCCCCGATTCATCCCGGGTCTTACTGCCACCCTGAGAGGTGGTTTGGCGGTTGGAGTGGAGGAAAGAAGACGGTGATGCTGATGAGTCGTGCAAATATTCTGCCAAATGAGTCCAAAATTTGGTGGTAAAGATTCAGTAAATCAATGTAATGGTTGTTCACGTGAACGGCTTTAACACATGGTGTAGGTGAAAATTAATGAAGAAGCAGATCATGTAAATAATCTCGTAGCTCAAGTGGAAATACCTGTTTTTAGTTATACAGCTGGCTGCGACGATTTTGGTTATAAAGTAGAATGTAAATACAGCTGCAGAACCTGCCTTCATTCTCTATCTCTCTTGTATTCAGTGGCTCATTTTTTCTTTTTTGATGTTTGTGCAGAGAGATTTTTTTTTTCATTTTAATAATAAAAATAGTTAAATCATTGAACCATAAACAAAAATCAATGATAGAAGGAAAATTAAGCATTTAATATGGAATATATTTGAACCAAATACATAAAAGTAGAAGAATAATATCATTGTAATATTCACTGAGATAATTACACTTGAAATAATTAATATGAGAAGATATATATGACTCAAAGTGGTATCGTTATAGTAAGAATTATACCCAAGGTTTAAAACCTATATGACAAAGTTACAAGAAATTTAATCCTCAGTAAAGAATCCCGAAGTACAGTTTAAAGTATCCAACATTTGAATAGGGAATTAATTATCTATTTATAATTTGATAAGGGGTGCTGAGAAGTGTGAAGATGGAACTCTTGAGAGACTCTAAACATCTTGCAATCAGTATAATCCAGTGGAATTTGGATCTACTTGTGTTGGGTAGTTACGGTGGTGAAAAAGGCATTTCTATATTTGTACAGGTAAAAAATAAAGCTGCCTTTATTCGAGAGTTCGAGGTGAAATAGCCTTAGAGATCATATATCTAATTAAGTGTGTAATGTCTGAACAGAATATCTATGTCAATTTACATACACACATCAATAAAATTGACTGATCGTTTGTAAATGGTTCCAAAGTATATTATGAAAAGAATAATTCTAACGTACCTTAATTAAAAGTTAGTATCAATACTCAAGATAATTATATTCATATTCATTGTTAAATTAAAATGTTATTTAAATTTACTATAAAAAAATAGATAGGAAAAGGATTAACTTATGAAAAATGATGACATAATTTTTTTTATTCTACCCATATATTTTAACTTATTTGTATACCTAGTAATGATTTAAAATGAACTTATATAATGGACTATCAATATTGAGCTAATACTATTGAAATGATAGTGATTTATATGATAATTTGTTGAGTAATAAAATATATTTAATAACTAATATATTTGATCTACAAATAAATTATTTATATTAGGCCAAAATAATAAATGATAGATTATGTAAAAAACATATTGGAGAAAAAAATTTACAACAAAAAATTTTATCCATGAAATTTGTTATAAAAAATAATTCAAATAAGTCATGACATAATTATATAACATATAGATGGTAACATCTTGATAGTGATAATAACATGATTATTTATTTATGAAATGTAAAAATAATGAAACTAATTTTTAATAATAGTTAAAATGATGTGAGATTTAGAAATTTAATATAAAAAATTACAATAATTTGATAAGAATTAAATTGATATACCACAAACTAGTATGCTTAATTATTTATGGAATGATTAAATAAAGAAAATTAAATTTTGTCAATATTAATATGTTACTTTATTTAATTAGGTGATAATTTTAATAATTCGACAAAACAAAGTTGGACCAATTTAATGCATAATAATTTATTTCTAGCATAATAATTGATTTCCATGATATTAAGTTAATGAAAATTAATCTTGATTAATTTATTGTAATGTTTAATATTTTATGTGATAATTTTAACAAATTGATATATGAAAGCTGCAATTTTTATGCCAATTAATGTAATATAATGTAAATTAATATGCATAATCAGTTATTTATGCAATATTTGAAATTGAAAATGATTTTTAGTAATGATTAATATTAATAATTTAATGCATTAAATTTGTAATAACTTTATCAAAATTAATTTGATACATTACAAATTGGTTAGTAAAATTAGTTATTAATATGATATTTAAATTTGTAAAATTATTTTTTGATTAATTTTTAATCATAATTAATATATTTTTTATTTAATTAAGTGATAATTTTAATATTTAAAATATCTAAAAAATTATAATAAATTAGTCTAAATTTACTCTAATTTAATGAAATTTTAATTTTCAATGCATTACATCATTCATTTTAATTTGATATCAATAAATATAAGTTGCTTACTTTGTGAAAATTGTTTGTTGTTAAAGTAATTCTTTCAAAATTGTTAAAGAATATGATAAAACCTTTCAATTTTTATTTTCTTTTTTAAATTTATTTTGAAAGTTTAGTTTTTGCTTTAAAAGTTTTCAAATACATTTAAAAAAAATTGGTTCAAGTCTTTAAATTTATACAAAGAAAAAATTCGGCGCAACTTATTCTTATAAGTATATAAGTTTATTAAAAAAAATTAGGACAAAAATGAAATTAAAATAAATTTAAGACTTAAATTATAAGATTTACAAATAAATAAATTACTTAAAAGCCTTTTTCATGTATAGATATGTGTCATTTATTTATTATCTCATTACTTAAGATATTAATACTTAAATTTTTATTCTGAATATGGAATAACTATTCTTATCAAAATATAATTCTATAACTTACATATTATACTATGCATGAATACACTTCTATAAATTAATGTAGGGAGTCTTCCCTTATATTAATTAAAGAATATAAAAGATTAAAATATAATTCTATAACTTACATATTATACTATGCATAAATACACCTCTATAAATTAATGTAGGGATTCTTCCTTTATATTAATTAAAGAATATATGAGCTTTCGTGATGTTGTTTAGTATTGACTAGTCCAAATTGCTGTGAATTAGGGGTTTTAATTTGCTTCCATATGTGGCGGGGAGTTCTAAATACCAGAGAAATTACAGCTTTTTTTATATGTAAATTTTCCGTTAATATAATGCAACTCTTTCGAAAGAATCTCAAGTTTGTATGGAAAACCAAAATATGAAAGATTTTCTAACTTCATCAACAAAATCAACAGCAGACAAATTAACTCTTTATATATCTAATTTTCAAAAAGGTTACAACAAAAGTTCATATAAAGTTTTTAACTTTTTCAAAAATTTATACTACTTGTAAAAATTCAATTTATTTTTCAGGTATTGAAGAAAATTCTTATTTGGATAATCTTTAATTTGAGAAATTGAAGAAGCAGCCAGCAAGGATAACAAGGGACTGCATAGGAAAAATATGGGGAGCTTTGCTTCATTTTCTTTATTTATATAGATGTGTAGTGAACCATTTTCTCAATTAAAAAATATATTATTAATTTAATAATAATAAAATAATAAAAAATATTATATATATGCACAAGTTATTATTAGAAAGAACATAAGTAATGTTTACCAAATATCTTGCTTGGTATAAAGAAGAGGTGGACTAAAATAGTCTTGTTCGACTACATTAAAAGCTTGGCATATGAAAACGGGAGCGTCTCGAGAAACTTGCACACATTCTTCCTCTTTTAGAAAATTAAATAAATCAATAGAACATGAGGAATCATTGATAAATTATTTTTCTAATATTCTTCCTAAAAATTCATTCGGACCACACAAAACGTTAACTTTAATTAATTAGCATTAACAAAATTATTCACTAATAGAAAATCTCTAGAGTCCAGAGGTGATCATTAATTTGATAATATGAAAAGTCTTGATTACTATATTTCTTTTTCATGGTTATAACTGTAAAAATGCACGTTATTCTTTGTCATCTTGAATTTGGCATTTTAGAGCTAACAATGCTACTCACACACTTTAGATTTTTATTCTTTTATTCACATTCGTGGAAAAAATTGAATTCTACTTTAAATACTATATTCTTACATCCACTAAATTTATTTTAATAATAAATTATATAACTTTATTTTTAAAATTATGAAATATTGATAAAATTATCATTAAATTATATAAAATTATAATTTTATTTCTGAATAATGTTTCACATCTCTTCATATAATAATTCAAAAATAAAATTATATGTATAAATTTATATGGAGAGATAAAATTATTTATATAAATTATTATTTAAAAATAAATTTATAATTTTATATAATTTAAAAAATATTTAATCAATTCTTTATAATTTCAAGAATAAAATAATGAATTTTATCTTAATTTTTTGTAAAAATAATACATTATAATTTATAAACTTAATTTGGAGCTGACTTGACAGTTTTGTCATCGAATTGTGCATTGGTTTATGCGATTTTTGTATGAAGACGCCCCAGAGAGTGAATAGAATTAGACACACAAGTACATTATGGGGAGTGTGTTAATATTATTGAATTAATGATGAAAATGTTAGGGTGAGATTCAATGTATATCGGCAGCTTGAAGGGTAGAAAGAAGGTCAACTACGTCTTGCGTGCATGTGTTGCTGTTCCCCATCCCATGATCCAGAGGATAGTAAGCTTCGAAAGAATTTGGAACTAACAAGACATTTGGTGATTATTGTTATGTTTGGCATATGGAGATAATTATGGTATATTATTAATGTAATAATATATTAATGTAGTAATATATTATATATTATCGAATTTTTATATTAATATATTATCATATAGTATATTAAAATTAATTTTTTAAAAATTAAATAATTTAATATACAATTAAATTTAATAGTAAATTAATATACTATTACATCAATAATATATCATAACCCCTCCATTCATATGTGTGTGTGGAGGAGAATAAATAAAACTTACAACAAAATATGTACAAGGGTTAACGTTCAAACATAACAAATGTTTGCACTTTAAAAATAATTGTGCTTCATATGATATTTAAAGAGTATTTTATTAAATATATACTGATTTATATATCTAGTAGAATATTCAGTGATTTAATATTATAATCCAAATTGCTAAATCTTATTAAGTAATTAAAGAGACATGACTATTATAAATAATTTATAAAAGGAGTTTGATTCCTTCTCTATCTCTTATTCATACTAACATATACACAAATTAGAGACAAGACACAATCACAAAGTAGAAATGGTGTCTTAACTTTCAGCATCATAGTTAGGAGAGGGAAAAGAAGTTATACTTGTTAAAAATTTTAATGTGAACCTCACATTAATTTAATAAATGATAATTAATATTAAATTTTGTTATAAATATTCTAAATAAAGTAACAATTAAAATTAGACCTTGTATAGTATTATAATCCAAAAATGAGTTAATTGGGCATAGATCCTATAATGAGAAGATTCATGACCCAACCTTATTAATTTAAGAGGTTCTCTATCTTTAATAATCATTTAAGTTTGAGTTATCTTATTAATTTAAGAGGTTCTCTATCTCTAATAACCATTTAAATTTGAGTTGTCTTATTAATATTTAGACGGTTTTGTTGTTCTCTTCTTAGTAAGAGAGGGATGGTGGGTGGTTATGATAAAGGCAATGAGACCTTTGTAATAATTTTATATCTTTTTATATTACAAATACTCATTCAAATGGTGCAAAAAATGCAAAATTCAAGATCAATTGTCAATTTGTCCAAGTATTTATTGTATCAATTCATATAACTGATTGTTCCTTCATTATATTCATGCTATAACTAAAAGTCAAAATTCAGGTTTTTTTTCATATTTAACCAAAATTTAATTCTAACAATTGATATTAGAGCCTGATTGAGATTTAAAATTATGATTGAATGTTTTAAAATAATTTTAATGCAATTTTGTGAAGTCGATTTTCACCTCTCTCTTTCGGCTAATTTTATTTTGGAGTTTATATTGCATGTGTATGGCATGTTAACGTGAGACTTTGATAACCTATGCTCTATGTATCTGTAACTCCCAGTTTTCCTTTTGAAGATGTATGTCGCATGAAGTCACTGCCTTATTTTTGAGCTTTCTGTCTTTTTATTTGAAAAAGAAGTTTCATGGGCATCCATTGAGTTTTAAACTAATGAAAATTCATGTAGCTTACTGTTTGTTGGACTTAGATTTTTGCATAAACCTTTTGTTTGCAACAAGTTTGTTTGCTTGTCTAGCCTTAAAAAAAATACTTGTCATATATGGTGATAAACTGCGAAATATGTCGATTTTGTGAAATTGTTATGGCTAGTTGTTTGGGAGAGAAAGCCAATTGGTGGACGTGTTTTTTATTTTCTAGAAGCTATTGGTTTTTTGGATTAAAAAAAAAATGACTCGTAAAACCTTTGAAATTTAAAATCCCAGTGTGATGAAAGTTTTAGAGCCTGTTTGAAAATGCGATTTTGTTAAAAACATGATTGTGATAGTTGAGAAAGAACAATGTTCAAGATACAGGAGTTATGGTGAGATTGAAAGTGTCCCTAAAATCAGGGAATAAGACATAAATTAAAGAATTTATCTTAAATGCACTTTAGCTATTCAAAATTTTTGGGAGTAAATTGTAATTTTATTTTAAGTTTAAATGTGCAATTCATAAGTTTCTAACAGTAAGAAAATAAATGCTTATTATTTAATGAAATTAGTCATATAAAGAGTGTTTGTGTGTATTAAAAAGACGTTGTCCATGCCTTAAACAGGGAAAAAAAGACATTCTTCTTTTGTGATCGGTACAAGTGTAGATCTTATAAAAATTGATATATGAATAATAAAATAAATAAATAATTGTTTATATTAAATGAAAACTATTTCAAACTTCTGAAATGGAACGAGTAAAGATGTCTTTACATTACAAGTCCTTCTTTAATACTTCCTTAGAAAAGGAGTACTAATACAACTTCCTCTAATTTTTTTTTTGTATTAGTGTTGTAATTTTTTCATAAAGTTTGTGAAGTTTTCATAGAGAATCCTTGATACTTTTATTTTGTAGGTATATTGTTTATATAGTAAGATGTATGAAATTTTTTTTCAAAATTTTATAAAAAGAAGATACATCTCATGTATATTCTAAATGCTTGGATGATTTTATAAAAAGATGTAAGCTCTATAAAAAAAATATAAAATTTAAGAAAAAAAATTATAAAATCATGCAACTTTCTCAGGATCGCACCGAAGTAACCCTTAAAATATATATCCAATTATTTACCAAGTAAAGGGGTGGCAATCTACGGTTTGCTACATTAAACGCAAAAATAGAAGAAAAAAAACTTTATTTTCCCAAAATCTAAAGTTAGTTTCCATGTCACATATATATAAAAAAGGAAAAATATAAAATCACGAGGATGAGATTTATGTTTCTGTTAAACAATCAAGTATGGGATTAAAATTCTACGATTAATTACTTTACCGACAAATAGAAACAGACCAATTAACCTTTCGGTCGGCCTAGGCTACGTAGTCTATTAGTTTTTTGCTACAAATGTTGCCATCAACATTATCAATCTCCCTTGGCAAACATATATAATAATAATGTTACATATGCATTGACGGGAAAATATTCAATATATAAAATCCATTTTATCACTTCTTTTATACCAAAAATTTTAAAGTAGTTTACTTTAAAATCAGCTCATTCCTCCAGCCGGACTTCTTTGATGGCTTACATTACTTGTTAAGGGCCTCCCCCTTTAAAATCATCCTCAATGATAATACATCGCAGTTGATCTAATCAAAGGGCTTTACTTTGTCTCTTTAGCCGAACAGATATACACGCCTCTCCTGAATCAGGTATCGTTGGAGGAGGACGTGGCATCATCGAAATAGAATGCTTAAATAATATTTTCACCATTTTTTTAAGTATCATTTTAAATTGATGTATAAAAATTAAGAAAAATAATAAATAATTTTAATTTTAAAAGAGATGAATTATAATTTATTAATATATTTTTGTTAAAAATTAATAAATAAATAAATTTATTGAACATTATTTATATAATGAAGATAATATATAAAAAATAATAAATATAATGTTAATTTCTTAAGATAATGAATGAATAAAAATAAAATTTATTTTCTAAAATCACGTTTAAAAAGTGACAGAGGAATACTATATGGCAGCATGCTTTGATAGCTCTGACCTGGAAACAGTAGAATGGAATGTAGGATTAAACTTTGAACCAGACAAACATACCCCGCAAATGGCCGAAATGCTGACTCTTCTCCTGTACGAAAAAGCTTATCAAACAGATTCCAGTGATGAAAAAACCTTAAAATACGCCGGGGACTACGATATTATCGGAATTCTGTTCTTTTATTCCGGTGAATCCCCCTGAAATATAGAGAATCCATTAAGACCACCGGGCATTTGTTTATGATGCGAATGATATTATATGTATAGTAAATAAAATTTAAAATTAAATTTAAATAAAAATTAAAAATTATTATTAAATATATAATAAAATAAATTTATAAAATTTAATTTAATGAATATAAAAAATTAAAAATTTGAATGTAAATTTATTTTTATATTTATAATTTTTTATGATATTTATAATCCAGTAGGATAAAGGATAATTATAATTTTATGGTATCTATAGCATCTTATTCTAGATGGTATAGAAATTTTCACTCACATAAATGTAAATTTCAATTACTTTATCGTACTTAGCAGGTGGAATCTAATGTTAATCAACCGAAACCAACGGCTCTCTTCTTTAAAAAAATAAATAAAATAATGCCTCTACTTATAGCGAGACAGAGAGTAATAGTTGCAATAGATCTCGCCATTTGCCTAGTTTATGGTGGTTTCTTTGCTAACCATGTGCTTCTTTCTTGTTAATTAATTTGTTCCCCACCCCCCCCCCCGGGGGGGAAGGATCAGATATTCAAAAATGTAATTGCAGTAGTATTTTAGGCATGGAAAATTACATAAAGTTGCAAAAACAAAGAAATCAGTTGAAGAAAAATAAAGAAAGGAAAGGTAATATGAAAATAGAGTTAACTTTTTTTTTTTTGTTATTTGAATGAAATATTCGTTAAGAACTCGTTTAAAATCAATTATGTTTATATAAAAACTAAATTTGAATTCGAATAAATAATCAATTCAACTCAGTTCCCTTACAGTCTTAATTTCTAAGCCTACCTAAAAAAAAAAATTTAATAGTCTTTCTAGTCCCCTTAAGTTTATTTCACCCTCCACCTCTAGTAATAGTTGAAATAGATCTCTCCATTTCCCTAGTTTATTTATTTATTTATTTTATTAACGGAAAGAATGATTCCATAGAACAATTACTCTAACAATTAAAATATTAGTAAATTTTTCTCTTCTTAATAAAAATTTCTTCAAAATTGAATTTTTTATTTATTAATAGATAAAATTTACTTGAAATTGATATACTTTTCATTAAATTAATACCGTACTAGTAAACCATTTGCCTAATTTATGTTGGTTTCTTTGCTAACCATGTGCTTCTTTCTTGTTAATTAATTCGTAGTTTTTTTTTCCAAGGGGGAGATTTAAAAATGTGGTTGTAGTAGTATTTTAGGCATAGAAAATTTACATAATGTTGTGAAAATAAAAATGACTGACGTTCCAAGTGACGTAATTTCTTACTCTTGAAAGTGAAGTTTGGACCACAAATTTCCCTCCAAGTTCAGTTTCTCTTTCTATTTTAATATATGCCCTACTGATCCACCGACTGCATTATTAGATGACTCTCCGCTCTTAAATTACATTTAACTTGTCCTTATTAACATGTAATTACTAATTTAAAAAAAGGGAAACTAGCTCAAAGCTATATATGCTATGCTGCGTGCATATATGCAAAGCTTCTGCTTGTGGTCTTATCACGAAAACTTTCAATGCTCAAATGAAATAATTAGCCATGTGATGCCGCTAATTATGGCACGGAAATCGAAAACCTATAATAATTATAGACTTGGAGTGTATATTGTGCATTTATCCTAGAATTGATTAATTCCCCTAATAGTCTTTAAACTATTTCTTATTTTCCAAATATGAACTAATTCTAAATTTGAAAAGAACCATCTTGGCTCCAAGATTTTCTCCGTTTAAATATTTACTATAATAGAGTAAGTTTTAAATTCCAACTATAATCACAATTGTGGTTGTAATATATTTTTTAGGGTGTAAATATTATAGAAGTAAAAATATGAATTGCAATCTCTTAAAAATTTTGCACCTTCCGCTACATCCAAGATTTGATCCTTGGTCTTTGCATATGTGCATCTAGTGGTTTACTCACTATTACGATTATTAAAAAAAAAATGAATTGCAAACATTATGATGGCAAAATTTCATATTATGGTCATGGCGTGATGTTTGCACAATATATAATAAAAGGTATATATAACTATTAATTATTATTTGATATTAATTATTTTAATTTTACATAATATCATATCAAATTCAATAATTTACTTATAAGTAAAATATTAAAGTTTTTTGACATTTATTTTGTCAACAAATTTATAAATAATTGTACTGTGCCTATTGTGATCAAAATAATATGGAATATTTGTTGTGTTGTGACTGCAAGGCACCATAATACTTTCATTTTATAAAAATACCATAATTACAATGTAATGCAATTGCAGTAAATTACGTAATCCCATTATTACCACTCACAATTTAAAATCATGATAATAAGAGAAAGCCCAAGATAAAAAAAGATATAGCGAGAGTAAGGAGATTTGAGCACTCCCTTCAAAATTATAAATCGACAATCTCACTACCATGATGCCACTAACACAGACTTAGCTATAAATAATTTGTTTTGATTACTCGTGAACAGATTCTTTTCTGTCATCATATCACTAACCGAGGATCTAAAGAAACTGGTTTTGCAGGCTGAATGTACAATGCTAAACTACCGGAGAATCGTCGTTTTGCATGGACTTTTGTCGCAAGAGCGTCACATAGTTAGATTCGTGAATTAAAAAGATAAAGTGGCGCCTTTGTCGTAATCATTTCGAAGGATAACTTATATTTTGTGCATGTGTCAGTTACGCCGATAAAGATTATTATAAATGCTCACATAGATCTACTCGTCGTTACGTCTGTTTCTTTTTTCCTTTTGGAGTTTTTGGGAATCTCAATTATGCAGCGTACATTGTCGTCTTGTATCTTGAAAATTATCATACAACAATAAGCGCACTAAAGTTTAGAAATCAATGTCAGTTATAATTAACTTTAATCGCCCCTGACCAACCAAAGGCCTAAAAAATTGATTTTGCAATGAAAGGAACTATAATTTTAAATTTTTCTAAAAATTAGAAAAACTAAAATGTATAAATTTTTAATGCACGTGATTTCTATAAAATTAATATTAAAAAACAAAATTTAAATAAATTACTTTTTAAACTTAAATATACTTTTAATCCCTCAATTTTTGTTTGAAGTTTTAATTTGGTCCGTCTTTTTTATTTAAACAATGTTATCCTCCAACTTTTTCCAAGATTACAATAACTCCTTCCAACAATGTACGGCCAAAAATAAAACAGAAGTTGATGATTGGATACTTACTTGGTAGATGTATTGCCTCCGTGGTTAGAAACAAAAATAAGTCTCTGTTTTATTTTAATTCTTTGCTTTCCTCCTCTATTTTGAGGCCCAATATAAGAAAAAAGCAAGATGCCATTACATAGGGCTCCAACCTCCATTTTGAATCTTTGATCTGCCTGTTCAAATGCAAAATAGGAGGTGGTGACGATTTCATATCCGATGGGTTGAATGTATTCAATTCAAGTATGGAATGGAAGCCATTTTGCAAACTTCCTAGAAAAACGAAAATCCATGATGTCGCTTCTATCTTCCCAAAGGAACAGTGTATGGTTCTATGAATTTTTTTAACAATTTCTGTTAATGGGTTAGTGGTTGTTGAGCCTCAGCGTGCTAAAATTATTGGTACAAGGCAGAATTGGCTGCAATTTTTTTCGATGGTATGATCCAAATTGCTAAGCGTGAAAAGAAGGTGAATGGAGGATTTCTCTGAAGGAGCATAAAATAGGCAATGGTGATTGGTTTTCAATAAGTTGGCTGATAATTGCAGTATTGTTTTGCATAATTTTGAAATTGGTTCCTTAAATTGTACTAGTTAGCATTAATGGAGGCTTACTGCCTAATTTGTTTTCTTATGTTACTCTTATTTGGTGTTATGATTTTGATATGAAAGCTGGAGCGGGAAGCTATTAACTATAATGGCTGTAAATCAGCATTAGTTAATGTTAATAAAGCTTAGGCTTCGTCTTTTCTTATCAGATTGCTACTAAGACTAGTTAATATTTCATGTCACACAATGTTGGTCACAAATACTATAAAATCCATGTATTAAATGTGAATTACATTTAAACACTTGGTTGTCACATTCGGAGTTACAGATAAATTGCAACATACCGTAAGCCCTCTTATAGACAAGCATTAGAAAAATTAGGGAAAACAATCATTTTTATACTAAAAAAAATTGCATGAAATTTAAACAAATCTTCGGAGACATATTCAGCAAATTGCAACGTACCATTTGCCCCCTCATTGTGACAGTTAAACTTCTAATGTATAAGAGAGTATTTATCTTCTATGTAGGTTTGATGTCTCTGATGACAATTTCATCGAGTAGGAGTGAATGCATCAAGTAAACAATAATAACAAATTCCCTACTAAGGAAAGAAGGAACTCCATAATCTCTTGGCTTCCTAAGACCACCAATTGATTAAGCACTGGTCCACAAAATGATTTTCCCATGTTTGCCAAATGCATTCATTTATGTTATCTTGCCAAATGCTAAAAGCTTCGCTCCAAGGCCAATTAAACAAGTTAAAAAAAAAAAACTTGTTCAAAAAATAATAATAAAAGTTCCTAAAAGGATCGATTTTTCTGTCATGCAATACATGAAAGCTTCATTGGAAGCATCTGCAGAGGCCATTGGTAAAGAAGATTGGGGAAGAAGTGGACCACATGATTCTGATTAGTACAGTCAATTTCCCGAGAATATTGGATTTTTCAGGAGGGAAGGAACATGGAATTCTGAATATGAATAGTTCTTCCGAGAATGGTACTCCAATAAGCTGCTGGAACTTGGTGACAAAATCCTTGAATCGGCCAAAACACACTACCAATTAACTAATCGATGATATGTCATCATTCAATTCCCATGTTTTTCCAAAGCTACCAAGAACATGATCATTTTTTGTTTTTCTATTGACTTAATTCATAAGTACTTTCTTTCATTAAAACTGATTGAAGCTAAATGAATTACTATTAAACTAAAGCATGTATGGGTTATATTGACACCCAAATTTATTTAAATAATAATATAATTAAAATAAAAAAATTTTAAAAAATAAAAGAAGAATCATATCCAATTTCACGATTTCTATTTCTTCACTTTCAATATAGGTGGCTATCAATCTCAATTATAGAGAAACCAAACTTTACCTATCATTGTATATTGAGTTTGCTTCTCCATCAATTTAGATATAAAATTCTCTCTTTTCATGAAAAACACAAGAACTGTGTCTTATTTAAGGAGACTCTTTGTTCTAGCAAGAGAGGGAAAGAGTTTCCATTTTTTCCCACCGAAGCTCCCTTTGAGCAGATGAGTTCTCTCCCTCGATCTCCAGGGACTCTTTCTCCCTCTTTTTCTCTCTGATATCACCATATTTCCCTCTAAAGCTTTCTTCTGGTTTCTCTTTGTATCGGGGGTAAGGGGTGATTCCACCATTGCCGGAGCTGTCTGTCTTCCATCCTTTCTCAACACGCCTCCCTTCCCAGCCACCACCAATTTCAACTGCTCGGTTGAACCGTGGAAACCGCAACGAAGTTTGGCTGTAGAACCGCACATCTGCTCGCCGTTAATCTCCATTGTTATCACACTGTTTCAGCTTTCAGTATTTCGTCGCTCGTTGGTCGCAGCTACCGACTGCTTAGCGAGCCACGACAGCAGCCAACTAAGTTGATCGTCCATCGTTTCCATTCATCTGATGCAAACGTACATAAAGATGCATGGCATGGATTTTGTAGTTCATCAGATTTGGTCTCAGCTTAGCATGGATTTTGTAGTTCATACACGACGTAGATAAAGATGCATGGCACGCCAACCAGGGTTTTAGTGATAGACATGCATATAAAATGGGTGCAACAACTGTGGAGAAAATCTTATGACGTCGCCCTCACCATGCTGTCACCGTCGGGCACTATCGCACAGCAGAGACAATTAACAGCAGCTTTCATTGCCAATCCACCAAGCTCAAACATTGCCGTTTCCGATTGTATCCCCATATTTTCCTTTAGCCATGCCATAGTTATCATCGGTTTTTGTCAATGACAGCAGAAATAGAAGTTGTGGAATCTCTGTTTTCGCCTTTGCTTCTATGGTGGAGTTTCTGGTTCGTCAAGAGAAGAAGCAGTTTCGGTTCGTGATTTTCTCCGACATTCTGGTGTGGTTCCACCACCGATGAGCTTCCGGCCATCCAGCAATATAAAGCATCGTTGTCACCAACCACTGGATCACCTCATCCGCCGTCGGGTCCAAGGACTTATGAATCTACCAAACTTTGAAAAGCAGCTTCCCGTTGATTTGCAGCTCCAGCATACCTTCTCAATGTAGCTGACGATGAAGAGAAGCAGGTCCCGGAATGCCATATTTGCATAGCTAGTAACGGACCGATGTTGGCTGGAATGGAAAATACCAATTATCCAGGAAGTGTGGCTCAAAATCACTCAGATGGATGAAGACAAGAGTACTTGACCCATGGTTTACTGTCCATGTACAAATGACTAAGGGAACAGAGGACCGGGTCACTATGAAAACCACCAATACTGTATTTGTTCAATTTTTACGTCTCATGCCAAATACTTTTATTATTTTATTATTTTTATTATAATTTACCTTTTAAAAAAAATTCTTTTCGTGCTTTAATGTTAATATTAACATATTATTTTATGCAATTCTTATATGATAATAGATTAAGATAGGTTTAAAGTTCAGTTTATTTTAATATTTTAAAGTGAAATGTATTTTTAAAGTTAAATCAATTGAATTGACTAAATTAAAAAAATTCAATATTATTATATGTAAAATTATCTTATATTTATCATAGATATTCATAATTTATATTTTTGCATATTATATATTTTTGTAACGATAGAATAATATTGAAATCAATTATAAGTACAATATATATGATCTAAATTTTCCTAAGTAATTTCTTTATGCAAATTTGATCACAAAGTTAGACAAATTTGGCATCTTAGAAAATTTATAAAATAATTTCAATTTTAATTTTTCTAAGCAATCTTTTATTTAAATTCGACTATAAAATTGGACAAATTTGATACTTTTAAATTACAAAATAAGATTTAAATTATAATTTCATTTTTTTAAATAATTTCTTATTCAAATTTAGTTATGAAGTTAGACAAATCTAATATTCTAAAATAAAATTATTGATTTGATATTTTTATTACAAATAAATAGGTAAAATTACTTATAATAATTTTTCTTTACATTTTTAAAAATTATATTACAATCATTTAATTAAAAAATATTCCAAAAAATAATGAAATAAAATCCTTCTAGAAAGATAAAATAATAATAATTTTTCATAAATGATGAAACAAAAATCTTTTAAATATAATAAAATAAAAATCTTTCAAAATAATAAAGTTTATACCTATAATATATCAAAGTTATGTAATCCAATTGTAAATGTGATCATGATGGTACTAAACATTATTGAGGTATTTTATTTTGTTCAAATCTTATTATAAAGTTAAATGGATTTAACAATCAAATTAATAACCAAATTAACAAATTAACTAAAATTAAAAATTACTTTTTAGGAAAGCATACATATAATATAATAAGGACCATCATAATTTAATTCAAAAGATAGAATTAGAATAAATGGGCAACCATGCTTTAAATGGACATTGTAGGGTGTTAATATATTTTCTATACATAACCAACTCTCAAATCTAAACTTTGGATATGCAAACATTTTTCGATATTCCAATCGGATTATAAAAAATAATTGATAACGATTCCATTTTCTTTTTATTCATACTCATTAACATTTTCGAGAAAATATAAAACATACTCACCTCATACAAATTCTACCACAAGGCACATCATAATAGGTTATTAGGGGAAGTGATCAGGTATCCGAAACAAAATAATGGGATTTCATTTATCAAAAGGATTCAATAATAAAAAGAAATTAGGTTTGCTTATAATCCATCTAAGTTTGGGAATAAGCTAGTCTAACTAGCACTAAATTAGATAACTTTATATCTTTCTACCCTTAAGCCTAAATAGAACGAGGCTCAAAATGTGTATTTACCATAAAATATCCATTTGTTGCCCATAACCATGCCAAGCAAGCCCCCCAAAAGTCTAATTTTGAGGTGATGGAGGCGAAAGTTTAATCTAAGAATCTATAAAATAAAAATATAAAGGGATAAGTTTAAGGTTTAATGAGTAAACATTTAAGTAAAATTTGATTTAGAAATCAAATATAAACTTACCAACCAAATATACTTTCTATTATGCTTAAAAATTTTAACCATATATTTCATAACATAAACTCATTAGTATTGATATATCAATCACTTGATTATATGTACTCACTTATACTATCATTTGAGTATATTCATATTACATTCACATCATACAAGATGTAAAAATAATAAAGGAAAGTAAATAGATAAATTTTCTTATAACTCATATTTATTTTTATCCCTCACAAGCCAATCTTTATCCTTCTAAATTAACTTTATCTCTTATAAACTATTAATGAATCTGGTGTTCAATTTTTAGGTGTAACACATTGCTTCTATTTCAATTTCCATGAAAATATATCACATTCAATCTCATTTATAACATACAATTCAAGTCTGAACACATCTGTGCCTTTTTACATGGTCTCATATCTTGATTTTATCATTAAACATCACATAATAATTGTACTTAATATCACACATGCTTAATTCACTTAATCTTTTTCATGTTAAAATATTTGAAATTTAGAATGGGTAGTCGACTATATAGCCCCAAAAGAGGATCATAGTTGATTATGTAGTCAACTACTAGGGGTATAGAGGTTGAAATTCATGCCATGTGATAGAAAATGAACCCTAAAGAGTGAAGTTCACTTAGATAGTTAATTACATATTTGACCACGGTCTTCCCTTTAGCCATAGTTAATTATTAGTCAACTATAGTCCTCCTGAGGCCAAAATTTTTAATTAATAATTGACTACATAGCCAACTTTAGTTCTCCACAGAGTAACTTTCAAGCTATAGTTGATTACTACATTAGTTTTTGCATATTTTAGCATAATTTTTACTGTTCACTCAATCTTAATCAATTCAAACTAATTAATGAGGCCATTAATCATTTTTAAATCATTACAACTCATTAATAGCATGATATTTACATTAAAATCAACAAAGATTTCAAGTCAAATGTCACATTCTAGTATATTCCTCGTATATTCATTTAAAACTTAGAAACTTTAATCGAAACCTAACAATCTCAATTTAATCTTTTAAATAGAGCAAAAATGTTTACTCATCTAGTAAGGAGAAAATGACAAGAAATAAATTCAAAGTTGTTTGGTCCTATTTATCCAAAAATCCGTAAAAACTTAAGTTAGGGTTCAAATTCCTTATTAGCCCAAAACCCTCAACTCAACTAACTTCAAGAGAAAAAAAAAAAAGGAAATAGAGTAAAGATTAACATGCTAGAAGCCTTACCTTAATTAGGTTGAAGAGTTTGATGTGGATTAACCTTCGCTTATCTTGATTAAGGAAAGGAAGTAGAAGAAGTTGATAGAAACAAAGAAGATATATAAAGTGTAAAGGTTATGTCCTTTTTGTTAAAAAATGGAGAGTGGCAACTGAGTCTTAAGAATAAATTAGGGTTATGGCGAGGGTTATTTTGAGAAAGCCTCCTAAATCTCTTTATATTCAATTATTCACCCCCAATCACATTTAACTTTTAAACATCTTATTTGTTCTATTTTTTCTTAACCAATTCATGCAAGATTCTCATTTCAAATTTTATTTAATTAATTAATTCTCCATTATCTAATATTTCATCCATATTTTCTTATAATACTTTATCCATTTTACATAAAAAAAATTTCAATTATCATCTTCATATTTAATTAATTATTTCATCTACGAAATAAAATTCTAAAATTCTAAAAAGGTGTGAAGTGTAACCATTTTACACTATATCTCCTCTTATATGATTTTCTTCCTCGATTTTCTCTCTAATCTTTTATTTTTTAATTTTTTTATCTCCTCTGATTCCTCTAATTTAATCCTTATTTATATTAAGACAAGGATGGGAGTCTATGTATTTAAGTTAATCTCTTCTATAAAAAATATAACTAACAAATAAAAATATTATTATCTACTTTTTAATGTTAAAAATAAGTAAAAAATAATATTTTTTTATCTTTTGTATGCATCATAATGGAAATAAAAAAAGAACAACTAATACATCAACAAAACCAAATAATAATAATAATAATAATAATAAGATAATGATAAATTCAATTTTTTATTATTTATTATATGCAACAATAAAGATGATAATAATGAGATAAAGATAAACTCAAAATTTATTTATTATTTCTTATAATTCAAAAATAAAAAGGATAACAATGAGATCATTTTTATTATATGATGAAAAAATAATTAATGATAATCAATAACAACAATAAAGATAAATTCAAATTATTAATTACAAGGATGATAAATTCAAATTATTAATTACAAGGATGATAAATTCAAATGAAATTTACTATTTGCTACCAAACAATCTCAGATTTTTTTATATTTTTAACTTTCTATTTTTTTCTTTTAGTATTTTACTATAGTCAAAGTAAATGACTGATTGCAATGATTTAAAAAAATAAGTTTACTATTAGATAAGATGCGTACTTTTCATATTTTTATATTTTTATATACTCTTCTTTTTTAGTATTTTCCTAATATTTTAGATATATGACATTGACAACAACCATTGATGCTTGGAATTTCTGAAGTGCTAACAAATCAATGCTAGTAAATAATTATTAACCATGATAATAATAAGCAATTCTCAATAGCTTATTAGAGAGAAAACATAGAAACAAGGCAACACCTTAGTCTTCAAAATAATAGAAAAGTATATTTAAATGATAAAATGAGAAAGAATAGGCAAGTACAGGATTAATGAATAAGATATCTTGGTGATACATAAAGACAAAAAAATGGAAAAAAGAAACTGATAAAAGTCAAGTCATTTTTTAAAACCTAATAAAACTCATTCCATTACATAACTTAAACATAATGAAAGTGATAGAATTGGTTTTCCTTACATAACTTAAGTAAATTGCAAAGTGACACAACTGTAGTATACCCAATTGAAATATTTAGCAAAATGGAAGTGACAATTTAACAAGAGCTAGTAGTTTATCTTAGCCGTTCCAAAAGGAAAAAAAAATTCCTTCTACATATTCAGCAATATCCATATTGTTGTCACTCAAAAAAAATTCTACTACATATCTACATCAAATTTTATCTTTGCCCACAAGATTTTTTCTAGCAACCTTCCTAACTTTCTTAGAGCCACCATTAGGCTGTCATGATGCAAACTATATAAAGCCACCAACAAGATAGTAGGATTTACATTTTGTAGAAGCACCAATAGGCTGAGTTGAAGCAATTTATAGTCCTTTAGATTTTTGTTTTTATTTTACATAGATAAAAAAATACTTAACTACATGTCCTTGATGATAACATACAATAATAAACTAAAGGAACTATTGCATACCTTATCACCCCTAACTAGTATAATTCTATTAGCTTGAGTCTTGTCCTTACATATCCTCACATTATGTCCTATCATCTCACACCTATAGTATCCAACATGGTAATTTTTATAGGTAATTTATCAGGATTCTTGGGTTCGTCATTGTCTTTCTTTCTTTAGCCTTCTAAGGTGCTTTTTCAATGGTGGTGGCATTAGCAACTCTCGCTTGGTTTTAGGCCATAGCTTGGGACTAGTAGTTGGATATATCATGTTTGCATAGGTTGCCATGTATGTATGTTTCTTTCCTATACAAAATACAAGTTGGTAAGTTATATTAAGTGAATTCAAAGCCTAACACATATTGTTAACTTGCAAGTCACGCTTAGAACTAGTAAACATGTGTTCCTTAAACCATAATTTAGGATTAAACTTGTTCATAGATGCCCAAATAGGAAATTAATTTTGGTGTAGTATTTGCTCTAGTAACTTTTTAGGAACCAAATGAGAAACTAATTTCAAAAATTATTTAATTTTAAATGATTTTATTTGAAATAATAAATTAGATTATTAGATTTATATGATTATCATTTTTAGAATCCAATGTACTTGGACTTGCTTAGTTTATTTCATAAATTATTTAACCTATGAAATGGCATCAAGCTATGGCTAATTGATCTAAGCCTAAACATGTTCTAAATTTGTATTTCCCATATGCTAATTACTCTTTCCCTTTATTTATTTTATTTTGAAAATGACAAAACTTGGAGACAAAAAAAAACCTAAAAAACTTATCTAATTTTTAAATTAAATAAGCTTTGGGGGGGAACAAACATAGGTGAAGGGTTAAGATAATTTTATGGAAATTCATAATGGTTATGGTGCTAACACAAGCTCAATAGGCTAAAGATAATTTTATGGTGATTCACATGGTTACAGTGCTAACACAAGTTCAATTAGGTTGCATCAAATATGAGTGATAACTACTATCCTTTTTCCATGAAAGTGGCAGAAACTAAACTACATGTCATAAAAAGATATGACATAATGGTTAGGTTATGGGTACATATTAGTAGAATACAAATTAAACACAATCCTATTTCTACACCAATTAAAATTTTTCAGGACAATCCTATTTGATCATAAATATTTTTTGTTAATAAATAATGTAAATGCCTAACATAGATTGGTGGCAATTGCATCCATAATTGTTGATAAAACATGGAATAAGGTTGTTTACAAAAATAAGTTAGTCTGATTTTAGAGTTTAAAAAATATGGTCTAAGATGATTTAGATATTGAAATGTATCATCATGACCTAGAGGAACTTGCAATGGAAAATATATGAATGAATGTAATGGTTTACAAAACATTGAGTTCTACTTTTTAGCTAGTGTATGGCATAGGCACAACTTTTATTTATCAAATAATATTGTATGCCCACAAACTATATTTACTTTAATTTGATTTTTCTATCTATGTAAATGGTTTATATTGACAATATTATTATTTCATGTAAATTAAGCAACTACAAGAAAATTTGTATAACTGCATATTAAGTATCAATTACTAAGTACTTATTGATAACATTATGTTTGAATAAAAAGCTTATATATGGAAGAATATGATAAGCATTATGATAATAATCTTGTTTACATTCAAATATCTCTTATTAAAAAATACATATATTACTTACTATACATTAAATATTCAAATTTTAGTTTAAATATCAATATTTTTTTATTTACCTGAACATCCAAGAGAAACTATCATTGTTACAAGGGTCTCTTTATCAAGATAATCATTATCACTGATGGAAAAGCTCTGATTATAAAGAATTCAAACCCCAGAGTCATGCTTATCAATTGACAAGCATGCCAATAGGATACCACCCCATTGGCAAACTTTATATTTTTTAAAAAATAGATAAATCCAAAAAGGCTTGGATAGATATGGAAACATAAATCATAAACTTTATCCTAAAATTGCTAACTTAGACACTAAAGACTAAATATTAAGATTTTAATCTTAAAATTCTAAAATATAAAATCTTAATATTTATAACCATTGAAATATTAAACACTAAAAATACATGGATCTCTAAACTCAATTAAATTTAAAAGAACATTACCCCACACAATTGTATTTTATGTCAAACATTGCTAAATATATTAAATTTTTAAAATATTAACCCACACAATTATATTTTTTGAAAATCTTAAAAATCTTCAAATTATCATGTCATTCGAAAAATAGATCAAGAAATTAGTTTACTAAAGAGAAATTAATGCATACATCCCATGACCATCACAATCACTCCTAATTTCTGTCAACCTTTAATGGAACATAATAATGTCAATTTATATAGTTTTTTCTTAGCCAGTCCTTCTCACAATTTAGCTTCATTTTATCTCTCTTTTTTATACGTATTTACTCATACCTCCAAACTAACTATGAAACATATTTACATCTTTAGTATTCTTCCACACTATCTTTTTTTGTCAATATCTCCTTAACATGCTAGTTTTATGTTTGCACATAGAAATTATATACAAATCTTCATTTCTATTACCATTTTTCATACTTCATAAACCATGTCTAAATTTTCTACATTTTGCATATGATGTTAATTTATTATTACTATGTTTCAACCATAATGCATCTAAACTATAGTTTGATCATTATTATATGTTTGTGACATAAATTTAGCAATATCACCCTATCCAAATAATTTTTTTAGATAAAAGAATGGGAGCATTGTAGAAGGGAGAGAGAAAATTGGTAAACATATCAACATATGGATAGAACAAATGTTACACTATTATGAAAAGTTTGTTGGCCTTACAATTAATTTTAGGGAAACATGAAAATTACTTTTTCAACTTTAAAATAATTAAATTTTAACCCTTTTAACTTTAAAAACTCATATATCATTTTCTTAAACTTTATAAAACTTAGAATTAATGCTCATCATTCACTTGATTAAGTATTTTATCAAATTATGTGATATTTTTGTGAATTTTTTAAATAAAAATTACAATATTATAATTTGTTAATTTTTTTGGTTATTTTTTCACATATAATTTTGATGTTATATAATTAATAAAAATTAAATAATATATAAAGAATTTTAATTAAATACTTGTGAATAAGCTATAAAATTATATGTGAAAAAAAAAACAAATCAACATTTTATAATGTTGATTTTTGTTTAAAAATTTTAAGAAAAAATATATAATTTGATAAAATAATTAATTAAGTGAATAATATATATAAATTCTAAATTTTGTAGAGTTTAAGGAAATGATTTTCAATTAAATGATTAAAGGTGTATTTTATATTTTTTCCGTTAATTTTATAGTGGAAATTCATTGCATGCAATTCAATAAATAAAGTAACATGCCTATATTTATTTCAATTAAATAATTAACCTTTTTAAGTACTGCACAATTTCTCCACATAATAAGAAGCATCTGAACAAGCGCAAAAGCACCTGCAAAGATGCTAGTAACAACTTAAGGCTTCATTGGCACATTCGAAGGATGATTATATATATTTATTTATATATATACAGGGAAAAATATTTTTATATATAAAAAATTAATAAAATTTTCTTGAATGAATTTGAATTACAGTTAGACGAAAATGCTCATTCAACGATTAATAATGATATATATAAAATATTTACAAAATGATAACAAAATAACATGATATATTTCAATAACACATAAAACACATATATGCCAGTGCGTGCATATGTATAACGAACTAATAAAAAATTAGAATGAATTAAAAAAATTCAACAAGTGTCATGTATAAAATTTAAAAAATATTATAAAATTAATAATATGTAATAATATTGCCAAATAAAAATTAAAAAGGTCTAAATCAAAATATAAGTGTCAAAATAAAAGATTTTTAATTTTAATTTTTCAATAGGGACATAAGAAAATGAGAAAAACATGAGAAATAAATGAAATAAAAGAATTTTTTAATTTTAATAATTTATGACTTATTTTAACATAATTCCGTCCGCTCTTGTATTCGCCAAGGAGTATGTAGTCTTTTATGAAATTTATCATATAAGATGATTCTCCGAAAAGCTTTTTTTTAATAATAATATGAATAATTATATTATTAGATATACACACAAGCAGAAATCAAATATTGAATTAGAGATATAATGAAAAGTATAAAATCTTTAAAAGATATTAAATATCACTTAAGTTAAAGCTTTCACTAATTTTTAAAGAAGTTATACAATCTATGTAAAACCCTCCAAATATAGTAGAAATCAAATATTGAATCAAAGATATAACGAGAAGTATAAAATCTTTAAAGATATTAAATATCACTTAAGTTAAAGCTTTCAATGATTTTTAAAGAAATTATACAATCTATTTGAAACCCTCCAAATATAGTATAAATTCTAGTTGTATACTTTATAGTTTATACTATGTTATTATATTTATATTATATTATCATATCTTATATAGTGTACTAAATTAGATTTAAAAGCACAAATTTATAATTCGTTGTGTTAATAAATAATAAATTAATAATCATTAAAATCAATTACTTAAGCGAAAGTATTGTTATTTTTTAACTATAAATTTTATGTTAAATCATACAATTAATTTTAAAAAATTCTAATTTAATATACATTTATTAACATAATAAAAATAGATATTTTTAAATCTAAATAAATTTGCTCCCATGCAATGCACGAACAAAGATCTTATATAATTTTGTATGTTTATTATTTCATATTACACAGACAAATTTTATATAATTTTTTACATTTATTATTTCATATTACATTTTATAAACTAATATTTTTATTCAAAATTATAAAAATTGTTTTAAAATATTCTTGTTACAAAACTATTTAAAATAAATGTTTTGAAATTTTAATTAAATAAATTTTTTTGCATTTAATTGAGTCATGTTATTATAAAATATAAAAATCGATTTTGCAAAACATACTTAACAGTAAAATAATATAAAGAGCAACACTAATTATATAAATAATTCAAAATAATATATAATTATTATTATACATCTTGATAAATGTTTCTCATTGTATATCTTTTGGGACGTTTAGTTTTTTTCCAGAAAAAGAAATGGACCTCTTATCCAATTCTTAGGCCATCGGGTTTCCTAGTAGCATCAGAGATTTCAAAATATACGAGCGACATATATTTGATTTTTAATATTTATTACCTTAATTAACATCAAATTAAAATCAAATAGAGAGATTGACTCTACAAACCTAATTTTGATTCATAATGAATCACAAGATTCGATAAATGTATTAGAATTTTTCCATAATTTTAAAAAGACAGCCCACCTAAATTAAATAATATTAATTTCAGTAAAAATATATTTTTTTTGTATATAACCATTTGATATCCGAATACCACATTGGGCACCGACTAATCTGGATTCGAGCCAAGTAGGACCACATTGGGTGGCAAAGCTCTCCCTACCAAGTTTTAACACAGCTGCATTCCCAGGAACTCAAACTTGAGACTCTCTAGTTAAGTTAGAACAACCCCGTGCCAGTTGATCTACACGCTCATCGATAGTAAAAATATATATTGATTGTACAGAGAAATACAGGGGTTGAAATCATGTAATATTATGATTCTTATCCAATTCGTTATGTGTTTGGTGTAATTTCAAAACTTTAGGGGTTGAGACCATTAACTACGGGTTTAAATTTAATCCATTCTTAGTATAAATTTTTTTATATTATCAATAAATAAAGAGATAATATTTTATTAAAAAATAATATTAATTAAGAATTTTTAATATCATAAAAAGGTTTTATCAATTGTTTAATAATATAATAATATATAGGTGAGTAATAGGATATAATTAGATTACACTAATGATAAATCAAATTTAAATCTTTTAACAATTCATTTGACATTCTATATATGGATCTAAATTTGATATACTATCAAAGTAACATATTGTAAAATATTTTACACCATTAATAAATATAAAAATAATATATCATGAAAAATGTAATAATAATTAAGGATTTCTATTAACAATAAGAGAGATCTAATACTTATTAAATGATATTATAACATAAAAATGAGCAATATCATAGAACTAATTTACAATTGATTGTAAATTAAATTTAAATACTTTATACATAGTGCGTAAAATGAATATTTTAAAAGTTATATATAGTATAAAGCATTTTTTTACTATCATTTTAATTATATTTAAATTAAAATTTAATAAAGAGATTAGTGTGTTACTGCAAAAATCTAATTTAAAATTATTTTGAGTCAAAATTAAATAATATTTACTATTATAATCAAGGTATAATCAAAAGAATGAATCATTGATGTTATTAAAATATTTCATAAGATATTATTTAAGTATTTCCATCTTTGATTACATGTTATAGCTAAGATAGTTGAGATAATTTTTGAAATAACTTTGAATTCTTATCTTTATATTAAAATTGTATAAAGAGATAATATATTATTTAAAATAGGAAAAATTACACTTTACCAATCTAAAATTTCATCCTTTATCATTTTAGGCATATGTAATTTTAAAGGTTGCATGCATTGTAAAAAATATAATCTTTACAATAACATCTAAACAAACAACAAAAAACTCGATTGTTTATATAGATTTTTTGAAAAAAAAACCTATACAAATAACAAAAATCATCTGTATAAATTTTCCTAATTTTTGAAAAAAAATAAAAATAAAACTTTATACAAATGAAATAATAGTGTCATTTGTACAGAGTTTCCAATTTTTTTAAAATAAAAATTTTTAAAAATTTTGTATAAATGACAAAATATCATCTACATAGGTATAAAAAATTATTTTTGAAAAAAAATTAAAAAATCCTATATAGACGTCACAATGTTTTTGGATAGAATTGAAAATTTTTTGTAGTCAAATTTTTCTAAAAATTATGGACAACATTTGTTATCTTAATGGAGTTCAAATATGAAATAATGCATGTGTTCCTAATTTTCGACCAATATAAACAACAATGAACCTAGTACAGATGACATTTATCATCTCAATAAACTAGATGGATAAAATGATGCATGCACCCTTCCTTCCAACCAATTGAGACGACTTTTAGGCCTATACAAACAACATATAGACAACTAGATGTCATCTATCTAAGGCCTACCTATATAATTCATCCATCCACCTCTCCCACTTCACTTTGCCATTTTTGCAACACCTTTTTGAAGCTTTGCATCTTCTCTCCTATTGTCCAGGTATGTGTTTCTCAATTTTTTATTTTTTACATTATTTTTATATTTATTTACTTATTCTTGTATATTATATGATTAAATAATTAGATTGTGTTATTGTATTTTTTATTGTGTTGATTGTTAGTTCATTATTGTCATGATGTATGTTGAAAAAGTTTATATATTAAATTTTTTTAATATTTTCAATATTATACATGAAAATAAATTTATATTACCATAAATTAGTTTAATATAATTATTATTTTGTACAATAGTACATATATTTAATGTGTTAAATTTACAATGAGTATGAATAAGAATGGCATATTGTAATATGATATTTTGTGTGAAAAAATTTTCCAATAGTTTTATATGATGATTGCTTCAAACATCTGATGATATTCATATGCATGATGGTTGAATATTAATTTATTTCAATGCTTCATTGTTTTGGTTGGTGAAATTAATATATTATAAAAATTGATATATATACATATATATATATATATATATATATATATATATATATATATATATATATATATATATATATATATATATAGTATGTCAAAACTTTAGTCATTTGGTAGAAAATAGGAAAATAAAATTTATAACAATTTTGACTATTATATTAACCAAAATATTAAATTATATTAAAAGTAAAAGTGTATAAAAACAATAAACAAAAATTTTAATAATTACATGAATAAAAATATAACATCTTTCATCATGTGAAAGATTTAGTAAATTAAGCAATCATTTAAAATACTAAAAAAATGAATAATTTAAATATTTACAAAATAACTTAATTAAATTTTCATATAAAAATTTATTATGAATAATAGGTATTCAACATTTAATAAAATTATACCATTAAATAACAATAGAGAATGAAATATATAGTAATTTAATATTATAAGTCATATAATTTTCATTATATTGTTAAATTTAATAAAAATGAAAGTAATAAGAAAATGGCAACAATTTATTTTAATAATTATATTAGTGAATATAAAAAATTCCTTATGATGAAAAATATTTTATCATTTAAGTAATAATTTAAAATAATAAAAATATAAGCAATAATAAATAATAAAATATATGATAATTTAATATTATAAGTATGATATACAATGATAATTAATTTACTATATTATACAAAAATGAATGTAATAATTTAAAGTAATAAAAATATAAGTAGTAATGAATAGTAAAATACATAATAATTTAATATTATAAGTGACTCATATAATTTTCATTATATTGTTAAACTTAATAAAAATGAAAGTAATAAAAAATGGCAACAATTTATTTTGATAATTATATTAATGAATATGAAAAATTCTTTACGATGCAAAATATTTTATAATTTAAGTAACAATTTAAAGTAATAAAAATATAAATAGTAATGGATAATAAAATATACAATAATTTAATATTATAAGTATATCAGATAATGATAAATTATACAAGAATGAACATAATAATTCAAAGTAAAAACAATATAAGAACTAATTAATAGTAAAATGCATAATAATTTAATATTATGAATGAGTTATATAATTTTCATTATATTGTTAAAATTAATAAAAATGAAAGTAATAAAAAATGGCAACAATTTATTTTGATAATTACATTAATGAATATAAAAAAATTTATGATGCAAAATATTTTATAATTCAGGTAATAATTTAAAGTAATAAAAATATAAGTAGTATTGGATAATAAAATATATAATAATTTAATATTATAAGTATGTCATACAATGATAATTAATTTACTATATTATACAAGAATGAACTTAATAATTTAAAGTAATAAAAATATAAGGAATAATGGTTAGTAAATTGTATAATAATTTAATATTATAATTAAGTGACATAATAGTGATTAAATCATTATACTATGTAAAATGAAAGTAATAATTTAAAATATTGAAAATGTAAGGAGTAATATATAATAAAATGCATAATAATTCAATATAATAAATTAGTCATACAATAATAATTGATCTATTATTTTATAGAAGAATTGAAGTAATAATTTAAAGTACTAGAAATATAAGTGGTAATGGATAATGAAATACATAATAATTTAATACAATATGTAAGTTGTATAACAATAATTAATTTAATACTAAGAGGATATTAATTTGCAATAAATCTTAGGGGTTAAATTAATCAAATATACGTAATGTTTAATGATATGGAATATTTACATTATCAAGTAATCATTCAAAATAGTAAAAAAGAAAAAGATAATGTCAGTTAGAAATTAACTATAAGAATATAAATCATTGAATTATCAACATAGCAACACATAAATGGATAAGTTTATGTTTTTATTAAAACTAATACAATAAAAAAATTACAAAATGTTAAATTTAAAATAAATGTGTACTATAAATTTAAACCTGTTTAAGGGTTAATTTTTCTTTCTAGACAAACTAACATTTAAATTGTCCTAAAAATTTGAACGGTTTAGAATATATCCTTTAGTTATTATGCTTAACTTATCTATTCATTGTTTTAATTGATAAAAATTTATTCTCTCCTAATTGTTCTTTAGGTGTGTACTATATCAGTATATAGTATACATATTTTGAGAACTATAGAAAGATACTAACAAAATTTCTATGCATATGAAATGTATTGTGGATAAGTTGAAATAATAACTATCATAATATCTCGAATAGGATAGTGCTATACCTATTAATGCACATAACAAACTTGCACACATAAATGGATCATATGATGACTTATGACTTGTAAGCCAGTTATAACATGTCCATTGACAAAAGTTGGTTAACCTTATACGATCGATTATCTAATAAGTACTGGAATGGTGCTATTATATTTGTGGAGAGAATTAGAAACTTTATCAATGATAGGGGGATTGTAATATGTTCATGCAAAAAGTGTTTAAATAGATTGTACCAAACATTAGAGACCATAGAAGCATATCTAATAAACAATGAATTTGATCCTTTGTACAAGAATTAGGATCTTTACAATAAAGAGTATATACCCAGGGCCGATGTTATGCATGGGGTAACCTCTAACAATGTTAACAAGATGATTGATATCCTACATGACTTTACTAAACCCCTAGCAATTGATTAAGTAGATGACAATAATAAAGATCAAAATAAAGACACCTTGGGGAAGGATACATCTTATGGTCAATGGTTCGATGACTTATTTACAAAGGTTGAAGCAGAATTATACCCCAATTGCACAACTCTTTCTTTGTTGAACTTCTTTATTAAACTCATGAATCTAAAAATAATATATAAATAAACCAATAAGTTATTTGACTCTCTACTAAAGTTATTAAAGAAAGCATTACCAAAGGATAATAAATTGCTTAGATTTCATATTATGATGTAAAGAAATGGCTTAATAAGTTAGGATTGAAATATGAATCAATTCATGTTTGCAAGTATGATTGTGCGCTCTTTTAGAAAAATCATGTTGGAAGTGAGACCTATCCAATATATAGGGAAAGCTAATGGATTGATAAAAATACAAAAAGGAAAAAGGTTCATCAGAAAGTGCTATAGTATTTTCTGTTAACCCTTAGGTTGAAATGGTTTTATGTATTATGGCATACGATAAATGATATAATGTGGCATCATATAGGATGATCCATTGAAAATAAGGCTATGTGACATCCTGTTGATGGAGAAGTTTAACAAGATTTCAATAGAAGGTATCTTAATTTCTTAGCAGAAAGTGTGACTAGGTTTAAGTGCGGATAAATTCAATTCTTTTAGTGATATAAGCCTGTCATAAAGTATATAGCTAGTTATGATGAACACCTATATATCACCATAGCTTTATATAAGAGAGTCATTTTTCATGTTAACATTAGTAATTTTTAAACTGCAATCTTTAAGAAAAGATATAGATGTCTTCTTAAAACTACTTGTCAAACAGCTTAAATAGTTATGAGAGACAGGAATTGAAACCTAAGATATTATTATAAATAGCATGTTTAAGATACGAGTGACATTGTTATATACTATAAATAACTTTTCTACATAAAGTAGTCTTTCTAGATAGAGTGGACAAGAATACAAAACATGTTCAACTTACAATGAAGATACACCATTAATGCATATTAAAGGAAAAATATTTTATATTAGTCATCATCACTTCCTTCCAAGAAGCCGTACTTATTAAGACAATAAAGACTTCAATAGAAAAACCAAAACAAGAGCCCCTCCAAGATAACTTACCAATAACATAATTATAAACCAATTAAGTAGACTATGTCAAAGACCTCTTGAAAAATACATGCAGTGTGGTTGAGTTAAGTGAAAGAGATGTATAGATGAACTTAATTTTGAACCTTCATATTAGCTTACAACATTTTTAAGGCATAACATTGATATAATACATATTAAAAAGAATGTATGTGATAATATTATAAGTACATTACTGGACATTAAATATAAATTAAAGGGCACAAATAATGCAAGACGTGATTTAGCTGACATGAATATAAGATTGGAATTACACTTATATCATGAGAAAGGTAGGTGAATGAAACCATATGCTAAATACATGCTTAATTAAGACAATTAATGGTGGTTTTGCCAGTTTTAAAAAATGTCAAGTTTCCTAATAAGTTTACCAAAAATCTGAAGAAGAACGTAATTAATAATGATACCAAGATTAAGTAGTTGAAATCCTATAATTATCATATTATTATGCAACGATTGTTGGCACCTGCAATATAAGCATTTTTGCCAAAAGAGTTAGCCTGTTTGATTATTAAGTTGTGCAATTATTTTAACCAAATATGTGTAAAAACTTTAAATAGGTATAATGTCAATCAAGCTAAGAAAAACATTATACTAATTCTCTGCAAACTTGAAAAGATGTACCCTCCAACATTCTTTGACATAATAATCCATTTGTGATGCACTTGTTTGAAAAAGCATTGCTATAGGGTCCTGTTCATTTTTTTTATGGATGTATCCATATAAAAAATCTATAAAAAAGTTAAAAGATTATATCAGAAATTATGCTCAAACTAAAGGTTCTATTGTTGAAGGGTATATTGTAAATGAGACATTAACATTTTATTCCATATATTTACAATGCAATAGAAGCATTTTTGCCAAAAGAGTTGGCCTGTCTGATTATTAAGTTGTGCAATTATTTTAATCAAATATGTGCAAAAACTTTAAATAGGTATGATGTCAATCAAGCTAAGAAAGACATTATACTGATTCTCTGCAAACTTGAAAAGACGTACCCTTCAACATTCTTTAACATAATAATCCATTTATGATGCACTTGTTTGAAAAAGCATTGCTACAGGGTCCCGTTCATTTTTTTATGGATGTATCCATATAAAAAAACTAAAAAGATTATATCAGAAATTGTGCTCAACCTGAAAGTTCTATTATTGAAGGGTATATTGTAGATGAGACGTTAACATCTTGTTCCATATATTTATAAGGCATGAAAAATAAATTCAACTAACCTTATTATAGCCAAGATACAATTAATGTGAAAACAGATAAGCGACTGTTGATTTTTAGATCTTAGTGTTAACCCATGGTAAAAAGCACGTTGTTCATTTGTATAAAAGTGATCGAGATATTATAATATGGTATATCCTAAACAATTATCCTGAAATCTAAAAATATCTAAATTAATTCCCTCAAACTCTTTAGTATTTCATATGAGTCCTTTTAATTCTTATTGAATAACTTATATTATATAGTGAACATATAGGACAACAACAAGTACGTGGTGGTGAAAACATTCATCATTTGCAAAGAACTTAATTTCCTTCCTGATTTTACTCTAAGGTAATTTTTTTATCATATTTGTTATAACCTAATTTCATAATTTTATTTTTTCAGTTAATTATGTTGTTATCATTTACTTCAAATAAATTTATAGATATACCACCTTCATAATAGTAGATCCCCTAAAGTAACTAACAAGCAATTATTTATAGCTTCCAAACTAGGCTTTACGATTATGTCATGTTCAACGTGTATGGTCAATGGAGTTTGGTTTGTAACAACTTCTTGAGATGCAAAGTATAAGATGCAGAACAATGGGATTTTTGTGCCTAAAACTAAAGGTAACACATTCTACAATTTTTTAGAGGATGTCATAAAGTTAAGTTATTTACATAATTACTTTGTGACTTTATTGAAATATAAATGATATGACACTAACTATAAAAAAAATATCATAGAAAAAAATACAACAAGCATTTTTATCAGTGCTCAATGGTATAGAAATTATTTATATATACTAGCATCTCAAGCACGACAAGTTTTCTACGTTAATGGTCTTTTTAATGAACTGACATAAAAAGTCATAAATAATGTGGCACGTCATGATGTATGGGATCTCTTTGATGATAACAATATTAGTATCAGTGGCATATCCTATTTACAAGATAATAACTTTACAAACTTTACACTCACAATTGATCTTAAAGATATTAAGTTGATTACCTTACAAGATTATAACTATAATGCTCATTATGTTTCATTTTTTGGAAACATTCATCTTACTATGCAAATGTTTAAAGACTTCATAAATGATGATGATAATGTTAGTATTAATGGCATATCCTATTTACAAGATACTAACTCTACAAACTTTACACTTATAACTGAGTTTGGAGATATTGACTTGATTACCTCTTGAGATCAAAATCACGATGCTCATTGTGTTTCATCTTTTATAGACATTCATTTTGCTACAAGAATGTTTGATGACTTCATAAATAATGATGATAACTCTAAAAATGAAATAATTGGGAATTACATGGAAGATGAGCTTTTAAAATCTAATGATGATGATGAAACTAATAAAGAAGATGATTACTCTACAACATTCATTGATAATGAGTCTAATTAGGATCAATATTTTTTACTTTTTTTAAATAGTATTAAGCTTATATATATTAAAAATTAGATATTTTATAATAAGCACATATTATGTCTTGTTGTACTAACTATTTCAAACAATTCATTTCATAAATGTAAATATAATTTACCTTGGATGGAAAAATATGATATTTTATCAAAAATATTATTTACATCCTATTGTAATGACTATTGTGTATGTTCGATCATGTATAACAAAACTTGATAATCATGGCTAATGGTATCTCATACCATCATAAAGGAGACAGTGGACATAACCCACTATGTGACCCTACTCCTATTCCCTCCCAGTGTAAGATAGGTAAAACTAATTAAATTCAAGTACTTTATTTTACATTTTTTTCATGTAAATATATATTATTAACAATGTGTTACATTTGAAAGTTATATCAAACTAACAATATTGTAACAAATCAAGGTCCTTAACCTTTAACTAGAAAATTTAAAAGAATAATGGAAGACTACTATCTATTTATTTTGATAAAATAAGTATATAGCAAGCAATCAATGTAAACTTTAAGCATTTTGCACATGACATAAGAATGTTGGTCACGCAGTATTGCAAGCATTTCTATAAAAATTGGAGACAAATACCTAAGAAGCAGGGAGAACGTGCTATATAAGAAATCTATGTAAGTATTGCTGAATATATTTTTGACATTATTTTTTTATATAAAGATAAATGGATATAATAATTGCAACATTTTTGCATATCTTCCAATGCAATTTCATTTTGATTTTGTGGATGTTAAGCTTGAAGAATAGAGATACATGATTACTAGTGTCTAAAAAACAACAACCAACTGATGCAAAGAATGAAAATTCATTCTCCATCAACATTTCTTACAACATAAAGGTCATAATGACATTCGTGATTTGCTTAGCATGAAGCAAGCTTTTCTCATTAATATCTCGATAGATTATACACACATCAATAGTGATGAACATGGGGTGAGGTAGAAGTAAAATTATCATTCTTTCTATCTCTAACTTTCAATTAGTTTCTCTCCTAATTATAAATGTTTTAGTTTGAATATATAGGAATAATCCAAAAGAAATTTAGAAAATAGGTTAAAAAAGGTGCATAATGATCACCATAGATCAAAATCCATTGTGGCGGCATAATATGATAAGATATTTTAACTTAACATTCCCGCATAGTGCTATTATAAAAAATCTTACTAATTGTTAATACCATATTTTAAAATTGACATAAAGAAATAAGAACATAAGTGAACTCTAGCTAATAAGGGAGAATTTTCAAAAGCATTATACATATCATATAAAAGAGTGGATACATCTTAATGCTCAGGCTGCTTATGTTAGTAACTAATTTTTTATTAAATAATTTTAATTATCATAGTAAAAGTTTTATACTCAAACTTTATCATTTTTTTCAAAAAATCAAAGTCAAGATGTCAGATCTGGTCACCCATCAATCTTCCTAGTCTAATGTTTCCTCTAGTAGCTCTCTGGTAGATTTGTCGGATCTTAATGAGCCTATTATTATTGATAAGGTGCTCAGCACTCGTTGAAGGCAAAAAAAGGTGATTAGTTATGTGCTTCCTAAGATAACATATACCATCTCCAACACTAGTTCATCCACTGCAATATTCCCCTTCAAGACAGCACTAGGATGCAACATTTGTGGAGGAGGTACAGACTTACATTACTAAGAATTAACAGGCCTTAGCTGTAGCAAAGCAATAGATTCTCTACCATGAACAAGTGCAACAATAGACTTATATTACCCTTAAAATGATGTATACTGCTTTGTAGTCCATAGGATTCTCTCTACCTAGACTAGTTATGCCACCTCCTCCTTCTTTTCCTCCTTAGATGAATATTTCCTGGGTGAGAGTATTATTTAAATTCATTTTTCAGTCTCCTCTACTCCGCAACATCCCCTGACTTTCCAACTGTAATGACCTTCACCCCTACCTTAACCACGATCACACCCACCTCCACCCCAACCTTTACATGTGCATTCAAGCAGTGGTGAGAACAAGGACAACAACAAGGATGGTGATGATTATTATTTTATATAATGATTGTATACATTTGTATATATCATGCATTTTTTTTATTTCATTCTTGATATTATGTGTGGATGTGGAGTAATTTTTTATTCTATATATTATTTGGAATTAGTATTTATTTTATTTGTTCTTACAATTAATATTAGGACATTTATATTAATGATGTTTAATAGTTATGAAAAATATTTTTACAAATAAATATGCTAAAAAATTAATAAAAAATAAAATCATTAAGGATATAAAAATTTTACTCGATGGATCATAATATTAGAAAAAATTCAAACCCTGTACAAAAAATATTATTATCTATATAGGTCAAGTCAATATCATCTCTATAAGTCAAGCCTATATAGACAATATTGGCTTGACCTATAAAGATGACAATGACATTTATATAGGTGCAATATGGTTGATCACATTAGCACCTTATACAAATGATTTTGTCTTCTGTATAGGTCTGACCTGTATAGATGATACCAAAAGTCATTTGTGTAGGTTCAAACACGTATAAGGTTATACAAATGATAATGCCATTTGTGATACATATATAGACGAAAATAAAGGTCTATATAGATAATAAATGTCATCTATATAGACTTCTTTTTGGAGTGACATTACTTATATATGGTTTGAACTATTAACACTTTGCCCACTTAAGTTATTTCTCATGTAAAAAAATTAACAAAAATTAAAATGATGTCATTTTGTACACTTTTCTACATAACCTTTCAAAAAAATTTCCTAAATTGAAACCTTATTTCCTAAATTTGATAGAATATTGATTTCCCTTTTTATTTACCAAAAACTTATCATGTTTTTATTTGTATTGTAGAAAAGGAGCTAGAAAAGGACTTATAAAAAATGAAGCAATTAGTGCTCAACAAGGTCAAAAGTATACTAAACTTTATAAGAGCTATCATCGGAAAAAATGATCATAGTAGTTTTAAATTGTATCTATTAAGATACAAAGATCCTTAAATGATCATTTTATACCATGAACAATCACATTTAAGTATTTTATCAAATTTGGGAGATAAAGTTTCAATTTGAAAATTTTTCTTCTAAAAAATTTTACAAAAGAATGTACAAAATGATGTCATTTTAATTTCTGTTAGTATTTTTGGATGGAAAATAACTCAATGAGAAAAGTGTTAACAATTCAAACTACAAGTAAATAACGTGCAACTTTTAAAACCACATGTGAATAAAATGATAAAAGATAAAATCTCAAGTAGGAAAAGTATAATTTTTCTTTAAAATATTATAATTTCTTTATAAATTAAATGAAGGTAATTTACTTAAATCAAATGATATCAATTTTAATAAAATTATAAAATGATTAATTATAAGAGCCATTTTGCTAATCTTAGATATTTTATTAAAAAAATTTACTACTAAATTTTAAAAATATAATTATAATTATAAAATATTATTTTTAAATTTCTATTATTTCGTTAAAGTAATCTATTATTATTATTTTTTGGATTATTCATACAATAAAATTTTATTTCTATTTTTCTTATTTTAAACCTTAAATAATTTATAATTTCCTTTTTTTTCTTTTTCTCTAACATAATTAACAATAATAGGAGAGTACACGAAAAATAAACTTGATTAAAGCACTAGACAAAACATAAACACAACAAACCTGATAACAAAGATAAACACACATTAATAAGAAAACAAAAATGCAAAATATACCAAAGGCCTAAAGCTTGGCTTAGGTTGGTAGAGTCCTTGAATGTCTTCAACTAGCAACAAATCCCACAGATGATGAACTTACCGTGATGGTGATATTGACACCCATAACCAACAATGCCAGAGAAGTGAGATTGGGTGAATCCATTATAAGATATGCCTTCCTTGAAAGAGTGCTTGAAAATCTTGTGATGAAGTTTCAAAACCTTGTAAAAATGCTTTTGATGAACTACTTAAGGGCACTACAATCCATCATCACTTTGACATTGTAAAATATCAACAACCATATCCATAGTTTGAAGCAACTATATTTCTAAATCTATTTTGGATTTTGAGTGTTGTTATTCAAATTCTTTTTAGGTACTTTTTAATGATTTTAACTACTCAAAACAGTCTTTCTCCTTGCTAATCTTAATTTTCTCATCCTCAATCTTAACCATTGGAAACAAACTATGCAACTTATCTTGCAACATAGTAGCTTGGTTTGTGTGAATTCCACTTGAATTGGGTTGAATTGAGCTACCATATAAAAGGGGTCCTTTAGAACTTTGAACATAAAAATGACAGCAATAAAGATCAACAATGAAGCTTAAACTAGGAGAGGAGCACTATGAATGCAATGTGTATTAAAATGTCCCACCTAACCACAATTGATATAAATTCTCTTCATTTTTTCATTTTTTTATTTTTTAAGAAGATTAGCATGTTAGAACATTCATTAGAAGGAACAAGAAGTCCAAATTGCTCGATTGTAATCGACTACTTCGAATTATCCTCAAATGGATTTAGGCTATGTTGATGGTTAAGTATTTCCAATTGATTTTGTAGAGTTGTATTCTAATCTTGATACTTTTTTAGATTATCCTTAAGCTCATTAAGTTGAGCAATCAAACTATTAACTTGATGTAATGTCCCAATTTGTGAAAGGTTTTTAAGTTTTAGTGAAAATTCTAATATTAATAATCTAGATTTATTTTCAGAATTGAAAATATTAAGAAAAGTGTTAACTGAAGAAATTAATACTCCAATAGAAATATCAAATTATATTAAAAGATTAGATTCATTTCCAAATTCATGCATTGCTTATAGAATATTATTGACAATACTTGTAATGGTTGCTATTGCTGAAAGAAATTTTTAAAAACTAAGATTGTTTAAATTCCATCTGAAATCAACTATTTACAAGATAGATTAAATAGATTAATTACATTATCTATTGAGAATGAAATGTTAGAATTATTTGATTATAAAATTTTGATAAGTGATTTTGCAGCTTATAAAGCTAGAAAAATAATATGAAAATTTGATAGTTTATATTATATTAGGCTCCTTTAATAATTTTGCTTAAGGTCTCAAAATATCTAGAGACGGTGCTGCTCCAAGCCAATGAAAGATTTTGGTAAACTTAAACAGAAAACACGCCAATGAAAGATTTCGGTAAACTTAAACAGCAAACACACTGACAGAAAATTGAAATAATCAGAACAGGGTAACAACTAAACATCTATCACTTAGGCACTTACCGTTTAATTGAAAAGGTCAGCCTCAAAACGATATGCGAAACTAACTATCCAAGTGATAAGGTTATAAACAAAGCCATTAAAATAAACTAGTGCAGTTACCAGCACCTCAGTGTTGTTCGTCAGGGGGCACAGCAGATAAAATTGTAATTGATTGCTGGAGAGAACTAATATAGAGATTGGTAGACTGAGTGGTGGCGATCAAGCAAATTGAAAGAGGAATTTCACTGCCACTGCACCCTCTGCAAATAGCAATTAACAGAAGGGAATAGTTCGAGTGATCAATTGAATGGATTTAGACAACATAGTGGTGGGGAGGGCTGATGACAGCGGCGCAGTCGGAACGGAATCGTTAAAACGACACAAGAAGGTTCCAGTGTTGGCGGGCAACAAAACTTATGAAATGAATTTTAATTTCCTTTTTGGGCAAAATACATTTTAAACACTTAAAAGTATAGCCTTGTGACACATAGTTCCCTTAAATTTTGAAAACCTACAAATAGCCCCCTAAACTTCTATTAAACTTGAAAACATTAGATTCTAGGTTATAAAAAACAGCAACCAGTACTTGAACAACAATAACCATTTCTTATCTAGTTAGACTCTTTCTGCTTAGACTTTAATTCCCATGTCATGGCTACACACTTGTCGCACCTTTACAATCTCATTCCCTGCTCAAACCCTTCACTTATTTATTTATCTTTTCTTTTCCTTTCTTTTTTAATTTTTCAAATTCTTCTTTTCCCTATCTTAGATCTAATATTACAATATTTTGAATTTTAAATAAGTTAAAAAGTATTAATTAAATAATATTTATTCTATTTCTAAAAAATATTTAAAAATTAAAATTAAATTTATTTATTTAAATTTTGTTAATATTATTTACATCAAGTTAAAAGTATCATATTTCAAATTAAATATATATCATTTAATATTTTCTTATAAAATTCTTTACATATTTTTTTCTTTTTCTTTTTGTTCACTTTTAATAACACACATATAAATGTCACTACATAATATAGATATAATATAAAAAATATATCAATATTTTAATCAAGAAAATTTTAATTTAATAATTTTATTTAATCGTATATTTCATTTTTTAACTCTTATTAACTTATTTTATCAAATTTCTAGTAGTTTATTTTAAATTAAATATATATCATTTAATATTTTTTCAAAATTTTATAATTTACACATTGTTTTCACTTGTTATATTTATTATTTATTCTATTGCATCTTTTTTTTCTGTACACTCTTATATAGATATATATATATATATATATATATATATATATATATATATATATATATATAACACAAAATATTTTCTTTTTATTATAAAAATATTTTACATATGTTAAAATTTTGATTTAATTGAATTACTTACTTGTACGTCTTATTTTCAAATTTTTTATTTGCTTCATTACATTGTATGTTTAGATAAATAATAGATGCTTTTTCATTTTTTTCCGCTTCTTCATGTCCATCTCTGTTATTTATAATTTAAACATTAATATCATTAGGTAATATAAATATAATATAATATAATTTATTTTTATTATAAAAATATTTGAGTAAGTTAATAATAATTAAATTAACTAATTATGTATTATCTTTTTAATAAAAATTCTTGAAATTTAAATTTAAATTTTATTAATGTATTTTCAATATTAATTTTTTGTGTATTATATATATTTTAAATTAAATATATGTTAATTGAAACTTTGTTAAAATTAATCTACTTTGTTATATGTTTCACTTTATTCTCCCACTCCTATTATGGGGATTTGAATCAATTACATATTTCATTATATTTTTTAATAAAAATATTTAAAGCTAATTTTATTCAATTATATTCAATTATATTCAATATTTTTCTCATGACAATCTATCTATTTTTATCTACCCTCTCCCATTTTTACATGTCACTCTTTCTTCATTTTTGCACAAAACACTTACTCCTTTTTTTCCTTTTTATAAATTAAATTTTAAATCTTGCATTAATTTATAACTTATTTTTTATTTTTAATACTTTATTTCATATTTTTATTTTTTGCAGTCTACTTCTATTATTTATATCTCAAGTGTTAATATCACTGAAGAGTATCTATATAATATAATATATTTTATTATAAAATAATTTATATAAGTAAAAATTCTAATATAAAATATAATAATTAAATAAATTAGTTATATATTTTAATTTTTAACAAAATATGTAAAAATAAAAATAAAATTAATTATTTAAGTTGCATGAGAAGTTGAAAACTTATTTTATATAAACTTGAATATATGACTATAAAATATATACTACAAATTAAATTTAATATTTTTATAATATTTTTTATTTTATAATATATGAATTATTTCTATATATAATAAAAAAATAATACACACAAGTGCAATTAATATTATTTAAGATTAAAGACTTATTTTGGTTCCTGTAAGATTGAATTTTTATAAATTTTATTCCTAATTAAAATTTTATATTAATTTAATTCCCATAAGAGTAAAAATCCTCAAATGTTAATTCTTTATATAATAATTTAATATTTCATCTCATGTACATTAAAATGTAAAGATTTTTTATATTATAAAGACCAAATTGATATATATATATATATATATATATATATATATATATATATATATATATATATATATATATATATAAACTTTTAATTAGGGATGAAATTGGTAAAAATTTAATTTTATAAGGACTAAAGCCAATTTTTAGTCTATATTTAATATAAAATATATATATATATATAACACATAAAAATTAATATCAAGAAAATATTAAATAATTTAAATTAAATCCAATATAATATATAATTAATTAATTTAATTATTATTAGCTTTTTTAAATATTTTATAATTAAAATAAAATATATTATATTATATTTATATTACTTAATAATATTAGTATTTGAATTGTAAATAATAGATACGAACATGAAAAAAGGGGGGAAATATGAAAAACATCTATATACATCTAAGTATGTAATGTTATGGAGCAAATATATATCAATTAAAATTTTAATATACGTAGATTTATTTTATAATAAAACTGAAATATTTTGTGTTATATATACACACACAAAAAAGTATTTATTAACTTACTAATATTGATGTTTGAGTGATAAATAATAAGAGTAAAAAAAAAAGATGCAATAGAATAAATAATAAATAAAACAAATGAAAATAATATATGAACTTTAAAATTTTCATAAAATATATATACTACTTGAAACTTGATAAAGCAAGTTAATTAGAGTCAAAAAATAAAATATGTAATTAAAATAATTAAATTAAATTAAATTTTATTTGATTTAAAATATTTTTATCATTAGAATTTTTTATGTTATATCTATGTAGTAATATTTACGTGTGAGCTATTAAAAATAAATGAAAAAAGTGAAAGATATGCAAAGAAATTTATAAGAAAAATAGAAATAACGCATGAATTATAAAATTTTAAGAAAATATTAAATAATGTATATTTAATTCAAAATATGACACTTTAAACATGATTTAAACAATATTAATAAAATTTAAATAAATTTATTTGATTTTAGTTTTTTAATATTCTTAATAAAAGCAAAATATATATAATTTAATTAATGATTTTTAATTTATTAAAAATTTAAAATATTGTAATATTAGATTTAAGGAAGGAAAAAAAAGAATTTGAAAAAATGAAGCAAGAAGGAAAAGGAATAAGAAAATGAAAGAAACAAGTGGGAGGTTTGAATTGTGAGGGAATGTCAAGTGTTGTTCAGATGTTGGTTACTGTTTCTTTCAACCTTGTACCTAACGTTTTTAAGTTTTATTACAAGAGTTTAAAAGGTTGTTTGTAAACGTTTGAAGTTTGAGGGTGTTACATGTCACAAGGCCATACTTTGGGGGTTTAAAATGTATTTTTTCCTTCCTTTTTTATGTTTATATAGAAATCTCAAATAAAATTTTATTATTAAATTTTTATTTCAAGAATTATAATTATATTTTAGATATAAAATATAAAATTATTTTGAAGGAAAAAATTTTTATTAGGGATCACGCCTTCAGAGAAGCTTATTTTGAAATGGAACTTCGCCGGAAGCTTATCTTGCACCGGAACTTTGGCGTTTTAACGTTTTCAATTCTCTGATCTTTCACCTTCTCTTTGTTTTGGGTTGTGCTAAATTTGTGCATCGTGCCGGATCAAAACTCAAACTGCCAAAGCAAATAAAAGAAATTTTGGGGAGATTTCATAATTTTACGAAACCAGTCATGAAATGTGAAACAAATTACTTGGACAAATCTTGACCTTTAATTTAATGGTGTAGATTTGCACTTTTTTTCTAGAGTTGCATAGAAGTCTATTCCTTTTTGGTTTCCCTCTTTTTCCTTGCGTCTTCTTCCTCGCAAACGACCTGAGCTCAGAACCCCAGTCCCCAGACTGTGCCCTTCAACGCCATTTCTCCGACGAAGGCAAGAGGCAAGACCATCAGAGAGATTTAAATTAGGCGCAAATGCGAGTTTTCCAACGAAAGTATCAGTTCCATTAATGCAAACACAAGCTCGTCGTCTTCAGTCTCAGTATTTCGGGTTTGAACTAAGACTTACTATTGAATTTGTTGGTATCAGACTTCTATTATATGCTGTTTTTTTTCATTTTTCTATTAATTCGGAAGTTGAATCATGAGTCATTGCTTGAGTTATTTGAGCAAAACAATTAACATTGCACACTAGGTGTCTGGTGAATTGTTCGTATAGAATTAGGATTATTTTATCCATTAATAGCTGCATACCAGAACTGATTTGAATTTTTCATTGTCTTGTGAAGTATGGCAATCAAATAATATCAAATATGTAAAGAGCTATGTTGTCTTCTTTGTACTTCAAAACAACACTACCTTAACATAAGACACATTTCTTATTAGGAAAATAAAAATGCCAGACAAACATCATTTGTGCCTTTATCTAATAAGTCAAAAAAAGAAAAAGAAAAAAACATTTCCTACTTAAAAAATGGAGAGAGCGGAGAACTAGAACCTGTATATTTGTATGAAGAATACATTACATAGATTTATGAATGGTTACTAAAATTAGATATATCATTGAGAGGACTTGATACTTGATTGGATGCAATATCATATTGGAATCTCATTTGATCATTGAGCAGATGGATGAGAATGCTCTTGTAGGATTGGAATGTCATGTATAGAAAAAGAAATTTGGGTTTCCAGTGAAAGGTAAATAGAAATGTAACTTAATAAATTAGGTAAAAGTTATATGTTTGCGAAAACATTCATTTATAAATTATTATACCTTAACTTGTTGGCTTTGTAAAGCATTGCCGCAATGAGCCATTTTCTTTCCCTTTGGTTGCTTCTCTACCTAGCTTTTAGGACATCTGGCTTTTTCCACCCTATCTCTCTTTTTAATTACTTTAACATTTTTAAAAACTTTGGTTGTCAAGCATCATGCTTTCGTTTGTAATTGGAATAGATGGTGGAGCATCAATAATTTTATGAAATGCCTCTTTCACATGTTTGATGGAATGCCATACTTCGTGTTGCATAGTTTTCTGCTTGTAGATATTCTTCCCTGGCTTTCCTATGCAAGAAGTAATGGTTGTAAGTTTATTCTCCTTTGCAGTTGTAATTTCCAGGTATTGAGTAAGCCTGCTGTATACATCTGTTGAGATTTTGAACCGAGAGTTTTGCAGAAAGCTACAATGGATGGTATGTGAATTCATTAATATCTCAATTATGTGAATTATTTTTGTATTTGTACTGGATTATTACAGCTCGCAGTGCATGCATTCTGTATTGTGCTTTTTGTTAATTTTTTTGTCTGTATTTGACTTTTGAGATTTTTTTTTTTTGGGAAGTAGGCACTGTTTTTTATTGTATAATTATTATCAGAATGAAGAATGTGATGAAAATTTCAATCAAAACTATGTAAATCCAAAAGCTCATAGTGGAAATTGCTTTGTTTAAACCTTCACATACTCGATTATATATTTTGATGGATAACAGAGAAGTTATTGTGTTATGCCTGCGGGCTTAAATCAACAACTGGTTGGTAATTGTGTAAACATCAGGCACTCCTGTTTTCTTATATGTTGCTAGAACCTGTACGTTGCTCAATATTACCTTTTTCATGTGGGATAATGGCATCACAACAAGATTTTTTTTTCCCCTTTTTTAATTTTTGTATTGATTGATTCTTTCATAAGCCTGGTTTAATTTAACATGCTTAATAGTTGTTGGCGTTTGGTGAATATTATGTATTTTGCAGATAATTTTGAACTTAATTTCTTTCTCATTGCTATTTAAACTAAATCATATGTGCAAAATTTTTATTATTCTACCTTGTTTTCTTTTCTGTTTTAGAAGGACCAGGAATCTTGCTGCATTGTTTTCCTTTTCATTTTTAAGAAAATAATTTACTGAGATAAAATATTGATAAACTTCTATCTACTTCAGTCGATTCACAGCCAACTATGGAAGAAACTATATTGGTCGGAGATGATCTAATGACAGGGCCGCCATCGCCTCTAGTCCCTCCAGAAATAGCCTCTCATGTGCTCCATGGTGTTGATTTGTGTGATGGAATTCTGAGGAATCTATTTTTGTGTAAGTCTTACTTGGTTAAGTGTAACTCTTTTAGTTATTTGGTAGTATAAAACTGTTTTCATGAAGCAGACTTTGTATCTCTAACTATAACTATAAGCTATTTCTTACCAGCTTTGGTTGCAACGTTAGGCCGTGAGAAAATAGCCCTAGGTGCAATGGAATGAATTAACTAGGTGCTTTGTTGTTAGGTGAATATGAGCATGAGCTCCTGGGTTTTATATCAAATATACATTGGAGATATAACAAAATCATTCATGGGCCTTCTCATAGCAATTTTAGCTTTTGGGATTTGATAGCACTTGACATGGTATCAAATCTCTTTGATCAAAAGGTAAGATGAGCTTGTGCGATGTCTGCACTTCACTGGCCAAAGGGCTTGCATGAGGGGGCATGTTAGAAATATAATAGTAAAACCATTCCTAAGTCTTATCCTAACAGTGTATGCCTTTGAAGTTGACTGACATTTGACAATATAGACTGCATGAAATGTTGGAAAAAGAAAAATTATCTATGTTGTTTGTTGACCTTAATAATCGACCTTTTATTGGGTCTGATTGTGGAGGTCAAATTTTTTAACTTCAATAAGCGTTGATACACATACAGATCTTGTGTGGCACTTGATTATTTGTTGCTTTTACAGGCTTGAATATTAGAGGTATGTTATGTCACCATTTTTCTGAAATTTTAGTAAGATTGATGTGAATCTTGTAGGTTTGCAGATCAATGACATTGAACCATTCTGTCAAGATGAGATTGCTCTGTATCGACAATGCACTGAGAAGAGAGTGAGATAATTGTTGCAGCCTTTATTATTCTACTCATTTATGTTATCTTTCTTGTAACTCTTTTAGGCCGTTTTCTTGTACCTGTAACATAATAAGCAATATTTCCATTGCTAGTATTGGAGATGTAGAGGTAGGAAGGGCAATTCAATTTGTTAAATTTACTCTCATATTTTTTCAGGATAAGGAAATAAGGAAACGCCTTCAAGATAGTGAACGCAAATTGGGTTTATCAATGCCTTTAGAGGAAGCCAAAGGAAGAGTTGCTCAACTTGAATCAGAAGTTACATCACTGGAGAGGTATATTTGAATAGTATTTATGTGGCTTTTGTTTGGCAATTTGTCCTGTCTGTTTCTTTGCTTAGCTTTTACTAGAGACTATGAGACCAATTAATGTTTGTTAATACACTCACTATAAACTACAAATGATAGGCACCTGATTCTTGCTAGTGGAGTCCAGGGTATGGAAGGATTCCGCCAAAGGTGGAGTTTGCATGGTCGCCTTACAGATACCAAGTAACACCCATGGGCCTTCCTTCCTTTTTTTTTCCCCTTAATTTCCCTTTTTTATACTTTTCTTGAGAAGCACTGCATGGATGATATTTTTTCTGGATTATAGTCTCTCTCTCTCTCGGAGGTAAAAATCAGAGAATTTAATGCTTACTGTTAGTAGATAGGTTCCACATCTATTATATTCTGCTATATGTACCCTGTATTATAATATATATGGTGACTGCCTAAATCAGTTGAGGATATGACAATACAAATCTCTCTTAATTAACATAGTATTTAGAGCCTTCTAGTAATCCTTCCGAGAAAAAAAAAAATCCAACTCTCTCTCTTCTTCTTCCTTTCCTCTTTTATTTTTTTTTTATGCGTGACTAAGGTCACAGTGGGACCAGCGACACTCTAAGCCGCTTATTGGTGGAAGTCCAGACCTTAGGATTGCCGATTGGTAGTGGCGTACGGCAACGTACCAAGGTGGAGACCAAAACGGTACTATTCAACACCGTGGAAGCAGAACCGCAACCGATACGGAAGGTCTGGGTACATCAGACAACAGACCGGGCCGAGACGATCCCGACTAGGCGGCACATGGCATCACACGCGCTAGTGTACGGAGGCACGTGAAGCCCACTCGCAGAGGCAGGCAACAATGCATGGAAGCGTGTGAGACATCTTCAGGCGGCGATCTTCCGTCTGACACTGTTTTGGAGGACTCTGAAAGGCTCTATAAGGTTGGTTTTGCAGTTTCATGTCTTCAGGTGGCATTTTCTATTTTCTGAATAATTTTCTTCTGGTTTTCTGCTGTGCTGGCTGGATATGGATACTGGTTCTAATTTCATGAACAATTCTAGGGGTCCCAATAGTTCTAGAAATTCAAGGAGAGAACTTAGATCTAATTTTTCAGAATTATTACCAGTAGAAAGAAAAATAACAGAGCGGAAGTTAGATATTGAAGGATTACAATATGTTACCTGGAAAAGAGCAATTGAATATTATTTTGATGAAGTTCGTATGACACATCACCTTACTCAAGAACCACCCATAGAAGATCCAGATCAACAATGGATCATAGAAGATCGTCGGTTGTTCAGGTTGGTTTGTAATACTTTAACTACTGAAGTTGAAGATAACACAGCTTATTGTCGTACTATTAAAGAGTTATGGGAGTCTATTGAAGGTTTATATTCGAAAAATGATGATCTGAATCAGGTATATGATTTGATTGTATCCTTGTTTCAATCAGATGAGAGAGGTAAGATCAATGCTCAAATTTATACTGAGTTCAATCGTATTTATGAACAATGGAATTTTCTGCTGCCCATTACTAGTGATGTTAATGCAATGCGTTTTCAACGAGAACTAGCTGCTTTGTGTTATTTGATGCGTTTACCTCCTGAGTTTAGCACAACACAACAACAGATCTTATCTAGTTCTAAACCCCTCACCCGAAAAATAGCTTATTATCGAGTTCAAAGAGCATCCAAAGATATTTCTTCCTCTTCTCCATCTTCAAATATGAATGAGTCAACAGCATTAGTTGGTTCAGGTGCTCGTGGAGGCCGTGATAATTCTAGAGGTGGTAAGGGAAGAGGAACAGGGCGAGGTCACTTTAATGAAGGAGGAAGAGGAGGTGATTGGCGGAATCACTCTAGTGAAGGAGGGAGAGGAGGTGATTCAGTTGTGATTTGCTATCATTGTCAAGAACAAGGATACATCAAGAAATTCTGTCCGAATTTGGTAGGAAAGAATACCCAGTAGTCCAGGTTTGCTCATATGGCACGAGTCAGAAATCAATGATAAATTATTATCTGATAGTGAATATGCTGAGTACTTACAATTAAAGGCCTCTGTACAGCCGCCACCCATCTAACCTACTGTCACTATAGTTCACACAGGTAATCTTACTGCATGTCTATCCCATTTCAATTCTAGATGGATCATTGACTTTGGGGTTACTGATCATATGACGGGTCAAATAGGTATACTATCTTCCTTTAATAATTCTCATCATTCACATGTCACTTTAGCTAATGGATTTACTACTTCTGTTATTGGAAGTGGCATGGTTAATCTCACCTCTGATATCTCTTTGTCCAATGTTTTGTGTCTTCCAAATTTTTCATTTAATTTACTTTCAAGTTAGGCAAATTACCCGTACTTATAATTGTGTTGTTTTCTTCTTTCCTGGTTATTAGTGTATTTTTAGGATTTGTTGACGAAGAAGATTTTTGGTAGGGGATATGAATCTGAGAGATTATATGTGCTGGATGACAAAGTTTCTCAACCAATTGCTGCTGCTGCTGCTACCACTCTACATCAATTGCACTATTGCCTTAACCATTCCTCGTTGCTCTCTTTACGAAAATTAGTGTCCTAGTTTAGCGTCTATCTCTCATTTAGATTGTGAGTCTTGTCAATTTGCTAAACAGCATCGTCAATCTTATGTTTCTAGAGTTAATAAGCGGGTTTCATCCCCCTTTGAATTAGTACATTCAGATATTTGGGGGCCTTGTCCAGTTATTTCAAAGTCTGGTTTTTGTTATTTTGTGTCTTTTGTGGATGATTATTCAAGAGTGACTTGGCTCTATTTAATAAAAAATTGTTTAGAGTTGTTTAATATTTTTTGTACTTTTCATGCTAAAGTTACAAATCAATTTCAGATAACTATTCGTAATTTTCGAGGTGATAATGCTAAAGAGTATTTCTATACACAGTTTTCAGCTTATTTATCTTAGTATGGTATAATTCATCAGTCTTCCTATGCTGTCACTCCACAACAAAATAGAGTAGTTGAACAAAAAAAATTGGCATTTATTGAAAGTTTCTCGAACACTTTTATTTGAAATGAAAGTTCTTAAAGTTTTTGGCGGATGCAGTTTCTACAGCCCGTTTTCTCATCAATCGCATGCCTTCTTCTATTCTTGGTGGTCAGATACCTTTTTCTATTTTGTTTCGTTCTAAGCCTTTTTTTCCTATTTTTTCCCGTATTTTTGGGTGTACCTGTTTTATTCATGATTATCGTCCCCAGGTGTTGAATTTGGATCCTCGGTCATTGAAATATATTTTTCTTGGCTATTCTTGTACTAAAAAAGGATATCGATATTTTTCTCCTAAATTAAATCGTTATATTATTTCTTCTAATGTTTCATTTTTTGAATCTACCTCATTCTTTAGGCCGTCTCCATCTTCCTCCCCCTTGCTAGAATCAGATCATGTTGATGAATACTTTCTTGTACCTTCTCCTTCACTGGACTCACAAGTTCCTCCACTGCAAAATTTTGTTTGGCCTCCCATTCAGTTTGTTTATTCTCGTAGAGTGCAAGTACCACTAGCAACTCCTCCACCGGTCATGCAACAACCATCTGATCCAGACTTGCTTTCCTACGGTCCATCAGTTTCATCTCCTCTACCGGCTTCTTCCTCATCAGATCCTCCTCCTGTGTCTTACGATTTGGATCTTCCTATTGTTCACCGAAAAGGTACTCGTACTTGTACTCAGAAAAGTAACCCTCACCACTCTTATTTCATCTCCACTTATGTATCTTATTCTTCTTTATCTGCTGCTTCTCGAGCCTTCATTGCTTCTTTAGATTCTATTCCTGTTCTTAAGTCCTATTTTGAAACTCTTTCTTATAATGGGTGGCGTGCTGCTATGGAGGAAGAAATTACAACTCTTGAAGCTAATCAGGCATGGGATCTTGTGCCTTTATCTGATGGTAAACAATCCATTGGTTGCAAATGGGTATTTACAGTCAAAGTGAATCCGGAGGGTTCTATTGCTCATTTAAAAGCGCATCTAGTCGTTAAAGGATATGCTCAGACTTATGGTGTTGATTATTCAGAGACTTTTTCACCTGTGGCCAAGATTACCTTTGTTCGTTTACTCATCTCTCTTACTGCTACTCATGATTGATCTTTTTACGAATTGGATGTTAAAAATGCCTTTTTACATGGAAATTTGAATGAGGAAGTGTACATGGAGCAACCACCTGGGTTTATTGTTCAGGGAGAGTGTGGCAAGGTATTACATTTAAAAAAATCATTATATGGGTTGAAACAATCTTCTTGAGCTTGGTTTGGAAGATTCAGTGAAGTGGTGACAGAATTCGGAATGAAAAAATGTGATTATGACCTCTCTATGTTTTATAGGCAGTCTAATTCATGATGTATTCTTCTGACTGTATATGTTGATGATATTGTGATCACAGGGAGTGACAAGTTAGGGATCTCACAATTGAAAGCCTTTCTTTGGCTAACTTCCAGACTAAGGACTTGGGAGCGCTTCGGTATTTTTTAGGCACTAAAATTGCTCGAGGGCGAAAAAGGATCTTCTTATCTCAAAGGAAATATGTGCTTGATCTCTTGAATGAAACAGGAATGATTGGAGTTAAACCATGTGAAAACCCTATGATTACAAATATTAAACTTAATCTAGAAGATGGGGAGTTACTTGAAAATCCTGAACGGTACAGAAGATTGGTGGGAAAATTAAACTATTTTACTATAATTAGGCCTGATATTGACTTTCCAGTAAGTGTGGTTAGTCAGTTTATGAACTCCTCGAGGACTTTCCATTGGGATGCCCTTACACACATTCTGAAGTACTTGAAGAAGGCACCTAGTCGAAGAGTCTTATATAAAAATGATGGTCATTGCAGAGTGGAGGTTTTTTCTGATGTAGACTGGGCCGGATGTCCTATAGATCGGAGATCAACTTCTGGATATTGTGTATTTGTTGGAGGAAATCTTATGTCATGGAAAAGTAAGAAGCGAGCAGTTGTATCTCGCTCCAGTGCAAAATCTGAATAGCAAGCTATGGCTTATGCTACATCTGAACTTGTATGGGTTAATTACCTTCTTCAGGAACTTGGCATTAAGACTCATGGGATTATGCAATTGTGGTGTGGCAATCGAGCTGCTACTCACATTGCCTCAAATCCAGTTTTTCATGAACGAACTAAGCATGTAGAGGTTGACTGTCATTTTGTTCGACAGAAATTACGAGAAGGAATTATCAGTCTTCGACATATTAGAATAGGAGAACAATTAGTTGATTTATTTACTAAAACTCTTCCAGGAAAACGGGTTGATGAAATTTGTAACAAGTTGGGTATGATTGACATTTATAACCCAACTTGAGGGAGAGTGTTAGTAAATAGGTTCCACATCTATTATATTCTGTTATATGTATCCTGTATTATAATATATATATAGTGATTGCTTAACTCAATTGAGGATTTGACAATACAAATCTCTCTTAATTAACACTTACGGGCAGGTGGCAAAATCCTGTTCAATGTTAATTTAAAAAAATAATCTTTATGTGTTTTAACAGAACTTTAAGTGGTAAATTGATCAATATTTTTAAACTTTAATCGTAAATCTTAAATTTGAATATCAAAATAAATTTAATGTTTTCAAAGCAATTGCAGTTTGGTTTGCATCATTTACATCTACAATCTGGAAAAATTTATAACTTGAATGTATTTTCTTCCCTTTCTCTGCTCGTGTTTGATCTTATATTTTGATTTCCTAGATAATGAAGTCCAAATTTATGTGGGGCTAGATGTTTATGAGTTGATTTAATGATGAGGTTATAATGTGAGATGGGTGCTAAAGGTTGAAGTAATGTTGCTACTTGCTGAAGAGTAGTGAATTTAGAGTTTTTCAAGGAAGAAAATTGAAATATGGAAATTGATGGTAGTTATATTATACGCATGATTATGGAGTGGGGCTAGGGGTAGAAATCAAGAGTGGAGATTGGATTAGAAACAGTTTTTTGACTTCCACTTCCACTTTACATCATTTTATAATTTCATTTTTTTTATTATTAAATTATAAATTTGGGGTAACTTGTTCGTGCAAGTAAATTGTACAGGTGTCACAATTTTACGACACAAACTCCTAAGTATTATATGCTTTAAAAGTTAATTTGAGTACGGTGGAAACCCTCCTCGAACTATTACTACCAATCATACTTGATTACCAGAATATTTGAACTATTACTAACCTACTGATATTATGCAAGAATCCTTAACTGCTTCCAATTGCTTGCCTACCGGCACCTTTTAACATTTTTTTGGAGTAATGTTTCAACATTTAATTTTCGTGCAGACGGAGGTTGGAATCCTTGAAACAGGGCATAGACGGCAGAAAAACGGACAAGTCTACCGGGGAAACATCTTCCAAAAAATGGTTCTTCTGGTGAGGACTGAACCTGTGTATTAGCTATCCTGACAGAATGGTGCAATCGCAATGATATTGGAGACGGGGTCAACTGAGTTGCATTTGCTCGATTTGGGGCGCAACATTTGTGATTCCACCACTTGCGAGGAAGGTTGTGATCGTGTAGATGGATGAGTTTAGTTTGGTTATATCAGTTTAAATAGATTGATTCGGAAGGTATTCTGGTTCATCCCTATACCCAAAAAAGTATGACGGCAGCAGTGGGCTTATAACCCTGCGCTATGATGAGTGCTGACCAAAAAAGGAAAAAGGAATTTGCATAAAAGCATCATTTACCGGTGGTTATTATGATATTCTTAAAATTTCAAATTTTAAAATAATATAATAAAATTTGAAATTATTAAATTAAAAATATTTAATTATAAACATTTATTTTTTAATGGATATAATTAAATAATTTCAATTTAAAAGCTTCTGGAATTGGTGCATTTCCTTGGATTTTGATTTTTTTTTTCCCCTAAGAAATTCAACACTTCCATTAAAGTAGAACTGAAGTTTTGTCATGGGCTGTAATTGCACTGATAGGAGGACGACGAATATGGAAAGATCACCTGTTTCACTCCTTATAATAGACTCAACTCATTTTGCAGGTTCATGCGCAGCCATATTAGGAGAACGCCTACACCATAACCAAGACATAATTGGAAACAGACCTATATAATTCTAAAACTGACTGAAAGACGAAACTAAGGACGTGATGAAACTTGTAGCAAAGAATCAATAGCAGATTTACAACCACATTCGATGATGATTTGGTAGCCCCCAGAATTATAAGTCACCATTAAAGCTTTGTGAATAACCAATAATTCCGCAACAAGTGGAGTAGGACATGAATTGTTGTCATACCAAAAACCCAACACCTTTCCCATGCAGTTTCGGGCGATGACTGCATTGCTGAATTTCCATCCACCCATGTAGCATCCATGTTTAGCTTTATGTGATTACAAGGTGGATGTTGTCGATTGTAGTGTGGGACTATAGAACTCGAGGAAGAGCCTTGGGAGGAATAACCGGGGGACAACATCCGCTGAAATCGTTCCTTCTATCGGAGGTTTGTTACAATGTTCATATAAAGTTGATCTAAATTGAATCCCTCGATGCAATAGTGCATTTCTAGCCTCTCACATCCATTTGAGTGCAATAGCAACAAAAGCACTAAGCTGCCAACGAGCCTTAACATCACTGTTTGGATACAATCGGCCATTACCTATCATCAAAGCTTCCATGAATTCCAAAACCGAAGCAGATCCAAGCCTGAGAATATTGATATCCTTGAATTTAAACCAAACAGCTCTAGTCACTTCGCATCTTTCAAGAATGTGCAGTTCGATTTCAATAGCAACTTGGCACAAAGGACATAAAGTATTGCATGAGTTTGTCAGATGTCCCAACCGGGCTACAGTGGGCATGACTCTGCATACTTAACGCCACAAAACTGTTTTTAACCGATGTTGAATCTGCAGCTCCCATAGTTTCTTCCACATTTTGGAGGGGTGAGGAAGTAATCTGTAGGAGATAAGAGAACGATACGCTAATTTGGTAGAAAACTGACCTGAAGCAATCGGAATCCATATCAATTTATCTGAGCTGGTCCGAGATATAGGAATCCTCATTATACACAGTGTCGTAGGGTCCAAATTACAATTGTATACAGCCTGATTCCATGTTCTCTTATTTGGAAGGAATAAGTTGCTAATCAACATGTTCCTATCCAGTGTAACTCCCTCGTTAATTTTAGGAATAAAATGCTCACAAGATTCCCCCCACTTGACAATCCAAACCTGATCTCCAGGTCCAATCAAATAGAGAGCTTCAATTTTAGTTAGTTTGAGTTCTGCCACAATGTCTATCCTAGCCTGTGAGCCCACAGCATTCGGTTGGTCAATCAGAAGATGCTTGGAACCAATATATTTCTGCCTAAAACATTTGACTTAATGTTTATTTCTGTCTGTCTCTATCCTCCAGGTCAACTTGGCTAACAAAGCTTGCTTAATGTCACTAGATAGTTTAAAACCCAGCCTCCCTGTGTCTTGATCGACATAGATGAATCCAAGCTCGAGGACTGAAGCAAGCATGCTCGTCCTTCATCGCTCCCTACCGAAACCGGCCAGAGATAGAATCTAATTGTTTATGTATCTCTGTCGGCACCCTTAAGTGTAGACATTTTGTAGACGGGCACTTGGTTCAGTACTGAAGTGATAAGGGTAGTTTTCCCAGCCCATGACAGACAATTCTTTTTCTAGCTTGCAAGACGATTCTGAACCTTGTCGATTAAGAACTTAAAGCTTTGAGTTTTGCTTGAAGATAAGAAAAAGGGGATTCCTTGGTATTTGGCTTCAGGCTTGAGTAAGTCCATACCATGAATCAAAGGAGACCTTGGCTAGTTTCTTGAGGGTATTCTTGGAAAAGAAAATTCTTGACTTGTCCCTGTTAATTTTTTGACCAAACCAACCTTCATATGTCTTTCGAGTATCCCCAAACTCTTTGCCTCACTGATGTTAGCTTTTCTGAACAAGATTGTATCATCAGCGAACATCAACTAGGATGGGCAGGACCAACCCGAGATATCTTCACACAAGTATAATGTGATCCAATTAAGCTTGATGTAACATCCGTAAGAGAACCTCCGAACATCATATGAAAAGGTGTGAAGATAGAAGATCTCCCTGGCAAATGCTTTCAGTGGGATAAAAATTCCCAGTCGGACCTCTATTGATAAGTACAGAGATAGAGACAGTAGTTAAACATTGGGAAATCCACTTGATAAAGATGGGGCTAAAACCAAATAGTTCCAGAATTCATAGAATGAAAGGTCATTCAACCTTTTCATAGGCCTTTTGCATATATAACTTGATTCCCATCAACCCTCCTCGACCTTTTTTCTTATGAAAGGTATGTATGATATCTTGGGCTAGTAGACCATTTTCTGCTATGCACCTTCCTGGGACGAAGGCAGACTGAGTCAGAGATATTAACTTCCTCAGTAGTGGACACATTCTATTAGCTATGATTTTGGATATCAGCTTGTAAATGATGTTGCACAGGCTTATAGGACGGAAGTCACCAGAACTTTTTGTCTTAAATACCTTGTTGAGTACAATATAAGTATAATTGATTTCTCGCAGCAAGAGCCCTGTAGAGAAGAAATGTTGCACCGCTGCAATGACCTCAGGTCCCACTGTACTCCAACATCTCTTGTAGAATAAAGCCACCATGCCATCTGGCCCCGGTGATTTTAGATCAAGCATAGCTTGCAAGGTCTCTAAAATCTCTTGGCCGGAAGGAAATCTTGTTATATTGTCATTTTCCGAAGCAGTGATCAGAGGCTGAATCAAATTATTCAGGTTGAATGGAAAACGTCGTTAATTTGAATATAACAATTTAGAAGAGTTATCAATGAAATACTTAACAATTTGAGCTCATTCCCTTAACCACGTGCCCAACTGAAGACTAATACCTGCAATATTATTCCTGCACCTACTCATTACCGTAGAAGCATGATAAAATTTAGAGTTACTTTCTCCTTTATGAAGCCAGAGCATACGGGATTTTTGCCTCAATATCTCTTCTTGTCTAGCAAGTTGTTCTTGTATATTCCGACAGAGTAGCTTTTCTGAAAATCTGTTCTCTAAAGTGGGAGACTTGACAATAAGTTCCTGTAAGGCTTCATGTAGATATTTCAATTTGGTGTGGCAGTAGCCAAACTGCTTCTTGTTCCATTTAGTAAAAGCCTTTTGTACCTTTTAGTTTTGCATATCAGTTGGAACGTAGATGAGCCCTGTACCTAGCTTTCCCAAGCTGCTTTGATGACTTCAGGGAAGGAATCATCCTGAAACCAAGCATATATAAATTGAAAAGGCCGTGGATAATTATCCTTATAAAGGGAGTGTCAAGTAGAATCTGACAACGGTCAAATTTACTACTGACCAGATGCCTCCCTGTTGTTCTTGGGAACTGAAATCTCCAATCAGCGTTACATACCACTTGGTCTAACCTCCCTAAACATTTGTTCCCAACTCTATCACTATCCCAAGTTTGGATTGGACCGATAAAATCCAAATCAATTCCACCCATAGAGTTCATGAACTCCGCAAAAGCCATGTTGCTTGAAGTGCCAACATCACTACCCCGTTCCCTTTCATTAGTTGTGAGCAATGCATTAGAATCCCCCAATATTGCCCAAGGACCAGTCACAACATGAAGAATTTCATGCAATCTGTTCCATAGATCAAAGTGTTCCTCATAATATGTAGAACCATGGACACAGGTGAGTAGCCACTCTTCTCCCAGGTCATCAATTGTGTTTGGCATATATCAGTCTATCATTAGAGTGTAGAACCTCTAGATTGAGATAAGTAACCCAAAGTAAAGCTCACCCTCCATGGCTAGTACTAACTACCGGCACTACATGAAGATTTAAACCAAAATGTACAGCTATCTCGTTAATTTTACCAGGTGAAGCCTTTGTTTCACACAGAAAAATGCAGTTAGGTTGCTGCACCCTGACCGGGGCTCTTAGAGCCTGCACTGCCGAGATGTTGATGATGCCTCCGCAATTCCATGATAGGCATTTCATGGCAAGTTTGGGGGCTTGATAAGGCCCTTCTCCTCAGCCACAGACGTTATACAAGGTTCTTCCAGGCATACAGTCAATCCTTTTCTCTCTATCTCATTAGAGTCAGTCATCCCCATCACAAAATTCTGAAATATGGCAGTTAAGTTGTATCTTCGGTTTTTTATCTGCCTGCCAGTGGCTCATCATCTGAGGAAGTGTTAGCATTCTTCTTCCTCTTACTAGCCACACTGGCATCCCTATTAGCCTGCTTCAGTGTCTCACAACCTTCTGTGGAAGTAGGAGATGACACAGCGAAGTCCCTTCGAGCTTAATAGCACCATTCTGACTGCTAGTGCTCGCCGAGCCAGCCCCCAAAACTGACTGACCAGAGTTCTGAGCAGGTGCCTCTGGTGAACACAACAATGGAATAGAATCTAAATTTTTGCAGCATGGACCTGTGTCGTTTTTAACAGGTGAATGACTTGATCCGTTGAGGAGTTAATCTCTTGGAGTAATTGCGGTGCATAATTTTTCCTAGAAGACTTTCCATTCCCATAGTGATCATTGTCAAGTAAAGCAACTCCCTAGCAATATTGGTGACATCCTGTAATGGCTATTCAGCTGAGACGCATAACCAGGGGCCATATTTTCGCAACTTGTCCACATCAGTACTAACAAGCCTAGGATTTCTACAGAATTTCTGCTTATGACCTATCAATCCACAACCAAAAGAAACATTTTGTAGTTTTTCATATTCAAAAGCAACCCATACCTTGCTACCCTCAGCCCGTGTTACCCACACTCCTGGTGGCACCAACTTAGATACGTAAATCTCTAACCGTACGCGCAAGAATGAACGGAATGTACAGCCATCACATTGAGGGACTTTCACCCGTAAAATTTTAACCAACCCACGTCCAATCCTGTCAGCGTTCTCTTCTTGAAAATATTCAAGTGGGAGGTGGTGTAACTGGACCCAAAAGGTTCCCTGGTTAAAATTAATCTCCTGCAAACTGATTCCTTGATCCCATTTCACAATGTTCATGAAGTTTCCCATAATACTTAAAGGCGAATTAGCAAGAATGTCCTCCATGATCTCAGGATTCTTGAAAGTAAAAATGAATAAACTGAGACCAGCATCTGTAATATTTAACTCGCTAGTTAAATTCTAGCTCTTCCTAATCATCATTGTAACCGCCGTTTTGATCAAAATCTTGGAGCATATAATTTTCCCTGACCCAATTCTCTCCTTTTTCTCTACAAAACTATTCGCCACCAGTTCGACCTCCCATTCCTCATTATCTATGGAAGAATGGAAATTATCTGTTGGACCACTCATACTTAGAAGACCCACAGAAGACCCCAACAGTAAGAGCTAACCTTTCAATTTGAAGAAAATCGAAACCAACTCGGGATTACCAAGAAGATCTCAGAATGAATCAAGAAAAGAAGCACTAGAAGACAGCAGTTACCTGAAAATACAGTTACAATTGCAAGGCAGTTGAGGAGCTCTTCGAAGCAAGAGAAGAACATCTATCTAAATCAGACTTAATGATTGAACAATGCAACCAAAATGGCTTGAGAGCAAAATCTCCTAAATTTTGAAATCTCACGTATCATAAAATTCACCTCATTGTAATTGAATTTTTCCTGTAAAATCTAGAACTTCGTAATCGAATTTTTCTTGTAAAAGCTACAATATGTTCGGGAACAAGAAGAAAACGTCTGGTACTTTGTTGATTGGCCTGAATTTTATTGGAGATCAATTCCCATTCAATTTTTGACAGGGGTCCATAATCTCTTTGAAGTGTTATTTGTTGCTTTCATTGCTGTTGTACTCATTTGGTAGTGCCATTTGAATTTCTAATAAGCAATTATGATTATATAACTGATTACTGTCTTTTTAATATTATAATTTTGAGCGTGTAATCACTTCTTCTAACCAAATCAAATAAGCACTTATGTTCGTGATCTTATTTCTTATTTCGCAGTTGATGATATACAAATATTTTTTTAAAAAAAAGGTGTGAATAATTTATTTTGGCAGTAATAAATATTGTGAATAATTTATGAAAATATTAGAATGCTTTAATCAAGGAGAAAATTATGTAAAATTTTATAAGTATTTATTGTGAAATTCTTAATTATTAATTATAATTATATATATTCAATTATCAAATCATTAAATAATTAATTAATAATTATATTTATTAAGTTGAAATTATTATTAGTGAATTATGATTGAAAATTTTACAACAAACCCTACAAAACTTCATTTAAGTTTCCACTTTAACAAAATATATCTCGTCTCATTTTACAACCTCCTCAAATATTTTTTTTTCTTTTTTCGTAAACCAACCTTTTCAAATATTTTACCGCAAGATTTTTTGTCCTAATATTTTGATAAAAAAAAATATAGTTTTTCTTGGGCTGAAAGGTGGGAATAAGGAAAATCTCGGGCTGAGTCGAATTCCACGTCGCTGCAGCAGAACACCAACAAGGAGGCAAAAAATGAAGCTGGATCTGGCCCAAAAACATGAAACTGGCTGTTTTTCAAAAAATAAAAAAACCAAGAACACACGGAGCTTTTCCAAAAATAAAATCCGAGTTAGGGTATTACTGGAAATCCCAAAAAAATAAACGGACGCGATCTGCTTCACTACAGCGCGAACACCTCAGCGGCCCCCGAGCACTGAAAAACCCTAATTATATATAATCCCTGCTGTTTGCGCCTCCCGTTCCAGTAACCCTAGAAGCAATCTCGAGCGGTCTCCCAATCTCTGGTATTTCACACAAGTTAGTGCATTTCACTGCAAGTGACTTTACATGTCTTGTTGACTTGCAAATAGACGATCCTTGGTTATTGATATTACTGATTTATTGTTGTTAGATAATTTTCGAAGCAGAGATGAAGGTTGTTGCTGCTTATTTGCTCGCTGTCTTAGGAGGGAACACATCCCCCACAGCTGAGGATTTGAAAGAGATCCTTGGTTCAGGTTAGCCGGCAATCATATTTTCTGAAATTTTGTACGCAGATTGGAAGCTTCTTTTTTTTTTTTTTCCTTTTCTTTTTGTATTTATAGTAGTGAGCTTTGTATGTTTATTAGGTATGCATAGTGGGTTTTACTGGGTAGGTATTTATACTTGATAAGTATGAAGTTTTCGACTGTAGAAATATGTGTTGGGTCCAGAGCTGTCATTTATTTTCAGCTGAATAGAAAAAGGCTTTTACTTCACCCAGTTTATATTGTTCCGGGTATTAGGGATAAAAGAACCTTTTAGTTTATATTAGCTTTTTCACTGCAACCATGGAATATTGCTGACTGGAGGAATTCCGCTGGAATTTCATTTTTTTTTTTAAATTATCTTCTATCTTCTGCTCACACAAGGAAATTATTATTTAGCTGGTATATTATTGAAATTGGACAAAACTTAGTTTAAGTTCCTTATGTGCTTGCCATATACGATATGTGTTGATTACTACGGATAATTACAATCACAGCTGGGTTGTATGCACTTGCATTTATAGCCTTTTCTTATTTGGTTACTGAATCACGGAGATATGTGTTAATTACTATTAATAATTACAATCACAGCTGGTTTGTATGCACATGTATTTATAGCCTTTTCTTTTTTGGTTACTGAATCACAGTTGGAGCCGAGGCAGACGATGATAGGATTGAGTTGCTCTTGTCTGAAGTCAAGGGAAAGGATGTCACCGAGCTAATTGCTGCAGGAAGGGAGAAGTTAGCTTCAGTTCCCTCTGGTGGTGGTGCTGTTGCTGTTGCTGCCGCACCTGCCGCTGGTGGTGGTGCTGCACCTCCTCCTGAGGCAAAGGAGGAAAAGAAGGTTGAAGAGAAGGAGGAGTCTGATGACGTGAGCTTTTGCATTGCATCTGAATTGTTTGTTTGCATTCTTTTTTATTGACTCCTTGTCCTTCTCAAGGGTTTCATATTTATATTTTCCTGACTGCTGGCTTTTTCTTCGCCTTTACAGGATATGGGTTTCAGTTTATTCGACTAGAAGATCTCAAGTGCTTTGTCAGAGTCTTTTTCAGTTACCAGTTGTAGTTTTAGTTCAGCCATATTGTTTCTAGAGGTTTCTGGTTTTTGCAATTTCCAGTTGAGGCAATGTAATGACATCTATGCTATACGATTTGCAAGATTTTGAATTTAATCTGTTTGCAAGTAACAGTGGATGAATTTTGTTATTGTTTTCATATTTAATATTTCGTAGTGCTACAATTGTAGAGGAATTAATTGATTTGTTTTTGCATAATGGCTGCCCTAGAAGTATAAAAGGTAGTGCTAAGTCATGAGAGATGGGCACAGTGGCAGCTTCAGGAACACAACCCGCGATCGGTTCTTCGCTGGCCACTGAATGTGCCTGTTGGTTTGGAAAAAGGCGTATTTCGAACAACATACTAGAAAATTAACTTCACCAAGCATGCTATACAACCTGTAATTCAATTTTATTTGCGCATCATATCCACTATTTTTACTTTCTCATACTAGGCAATTAGATCCAAGTGTTGATTCTATATTTTTGTATTATCTGAGTGTTATTTTCATATTGATCTCTTTAGATTCCTTGTTGGCAATCGACTTCCCGTGAATGTTTGAGGATCTCGAAGAGAACAGTAATAATAAAAAAAATTAGATTTTATGCTTAAATTATCGAATATCCAAAACGTTGTGGTTTATTATAAGTTTATAACACGGAAATGGACTGCTCCCTCTCACCTATTTAGGCAAAATGGAGCAACGCAATAAAGCTTCACACTATCTTTAAACCCGAGGGTGGATGTGGGTTATGGCACCTTTTGATAAAGGTGTAAGGTCTATAACTTCCAATATAAGTGTTTGGTCTACAATGAAGTTCAGTTTATTTATTACAGGAGGATGAGTAGAAATTCAAAAAACGAGACAAAATGGCAGAAATGAAATTTTTTACCACCACTCAAACTGTGTTGCTTGGTAGATTGAAAAATGGATCATGAAGTTTGGATATAAAACTGTTCGTTTTTCAAGGAACAACGAGCTACAAAACAGGGATAATGTAATACATGACGTTACAAACCTATCAGCTGAACAATTGAAGCCAGGAAATGTTAAATGTTCGAGAACTACATATAGAAATGAGGCATTGTTTAAACTTGCGGTCCTTAAACGGTAAAGCACATCCACCTGGCAATTAAATTAAAACAGTTACAAGAGTGTAAGACACAGCAGCAAAGCTTAAACCAAATTTCACATGAAGTCAGTAAAAAAGGAGTTGGTGATGGAAGGGTGCAAGTGTAATAAAGAAGAGGAAGATCGGTGCATCAAGTATAGATGACTATTCAAATGAAAGCTAGAGCACATTTTCAGTTTACTTCATTTCTGGAAATCCTCACATGCCTGCCGAAGCACATTTATGATGTCTCTATATGATGCTTCATTTGTTACACGTCAGTTTTTTATTTTTGTACCCCACTTTTGCCCTTCTTTCACTTTCCTTTAAACTTGTACATTTTAAGAGTTCTAAGGCTGATCATAAAGAAGGCAGCTAAAGTCTACCTGTTAAAACTTCTGCTGCTTATCATCAGAATAGCGACTGCAATAATAAAAGGGAAGCCTCTCAAGACTTTGGTACTGTGACATTAAGAATCTTCACATCTTGATATGGCTTATCTGTCTTGTCTGTCTTCACTTTTTCTATAGCCTGTCAAAACCACAGTTCTCAAATGTTAAATTGTTAATCAATATATGACAGATGAATACTTGCACTGAAAGTGAAATACATTGCCTATACATAGAACAGGGGATCATAATTCTCGGCCATTCACTGACATTATCCCTTGGATTTTGGGCTCCAGGTCTATCACAGGGCTTTAGACCACCTCTTTTAAAATTTGTAACCTTTTAAAGAGGCTGGTGTGTCAGCCAGTAATTACAAGAAATGCTTATCAGAATCTCCATTGACCCAGAAGAAATTTTCTAGCAAGGACCATTCGGAGGGGAAAAGCTGTGACCAATGATCCCAAGCTCAGGTCACATGCGAGTGTTTTCCATTCATATGAAATATATCCCAAGTGGCTGTGCATGTGCAAGGGATTCCTAAGGACCTTGTGACTTCACATGTCTAAAAGAGTATGATCTATAGAAGCTGATTTACCTGTACAACATCCATTCCCTTCACAACTCTACCAAATACAGTGTGCTTGTTGTCTAGCCAAGGAGTAGCCACAGTAGTGATAAAGAACTGCGAGCCATTTGTATTTGGTCCAGCATTTGCCATTGACACTGTGAATGGCCTATCATGTCTTAAACTGCAGATAAAAAGGTTTCATCTAAGTTCCTTCATAAGGTAACACATGCTAAGGAGTTTCACTAATGTCAGTTGCGCGCGCACATGCACATACACACAAATCATAATTATATGCCATTACAAACACATATATAAATTCAACCATGAGAAGTGTTTGCAAATGATAATATAATTTGATGCATATATGCATATACTCCTATCAGAGAGTTTCAACAAAAGTATCACTGAAGGTACCAAAATTAGAACAGTTAATGTTGAGAGAAACACCAAAATAATAAGTCCTGTCAAGTTCATATTATACATTATAAATTTTAATAATAGTAAAGGAAGAACAAAAGAAAATGAATGAAGGAAGATCAGTGCAATGATGATGCCAACAACTTAACTCCAATAAATTCGCAGGTTTAAGAACAAAATCGATTACCTTTTGTGAAATTCATCTTCAAATTCCCTCCCCCAGATAGATTGCCCACCCGTGCCATCTCCTAAAGGATCTCCTGTTTGTATCATGAAGCCCTTGATGACCCGATGGAAAATAAGATTGTCATAATAGCCATTACGGCAATGAGTAGTGAAGTTCTCCACAGTTTTTGGGCATTCTTCTGGGTACAATTTCATGTGAATGTCACCCATGGTGGTGTGTAGAATCTGGACATAGGATTGAAAATTAGATGGTAAGATAGAGTTGGAGTTTATTAAATAAAGGGAATTCATAAGGAGAATAGGTTTTTTTTTTTTTTTTTTTGAGGGAGAGGGGTTGTTTGCAGAGCAAAACAAGATGGCCACTTCAAGATTAACTGTGAAATATTCACATTTTGAATGTAAACTTGCTCATCTAAAGCAGGCAAATGAAATTTACAAAGTTTATATATATATATATGTATATATATATTCCACATTCTGTGAAAAAAAGAAAGAGAGAATATGATGTATGCTTAGTTGCTGACGCAGGTGAGAATGACAATCTCTTTAAAATGTTACTGGACAACTCACCACATTGTCAGGGAGTGATGTTGTAACTGCCTTTCCAATATCTGAAACTGCCAAAAGCTCATCAGCAGGAGGCTTTTCATTAAACACATCCCGTCCCTTAGTGGCATCTTCAGGCTCCTCTGGTTCCCTCCGACTGACAGGGACAGACACCAAGACTTAGATCAAATGGAGTTTTATCAAACAGTATTATCAGACAATTTCCACATATGATACATAATTTGTTCTTCGAACTTAAACTATAACAGAATAGGGAGCAAGGGAAAAGCAGTTAAATCAGCTTTTACATGATGAGTGGAGCGACTTACCTGAATAAATATATTCTGTGTTTTTTGAAAGCACAACACAAGAGAGTGGGGTCTGTCAACGGCTCCTTGCTCTCATTCACATTTGCAGCTGCTGAGGGAATCTTTTTTACCTTTTTACTGCTTTGATCACCCTGATATAAAGCTATCCTCAAGAATCTATCATTGTTCTCCACTTTTCCAAGTATTCGAGCAACTTTGTTGGTGTGCAAGTTCACTATCTATATAACAAATAGATGGTAGAATCCCACAAGGGTAGGGTATAAAGTGTCAACCAGTCACATCCACTGCACTAGTTTCTACTTACAAACAGAAAACCATAGATGATTTTTAACACAATTAACTATGACATTTCACCTTTATCCCAAGCAAGGTTGCATATATAAGAAAATTAGAGCTCTCATCAAAAACTGCATTTGGATGGGGCGCACTTTCTGTCTTCTCAATTTCCTTCTCAACAGCCATTCTTCGACCGAAATCAATGGCTTCCAACCGGTATAATGGATTGTCACTTCTTTGGAGATCTTGAGCGACCTACCACAGATATAATTCATTAATTTTATGAACTGTCCAAAAGCAAACAAATCCCAATCTAACGTTGGCTAAAACAATTACCTCTAAGGATTCATCATAAACTCGCCTTAGTTTACCTGTTCTGAACCAAAATACACGTATCCTTCGATCAGGTGATGTAATGGAAAACTGTTTACCATCAGGGCTGACCTAAAAGAGACAATGCAATACTGTTAAGAAATAAAATAAAGCTAACACAGATATCTATAGCAAACATATGGTACATCTGACGTTCATAGATAGTATAACATACATAGATCTTAAGAAGTCAATTACGAGTTGTTCAGAATGTAGTACCTCTATAGTTGAAACAGAAGTCTTGCATTTTACTATTTCGAAGAGATTGGTATCACTTTTCAACTTAAAATTCACCCTACAGCATCAAAACATAAAAGCAGCATGGTAAATCCACCACAGCAAACATTTCTACAAGAAGACTTACCACAACAAACACTCTCTACATCTCTAAAACTCAATACATATGACAAGTACGAATTTCAGGATAGCAATTTTCTCTAAAAATTTACTAACAGTCATAAGCATAGCACTCACACATCCAAATAGATGCTACGAGCTGCCATTTAAACCTATACTAATTGATGATGTCCAAACCTCTATTAGAACAGTCAGAGATAAGGCAAGTGACCCACATGTCAAGACTCAAGAGTGCCTGCCAGAAGGCCGCCTAAAATTCAGTCCACTACTCTACTTCATTCTAAAACTATAGATTATTGGCACCTCTTGGCCATAATTCCCCATATAGATTATTCTAGTTAACCTTGAAATAGTTTTCATTAGCACAAACCTAAATATAAATCAGAATCTCTTGTTTTAAATCATCCTAATTTATTAGCCACAATTTTGAAGACTCAAACTTTAGCGTCATTAATTGGATTGCTTGTCCCAAACAGTTGCCAAGGAACTATATCCACAAGTATTTGGCCATTGTTAAACAAGTCAAGATGGGGGCAACTCACTAAAATAGCATGAAAACAAGCACATACTCATTCTCTGGAAATTGAAGTGTACTAGGGCTCCAATATTCAATAATTCCCATCGTATCTGCTGAGACCACAGAATCATATATGGGATTGTACTTCATGACTTTAACAGGACGCAAATGTATCTGGGTAGATGAAAAGGGTCATATGACTATGTAACTCAAATCTGAATAATATCAAACAGAAACCTAAGAATAGTAAAAATGTAAATCATATTCAAAGTGGTTTTGAATTGGCACCTCTTTGGAGATAATAGGATCATTAGAACCAGCTCGTGCATCATATATATGCACAAAAGAAGAATTTCTATCACTAATGGCAAGCCTAGCTTTGACATCTCCTTGTTTGTAAACCCATTCAACAGCACCAGGGACATATGGCAGGCGAATCATAACCATCATGTCAAAGTTGACTACATCATATATTTTCACAGAATGGTCGTTTGATATTGTACAGCAAAGCAAACCATCGCCACTAACCTGCATTAGTTTAAACAAGTTACAGGCATAGCAAGAAAAGTTAGAAATCATAAATACAGAATCCAGCCAGAAAGATAAAAACAGAAAAAAAAATTTGCAAAATCAATCGGAAAGGATTTTGTATGTAGAAAGGTTATGTGAGGTACGAGTGCTTACAGCTAAACCTTCAATTGGACCAAGATGGGATCTAAAGTGTTTTGCAAACTCAATACCAATAGGCTTTTTCTTCCAAAACTTCAAATGCCCTGATAAAAAGAAAGAAGCCACCCAAAAAGTTAAAAAGGCATCACATATATGAATGAATACTCAATTGTTATTGAAAGTGAAGGGGGGGGGGGGGAAGCTTACTCGATACAATTCAGTTCATCACACAAGTTAGTTGCACAGCAAATAAATAATTATCAACATCAACGTAGTATAAAATATTGACATTAAACATTGATGGACTATGCAAATGTAGTACTAATACCAGACAACAGATAAGACTGATTATAAATCAAGCTTGTTGAAGAGTTCTTTTCACTTATAATCTAAGGAAATTTTCATGATTGATCAGTAACTTATGTTTGTTTTAATTTAAACATCGAAGATTACATTACCATCAATACTTCCAGTTATGAAAAATTCTGCCGCTGAAACAGCAACATGCGTAACCACATCACGATGCATATAGCTTTTCTCATACCTGTAGAACGACCAAAAGCAATGATAAGAAATTTCTCACCTTTCATAACTTCATCCAAGTTTACCTTGAATTCTCTAAATGGCAAAGAAGAATAATGCACTTTCAGCGATAAACGTCAAAGTTGTAAAAGCACAACCCACCAACGTTTAATTCAAATTTTTATCCCAAAAATTCAAACCATAAAACCTAAACTCCGACATCATAGCATAATATAAGAAAAGGAATAACTGACATGTTTGCAGAGGGTAAAGCGTCCAGATATGCGTGTTCGAACTGAAGGGGTCGTTTGGGTCGAGCGCGAGGGGCTGGACCAGGTCCAATCATGGCTTCTTCTTCACTTTCTGCAATCGCCGAGTTTGAATTTCCGCCATTCTGACTTTCATCCGTCTTCTGGTTTTCCGACATTCGAACTCCAGAGCAGGTGCTCCACCCAGCAATGAAAGAGTAATTTCAATAATTTTCTGAGCTTGGATGAAATTAGAGTGCTGCAACGCAGGAAGGAGAACCTTCTTCTAGTTCCCTGCTCTGGAGTTCGAATGTATGAACCGCAGGTTACCAAAACGTCATGTCGTTTAGTACAAGGGCAATGACGGTGAAAAGTAAACCGACGATATCTCTGAAGTCGTAGCGTTCCATCATTCTTTCTGGGATGTCTTATGTGGACCGATCCGCATTTTAGCGGCCCGACTGGCAATGAAAGAAGATCCCTTTATATTATTCCACAACAAATCCTACAATATTTGGGCATTTAAGCATGTTTGTTTGAGAAAATTATAATTTTTTATGTAAATTTTGTAAGTAATCTTACAAAAAAATTTAAATAAAATTTGAAACTTCATATAAATTTCACATATGATAATATAAAAATAAAACTGTATCCATGATATTTGCAAGATGAAAATATTAAAAAATATATTAAAATGATACTTCTTGTAAAACAATGCATATATCCTCAATCCTCAGTTGGCACGTGCATAAGGGAATACATATGAAAAATGATTCTTAATAAATGCACAAAATATTCTGAAAAAAAATTGCCCATCCCTTTCGTAGAAATTTTAAATTCTAAATTATATAGCTCTGATGAATTTGAGATTTTGGAAAATGAGGCTTTTGAAAGAACTGTTGAAATACTCGTGATACATAATTTATATTACTGCGTAAAGGATATCGATGGATTTTGTGCTCCATTTTTCAAAAAGAAATACATAAATTATATTTATTAGCTTCTTCGCACGCATTGTTATGTATATTTAGAAGTTTTTCTTTTTATATAATTGATTAAAAATGAAGATGTGCCTAATAATGTTTGAATAGTTTTAAGGATGTGAGAAAAAAAAGATATAATGTATATTATAGTGTTCAAGTAATCTTAAAATTTAACTTTTATAGATGAATGTCTTTAAGTATCAATTGATATAGAATCTATGATTGTTTACATAATTTTACATGCCAAGAATAATTGATCACAATTAATCTTTTTTTATGATATATTAATTAAAATTGTGTGAAAAAATAACAATTGAGATAAAATAATATGTAAAGGAGAAGGAGAGGGATGCGTGAGAGAGAAAAAAGGAAGTAATTATAATTTGTGTACAGAGAGATTATCTTTAAAAATTGATAGGAAACATAGGAGAGATAGAAAGAAGGCTATCTAAATGGGTTAGTGGGTAATTTTCAAAAGTTATATTGATTTTTTAACATCTAATAATTGAATTTAAAATTATAAAATTATCTTTCATTTTCTTAAAATTTGAAACATTTAAATATAGGCTATTTGGAAAAAAAAGATTTTGCGTTTAATGACCATCGAGTAGCAGTATAAAATTATGGCTCTTTGGAAATATTGAAAAACATGAGATGGAATTAAAAAGATTTACAAAATGTGTTGAAAATGATAAAAAGATAAAGAACTTGACTCTTAAAGCTAATCTCTCTAATAAAATGGAAAATGGAAGCTAAGATGAGAATGATGATAGTTCTTTAGAAAATAATCTTGCTTTTCTCTTCAAAAAGTATGGGAAGTTGCCAAAAAATGCTAAGATTGGAAGAAAGAAATGTCAATGACACAATGTCAAGAAATTTTCCAAACCAGAGTATAGAGGCTCTAGTTTACCCACGTGTTATGAATGTAAGAAGCCCGAATACTTTAAGTATAATTATCTTGTCTACCTAAAAAGCAACTCAAAATGGAGAAGAAGAACAACAACAATTCATCAAAGAAGGCTCACTTGGTAACTTGGGATGAAGATGATAATGTATCAAGTTGTGGAAAGGAAAACAAAAAATGAAAAAAGCACTGCTTCGCTTAATGCTTATAAAAGATGATGATGAGGTACATGTTTTTTATTGTAGCGATGATAAAAAAAAATCTACTATTGTAATGATGATGGCAAACAAAAAGATCTATATTTTAAATAAGATCATATCTATTTTAAAAAATGAGATTGAAACTTTAAAACTTAATAATGATGAGCTTTTAAAATGAATTGAAAATTTTAAGGAAACTCCTTAAGTGTGTGCTCCTTGTGAAGCTCTCCAAAAAAGATTGATAATTTAAAATTATAAAGGTAAGTGCTTACCACTAGAACAAAAACTAATTGTTAGCCATGACACAACTTTATTGTTATATATTGGCAATGCATAACCTCACTTTTATACCTATTGCAGGAGGACATGAAAGGCTTCAAAATAAGGCTATCAAGCATTGATATCATGTGACCATATATTATATAAATCCATACAAGTGATTGGTAGTCTTCCATTTGACCAAAAATCCTCCTAATACAACACCAAAGTAATTTAAACCTACGACCTTGCTCTGATATCAATTAAAGGATCAAGTGTTTACCACTAGACCAAAAATTATAATTATTAGCTACGGTGTAACTTTATTTTCATATAATTATTAGCCCCATTTCTATACATGCTACAAGTGGGCGAAAAAGGTTTCATAGGACACTCTAGGCATCTTGGCAAGGTAGGTTGTCAAGCATTAACATTGTGCCTATATACAATAAAATTCCTATAAGTGATTGTTGATCTATGTAATCAAAAAATCTTGCCTACTTCAAGATAATAACTACCCACTAAATAATTTAAATATATAATTTTAAACATATATTTTTACTATTAAGTACTACACATCTCAAAACTCAATTGAATGACTCTTTTAAGGACTTAAAATAATTTTTCTTATTATTCTAACACAATATTTGTTAATTATTTTTACTTAAAATTAAATATGAAATATTTTTCCAAGAGAAATTGATAATGAAAAATACATATATTTCCTCACACGTGTCTCATGTCAATTTTTTTTCAATTGGTATTCATATATTCATATATAAATCAAAATCATCTCAATTCACATCAATTGTTTTGTGTTTAAGTAATTAATATTGAGTAAAAACTGTTAAGTATAAAGTGTTAATACCTATAATTTATCACAAAAAAATCCAAGAAATTATATTCAAATGGTTTGAATATTTTTGTTCTAAAGTAAAATTCTATTTTAAATGATTTAATTTTTAGTTATGTCATCACTACTAAAACTCATTCTCCACTTCAACGTCACATACAGTTCCCATATGTATTTAAATATAATTTAAATTAGTTTTAAAGAAAAAATATAGCTACGTAAATATAAATTATAGCTAAAAAATACATTTACAATATCTATAAATTTCATTTATATTAATCAAAGTCAGAGAGAAAATTACAATATTGAATGTATTTATAGAAAGGAAACTAATAAATGACACATAAAAGTAGAGAGAGAAAATACTAAAGTGAAAGAAATGTAAATCAAATACATTTAATGTAGTTTGAGTGCAATAACAAATAATAAAGTTGTTAAAACAAAAAAAATAGAGCATTTTTAGAGGTCATTTGATTGGTAAAAATAGTACAAAAAATGCAAGTTACAAGGAAATATAAAATCTTTAAATTATTTGGTTAATGTTTAACCACCAAAATAAAGGAAATAGATCATAAATTATGAAAAGTTGCTTAATCCCATCCCTTTTAGTAAGAAGAACATTTTATGTCATTTATAAATAGAAATACTAACTTCCCTAATTAATTTGACTAATGGCTATTTTAATATTTAAAAATTATAATAAATATAATATAATTTATTAATCATAAACATAGCAATTATTATTAATTATATAAAATATAATTATTTTATTAATTATAGAATAATATTGTATAAAATAAAATCTTAATTCCATTTTCAATCCCTCTAATATATGTTTTGTTTGCATTTGATGCCTTTTAAATATTAAAATATATTTTTGTCCTCCTAAAATTAAAATTTGAACATTTCAGGTCTTTCTATTAATTTTTCCATTAAAGTTAATAGAGAAGAGGGAAAAAAAGAGAAAATAGGAAAAAGAAAAAAAAGGAAAAGGAAAAAAAGAAAGAAAGAAAGAAAGAAAAATAAAAAAATTGAATATATAATTTATTTATTCATTAAAATGAGAAAAATAAAAATAAAATAAAAATAGGAAAATATTCAAAATATTTAATTACTAATTATAGTAAATGATATATTAAAATATTTAAAAAATAATAAGTAATTTATCTATTTTTCAAAGAAATTAATAAAATTAATAATTATATTAAAATTATATTTAATTATCACATTAGATAGAATAATTAATCATTAATGAATCTAAGTATACAATTTATTTTATGTTTAAATGATAAGTTATTTTTAATAATTTATTCAACCAATTATGAAATTTATTTTACTAAAAATCTTTACATTAAATATTTCTCAAGAAAATTAATTATTATTAAAAGTTATCCTGAATATAAAATTAATTTACACACTCTAATAAGTACTTAATTGCATATTTTCATTGTTATACTAAACAAGTATATTTTTTAATTTTAATTTATTATTTATTAAATGTGCTCAAATTATTTCAATTGTACATTATTTTTTTTCTTTATTTTATCACTATTTTCTTTCTTTTATAGCGTGCCCAGACCCCTTTAATTTGAGTAAATTAAATTTATAATAAATTAAATTTAAAAATTATACTTATATAATATAGAAATGAAAATAAGTGATTAATAATTTATTAGTGTGTGAATTAATTTTACATTTAGGATACTTTTTAGTAATTTATTTACTTATTAAAATAAGAAAAGGAAAATAAAAGCAAAAAAAGGAAACACTCAAAATATTTAATTACCAATTGTACTAAATAATATATCAAAATATTTAAAAAATTAATTAATTAAATTTTTGATGTAATTAATAAAATTACTAATTATTTTAAAATTATATTAAATTAAAATTTTTAAATCTATCATGATACATTTAAAGCCCTATTTCATCACTATAGATAGAATAATTGAATATTAATTTATTTAAATGTGTAATTTATTTTATTTAAATAATAAATTATTTTTATAATTTGTTCATTCAATTATAAATTATCTTTCACTATCGAATTGTTCCATCAAATATCTCTTAAAAAAAGCATCTGAAATATAGAATCAATTTACATATTAATAAATTATTAATTACTTATTTTTATTTCTATACTAAATAAATATACTTTTAAATTTAACTAATTATAAATTAAATATAGTCAAATTAAAAGGCCCTTGACACATTAAAAAAATAGTGATAAAAAAATAAAAAAGAATATATGATTAAAATATTTTGAGTATATTTAATAAATAATAAATTAAAATTAAAAAGTATACTTTGATATAACAATGAAAATATGAAATTATTTATTTATTAAAATATGTAAACTAATTTCATATTTAGGATGATTTTTATTAATAATTAATTTTCTTGAGAAATATTTAATGTAAAGATTTTTAGTAAAAGAAAATTCATAATTGATTGAATAAATTATAAAAAATAACTTATTATTTAAATATAAAATAAATTATATACTCAAATTCATTAATGATTAATTATTTTATCCAGTGCAATAATTAAATATGATTTTAATATAATTACTAATTTTATTAATTTATTTAAAAATAAATAAAATACTTATTATTTTTTAAATATTTTGATATATCATTTACTACAATTAGTAATTAAATATTTTGAGTATTTTTTTATTTTTATTTTTCTCATTTTAATGAATAAATAAGTTATATATTGAATTTTTTTTATTTTTCTTTATTTTCCTTTTTTATTTTTCTTTCTTTTTTCTCTTTTTCAATTAACTTAACAAAAAAATTAACAAAAGGACCAAAAAAATTTAGATTTTAATTTTAGGAGGACCAAAATAATTTTTTATATTTTAAGGGGACCAAATTCTAATAAAACATATATTAGGGGACTAAAAATGGAATTAAACCTTAAATAAATATAAAATATTATACTATAAAGATAATCATAAATATAATTATAATAGAAATTTAAATCTAAAAAATTATATTTATCATATATCTTAATTATATTGTATTATTTATTATTTTATATTTTTATTCAAATATTAAATCATAAAAATAAAAGATGTGTATTTATTATCTATTTTATATAAAATTGATAAAATTAATTATTAATTATATTAATTATTTAACTAATATTTTATTTAAATTATATTTCATTTTAATTATATTAAGATAATTTAATACATGTCTTAATTTCTTTATTTAACATATTTTACTATTTTGATAAATTTAATAATAAGAAATAACCAATTTTTAAAAAGTAAAATTTAAATTTGATCAACTATTTATATTAAATAGTAGATTAAATTTAAATTTTAAAAATATGATAGGAAAAGAGATTAGAAATATGATTTAAAAAAATTAATTAGAGATAATTAAAATTTTTCAATATTGCTTATTTTTTATATTATAACTTTGAAGGATATATTAATTATTTTGATAATACATTTTTAAAAAATTCAATGTTGAATTAAATAAAATAATGGCAGTTAATTTCTAAATAGTGTCAATTTTTTAATATTAATCAAACAAGTTTAAATTTTTTCAAAAAGTTGAAAAAAAATTATTATAAGAAATTTAACTTCCTACAAAAATTTACTTTTTATATAAGTTAAGTACATTTTAAATTAAATGAAAAGTAAAAGTTTCTAAATACACACAACGTTACATGCAAAGAGTAAGCATAAATAACAAGTGAAGTAGGCTTATACAGGCCCAATCTATGCAGGCTTGCTCGCATACAAAAATGGGTTTAAAAAATTGCCCAAACCTCCTATTGTGGGCAAGCCCATAGGGCAACTTGTAAAATTTTATTTTTTATTAATTATTTTATTTTATAATTTATAAATTAATAGTTTAATTATTTTGAAATTATTTAGATAAAAAAATTTAGATTGAAATATAGAAATTAAGTTAGATTTGTTAAAAGGTAATTAAGTTGAATTTTTTTTAATGAGTTGGGCTTAGGTGTGGGGAGAAAAAATAATAATTTTTTTAAATTTTTTATCCCAGTCAAGCTTGCAATCATGCAGGCTTACCTACATAAAACTTGTATTTAAAATGACTTTTATATTTAGTTACCGTAGGCTATTCATATTACCCATAGTTATGAAGTTCGTTTTACATGTCTAGCAAGAAAGATAATTCTTTAAAAGAAATCTTTATTTCCTATCATTTTCCACAAAAAAAGACATTTCATTGCATATTAACATCATTTTTTTTATGTCAATTTTTTTATTCTATTAGTATCAATGATGGGGTGTGAGTGAGAAAAATCATAATATATAGTTATAGACTAGGTACATATACACACACACACACACACTCTCTTTTTTTAATCTTTTTGTGGCAAGAAATGTGAGTATAGGTTTAAAATACAATAATAAAAAAGATAAAAGCCAAATCTATACTTCTCAGTTTCAATCTAATCAAAGTAAGATTCAAAGGAAATTTATGAAATTTACTCTACAATTAATTAGAGAATAAATTGGATAACCACAACTATTAATAAAAAAAATTAAAAGTTAAGAATTTGATAAGTAACAAGCCATAAAAATAATTTTTTAATTTATAATTATTTCACTTCTTGATTTTTTATTAACAATTATGATCATCTATTATAACCTTTAAAGCGTATCATATATTTTATATTTTAAAAATAAACAAATAAGTAAATATTAACAATGCACTAATCTCTCTATCAAATAATAATACATTATTATTTATTTTTTATTGTAGATCTAAAAAAGTGAAATTTGAATTCTTTCCTTTTTCTATCATTTTGAAAAAGATATATAATTATTTACTTGAGAATAATAGAAAAATATCAGTATAATATATGTAAAATATTGTTATAAATACATGGCTTGTAATATAAAGGTTTAACACAAGCAACCTTATTCATATTTTATTTTATAACTTGTTACTAGAAGCAACCATTTTTAGAGATCTATGATACTTTGTTATATTTTTTAATATTAATTAATTGATAATTATATTATTATAATAATTTTTAAATAACTAATACATATTTATTATATTATATAGAACTAAATTAAATTTTTTTACATACAACACACGGGTGACTTCTTAGTTAAATATATAATTTGAATTTTATGGTGGGTTAAGAGTTTTAAAACTCAGGATAATGTAATGATCTTATAATGTTAAAATGAGTAAAAAATTTTAAAGTTGATTATTAAATCTCACTTTAGTAATGTTAAATATTTTAACTATATTCTTTCTTTTAATAATTTTAGTATTATGTGTTAAAATATGTATAGATAATTATAACAAAAGTAAAAATAAGATATCAATAGTGCTAATTAGGAAATTTAAGAAATGCAATAGTTACTATTTTTATAAATGAAAAATTAAATGTTATATTTATTATTTTTTTAATGGTAAGAGTGATAATTTACTTAATGTAAACACATAAAATTTTAGGTTCAAACATAGTAAAAATAGTTAGGTAATATCAAATATTACTACACTGTTAAGATAATAACACAAGATGTGAAACTTTAACACTAGTAAGGATGTATTTGATAACTTTTTTTTTTAAATTTCTCTATTTTTTGTTAATTTCAAAGAAATAAAGATATAATTTTCACTGCGAGACTTATTACTTTTTTTTTACTAAGACCCATAATATCAAAAAAAAATTATATATATCTCTCTCTAAAATTCATTTCATCTATTTTTCAAACGGAGAGGATATATATATATATATATATATATATATATATATATATATATATATATATATATATATATATTGCATGAGGTGGTGCTGAGTAGTGTAGACTACAAAATCACAATCATAAAATAGTGAATAGAAGAAAGTCTGTTATGGACTCTCTAATTATTGCATAGTTTTTCATTTTCTTTGCATAATTATTAATTAGTTAATTACGGTCCAAGAATGATCTTGCAAATAAAGATAATTCTTCATAGTAATTGACAATTAAACAACAGAGATGTTGACTTGACAGGACAATCCATTGTTTCCCCCTTGACTTCTTGTGTTTTTCTCAATCAAAAATGGCAATGCGGAGCAAAACAAAAAGGATAATGTGATTAATTAGTCTATGTAGTTATTTGATAACTTGATATCAACATATGGTGATAATGGAGTTAGTATATTAATTATTCTAATCATTATTTGCACGTTTAATTCTAATCATTATTTATCTACTTTATTTTAGGATGTGCGTTAACATATGGTCCTAATTCTGCAGGGAAGCCATGTCTCAATCAAACATACCACTTTGCATGCCTTGGAAAACATTAAAATTGTTACAACTCAAATTAAATAATGAATTTTAAATTTTTAATCCATTAGTATTGATTTCATAACATTTGAATAGTTCCTTATTAAATAAGGATTTTAGAAAATACTTGAAATTTTTATTAAAAATTAAAAATTTATACAATTTTAAAATCAATTTCATTGTGATTTTAATAATTTAGACACCAAATTTTAAAATAATGTGATATTTACATATTAGAGTTTATTATGGTACTGTTAAAGTTTTAAAATTTGGAGTGATGTGAGAAGTTCTAAAATTAATAAATTAAAATTTTTTAAATAATATTATTTATTTTAAGGGATATAATCAAAAAATTTTAATTTAATAATTTATGATATCATTATATTATTTTGAGTTTTGAAATCCTTGGAGCATCATAAAATTCATCATATTATAATTATTTGTGCCTTCTTTCATATATAATATTAAAATAAATTGTGAAAAGAAAGAATGTAACTAAAAATAAATATGTATTTAGTATGATTAAGATAAGATTTAACAATCAATATCAATGCAATATATTTATTATTTTCTTTCAAATATTACTCTTATAATTTAAATAAATATTCGACAATAATATGCACTAATTAATTTTTAATTGATGATATATTAGTAAATTATAACTTATCATTCTTAACATTAAAGTTATTTGTTTCCTTCTTTAATTCTTGTGTATCAATCTTAAATGATATTTAGAAAAGAAATACAAAGAGTATATAATAAAAATTAGAGATGAATAACATTAATTATAAAATTTAAAAATATAATAATTATCATGTTTATAATGGGAGGACAAAATGTTTTATTTACTAAAAATAGGTTTCATATCTTGTAACTTTCACTCATTAAAATATGCATATGTACAAATGAAGAAGGTAAGTGTCTTCAACGAAGATCACTTTTCAACGAACAAATAATATAATAACAAGATGATGATTCAATTGCTTGGCCTGGTCTGCCCAATCCGTCAAAGAGACCATCATATTACCCCTCACATCAGATCGGACCACCCCAACAATTACAAATTTGAATAAAAGCATACTGTTAATTTGCCCTGACAAAGTGAAAGGACACATCTTTTTAATTCACAAAATTAACCGACTAAGCATACGAGAAAGCACAGAGCCCCCCCCCCCCTAGTGTTGTTACATGTTCCTGTGGTGTTATCATTATTACAGAGTTAAGTAAAAGGTGTGGCTTTCCTTGTCCGGGCATTATAGCGTCAAATTCAAAGCTTTTGAATTGCAACAAGTGGCAACCAAGGGCTCCAATTTTTGCTTATTTCTCGTGTGTTTTCTTCTACCTTTATGTCACATGTCTCTTGCCCCTTTTTAATTTACATAGTATAAGATAAATTAAGAATAAAGTACACTAATTTTTTTAAGTTTAATTTAATTATTATTTTTTATTTTTGAAAATGTAAATTAATTTTCTCCATTTTTAGAAGTAAAAGAGATAATAGAATGTTTGAAATAAAAAAAAAGAGAAATAAGTGTATATAAAAATAATATTAATATATATTTTTAAAAATAAAAAAATGAATATAATTGTTCAATAAATATCAGATAGTATGAATGTAATTTATCCGTAAATTAATTTCAGGGTTATGATTTTAAAAGCAAAAGATGATACTTTGTTTAAGTGGGATGTGTTTTGTTGTTCTTGTGAATGACAATCCCAGATGACACCTGGCCATGACTATGTGCATGGAATGTGAAGTGCACTGTTTTTAATACAACAATAATCATATGCATAAATATTGTCATGATTCTAGTGATTGAGAGCACAATCTTTTTAAATAGAACTTTAAATGTAAACTTTATAAATATAAAAAATAAGCGTTGAAAGGATTTTATTTTGTTGAAAGAAATTCAATTTAATCTAATTTAAAATTAATTGAAATCCAATATAATTATGGAATACCCAAAATTCTCTTAAAAAAAAAAATACAGGAGCACTAGTTTGAAGGAGACATTATTTGAAATGGATGTTTAAGATTTTTAAGGCAGTAGTTGTATCACTAGTGTCATCTATGCTAGACCACATGGACAATGACGCCTTTTGAAGAATAATACGTTTCTCGCAGAAAATATGAACCTAGATAGGGAAAAGAGCAATGAAAGTTGAGAAAACCTAGTTAGTTTCAAAATATATAAAATATATTACTAAATATATATATATAATAAAAAATTAATTTAAATGAAAGGACTTAAGACATAGTTTAGTGATGAAAATTTTAAATAATACAATTTATTGTGTATATTGACATAATTTTGGAGACCAGCTGATGAATTGTATGAAAAAAATTTCAAAACTCATTTTCATAAAATTGCAAAATTTCAATATATAATTTAAAAAATTTTTGAAATCAAAACCACCTTATGCTCGGCCAATGAATACAATGAAAGTTTTAGGTTTAAATTTACTCGTATGAAAAACAAAAATTTAACGGACATCGTACTCTTACGTCATCAAACTGTATGAGGTATCACTGTACTGTTAGCATGTCAGCATCCCTATGGAAGCCTTGGTTCTTATGGACGCACAGTCTACGATGAATTTTCTTAATATGTTTATAAAATTCTTGGCTGGAAAGATATATATTTTCAATATAAGATACATCTTATATTTATATTTACAAATATAGAATATATGTCCTTTGGAAATACAATAAGATTAAAATTTAAATATTTAAAATTAAATTTATAAATAACATTATATCTGAATCTAATTATTGATGAATTAAATTCTATATTTTAAAATTGTGTGGTGATGAATTATTAAAAAATAAATAAATAATATATTGAAGCTTTTACGTTGAAATCGTTTTTACGATATCAAACAAGAATTTTATTTTTTTGATAGTTTCAAATGGCTCTGAAACGACAAGCCATTTATTATTAATTAAACTGAATAAATTAAATTTGTACAATATATTTTGCAGTTGAAATCAAAGTTAATGTTTCAACTAAAGTGGTTTCTAATTTTCCCGCACGTGTATTAATTTCAAAATGAGATATAATATTTTGAAATAATGATAAGTGAGTAATCATTTTAAATATTAGAATATTTAAAAATTTTCTCTTTTAATTAAGGTCTTGCCTAGATTCGAATGGCTCTAATATTTACATTTCAGAAATATGATATTTTTATAAATGAATCCAAACCTTCTCTGCCAAGTTTAGGAGGAATTTTTCTCAATTTTTTAAAAAAAAAATCTCCGAAGACGATTCTTAACTATCAAACCAAGCATTAAAAAGAAAAAGCTTGCCGCTGAGCTAACAGTGCGGCTCTGAACAGATTATCACAGACAAAATCTAGACGAAGTTAAGATGAATTTATTAAAAAATTAAAAGGCGCACCGAATATAATAAGGTTAGAAGGACCGGGAAGGAGTTGTGTTGGAAAAATTCTTTGCTATACGGGCATTTACTTCTATTTCTACCCGATAGAAAGTTTATTATAATTTTTAGTACGTTAAAAATTTAAAAATTATAAATTTTAATATATGAATTTAACGAAATTGATAATTTTTATTAAATATAAATAAAATATATATTATATTATAATTTAAATTTAGTTTATAATATAAATTAATTTTATATTAGTATTTTTACATTATTCTATTATTAAAAGTTATTACACCACAAATCACAAATTTACGGAACATCAAATTTAAAGTCATTATAATTATAATAAGGGAAGAATTTTTCGTTCCGCTGGGTCATATGGGAAGATGATGTTTCGAAAACTCAAAAAATATACATATATATGTAAAAAGTGGACCCCTTTCTACTCATAGTCAGTCTACTGCTATTACCTCCTACTGCTGCTCCAAAAAGACACACAACCTGCTCTGGAATATATGTGTACACATAAAATTTCCGCCATTACAGAGAAAGAAACAGTGCCTTCACTAGCTGGCTCTAGTTGCTTTGCTCTTGTGCCGCTCTCTGATATTTCTCGTGATTAGCATTTCAACCTTTTCTCCTCTCTCTCTCTCTCTCTCTTCATTCATTCGCTTTCCAACCCATTTCTACCCGCACCACTCGCTTTCCCAGTTTCTCTCTGTCTCAAACCCTAGAGAATTTCTTCTTCTTCTTCTTCTTCTTCTTCTTCTTACCCTTCACGCCGCTCTTCTTTGGTAGGTTTGGACTGTAAATTTTTTGACTTTTGGGTTTTGGGTCCTCGATCGGAGCAGTATTTAGCACCTTTGATTTTGTTTCAGGTAACTTCTCCACTCTCTCTCCTTCTAACTGGTGAATGTTTATATCTTTTCTTCAGTTTTTTTTCCCTTTATGTTGTTAATTTTGACTTTAATTTCCGTTTTGGTGTGTGGTTTCTGTAATCTGATTTGGCAGTGTGATTATAAATTTCTCCGTTTTTTTTGTTGGCCTTTTTAATTCTCAAGCTCGCTACCAATTTCCATGAGGAGTAAAATTAGTCCTGTATTTTTTGTCGGGTTTATTTCCTTCGCTATTTTTAAAAATTATCTAGCTCATTCATTTGCCCATACAGTTGAACAGGGTGATATTTTGAATAACTCTAATTCTAAATAATGACTAGGATTTGCTCTAATTCGCACGTTGTGGTAACTTACAAGGATCCAAATGACAAATTTTACATTCTGGACATATGGTGTTGAGCGCCTTACTTGTCCAAGAGGATTTAGGCAAGAAAAAGCTTCATACTATCTTTTTGTTCCTTCCTTAACACCTCTCAATTGTTCAGCATGGAGTTTTAAATGGGGGACTGGATTTACTTGTTGCATGGTTATATTATATGCACCCAATACTTCTATCCCTTGATTTGTACTGTATCTTGTCTTAAACTAACACGATACACGGCAAAAATGTCAGGATTTGGATGCTTCATTTCGTGATCGACAAAGGCACTCTAGTCTGTCTATCATATCTGCTGAGGACTATGACTGAGGAGGAATATGCAGGATGCCTTGTGTGGTTTCCGACTTCTGTGCTACTCTCTCTTCTTGACTCATCATTAGAAATGGGTTAATATTCAGTTGGCAGGCTTTTACGTGTCTCCTCGTATATATTTTCTTTCTTTTTTGATAAAATACGTCTTACAAAATGGATACATCAACCAGTACTTGTGAGATTGTGGAATCAAGAGAAGAGATACATTCTGACTTCCGAATAGATGAAAAAGCTGAGAGTAGTTGTAGCCAGAGATCAGGAAAAAAGTATTCCATAGAGGATGATATCAATCGTCTTTTCCAAGCTATTGACATTAAAAATTCAGCTAGAGGATTTGGCACTCCACGTTCGGAAAAGAGTGCTCTTAAAAGGCCAATAAAAGTCAGTTCATCTCAGGCATCAGGAATAGGGATCTCAGAGCCTGTAAGTTTGAAGCAAGCTCTCAGAGGATTGTGCATCTCTCAGGCATCAGAGATGGCTGCTTTGAAGCGATTATCAAAGCCATCCACTTCATCAAGAGTATCAGAAGCTGGAAATATCAAAAGATTGTATACTGCAGTGGTAGATGAGGGCAAAGGAAACCTGGTTGAAATCTCCCTGGTGCCAGAAATACCTGCGTCTTCTAATAAATTGTCCAGAGAAGAGATATCTAGTTCACATGCTCATCATTTGACTTCATTGGTTGATGCAACAAACCCTAAGGCAATGACAACCAAGTTAACATCCCAAGATCAGACTGTTCCTCTACCACCAGAGACTGAGACTGATAAGTCAATCACCGGGAGTGGAAAACCAATAGTTATCAATTCACTATCAAGTACTTGTGCTACAGAGGAGGTACCAGAGGCTAAGATAGTCTCAACTTCCTCAAGCAAAGCTTCTCGCAGTTCCTCTATGCCTAATTGCAGGCAGGAAGCAAAGTTACAATCTGCAGCTTCTCCACCTAGCTCTAGCTCTGGTGGTGGGGTGGACAAATCCAAAAGCAGTAATACATGTTTGGCAAAGCCAATCTTCAGGAACAAAAGCTTCCTTAAGAAGAAAGTAAAACAGGACTTGGGTTCTGCCTCAACCAGCTCCACTCCATGTACAAGAAAAGTTGACAATGATTTGGATCCTAGTGCAAGTAATTTGGACAGGGAGACGAGCAATTTTGATTTGAAGAATGGAATGAAAGAAGGTGAGAAACAGTCTCCCTGCAGTTCAAGTCATAGCATCGAAGTCAATTCAATTAATGTTGGCATGGATTCAAATAAACCTGGGCTATCTTTGAATTGCAATAAGAGAAAGCTTTTAGTGACAAAAACTGATGAAAAGTCGAGATCAAAGGAAAAGGGGGAGTTCTCACAAAGCTCAAAAAGTAGCATTGGTGAGTATAGTAGTAGCACAAGCATTAGTGAGGAGAGCAATCTAAGTGGGTCTAGTCGCAGTGGCCACCGGCCTCACATGTCAAAACACTTGAGATGGGAAGCTGTTCGTTCGGTTCAGCATCAGCATGGTAACTTAAGTTTGAGGCATTTCAAGTTGCTTCGGAGGCTTGGATGTGGGGACATTGGAACCGTTTATCTTGCAGAACTTATTGGTACAAGCTGTCTTTTTGCTTTGAAGGTGATGGACAATGAATTTTTGGCAAGTCGGAAGAAAATGTTCAGGGCCCAAACTGAAAGAGAGATCTTGCAGATGCTGGATCATCCTTTCCTTCCTACGCTTTATGCCCATATTACAACAGATAAGCTCTCTTGCTTGGTTATGGAGTATTGCCCAGGTGGAGATTTGCATGTGCTGCGTCAGAGGCAACCCTACAGGAGTTTTTCTGAACAAGCGACAAGGTAGAGTTTTTTCAGAATTTTTTTATTTTTATTTTTTTTGGGGCATTTGGGAGGGAGGGAGCTCCTTTTCTCTATTGCATATGTCCTCAGTGTTACTGTAACCGCCATCAATCATTTTATGTGCTGAAGCCAAGATGCTATTGCATTTCCAGGTTTTATGTTGCTGAAGTTCTCCTTGCTCTCGAGTATTTACACATGCTAGGTGTTGTATATCGAGATCTAAAGCCAGAAAACATTTTAGTTCGAGAAGATGGACACATCATGCTGACAGATTTTGACTTATCACTCAGATGTTCAGTCAATCCCACATTAGTCAAGCCATCTTCCCCAGATGTGGATCCAACAAAGAAGATGTCCAGTCCCTGTTCAGAGACCAGCTGTATACACCCTTTCTGTCTCCAACCTAATTGGCAAGTATCCTGCTTTACTCCAATTCTCCTATCTGCTGGAGCAAGATCTCGAAAGATGAAGTCTGACATAGCTGCTCAAGTTGGTCCACTGCCACAGCTTGTAGTGGAGCCAACTAGTGCCCGTTCTAATTCTTTTGTTGGAACCTATGAATACCTTGCTCCAGAGATCATCAATGGAAAAGCTCACGGCAGTGCTGTTGATTGGTGGACTTTCGGTATATTTTTGTTTGAGCTATTATACGGTAAAACTCCCTTTAAGGGTACAGGCAATGAGGAAACCCTGTCCAATGTGGTGTCGCAGAGCCTGAAGTTCCCAGATGCTCCCATGGTCAGTTTTCGTGCAAGAGATCTGATCAAAGGGTTGTTAATTAAGGACCCCGAAAATCGATTAGGTTCTGTAAAAGGTGCTGCTGAGATAAAGCAGCATCCTTTCTTTGAAGGCCTCAACTGGGCTCTGATAAGATGTGCTGTGCCGCCTGAGCTTCCCAAGTCCCGTGATTGGAGCGCACCATCATTGGCTTCACATAAGGAGAATACAAATGATTTAGAGGACACAGAAGATTGTGAGGAGTTTGAGCTGTTTTAGTTAGACTCTCCCTCTCCCTCTTTGACAGGTTATTTTGTTTCTGGTGCGAAGCAGGGGATTGATGCAGTTCACTTGGTTTCTAAACCTTTGCCTTCCTTGTAACAATATAGTTTTATAGCGTAAATGTTATTCAAACATGGTGACATATAGATAGATTAATACATATGTTTATACTGCGTTAGAAGTTGAAAATCCACATGGTATCACTGCCTTGCTGGCTTTTTCAATCTTTGTATGATTGTAGCTGCAAGTTTTCCCCATTTTTCTTCAGTCTTCTTTTCCATGGTCCCGAGCCTGTTCTCTTTTTTATCTTCTTTGTCAGCCTATTCCAGTTTACTTGTTGAAGTTGGATTGTTGGTCAAAAAAATTTGAACGTGCTATAATTTTTGTGAAATTTTTCCATACTTGTGTAAATTTTTTTTTGAAAGTGTATTTTTTATATAAAAAATAAAAATTTGTTAAAAATGTAGCGTAATTTAGTTAATGGATTTATGTGGGGAGGAGAAGGATATGTTGCGTTTTTTCATACATTAAATGGATTATACTGAGTTCTACATTGTTTTAGGTTAAAAAATATTTAATTTAATGGCTCATAATTCATCAACAAAGTCAACTCACATTTTTCATACATATATTTAGTTTTACTCAATGTATAATAAAATTAGATAAAAATATTCATTCTCAAATAAATAGATATTTATCTGATGCATTTTAGTCAAATTAAATCTAGTGTTCACACATTTTTCATACATATTTAGTTTTACTCAATGTATAATAAAATTAGATAAAAATATTCATTCTCAAATAAATAGATATTTATCTAATGCATTTTAGTCAAATTAAATCTAGTGTTTAATGGTTTGGGTCTAAATGTAACCATTAAATATTCAAAGGATTTTGAATTCTTTTTAATATTATATTAGATTCATTAAAATATATATTAAATTTCAAAAATACTTTAGTACAATTTTTTATTATATTTATAAAATATATGGATCTATCTTTTATAAATATTTAATAAATTTTAAATCTCCCTCGATTATTATATTAAAATTACGTAAATAATATATTTTATAATTAATCTATTGTTACATGAATATCAATATTTAGAATAAATAATTTTAAAATATTTAAATTCACATTAAATTATAAAATATTTTTAAATAATATTTTATTTATTTTATAATATCAATTTGTTAAAAATCTTTGCAAATTATAAGTTTTTTTAAAAAGTCACAACGCTCTTCATATAAAATTATTTTTTATCCTAAAAGTTTTATAAAACTTGTTAAAAGGAGTCTAAATGAGATATTGTTGGTGTAATATTTTTTACATTATCGATGAGTAAGAAAAGAAAAGAAAAGATATATTAAAAAATAATATATTTAAGAATTTAAATTTAATATATTATCAATATAAAATATATTATTAAATAAAAAGAATACATGTCATTTAAAAAATAATAATTAAAAAAATTAATTTATACTATTGATAGATTAAACTTAAACCTTAAATTTTAATAATTTTATTGATATTATAATATATAAATAAATAATAATATTAAATTAATTCATAATAAATTAAATTTGAATTGTTAAAGCGATTTGCACCAAAAAAATAGCTCTAAAAAAAATTTATTTGTGGCGTTCTGACTAACAGAACAAAGAGACCATCCCGCAGCAGCAGATCGAAGAAAATCCATCAACACAGGGCCAAGCCGGCTAGCAGGTTCTACGTTCATTGGATTTCGAAGATTAGCAAACTTTAACGAATGTCATCATCGATTTTGAGTATGTCTCCGCATTACAGCTCCACCCTTTCAGGGGGAGAAACGAGAACACTGTACACTAAAGCAGGGAACCCTTCCAATTTACGGTTTTGCCACTGCTCTCAACTCCTCTCCCCAGAAGTTCCTTCTTCACTATCTCGATACCTTCCTCTGGGAAACTCGAATCTTTCAGTGGTTTCCTGCAAAACCGACTTCCCTTCTCCATTTGGGTGTTCCATTAGGGCATCGATGGCTTCTTCTGCTCCACTCACTGGCACTGAGATGGAGACGCAGCCATTCTCTGTGCTCTTTGTGTGCTTAGGCAACATTTGCAGAAGCCCAGCTGCCGAAGGAGTCTTCAGAAACTTGGTGAAGAAGAGGGGTTTAGATTCCAAGTTCAAAATTGACTCTGCCGGCACCATTGATTACCATGAGGTGGCTATATGCTCTTATAATCTGCTATCGTTTACTTTGCTCCCCTAGTTAATTATTATGTTCATTGAGAGAGAGAGAATCTAAAATTTTCTGATCTTTTTTGTTGCGTTTTAGTTAAATTTTGTCAGTAATCAAGAGTTTTTGGTTCCCAGAAATTTAAATGCCCGAAATTTTAAAGCTTATTTTTTGGAATGTTGATGATTTTTAAGGGAAATGAAGCAGACCCCAGAATGAGAGCAGCCTCAAAAAGGCGAGGAGTTGAGATAACCTCCATTTCTAGGCCAATCAAGCCTTCTGATTTCAGGGATTTTGATCTCATTCTTGCTATGGATAAACAAAATAGAGGTAGGCTCCGCTGTGGAATTCTAGAGCTCTCTTATTATTATCATTTTTCATTTCTCTCTATTATTTCATCATGATCATGAACAGAGAACCGGTCGTCTTGTTTTATAATTTATTTATTTAATCCCTTTATGTCTCTGCTTTATTTAGCAATTAGCATTGTTGTTCTTTGCCGTAGAGGACATATTGGAGGCGTTCAATAGATGGAAATCTAGAGACAGTTTACCAGCTGATGGACATAAGAAGGTTGACAATAGCATAAGAGCCATTGGGTTTGGGGTTTCTGAATATTTTAACCTTTTCAATATCTGGTCTTACTTGAATATTGATGAAGCAGGTTAAATTGATGTGCTCATATTGTAAGACCCACGATGAAACTGAAGTCCCCGATCCTTACTATGGTGGACCGCAAGGGTTTGAGAAGGTAGTATGTACAATTGATTCAGTTTGTAGGTTGAAGGATGAAATGGAACATCATTTTCTATATTGACAAACCAAACTGTCTTTTGAGTGGGCAATTTTAGATTGTCCGACACTGCAACTGTCTTTTTTGAAATACAACTTTTTCTGCCATTGTAATGCATAGTTTATTGCCATGTAATTGGTAGTTGAAGCTTTCTTCGTGGTTTTATTTCACTGTTCCAACCTCAGTTTCCAGAGATATGCGGAAACAATTTGTAACAATTTCTAGGTTATCATTTGTATGGCAGGTGTTAGATTTGCTTCAAGATGCTTGTGAATCATTACTGGACAACATTTTGGCGGATAATAAGCATATACAAGAATCCTAATACTTGTCAGAAGATCCAAACTGAGGGCAAAGATTAATAAATTTAATGTGGGGATTCGCCATCTTAAATCCTTTTACTTATTATCGTAAACTTCTTATGGTTCTTCTTGAATGATTTGAATCATGATTATGAATTTCGTTGTTCCTTCGTCATGTTGAATGATTAATAATGGCAGCCATAAGTATTCAGATACGAGGAATTATCATCATAGGCCATTCTTTACCTTTGCTTCTGATATGAGCATGACAGGTCACTTCTGTGAAATACATCGTCAGAGACATACTAAGAGGCGGCAGTTACACCGTCAGGACATGGCTAAATGGGAGACATGCATCTACCGTTTTCAAGCAAATTAAGGGGCGCAGTCTAAGGTGTCAAGGGCAAAAACCGGCGTTTAGGAACTGAGTGACATGGCATCATTGTGGCCGTGGATATCTTCATCAGTATTTTCCATACGTTCATTTTAAGATGTGGTTGTATGAACATTGAAAATGTGAAAGAAGGCTACATAATTTATGGTATTTATGAATAGGCCTCCAGCTGGAGGACTGGACTTGGTTGTCCTGTTAGCAAAGGGAGTTCCAAATTTGACATTTTAGGATACGTGGGTTCTAGCCTGTCAATGCATAGTTCGCACATCGCTGACATTGATGTGTTGAGAAAATGATGGGTAATGACCAGTGAAATAAAAAGGACATTGGAGACGCTAGTGAAAAGTCTTATGCAGTAAGCCGATAACACGACGTTGGACATTGGATTAGCCTCTACAAGGGCAGACAATTTTAGAGATTTGTAACGGCAATTGAAGGGGAATATGCTCGAAGGAAGAAGAACCAAAGGGTGATGAAAATCGCATTTTTAGTTTAGTTTTGAATTTTAACAAATTAAAATTATAATTGATGGCGTGTTATTATGTTAGAATCAAAAGTTAGAAATCGAGTTGGGTTGAGATAGCAGTGATTTAATTGAATGGAATATGGTTGTCTCAGCTTGTTTCCATTTTATATTCGACGAAGTGCCTCAGGCCAGTCAAACAGTTGTTACATAATTTATACATTGCAATTATTTACAATTTATTGTTGGAAATTATCTAGTGTTTCCTTGTACAATGCATTATTGCTATAGCAATTTGACGATTTACCACACCGATTAATTCATTTTGGGAGGCAGCTTCAAACTTAAGACTCCAAAACGACCTCAATGTTTTTAACTTGGAGAGAACCCTGCAATCATAAACAAAACCTTTCTCAATGGCTCATTGCCATCCTGCAAACATTATGGTTGACATGGCACCTTCTCAGCTTTTGGGCCTAGACGTCGGGGGATAGTATGCTATTTGACAAATTAATTGGGCAAGACCTGAAATAACTTTATTATTGACAAGTTTTACCCATCGCCAAATCGTCTTTTGCCATCTGGCCTGGATTCCAAAACCCATTTTTTTCTTAAGGTTCTAAAGTTGCTTGCAATACATATTCACACAACACCCAAATTTTTTTATATTTTAATTATATCATATGTTTTTAATTATATTTAATAAATAAAAAATATTATAAATTTTTATAATTGTCAATTGAAATATCAAATTTTTAATATGTATAAATTTTATAAAATTAATATATTAATAATAAAATTAATAATTATTCTTTATTTATTAGGTATAATTAAGTATTTGTAATATAATTGAAGCATATAAAAAATCTCCATCACACCCCCTCAAAGGAAAAGTAGTTGGACAGGTTTGCAGCAAGCAATGCCGCTGCAACGCTCTAAGGTTTTCCTGGTAAGAATAGACATGAAAAGGTGGAAAGAAACCAACATAAATATAATGATTGGTTACTCATGGCTGATCAAATTATATACTTTAAAGTGAAGATTGAGTAATGCGAGTGTTCTAAATGGGGAAGATCGTCCCAACTCCCAAGTCCTAACAGAATGATATGCTAGAGTTTGTAAATATCTAGCTTGCTGTCAGGAATTAACCTAATCGATCAGGCTTGCAAAATGCCATTTGTGCAAAATGGAATCTTTCGTAGCTATACTACACCCTACCCACAAACCTTAAAAAAACCAAAAGAGAAAGATAAATTTTGGTTGCTCTTTGTGGGATATCTGATGTATTAACAGATGTCGTGAACCTTAGGTCTCAAACAATGTATATGTCTTCTTGCGACCACAGAGGACTATGATGATAGTTAAGATTTAAAAAACGATCCACGGTCATAATATTATCTGAAGTATTGTATTTTCAGGATAAATTATATCTACAATTTTTCATAATTTTAAATTATTATAATCGTAATTTTTTTGCATTCGTTCATATTATAATACAACCGCAATTACAATTTAAATTTATAAGTGATACTAATAATCAATAATTAATAAATTAGTAAATATTAAATAGAACACAAATTACCATCACAGCGTTAAGTTGGAATTGCTTGTGTTGACGTCCCATGGTAGCCAGGTAAAACATTCAATCAAATTGGTTCAGCATTCATCAAATATATGTAAAAAATTAACAAAACATTGGGAAGTAAAGGATGAATGAGCAAAAATATTTCACAATCAGGATGTGATATCAGCCTTTACAAGATGAAATCCCAGATTCTACCCCCAAAGATTAAGAATAAATGCCTAAGAACTAGTAAACTTTGTAACAGCCTTAGTGCCTTCAGAAACAGCATGCTTTGCAAGCTCACCAGGCAGAACCAATCTCACAGCAGTCTGAATCTCCCTCGAAGTAATAGTAGGCTTCTTGTTGTAACGAGCGAGTCGCGAAGCCTCTTGAGCCAGCTTCTCGAAGATATCATTGATGAAGCTGTTCATGATCCCCATAGCCTTACTAGAGATCCCAATGTCAGGGTGAACCTGCTTCAGCACCTTGAAGATATAAATCTTATATGTCTCTACGCTCTTCTTTGCCTTCTTCTTTTTCTTATCGGAACCGCTCTCCTTTGGGACCCTCTTCTCAGCACGCGGCTTCTTCTCTGCTGGAGACTTGTCGGCAGTCTTTTTCTCCTCGGCAGGCTTCTTCTCAGCTGGTTTTTTCTCTGCCTTGGCCATTTTCAGAAGTGGGTAAGGTAATGAATTCGCAACTACGATTGATACTGGGGCTGCAGGAGATTTGAAAGTACACAGTATTGTGGGAGAAAGTTTCGATTTATATAGAGGCAGAGGCGGAGAGATGTGATTGGATGAATGGGAGAGGTGCAGATTGATGGTGTGGACGGTTGGATTTTCGCTTCCAGCATTGGATGGAGACGATTGATTTAATTCTGTATTTCTGTGAATTTTTTTATCTCGAGGGTGCAGATGGAGGCGCGCTTTCCGAAATTCAAAAAGACTGGGATGGGATTGAAATGTATTGAATGAGTTAAGATAATTATGAATTAAGTAAAAAATCACAAGGTATTATTAATTTATTTATAATTTATAATTTAGTATAAAATTTTAATTAGATTATGAATGATTTATAAATATATGATTAATAAGATTCATTTATTAATTTATTAAATTATTATTATTTTAATTTTTATTATTTTTATTAATATTATTTTTTATCATTATATTTTATTTACCGCCATCATTTTAAAATAAAATTATCTATTCGAAAATTTAAACTAAACTTATATTCCTTTTTTAAAAAATTTTAATTTTCATTAATTTTTATAATTTAAACATTATTTTTTAATATTATATTTATTGAAATTAAAATTTTAAAAAAATACGATCATTAGATCAATGAAATTAAAGCTCATAAAAAATTTATAGTTAAATTATGTGTTTGAGAATTACATGACGAATTATTATGTATATTTAGCATTACTTTTCTAAATTTGTTACCTTAGCGATATACCAATATAATCATGGAAACAAACTCAAGCACATGCATTATTTTCAATAAAATTTGAATAATATCTCTTATAATTTTAATTAATAATTTATATTTATATTTTCTCTTTTGGAAGTAATATTGTAAGAAAAGTATTAATAAAATTTTAATTAATTAAATCAAACCAAAATGACCTTCATTGAACCAATTCTGGAAACTCAAATTATTTAACCATCTTTTTAAAATTATCTTTATGATGTTCTTTTAAAAAGTAATTAATACCATTAAAATCATTTTAAATTTAATTTTTATATAATGTAGAAATAAGATTAATACAAGTAATGAGATATATTTTTACTTTATTTATATAAAAATTAATATTATCACATATATAAGAATTTAATTAATATCATTAAATTTAGTATTTTTAAATTTAATTTTTACATAATATAAAATAAAATTAATATAAGAGGTTAAATTTTATTTTATTTTCTTTAAATGAAAATTAATACCATCACATATATAAGAATATTATGATAGCTTATTTAAAGATATATAATTTTAAGATATTTAAATTTATATTAAATTATTAATATATTTTTTTATGAATTAATTAGTAAAATATTTTAATAAAATATTTTTTATTTATAACACTGATTTATAAAATATATGAATTAGTTTCTTTTATATATATATATATATATATATATATATATATATATATATATATATATATATATATATATATATATATATATATATATAAATGGATAAATAGTTATATATAAGTTAACTCATATTAATTCTTATTTGATTGGGTAAAAAATGACACAATCTATTTTAATTCTAAAATTGATATAAATAGTTATGAATGTATTAAAATAAGAGTGGATATAAATGGATAAATAAATATGGATTACAATCTTTTGTTCTAAATCTTGAATCATTTAAAATCAAACCCTACAGCTATGTGATTTAGGATTGATTTTCAACTCAGTATTTTAGTATTAGGATCCATATATTTTTTAAAAAATACACGTAATGAATTTAAAATATATATTTTTTAAATTATATATTTTTGCAAAAAAATAGTAAATTTTAGAATAACAATTATATTTTTATTTCTTTAAAAATAATAAAAAATGAGAGAATTTAGATAATTTTTAAAGGGGTGCATTTAATTAAATTTCTCAATTTATGCAACCCCAATGTATACGGAACAACTAATTGATATGATATAAATAATGAAAATAAATATAATAAATAAATTATAATATTATGTCAAAATGGATGGCTTTTTTTTCTTTCAATAAATAGTTTTGATTAATTGGACTATGATTAATTTAGTAATTATGCTCTGTTTACTATTTTTAAACTAATTTTTATTTTTGGCTTTTAAAAATAAAAATTTTTGTTTGGCAAATTATTTTCATAATTTATTTTAAAAGTTATAACTTTAAATGTACAACTTGAAAATAAAAATGAAAATAAATTTTTGATGTTTTTTAACTTTTTTACTTTGTATACTAGTTTTATAATTAGATAAATATTTTCTTATTTACTTATTCAGTCCTATTATAATATTAAAATTTCAATAATATTTTTATTTATATTTTAATAAATAAACTATTTTAAAATACAAGTAAAAGTAATATTGAGATTTTCAATACTATAATACGATTAAAAATATTTTCCTTGTATACATACCTACTCAAATTATAAATGTTTAAAATTGTAGCATTATAATACATACATTTTAAAGTTATCTCTTTTTTTTTTGGGAAGAAAAATACATTCACCTTTTCTGAAGTTTCCTTAAATTTTAATGAAATCACACAAATCTTTCCCCTTATTGTAAAACTTATGAGATCTTTCTTTAAATATAAAATATATTATACATAAATACGTCTTTAAAACTTTTTTAATAAGATAATAAGAAAAAGATGATTATAAATTTAAATCAAATAATAAATATTAATATAAGATATTTTGAACACTTTGTCATAAAAATATGTTAAGCTTTTAGAATTTAAATTTTTTTTATTTTAATAGCCTATTTAAAACACTAGAAATCTAAGGAAAAAAAGATAGTAAATTATCAAAATGAGTAAGATGAGAAATACTTGTAATAAATGTATTGGAAGTCTTAGTAAGAAAAAGCTTATTAAATTCTTGGGACTTATTTCTCAGCTGATTTTTTCTCAGCCCTGGTCATCCTCACAAGTGAATAAGGTAATGAATTCGCAACCACGATCGAAGCTCGGGCTGGAGGAGATTTGAAAGTGTACAATGTTGTGGGAGGAAGTTTTGGTTTATACATATAAACACGTAAAAGTGGAGAGATGTGATTGGATGAATGGGAGAGGTGCAGATTGATGATGTGGACCGTTGGATTTTCACTTCCAGAATGGAGGCGATTGATTTAATTCTGTATTTTTGTAAATTTTTTATTTCGAGGGTGCAAACTAAGGCGCACTTGACAAAATTCAAAGGGAATCGGATGAGACTGAAAATTGAAATACTATAGAAGTAATAAATAAATGAGTTAAGATAATTATAAATTAAGTAAAAAAAGATAAGATATTATTAATTTATTTATAATTTATAATTTAATATAAAATTTTAATTAAATCATGAATGATTCATAAATATATGATTAATAATATTCATTTATTAATTTATTAAATTATTAATATTTTATTTCTTATTATTTCTATTAATTTTTTTTACCATTGTATTTTATTTATCATCATCATTTTAAAATAAATTTATTCTATTAGAAAATTTAAATTAAACTTGTATTCTTTTTTAAAATTCTAATTTTTATTAGTTTTTGTGATATAAATATTATTTTTTAATATTATATTCATTAAAAATTAAAATTTTAAAAATCAAATACAGTCATTAGATCAATTAAATTAAATTTGATAGAAAAATTTATATTTAAATTATGTGTTTGAGAATTACATGATGAATTATTATGTATATTTAGCATTACTTTTCTAAATTTGTCAACTTAGCAATATACCAATATAATCATGGGAACAAATCCAAATGCATGTATTATTTTCACTTTAAAATAAAATTTGAATAATATATCTTATAATTTTAATTGATAATTTTTATTTATATTTTTCTCACTTTTGAAAGTAATATTGTAAGAAAAATAGTAATAAAATTGTAATTGATTAAATCAAACCAAAATTACCTTCATTGAACTAATTCTTTGAAACTCAAATTATTTAACCATCTTTTTAAAATTATTTTTATGATGTTCTTTTAAAAAGTAATTAATACCATTAAATTTATTTCTAAAATTAATTTTTATATAATGTAAAAATGAGATTAATACAAGTGATGAGATATATTTTTATTTTTATATATGAAAATTAATATCATCACATATAAAAGAATTTAATTAATATCATTAAATTTAGTATTTTTGAATTTAATTTTTATATAACATAGAAATAAAATTAATACAAGTGGTTAAATTTGAATTTATTTTCTTTAGATGAAAATAAATACCATCACATATATAAGAATATTATGATAGCTTATTTAAACATATATAATGTTAAGATATTTAAATTTATATTAAATTAGTAATATATAATTTTTATGAATTAATAAGTAATATATTTTAATAAAATAATTTTTATCATAATATTGATTTATAAAATGTAAAAATTAGTCTCTTATATATATATATATATATATATATATATATATATATATATATATATATATATATATAAAAGTTAATTCATATTAACCCTTATTTGATTAGGTAAAAAATGACTCAATCTATTTTAATTCTAAAATTATTATGAATAGATACGAATGTATTAAAATAAAAGTGGATATAATTGTTAAGTCTAAATTTTGAATAATTTAAAATCAAACCCTACCACTATATCTTGTAAGATTGATTTTCAACTCAGTATTTTAGTATTGAGATCTGTACACTTTTTAAAAATTACATGTGATGTGTTTAAAATATATATAATTTTTTTTTGAAATTATGGATTTTTGTAAAAGTAGTAAATCTTAGAATAAAAATTATATTTTTATTTTTCAAAAATAATGAAAGAGAAATGAGAGAATTCAAATAATTTTTTAAAGGGGTGCATTTACTTAAATTTCTCAATTTATGCAATCCCAATGTATACGTAACAACAATGGATGGATTGATATGAAATAATAATAAAAATAAATATAATAAATAAATTATAATATTAAGTTAGAATGGATGGCTTTTTTTTCCAATAAATATTTTTAATTAATTGGATTATGATTAATTTAGTAATTATGCTCTATTTAGTATTTTTGAAAATAATTTTTTATTTTTTTGCTTTTAAAAATAGAAATTTTGGTTTGAAAAATTATATTTATAATTTATTTTTAAAAGTTGTAACTCTAAATGTATAACTTAAAAATAAAAAATAAAGATATTTTTTTGATATTTTCTTAACTTATTTTTTATTTTGTATACTAATTTTGTCATTAATAAAACATTTTCTTATTTACTTATTGAAACTCTTTTTATTTTTTATCCTATTTAAATTGAAAATAAATTTTAAAAATAAAAATGAAAATAATTTCTAAAAATAAAAAATTCAAATACACCCTATATATTTAAGGATCAATCAATTATTGTTTATAGTCCTATATCCGGAAATATATTTAGTACTATCACAATACTAAGATTTTGATACTATTTTTATTTATATTTAATAAATAAACTATTCTAAAATATAAGTAGAAGTAATATTGAAATTTTCAATATTATAATAAGATTAGAAATATTTCCTTTGTATACATACCTTTTCAAATCGTAAATGTTTAAAATTACAACATTATGATACATATATTTTAAAGTTACCTCTTTTTTTATGAAGAAAAATACATTCTCCTTTCTAAAGTTTTCTCGAATTTTAGTGGAATCACACAAATTTTTCCTTTTGTTACAGAACGTACGGAGCCTTCCTTTAAATATAAAATAATGTTACACATAAACCCATCTTCAAAACTTTTTAATAAAATAATAAGAAAAAATGATTATAGATTCAAATCAAATAATAAATATCAATATAAGATATTTTAAATATTTTTTGATAAAATAATGTTAAGCTTTTAAAATTTTAAAAAAATTATTTTAATAGCCTATTTAAAACCCTAAGAATCTAAGAAGAAGAAGATAGTAAATTATCAAAATGAGTAAGATGAGAAATACTTATAATAAATGTATTATAAATCTTAATAAAAAAAGCTTATTAAATTCTTGGGATTTATTTGTGGTGAGATAATAAAAGAAAGAATTGAAATGTCTAAATAATTTTAATTAAAGAAATTGATTGGAAATTTATGGTTAAAGGATTCTTAAGAACTTAATTAGCAATATAAGAAGCCAATGGTAAATAACTTGAACTATAAGAATTAATAATGAGAAATAAATAAAAGACTAAGAAGAATTAGGAGGTTATAACACTCAATTGTCTCAAATTACCCATCTTAATAGCCAACCTTTTTTATTCTTTATAAAAGCCACTCATTTATTCCCCTTTCTCCTTATTATTCTTATTCCATCTCCTTACTATTCCTAACACTTCCAAACCAAAAAATGAAGAAAACTTTATCCTATCTTTATTCTTTCTCCTTACAATGTAAGAACCTTTAAAATTTCAACCTTTAAGATATAGGTTCCCTTAATTTTATTTATTTTCTTCTCTTTTGTTAAGTTATAATTTAGTTTTAGAGCAAGTTAGGCAAAATCATACCTTACCTAAGAACTTTGTTTTAATGCATAGAGGCTCCATTCACCTCATCTGTCACTATAAGCTTATTCCTTTAAGAGTTATAAGTAACATTTTGCTTAAGTTTTAGTTTAAATTCATTATTTTGTTTAAGTTTAAGTTTTTAAATGTTTTAAAGGAAATTATATAATATGTTGATTTGAGCTTTGAATTTGATGTTTTATTGATGAACTTTGTTATTATATGTTTTTAAAGGTTTTATAATAATGATAATGCATGATTAGAATGAGATATGAGGGTTGTTTGGAGCAGATGAATAATAATTTTATAAAAAAATTACATATTGCAAAGTTATAGTTGACTATGTCCAGTCACAATTGACATACTAGACTATGTTCCATTAGCATTATTCTTTAAATTGACATAGTGAACTATACATTTGACTTGTTAGGATTGGGAACCAAATAAGTGCAACAGAATTAATTGATCCCAATCAATGAATCCATTCAAAATGTTATGTTAGAATAAAGATTCGATCAATACTTTTCCGATGAGTTAAGGACTTGTTTGTTAATCACTTCTTCAACTTCCTTTCGATCGAAGACTCCAAGGTATCCACACGAACCTGTGAATCACCAGCAAACGTCTCACATCCACCAATTGGAATTCTCCACCTTTCGTTTTGCAGTGCTAGCTATGCCTTCCAAGGGTCTAAAAGAGCTGCTAGGTTTTTCTATGTTGGGGATGTGTGAATAATCATATATTATTATCCAACAAGCCTATTTAAATAAGTGCATAGAAAATCCTAACTAATTGGGCTTTGTTCCATGTATAATTATAGATTTATTATTAGGTCTTATGATTATAACATGGAATTCCCAAATATTAAGTCCAAACAATTTGGTCTATCAATTCTAAATTTACTAGGCTCTAAATGTGTGACCCTACAGGCTCTCATTACATTGATAATGATAATAAATCACATTAATGATCATAAATAATAAGTAGTGTTTAGCAACACATCATTATTATCTAAGTAATAAGAAAGTCAGTGATTCAATTGAACCTTTATATGTGATCATTATCTATGTCCTTTTGTCTTAGACATCTAGATTAAGCACGAGATATGGACCGTGTTATTCTTGTATAACTCAATCCAAAGGTTTCTTGATTCCTAAATAAGCTAACTGAAATAAATGTAATTGATATCCCATGTCAATTCACTTAAGCATGACCATGCATTTTCTTAGTCTTACTTAACCAAGGGGCCTACAGATATTGCTCGTGTTATATAGGAAGGACAAATTCCATCTTGATCACACAAATTCCTCCACATGATATGTGATATATCCAATAACTACCCTTACATTCACTCAACCACGAGTGACATAGAGTAGTATCAAAATATGAAACTCACATGTAAGAAACTTTGACGATCTCATGTCAAAGGACCATATTAATAATAATCAGTAAAAATCACTCATGACACTCATATAATGATCCATGTAGTGTTCTTAGGGTGGGTCGATCCAGTATACAAGTTCTCTAACTTGTACTCATGTGTAGATTTAATATCTTATATAAGTCACCACACATGCTACTCTTAACATATCAAAGTAACTTAATCCTCAATGATATATGACTAGGAACATTTAAGAATATAATTATTTTAAGGTTATTATCATAATTAAATATATTATGCAAACAATATATGTCTAAATATGATAATTGAAATTACCATTAAAATAATATGATTCAAATTTACAGTCATCAATATGATTAGTTTTAGGGCATATACACTAACATGACTATGCCTTGTTAGAACTAGCATATTAGATCATGTAATGGATATGTCCTATCAAAAGTTAAAATGGCTTTTTAGGTTGACATAATAAACTATGTAATGGATTATACCCTATCACAGTAGACTATGTAATGAACTATACCTTGACATAATGGACTACATAATGGGTTATTACCCTGTTTCTTCTACATAATTACATATTCAATGAATTAGAATGACATCATGACCTTTTCTTGATTTTAGATGAAGATAAATAGCCTTAATAATAATATTTAAATACAAAATGGAAATATGAACATGCTTATAATTACAAAATGAAAGAAAATACATGATTAAACTTGTTATGCTTTGAAAAGTTAAGAGTTAAATTTAATTGTTATATTTGAATTGATAAACTAGGCATGTTAAATGGATAAACTAGTTTGGACTGGACTAAGTCCACATACACTTTGATCTATACAAACTAGTATGTAAAGCCTATGAAGATATAGACTATTTTAAAAAGGTCTAGGATCAATCCATGAAAGTTTTGAACTAATCCCTTTTCAACTAAAAAATTTAAAAGAATTAAAGAGCAAAACAAGCATCAAATAACTATTATTCCAAAAAAGGAAACCATTTTTATTTTAATTTTTCCATATCATTTTATGAAAACTCAACTTTTATATAAATATCACTAAAATCCATCATCATATACATCATTCTTTATAGAGGAATACAAAGTGATAACATTAAGTTAGTAAAGTAAACAACTTACCTAGCGTATAGTTCTAAAAAAGGAATCTAAAAGATAAATTCAATGATTTTCAAATGTATCATATGTTAAGGTTTCTATAGAAACTTAAATCATATTAAAAAAAAGAGTATAAAGACTTAAGAAAGTTATAGAATCCTTAACCTAACAAAAATAAAGGCCAATAAAGAAAGAATGTAACAAAAGAAACATAGAAATTAGCATAACAAGTAGAAGCAGCATGCAATGAAGTCCAACTTAAAGTAATAACTTGAATTTATAAGTAAAATTGAAAACAAATTAGATTAAGAAATATAATATAGATAACGAATCAAAGTAAAGTGCTCATATTTAAGATGAAGAGAGTAGAGTAGCATTCATATTTTAGAAGTCAAAAAGTTAAGGATGAAGCAAACTGTACATGTTTGTGTGATTTTTGACCAAGTCTAACAAGATGAGGTGATTAGCAACCAAACTTTACAGCTCAATGAAGTTAGTGCAATGATTTAAGAAGGATTTATTTGAATCCTAGCAAACAATATGACGAAGGAAGTAATTAAGCACAAGTAAAGGCTAAAATGGGACTAAAAAGAAGTTTAGGGTTTTCAAATTGTATAATTAAGATAATTAATTGTAATTGGTTTCGGGTTTAAGTTTGATTGACAAATTTTGCATTTACTGGGTATTAGGTTGGACCGATTAGGTGAAAAAGAAAAAAGAAAAAAAAACTTAGATTAGCTTTTTAGGTTAGGTTAATACTTTTTTTCTTTTTTCAAGAAAATTAGCCCATAAACCTATCCACATCCATGTAATGCAAGTCCACCCAAACCACAATTTATACTAACTATTTCATTTTAGCTCGTGATAAAAATGGACTTAATTTTTCAAGGTCCAATCCATATACTTTAATCCTATTTTACAATCTTATGATAAACCTTTTATAGCCTTATTTGTGTATATGAATATGAATGAGTGTGTCAAGGATATGGAGTTGAAATGTTATTGTCACATTATAGACTATAAAATTGACTAGAATGATAATGTAAAGGTAATTTTACTTATTATTATTCCTTATAACTATATACTTTTATCATGTGAAATTTAATTTACATGAACTAGTATGCTAACTGAGGCATTATTTTTATATGCATAAATATAAATGTTATCTTGGTATTGTGATTTAAGTGCTAGTTGAGGCACTTATATTTATACACTGAATTTGTGTACCCATTTATAAGGGAATAAGACTAATCTAAAGGAATAAAATTAGGGTTACGAGGAATAAAACTAAAAGGAGTCATAAGAAAAGTTATTTAAATTGTTATATTTAGAGTCATTTTGATTACTTGAGTGAATGTAATATGATTAATTTATGGAATTATGGATATAGCCAATTGCATATGGAATGAAGCCCTAATTTGATACTTTTATCTTGGCAATAATCATAAAGGCTTTTACTATGAACAAATAAGCACATATTTTTAACATGCTTGGGGAACTGATAAGTAAGGTTAAATTTTAATCTCAACCTATTAACATATTAGCAGTATGAGAAATCTTTTATTTTCTTGTAAAAAAGACATTAACCTAGCATCTTTTAAACTACAAATGATTGAATTTTTTTATTTTATTATTTAATTTCTTTATTTTAAGTTAGAAAGACTACTTACTAAGTTTTAAGAAAACTCATTTTATTTTTCTCTTTTTTCCCTTTTATAGTGAAATTTTCTTTCAGGTACCCAACATTTATTGGTTAAGTTGGAAATGAACTCATGTCATGACCTAACCCTAAGGCACATGACTACCCTAGGAAGTCACTAAAAGTGATAACCTTCCAGGCTTCCTTAAACATGTCTAATGTAATGCTTCACATATAAAGATGATATATTACCAACAAGCATGTTGTATTTAAGAATTTGAATATAAAATTTACTAATGATTCAACGTGTAGTATTAATCTAACTATCCCAAGGCTTATTTTAGTGTAAAATTTTCACAAGTGGACTTACATTCATTCCATTTGATGATAGTTAAACCCCTAAGGAATATGATTTGCAGAAAAGATAAACACAGATAAAAGAAGGGAGTGTGTTTATTTGAAACACAATGAATAAATATTTAAGAGTTTACAAAACATAATGAATTTATGTTATAGAAACTTAAATTCACCTATGCACATGTGTGTTCATTAAAATGATTGAGTTTCACTTTAATTAACAACTATATCTTTGTACCTTTATTGGGGGAAAAGAGATAGCTTCCTTAATAAATAACTTGTAAAGTAAGAACAATATAAACAAACTCACACTATATTTAGTCTTAGTCATGAGCACATCATTGTTCATTCAATACTTTTTCTTTATCCATTGTTAATGTAAAATAATTACATGTATATTTACAATTTCACATATTTAACCATCATACAATAATAATATAAAATGATGAAAAAGTGAAAGAAAAAACGTGTAAATCCTATTGTGACTTTTAAGTGATCTTTATCCTGTCACAAACTTCATCTTTATACCTTTTGAGTCAACTATCCCTCATAAACTTGCATACAAACCTTAATGCATATATTTGCGCACAAATTCCAGTACTTTAATCATATCATAACATAATTTAGCCTCATCATGGCATAATTCTCATCACAATCAAATTGTTTATCACATTTCATTCATAATGAGTATAAGCTCATAATGTCACATTCATCATAAATTTATATGAATAACATATACCAGGCCATATATGGTTTACTATAATCAATTAATATTAAACCATGTAACATTACCATATAAGCACAAGAGCTTCAACTAGCATTTCACTTTTCATATTTCATTAGCAAAATTCACATTTTCAAAAATTCAAACATTTCATGCCTCTTGGCATGCTCATACAATTTAATTTATTCTATTGATAATATATATATCAATTCATCTTACAATATAACATAAGTATCTTAGTATCACCTTACCTATTAGTATGATCACATATTAGCAACAACATTATAATACAATTTACAATTCAACTATCACATTACTATATTACTATGCCTTATTGCATTGCTATTATTCATATATTTAACTTTCATTTATCACATACTAAATTATCTTTACCTTGGATAGCCTTAAGATATACCTTAAAATGGTTAAGATATACCATAATATGATATCTCCACTTAAACTTGGTATAGTCCTCTATATGATCATTTTAATTTTTAACTCTTGAATTATTTTTATGAGCAACTCAAAAATTACGAATTTATTATTCATAAAACTTGTTTGATAGGAGAATAGACTCAATTGACTTTTTATGAATTAGTTATTTACTTAAAATGGTTAAGATATGAAGCCATTATGACCTTTACAAATTAATCCCTTTATACTCAATTTTTCATAATTTAGAATTTTTTACCTTCATCCACTATTTTAACAATATTTCAAAGTATACATAAGATATTAATATGAAATTAATTCTATTTGAAAGTAGACTTAATGACATTTTCAATCATAGGTGTTTTGCTAAAGATAAGTGTAAGACAAAGAAGTTATCTCCCTTCAAAGTCAATATAACTATTTTATCCTAGCATTGTTGACTATATATAATATATTATTCCAGAAAGCAATTCTAGTTTTTAGAGTTAACCATTAGTACTCAGAGAACATCTTAGAGTCTTATAATTGACAATAACTTGGTTTCCATTAGGTTCCTTACGATTTTTCAATGTTCACTCTGTTGGTGTATGCCCTGAGAGCCAATTATAGGATGATTGTATAAGCATACATTGTATTATATTTTTATTATTTATATGAGGCATTTTTAAATTATTATTTCTCTGCGTTAAATAAATAGATATAGTAATTTATCCTTAGAGTAATCATTTCTTAAATAATACTCTTAAATGTCCCTAATCAAGTATCATTGTGAAAGGGATAACAATGATGCATAGAGACTAGTACGTTAGTTGATTGATATAAGATATTAAGTCAACACATAGGTACATGTTAGAGAACAATTGTACTGGACTAACCCGCCATGAGATTACTACATGGATCATCTTATGAGTGTCATAAGCAACTCTCATAGTGACAGTGACGCATATGGTCTTTTAACTTGAAGTCACCATGGTTTTCAACATAGTTAATTATATGCTTTAACATTGTCTAATGTTAACTTTAACGGGTTAACTTGAAGACAGTGATTGAGTATACTACTAATTATGTAGAGGAATATGAGTGATATAGATGAGTTTTTATCCCTCCTTCTAAAGGAGCGATATCTATGGGCCCCTTGATTGAGTTCAACTATGAAATGTATGGCCATGCTCAAATGAGTCAACATGTGATGTTGATATCATTTGCTTCTTTTTGGTCAACTCATGAATCAAGAAACACAGAGATCGAATTATAAAGAGGATGACACTTTCCATGCCTTGAGTTTGATCTAGATATCTAGGATAAAAGGGGACTTGATTGCGTAGTCACTGAAAGGTTATGTCAGATCACTGATATTCTCATTACTTGGGTAGCAATGATGCATTACTAGATGTCGCTTATTGTTTATGATTCTAAAATATGATTTTAGGATCATTATCAACGTGATGGGAACCTATTTGGTCACACACAAAGAACGAATCAAAATTGGAATTGGAGCAACATAATTAGAAATTCTAGTTAGACTATAATTTCTAATTAATGAAAGGACCAATTAGATTGAGCCCTTTTGTTAATGTTATATTGCTTAGGGGCCAATTATTAATTAAGTCGTAATATTGGACCTAATTAATAATCAGCCAATAACACTCACCTCTCATTAGGGTTTTAATGGGTGTCTATATATATAAGATGCTATTCACGTTCAGATGAATCAACAGATTATTTGGGAGGCGTTTTGAGAGAAAAGAAAATAGGAGACCCTAAACACCCTAGTTTGCTAGCACAAACTTGAGAGGAGAGAAATTCCATCTAACCTATCATTTGGCTGGAGATTTTGAGATCATTCTGTGTGGATATCATAGAGGTGCAGCCACATTAAACGCTGCACTGGTGATCTGATCTTCTAATTTCTATTCCGGTTCGTGATTTGGAGAGCAGATTAGATTAGAAAATGGATAGAAGTAGATTAGATTTGCTATGTAGCGGACAGAAGATTTTTACCGAAAGGTATAAAGCCTAATCCCTAATCTATGGCGTCATAAATTCGTATGGATCCTTAGTGAAAATCGTGCAAAATTTTTATTTCGCTGTGCATGTATGATGTGCAATTTCCAGCACACTCAGCATTTACATCATTTTTAATATATTTACACTTCCACTAATCCATATCAAATCACAAATACTCATAAATAATGCAACATTAATGCCAATTCTAATATCAAAACCAAATTAAACACAAATTATTACTTTTCTTATATAATCAAATAAAATCATAAATTTGAACTCAAATCAAATAAAACCATCTTAATTTTCTAATTAAAGTTAGGATGCGTACTCACTTAGTATAGAAAAATATTTAGGAAGTTAGGTTTGATATCCATTGGTCTCTATCACCAAAATTTTTAAAGATTCCCAATTGGGGTTCAATTTTTTCCCTTTTAACCAATTACTTTAATTCCTTTAAATTTGAAAAAAAACTATGAAAAATCTAATTGTTATGAAAATCTTACCATGTTTAAATAAAGGATTTGAAGAAAATTAACTCTGTTGATAGCTTGATTTAGAAAGGAGATGAAGAAAAGGAGAAGGACATGAGAGAATAAATGAGTGGGGGTTTGAAAGGAGTGAAAAATGGAGAATTGTGACACTTAGGGGCTAAAGTTTGCTTCATAAAAAGGGTAAGGGTATTTTCATTAATTTATTTTAAAACTCTTCTATACTCAGATCTTCATCTCTAATCACTCATAACCTTTAAGGGCCGTTTGTTTCAAGTTAATTACAAAAGGAAAATAGAATGATAAGTTTTCATTCTTTTTGTATATGTTTAATTTAAAAAAAAATCATTCTATTTTTCTTTAATGAGACCTTCCTAAATAAGGGGATGATGATTTCCCTATAATTTTTTAGAGATTTCAATTCGTTCATTCTAGATTTTGAGTTTATCTTTTTTAACATAATAATAATGATAATAAAAAAAATAATTTATTATTATAAAATAATAATAAAAATTAAAAATAATTATTAAATAATAATTAATAATATCAATCACAAAGAAATAATAATATTAATGAATAATAATAAATAATAAAAAATAAAATACAATTAATAGTGATAATAATGCTAATTAAATAATAAAAAATAATCATATAATAATTATAATAATAAATAAAATAATTAATAATAAAATTAATAATAAAATAATATTAATAAAATATTAATAATTATAAAACTAAGAATATTATAATTAAATAAAATAATAAATAATAAAATATTAATAATAATGATAATAATATTCATAAAATAATTACAATAAACAATAGAATAATAATTATAATAATGCAATAGTAATTATTTGAGAATCTGATTCCTTTCTTATTTGAACCAAATAAAGCAAGTAATTATTGAGTATTTATTCCCTTTCCCCTATTTCTCTTTATTGAATCATTTTCTTTTTTTTCTAATTGAAACAAATGACCCCTTAATTCCTTTATTTAATACTCTTTTGCCCAGTCAAATCTCTTATTTTTAACCCATTCTAATCATTTATTTCTATTTATCCAGAAGTTCTATTCATCACTCCTTTAATTAATTGATTCTTTTTTTTAATATCCTCTTCATATTTCCTTTATGAGTATTTATTCTTTTCATATAAGATTTTTATTTTAAATTTTTACCATAATTAATTAATTAATCATTCATCCGTTCCTTCTCAATAACTTGCTTGATAATGTTGGCATTGAGGTAAGTCCTATGTGATAATTAAGTTATATATTTATGAAAATAAGTTGATAAGTATAGATTGCATTCATTTAAAATTAATTAGAATACCATCACTTCTTTGAAAAAAGTGCATCATTGCATGTGGGTCAGGTTAACAGGTAGTTATTCATAGTGATTTTTTATGTTAGTCACTTGTTTGAGGATGAGTCATGATAAAATATCTTTGATTAAGCTCAAACAATTAATATATGACTAATGAAAAAGGTAAATTTTAATACAATTATCATAAATAGGTTTTTAATTCTTTGAATTTAACCATTGCAAATCTTTGATAATAAAATACTTAAATTATCATATTACAAATTTTGTTTATATACCCATGTTTTGAATAGTAAAAAAAGAATAATTTAATTCATTTGAAAATGTATTTATATATAAAATTATTCATAATTGTAATTTTAAATTAATAAAATTATAAATGTTATTCCTTCAAATGAAACATAAACGAGCATGTAACTGACATGTGCACTTAATTTCAACAAAGGTAATGATTAAATTAGATAGAATTAAAATTTGCAATAGGTGATACTAAATAAGGGTGAAAGTGCTCAATTTCATAGATGAGAGGAGAAACAACTTCAAAACTAATAAGAAAATTACAATTGACTCCTTTTTGTCAGTTCGGACCGTAGCTTACCCGTTACCACCATGCAGTGGAATATTGGATCCGGGTCGGATCGACACCTTTGGTATAAGGGGACCTTGACCTTTGCCTATGGTTGTGGTTCTGGAAAATCAATCGGTCCTCGTTCTCCATCTTCTCTGCTACATTCAACGTCTGTTTCGTAGCCTCCATTCAGATTTCAGAGTAAGCTTCCCTTGTCTATTTGTTACCGCACTGCGCGAATTCATTTGCACACCATTTTCGGATCTGATTGCTGGTGTTCTTTTTATTCTCATGACTTTTTGCCAAATTCCGCTCGATTTAACTTCTTTCGGTCAATAATCTTGCCCGTAGTAGTTTAGGCGATCCTTACTCTGATACTTTTTCAGGTTTATTTGCTTGCTTTTAGATGCTCATTTGTGTCATGTTTGTTCTCTGGCCTTTCTTTGGGTCATCGTGATCTGCATTTTCCCGGCATTTCGGACTAGAGCGATTATGCCCGTCTGAAGAAGCCGGACTTGAGTGCTATAATTGTTATAATCGTCCCTTGGAGCAAGAATAATAAATTTGTGAATTTTTGTTATTTAAATTCTTTCTTTAACCTAGATGATTAGCTAGAATGGCGGTGGATCGAAATCAGATCGATTTATTGTATTTGGCTTGGATGTATCTTTATGCATTGAAAAGTTGTGGGGTATATTGTCCCAGACTCTTGGTTGCTTTTATTAGCGTATCAAGAATTAGTCAAACTTATGGATCTAATTTGGGGTAGAATCATTCAGCGTTGATCTTGCCTCTCTTCTGGACATGTAACAAGCTGCTGGAGCCAAGGCTGCGGTGTTAGGTACAGGATACAACAATGTATGTTAGGTTTGGGCGGGCAAGGTTTCTATGTGTGCTGCATTTATATTGTAATGTTTCTTTTTGTCTTTTATTGTGGTTTTCATGTCATGCCAGATCTGGCATGGCTTTACGTATTTCTCTGAATTTGGATGTGATGTGTTTGTTATGGAGGGAATAGGTGAATAATGCGAGAGAGCATTTCCTGATAGAAATTGGTCCTGAGCTTTTTTCATTTTTCTTGTCTGTCTATATTATATTTCTCTTGGGAGATACACTACTGAGATAAGAATTGATCACGTTGTGCAGGATGTCTGAAGCACCCTTCAGACCCCGAGAGAAGCTTTTTGAGAAGCAAAGATATTTCCAGAGCATTAACAGATACACACACTTGAAAGGGCCATTTGATAAGGTTACCTCTGTTGCAATTCCTCTTGCTTTGGCAGCATCTTCAGTGTTTATGATTGTAAGTTCATTTGTGATCACTATTCTTTGTAGGTTCTCTATTCTCTTGTTGCTAGAAGAATGCGTTTTTAATGCTGTTTTATGATTTATGTTCAGGGACGAGGGATCTATAATATGTCACATGGAATAGGAAAGAAAGAATGAATTGGCAATTTCGGACAGAGGAGGTGGGTGCTTCCTTGAATAAACCCCAGAACTCCTCACTTCAGACCATTTATTTTTCTGGAATTCATATTTGTTTCCTGAATAAATTTGCTTAGTTGCATACTTTGATCACCATGGAAATGGTTCTATATTTTTTCATGGAATCAATTGATGATTTATAAGTTTAAACCAAAGGTTTCATATTCTGGTGTGACATTTCTTATTACTGTCTGTTTTCGTAGGCTAAACTAACAGCACTCCATCGTTTTCCTTTTACATTGTTCCCATTGTACTTGTCCACGCATGTAGGCTAATTTGCAGCATGTTTTTATGGAATATGATATAAGTTGCTGGAATACCTTTAACCGTCTTTAGTCTTTGGTCCGAGAATATCAGTAACTATCTGTATTTAATTTGTTGCATCCATGGCCCTTCAACTCAAGCTAAATTGTCAGTGATCTTGCAGTTCGGGGAATTAGTTTCGTTTAATTCAGGCAACAGTAGGCCAATTCAGAACTGCTGTCTAGTTTGTCAAGCAAAAATTATAATTTGTAGTGACGCAAAGAGGATTTTAATTACATCCAGCACAGTTAGGTTGCGAGCATTAAAATAAAATAAAAATATAATTAAATAGAAGAAATATAATATATTAATATAAAATAAAAATCTGGATATTTCTCTTATTATTAGGTTTATGTGCATAACTAATTATATTTGGTGTACTTAAAAATCTCTAGTTAATATATTAATTTGGTTGGTTAAATACACATGATTAAATGTACACATTACTAAAAATTTGTGGCTAATGCATTAGTCTGATTAAATACACACGATTAAATATACACGATGCTAAATTTTTTTCCTATAGCTACTGTACATTTCTTCACATCAATAATTAGTAGTTGTTTTGAGAATAGGAAGATTATGTGATACAAATCTAATTTTTATGTAGTTTTTTAGGGTACAAATTTCATTTATTGTATACAACACTCTATAATGTAATAGTCTCCATTTGTAACATGCGCATCTAATCATTTTTGTATATTCCACCATTTCAAGTATATGAAAATCTGCAAAGCTTTATTGACTATCACATTTCCCTCTCTGTCTATTTTTTTGGGACCATTATCCCAACTACCTTCTTCCATATCAAGAGGGTTTGCTGCTTAAAACTAAAATGATATTTTATTTTTTTATCCATTTTCATTTACATTAAAATTTTGACACAAATTTTATTATTAAAAGTTTTCAAATACTGAATAAAAGTGATTTTAAATCAAATAAGTTGTCAAATTTGAGTAATCTTTTGCATAAATAAGGAAAATCTTCAATTTCCAAAACTTCACATTTAAAGGAGTAATAATACTTTATATGTGCATTAAAATTTACTTCATTTTCTCTATGAATAAGGAATATCTTTCAAATCATTCCTCCAATTGACTACTAGTACTTTGTATGTGTATTAATGAGGATTTTAACAAATTTGCTTCATTTTTTTAAAAAATATATTTTAATAAAATCATTAAAAAAATACAAATAGAATTGTTCAAATAAAATTTGAGATTGATAAATAGGCAAAAGTGGATAAATGGGAGAAGGTCAGATTAATGATTTGGACTATTGGATTTTTCCATTCGGGAGAATGCAATTGGTTTAATTCGGTATTTATGTGAATTTTTGAATCTAGCAATGTAAATAAAGGCCCAATTTCTGAAAATTCAAATCGGATGGCATTGAAATTTTATGGTGGTGGTAAATAGGTCAGTTACGATAAATATGAATTAGGTTGAAAAAAATATAGTATTATTAATTTATTTATAATTAATGATTTAATATGAAATTTTAAATAAATTATAAATGGTTTATAATTTTTTAATATATAATTAATAAGATTCTTCTATTAATTTATTAAAATATTATTAATTTATTTCTTATTATTCTGTCAATATTATTTTTATCACTATATTATATTTATCACTACTATTTTAAAAATAAAATAATGCTACTAGAAATTTTAAACTAAACTTGTATTCTTCCTTTTAAAATTCTAATTTTTCATCGATTTTTATGATATAAATATTATTTTTTAATATTATATTTCTTAAAATTAAAATTTAGAAATTCAAATACAATCATTAGATCAATTAAATTAAAGTTCAAAAAAAAATTTATAGTTAAATGATGTGTTTGAGAATTACATGACTAATTATTATGTGTATTTAACATTAAGTTTCAAAATTTCTCAAATTAGTAATATACTAAAATAATCATGGGAACAAACCTAGGTGCATGTATTATTTTTACTTTACAATAAAATTTGAATAATATATTTTATAATTTTAATTAATATTTTTTATTTATATTTTTCTCACTTTTTAAAATAATATTGTAAGAAAAGTAGTGACAAATTTTTAATTAATTAAATCAAACCAAAATGATCTTCATTGAACCAATTCTTCGAAACTCAAATTATTTAACCATCTTTTTAAAGTTATTTTTATCATGTTCCTTTAAAAACTAATTAATATGATTAAATTCATCTTTAAATTTAATCTTTATATGATGTAAAAATAAGATTAATACAACTGATAAACTTAATTTTACTTTCTTTATATGAAAACTAATACCATCATATATATATATATATATATATATATATATATATATATATATATATATATATATATATATATATATATATATATATATATATATATATATATATATATATATATATATATATATATATGGATTTAATTAGTACCATTAAATTTATTATTTTTAAATATAATTTTTACATAATATAAAAATAATATTAATACAAGTGGTTAAATTTGCTTTTATTTTCTTTAGATGAAAATAAATACCATCACATGTGAAAGAATATTATGATAATTTATTTAAAGATATATAATTTTAAGGTATTTAAATTTATATTAAATCATTAATATATATGTTTTATGAATTAATTAGTAAGATATTATAATAAAATATTTTTTATTTATAATATTGATCTATAAAATATATGAGTTAATCTCTTTTATATATATAAATAAATAAATAATTATCCATAAGTTAAATAATATTAACCCTTATTGATCAGGTAAAAAATGACCTAACTTATTTTAACACTAAAATTAATATGACTAGAAATGGATGTATTAAAACAAAAGTGAATATACATGAATAAATAAATATAAATTATAATTGTTAGTTCTAAATACTAAATAATTTAAAATCGAACCCTACTACTATATATTTGTACTACATTTTTTAGAAGATATATGTGAAGAATTTAGAAAATGATATGTATAATTTTTTTTTAAAATTATGATTTTTTGTAGAAAAATATTGATCTTAGAATAAAAATTACATTTTTATTTTGCTAAAGAAAATATAAAATAATAAGAGAAAAAATGAGAGGATTTAGATTTTTTAAAGGAGTGCATTTAATTAAATTTCTCAATTTATGCAACCCCAGTATATACGTAACAACATGCAGATGCATGGACTGATATTATATAAATAATAAAAATAAATATAATAAATAAAAAATTTATAATATTCAATCAAAATGGATGGCTTTTTTTCTTCAAATAAATAATTTTGATTAATTGGATTATGATTAATTTAGTAATTATGCTCTGTTTACTATTTTTAAAAATAATTTTTTATTTGTAGAACAAAAGTTTTTATTTAGCAAATTATTTTTGTAATTTATTTTTAAAAATTGTAATTTTAAATGTATAATAAATGTATAACATAAAAATAAAAAATAAAAATAAAAATTTAATATTTTCTTAATTTATTCTTTCATTTTATATATTAGTTTTATTATTAAATAAAATATTCTTTTGTTTACTAATCCAAACTCTCTTTATTCTTTATTTTTTATTGAAAAATAGTTTATAAAAATAAAAAAATGGGAATAGTTCTTGAAAACAAATAATGAAAAAAATCCAATAGACCTTATATAGGTCTAAGAATCAATTAATTATCATTTGTCATCCTTTATATATAAATATATTCAATCCTACCGCAATACTAAAATTTTAGTATAACTTTTCTTTATATTTTAATAAATAAACTATTTTAAAATACAAGTAGAAGTATAATTGAAAATTTCAATACTACAATAAGGTTACCAATATTTCCCTTGTATACATGCCTCCTCAAATTGTAAATGTCTAGAATTATAGCATTGTGATATGTATATTTTAAGATTGCCTCTTTTTATTTTTTTGAAGAAAGATACATTCACTTTTCTAAAGTTTTCTTGAGTTTTAATGCAATTACATGGATCTTTTCTCTGGTTACAAAACTTACATACGCCTTCCTTTAAATATAAAATAATATTACACATAAATATAAATTTAAACTTTTTTAATAAAATAATAATAAAAGATGATTATAAATTCAAATCAAATAATATATATCAATATGAAATATTTTGAATACTTTGTGATAAAAAGATGTTGAGCCCTTAGATTTAAAAATGTTTATTTTTATTTTAATAGCCTATTTAAAACCTTAGGAATCTACGGAAAAAGCATATTAAATTATAAAAAATGAGTAAGATGAGAAATACTTGTAATAGATTTATTGAAAATTTTAATATAAAAAAACTTATTAAATTCTTGGAATTTATTTGTGGTTAGATAAGAAAAGAAAGAATTGAAATGTTTAAATAGTTTTAATTAAAGAAATTGATTGGATATTTGTGGATAAAGAATTTTTGAGAATTTAATTAGCGATAAAGGAAGTAATGGCAAATAACTTGAGCTATAAGAATTAATAATGAGAAATAAATATAAGACTAAGAAGAATTAAAAGGTCATAATACTCTATTGCCCTAAATTGCCCTTCTTGTTATCCAACCTTCTTTATTCTTTATAAAAGCCACTCATTTATTCCTCTCTCTTCTTATTACTCTCGTTCCCTCTTTTTGCTAACCCTAACACTTCCACACCAAGAAGATAAAGAAAACTTCATCCTATCTTCATTCTTTCTCCTTGAATGTAAGAACCTATAAATCTTCAACCTCTAATAGATGAGTTCTCTTAATTTCATTTATTTTCTTCTTTTTTGCCAAGTTATAATTTGGTTTTGATTAGAGAAAGTTAAGCAAAATCATACCTTAACCCAAAATCTTTGTTTTAATATTTAAAAGCTCCACTCACTTCATTTATCATTCTAAGCTTCTTCCTTTAAGAATTATAGGTAGCATTTTTACTTAAATCCTTTGTTTAAGTTTTTACAAATCATAGGGGAAATTATGTGACATGGTAATTTGAGCTTTAGATTTGATATTTTGTTAATGGGTTTTATTATTAGTATTTATATGTTTTAAAGGTTTGATAATAATGATAATGCATAATGAGAATGAGATATGGAGTTTGTTTGGAGCTTATGAGTAGTGATTTTACCAAAAAAAAAGATCTACATGTCATAAAGTTATAGTTAACTATGTCCAGTTAAAACTAACATAATAGATTATGTAGTGAACAAGTATTCGATTATGTCTTGTCAGAACTAACATAGTGGATCATGTAATGGGTTATGTCCCCTTAAAAGTCAAAATTATTCTCTAGGTTGACATAATAGACTATGTAGTGGTCTATACCCTATCATAATAGACTACATAATGAATTACACCTTAACATAATGGACTATATAGTAGGTTATTACCTTACTTCTTTCACATAATTATATATTCAATGAATTAGAATGACATTATGACTTCTTATTGATATGAGATGAAGATAGATAGCCTTAAAATGAATATTTAAATGCAAAATAAAAGTATGAACATGCTTGTGATTACAAGATGAAAGAAAATGCATGATTGGGCTTGTTATGCTATGAAAACTTACGACTTAAATTTAAAGGTTATATATTAATTGATATACTAAGCTTATTAAATGAATGGACTAGTTCGGATTGAACTAAGTCGATATACAATTTAGTTTATATGAACTAGTATGTAAAGCCTATGAAGAAATATGGAGCATTTTCAAAAGGTCAAGGTGTGATCCATGAAATTTCTAGACTAATCAATTTTTAGCTAAAAAATTCAAAAGGTATTAAAAAACAACATAAGCATTAGGCAACTATTATTCTAAAAAAGGAAACCATTTTTGTTTCAACTTTTCCATATCATTTAAGAGAAATTTAATTTTTATATAGATATCATTAAAATCCATCATCATATAGATACTTTTTTAGAGAGGAATATAAAATGATAATATTAACTTAATAAATTTGACAATCTATTTGGCAATTAATTGTAAAAGAAGAATCCAAAAAACAAATTCAATGATTTCCAAATGTATCATATGTTAAGGTTACTATAGAGACTTAAATCATATAAAAAAGAGTACAAAGACTTAAGAAAGTTATGAAATTTTTAACCCAACAAAGACAAAAGCTAATAGAGAAAGAATACAACAAACAATATGCGGTGAAACCTAACTTAAAGTAATAACTTGAATCTATAAGCAAAAATAAAAATGAATCAAATGGAGAAATATAACATAGATAACAAATTAAAGTAAAGTGCTCATATTTAAAATGAGGAGAGCAAACTAGTATTTGTATTTAAGAAGCAAAAAAGCTAGGGATGAAGCAAACTATACATTTCTGTGTGATTTTTGAACAAGTTTAATAAGATGAAGTGATTTGTAATAAAATTTTAAAGCTCAATGAAATTAGTGTAGCAATTCAAGAAGGATTTCTTTGAATCCTAGCGAAAAATACGATGGAGGAAGTAATTAAGCAAAAGTAAAGATTAAAACAAGACTGAAAAGAAGTTTAAGGTTTTCAAATTGTATAATTGGGATAATTAATTGTAATTAATTTTGGGTTTTGGTTTGACTAACAAATTTTGCATTTTTTTTTGTCATTAGGTAGTGGGTTGGACCAATTGGGTGAAAAGAAGGGAAAAAACTTAGATTGACTTTTTAGGCCACGATTTTTTTTTCTCTTTTCAAGGAGATTGGCTTATAAACCTATCCATATCCATGCAACACAAGTCCACCTAGACCATAGTTTATGCAGGTTATTTTATTTTAGCCTATGATAAAAATGAACTTAATTTTGCAAGGTTCGATCCATATACTCTAGTCTATTTTACAACCCTATGATAAACCTCTTATGGTCTTATTTGTGTAGATGAATATGGATGAGTGTCTCAAGAATATGGAATTAATATGTTATTATTATATGATGGACTATAAATTTGATGAGAATGATGATGTGAGGGCAATATTACTTGTGATTTCTCCTTATAACTATATACTTTTATCATATGAAATTTAATTGACATGAATTGGTATGCCATTTAAGGCATTTATTTATATGCATAAATATAATTGTTGTCTTGATATTGTGATTGAAGTGCTAATTGAGACACTTGTGCTAATGATGATAAATTATATTATGAATGAGCTGGATAATAATAATAAAGATGATATAGATATTATGGCTCTATGCACCTAATTTATGTATCTATTTGTAAAAAGATAAGATTAATCCTAGAGAAACAGGATTGGGGTTGTGAGGAATAATACTAAAGGGAATTATAAGGAGGTTTATTTAAATTGTTATGTTTAAAATTATTTTGATTACTTGAGTGTATGTAGTATGATTGATTTGTGGAATTATGAATATAATTGATTGCATATAGAATAAAGCCCTAATTTGATGCTTTTATCTAGCAATGATCATGAAGGTTCCTATTGTGAACACATAAGCACACATTTTTGACATGCTTAAGGAATAAGGTTAAATTCCCTTATATGAAATGTCGACTTATCACCTTATGAAGGTATGAGAAATCTTCTCTTTTCTTGTAGAAAAAATATTAGCCTAGTATCTTGTAAATTACAAATGATTGAATTTCTTTTTATTCTATTATTTAATGTAAATTTAATTTTTTTATTTTAAGTTAGAAAGACTACTCACTAAGTTTCAAAGAAAATCACTTTATTTTTCTCCTTTTCCCCCTCTTTTATAAGGAATTTCTCTCTTGGGTGCCTAATTCTTGTTGGTTAAGTTAAAAATGGATTCATGTTATAACCTAACTCTAAAGGCACATGATTAACATAAGAAGTTACTATAGATCATAATTTACTGGTCATCATTAAACATATTTAATGTAATGATTCATATATAAGGATGCTATACTACTAAAAAGTATGCTATATTTTAGAATTTAAATATAAAATGCATCGATAATTCAACATGCAAAATTAATTTAACTATCCCAAAGCTTAGCTTAGTGTAAAAATTTCACAAGTGGGCTTACATTCATTCTATTTGATGATAATCAAACACCTAAGGAGTATGATTCCCAGAGAAGATAAAATAAAGAAAAGAAAAAAGTGGGTTTATTTAAAACCTATTGGATAAACATTTAGGACTTTATAAAATATAATCAATTTATGTTGTAGCAACTTAAATTCACTTATGCATATCCATATTCATTAAAATGATCAAGTTTCATTTTAATTAATAACTACATCTTCATACCTTTATCGAAGGAAAAGAGATGGCTTCCTTAATAAATAGCTTGTATAGCAAAAATAACATAAACAAACCCACACTATATTATGTCACAATCATGAGCATATCATTGCTCATCGATTACTCTTTCTTTATCCATTGTCAATTTAGTTTATAAAGGAAAAGTCCTTTTATATAAAATAATTACAGGTATGTTCATAATTCTACATATTCAACCATCACATAATAACACTATAAAACAATGAAAGAGTGAAAGAAAAATATGTAAATCTCTTTATAACTTTCGAGTGATCCTTATCCTTTCATAAACTTCATCTTTATGTCTTTTGAGTTAATTTTATCCTTTACAAACTTGCTTACAAATCCTAATGCATATATTTGCACACAAATCCTAATGCTTTAATCATATCATAATATAATCCATCCCATCATATTATCCCATTACCATTTATAGCATAATTTTTATCATAATCAAATCATTCATCACATTCCATTCACAATGAGTATAAGCTCATAATGTCATATTTATCACAAATTTACATGAATAACATATACCAGACCATACATAACTTACTAGAGTCAATCAATATCAAACAATATGTAACTTTATCATATAAGCACAAGAGCTTCAACTAGCACTTTAATCTTTGTATTTCATTAGTAAAATTCACATTTTCAAAATTCAAACATTTCATGCCTTTTGGCATGATCACATAATTTAATTCATTTTATTAATAATATATATATTAATTCATCTTGCAACATAATATAAGCATCTCAGAATTACTATACTTATTAGTATGACTACATATTAGCAATAATATTATAATACAATTTACAATTTAACTAGCACATTACTACATTACTATGCCTCATTGCATCATTATGATTCATGCATTTAACTTCTATTTATCACATACTAAATTATTTTAACCTTGGATGGCCTTAAGATATACTTTAACTCTTTGTATAATATGATATCTTAACTTAAACTTAGTATAGTCCATTATGTGATTATTTTAGTTTTAACCTTTGACTAATATTTTATAAGTAACTCAAAAATTTAAAATTTATTGTTCATAAAACTTGTTTTGTAGGAGAATAGACTTAATAAGCTTTTTATAAATTAGTTATTTATTTATAATAGTTAAGATATGAAAAAGTTATGACTTTTACAAATTAGTCTTCAAAAATTTAATTTTTCACAATTCATAATTTTTAGCCTTTGTCTATTATTTTAATGATATATCAAAATACACATAAGATATAAACCTAAAATTAGTTTTATGTGAAAGTAGACTTAATTACATTTCCAATGATAGGTGATTTGCTAAAGACAGGTGTAAAATGAAGAAATTATGACCTTTTAAAGTCAATATAACTATTTTATCCTACCATGATCGACTATATAATATACTATAAAATTTCAGAAAGTAATTCTAGTTCTTATAGTCAACTATGAGTACTCAAAGAACATCTAAGAGGCTCATAATTAACAATAACTTAGCTTTCATTAGGTTCCTTGTGATTTTTCAATGTTTACTTAGCATTTTTATCATTTTTAATGTATTTATAATGTCACTAATCCATATCAAATCACAATACTCATAAAGAATGCAACATTTATGCCAATTCTAACATTAAAACCAAATTAAAGGCATAAATTATTGCCTTTTCTCATATAATCAAATGAAATCCTAAATTTGAACTTGAATAAAATAAAATCATCTTAATCTTCTAATTAAAGTTAGGATGCTCTCTCAACTAGTATAAAGGAAGATTTAGGAAGTTAGGTTTGACATCCATTGGCTTCTATCATCAAAATTCTTAAATATTTCAAGTTAGAGTTCACTTTGCCTTTTTTTAACTAATTACATAAATTCTTTTAAGTTTGGAAAAATATGAAAAATCTAGTTGTTTTGAAAATCTTATCATGTTTAGATGAAGAATTTGAAGAAAATTAACTCCTTTGATAGTTAGGTTTAGAAAGAAGATGAAAAGAAGGAAAATGAGATAGGAGAATAGAGGAGTAAGGGTTTAAGGGGAGTGAAAAATGGATAATAGTGATACTTAAAGACTAAAGTTTAATTCATAAAAGGGGTAAAGGTTAGGGGTGTAAATAAGTTGAGTCAAGTTAGGCTTTATCTTAAATAGACAAGGCCTGCTTTCTAAATTATTAGTTTGAATCTTGCCTGTTAGCCTATATAAGATCAAAATTTAGGCTTGACTTAGCTTATTAAAAAAGCCTGATTAGGCTTGTTAACTTCTTTATATAAATAGGCTTTTAAATTTGCTAATAGATTAAAGCTTTCTTAAGACCCAAAATTATCCAATAGCCTAAGTAAGCTTATATACATATATATGTATTAAAATATTTATATTATTTGTATGTATAATATATATTATATTATATTATATTATTTATAAATATATTTATAATTAAATAGGCTAGCTTAATAAACTTACAAATCGAGTCTAAATTATTAGTTTGAATGTAGCCTGTTAGCCTATATAAGGCTAAAATTTAAACTCAGCTTGACTTATTAAAGAAGCTTAACTAGATTTATTAACCTATTTAAAAGCTTCTTTGTATAAATAGGCTTTTAAATTTGCTAATAAACTAAAGCTTTCTTAAGACCTAAAATTATCCAATGACCTAATTAAGCTTATATACATATATATATATATATATATATATATTAAAATATTTATATTATTTATATGTATAATATATATTATATTATATTATTTATGAATATATTTATAATTAAATAGGTTAGCCTAAAAGACCTACAAATCGAGTTTAAAGAAAAAAAGCCTGGCTTACTTATTTAAATAAGCTAATTTATTAGTCTAAACTTAACTTATTTAGATAAATAAATCATGCTAAATCAAGTCTTAAATTGGTTAGGTCATAGGTCCCTAATAGGCTACTTGACCTATTTGCACCCCTAGTAAAGGCATTTTTGTTAATTTATTTTAAAACTCCTTCATACTTACATTCTCGCCTTTAATCACTCGTAACTTTTAAGAGAAAACAATTTAGTCCTACGGGAGGATAGAGTACTCAGTGCTACCTCTATTTATTTCTTGCCATGTGTATTAATTTTCCATGTCATCAATCCTATCTAGCTTCCCTTCACCTTTCTTAACGTCGTTCCCTTCCTATTCTTTGTTTGGTATGTTATTTTTATCAACTGAAGCCCCGTCAGTATCTTCCTACATAAAATCTGCTAGACTTCAAGAAAATAGGCTGAATTTCATGGGAAATCCATTTACGTTAGAGATTAAAACCTATATGTTTTCAATATGGTTTTATAAGCATCATTTTTTACTTAGGAGATTCATTTTCTTTTGTGTTGATACATGGAATTGACAAATTTTTGTTGGCCAGTAATAGAAGTAAGAAATCTAAATTGCTCCTTAATGTAATTTCATTTAGATGTCATTTTACAAGTATAGTATTGCTAACTCCGTGCTTGTTGATTCTCTGACTTTAAATATAAATTCATGATTTATGTTTTTATTGATTAATGTTGAAAATAGGGTTAAATTCTATTTATAAGATTAATATTTGTTCTTTTCTATTTTATCAGAATGTTGTTCTAATATTTGATTTCAAGCAGTTTGATTTCCTTTTTATTATTCCCTTACTTATAATGTATAACAACTAGATGTTAATGCAATGAAAAGTTATCTTATTGAATTTTGATGTTTTTGGGGAATTTGATTTCATAAAAATATTGACAAGGCTAAAGAGTAAGAATCACCCATAAGTGAGATACTTGTGCTCTTATTTTCTATAATGTTTTTTGGTGCTTGTATAATTATAAGTAGAAAGTGCAGGAAAATTAACCTAATTTAGCTTAATTTTGTAACTAGTAAAGTAAGATGCTAAAAATATAAAATTTATAATTCTCTTTATATGAACTTATGAAATAGTATTTTAACATTACTGCCTATGTGTTTTACAAATATTATACAGATGAAGTTCATGAATTTATTGATGTTGAGTTTTCAAATAGTGGAGATGATGATGATGATGACATCATAATGAAATCAAGTAATTTTGTAACTCACAATGAAGATAACTTTGAACCAAAAATTGGGATGGTATTTTCAAATGAAGATGAGATTTATCACTTTTATAATGCATATGTAAAAAAGATTGATTTTATTATGTGCAAAAATCAAAATCGAAGGCTAGGAGATGGGATAATAAGGAAAAAAAATTCGTATATGGAAGAGAAAGTTTTCAAAGGCCAAAACTCCTTTCACAAGTTATAAGAAAACATCATATAGAAATTAGATGTGGTTGCAAGGCAAAAATATCATTCACAAAAATATCATTCACTATCAACAAAGGTATTTGGATTGCTTTTAAGTTTATTTCTATCCATAATTATAATCTTGCTAAGCCAAATTAGAGAAATAAGCTCAGGTCGTAAAGACATATGGATATATTACAAGCAAATGTGATTAGAGTAATGGACAATGCTGGAATAAAGCCATTTAGCATATATTCCTATCTTGTTGAGGAAGCTAAAGGTGTTGAAAATGTTAAGTTTTTGAAATCTAATTGTGATAATTTTTTACGTGATAAAAGAAGAAATCTTCTTTTGCTAGAGATGCTCAAAGTGTGATAAATCATTTCAAGCACCAATAAGCAAATGACCCATCATTTTTTTACATAATTTAAGTGGATTTTGAAAATAGTATGACAATTTTTTTCTAGAGAGATAGTTCATCATTAATGGATTACAAATACTTCAGAGATGTAATTATATTTGACACCACTTTTGGAACAAACAAGTATAATTTGGTTTGTGCACTTTTTATTTGTTTAGTTGTTTGAATCATTTTTACAATCAATAGGAAGGCATCAACCAAAGATAATTTTTACAAATCAATGTCAAGTAATGGCTAATGCTATAGAAAAGGTTATTCTTGAAGCACAACATAGACTTTGTTTATGGCATCTTGGCCAAAATGCTACAAAGCATCTCTCACATTATTTAAGAAAGCCTGAGTTCAAGGTTTTATTTAATAAATGTTTATATAATTGTTTGATAGAGGAAGAGTTTGAAGATGTATGGAATCAATTACAAAAACTAGTTAATATTTCTCAAAGTTCATGACTTAAAAGATTTTATGAGCTTTGGCAAAAATGGTGCCCGACATTTAGTAAAAATTATTTTTCAGTATGCATTTTATCCATACAAAGGAATGAGAGTATGGATAATATATTTCACAAAGTTACATGCAAAATAACAACTCTTACTCACTTTGTACTTTGTTATGAAAAGGTTTTAGAGCATAGGCATAGATTAGAACTAATGAACAACTTTCGATGCAACCAAAGTGCGCTTCCATTAGTGAAAAGACTTATAGGTATGACTAAACATGCTGCCCAAGTGTACATACATGTCATTTTTTAAGAGTTTTATGAGGAACTCTTTGAATCTCTTTCAATAGCAATTAAGAATGCAGGTTATGATTTCTTATACTTATTATTTTGTCAAATATTATGATTATAAGAAATACATTGTAAAATTTAGGCCTTCTGATTGCATGGTTGAATGTACTTGCAAGAAATATGAATCCGTAGGCATCTTATGCTTACATGCTTTAAGAGCTTTAAGTTATAATAATATTTTTAATATACCTAGTCAATACGTTTTGAAAAGATGGACAAATGGTGCTAAAGATTGCTTTAGAGCTAATGACAAAGGCATGGAACCTGTTAATACAACATTAGCAACATTTAATTTGCATAAAAGCTTGATAATGCAAAAAGCTATTCATTTTGTTACAAAAGGTGCTGTAACAAATGAAGTAACAAAAATGGCTATTGACTTTATAGAGCGTGGCATAAGATGCTTGGATAAAATGTTAAGAAATGTAAAGTTAGAAGAAGCTACCATTATTAAGGAACTAGAAGTTAATAATGAGTTTAATGACCAAGAGAAGAATAAGCTGCTTAGTGAGTTAATTCCACAGCTTGTGTTAGATCCTCAACTTGTAAAGTTAAAGGGATTAAAAAATGCTAGAATTAGAAGCTAACTTGAGAAAAGAAAGTAGAAGAAGAGCACATTGCAAATTAAGTAAAAAGATAGTGGTGCTTAATTATCAAAACCTCTAAAACACAATAGTATTAATACTAGTTAGTAAAAAGACATACTTATTTTGTTTATATATATATTATATATGTGTTATCTTATTCTTCAAACCAATATATTAAACTTTATCTATTTAGGCAAAACTTTGATAGTGAGGTTGGATTGCCAACAATTTCAACAAACTTCAATTCTCCAAATATCTCACAAGTTAGTTATGAACTACACACTATTTCAAATACTACTATTTTAAAAGTAAGTGTAAATTTTTCTTTCTTTTGTGCTATAAAAGTAAGTCTAAGTTTTAATGCTTAAGAATTGATTATTCCTTGCATATAAACATGGATTATAATTCCTAAATTTTTTTTCCCAGAGTTGTCAAAGTTCCAACTATGTCTTAATTGATGGTTCAATGTTAATGCTTTAGGTTTGTATTTAACTGATATCTTCTTTCACTATTATTTAAGGTCATCCTAACACAATCATAAAAAGATTTCATGTTATGACTTTTGGTTTACTAGTCTTCTTAAGTCAGTAATAACTTTACTTTTTATAAGCATTTTAATTTGAAAATAGTTGTAGTAATTCTAATGCTTTATTTTTATAGGTTGAACATCCCATGCAAAAATTCATAGGACAAAGCAAATCTTGATGATTTGGCATGTTTTTACCAAGGATGAAAACCTTTCATTATTTGTAACATTTTCTTTAATATATTACATCATTGACTGCTTTATGTCAGTATATAAAAGAAAGTTTATAGCTTTTTCTTTAATATATTACAACATTAACTGTTTCATGTCAGTACATACAAAGAAAGTTTATAGTTATGTGTGGATAAATGCACTTATATAGATCAATTTTAGAAGTTTGATTATTTTTTTTAAATGTATAATACTTTACATAAGTCAATTCAGCATAATAGTATTTATTTTATCAAAATGCCTAAGATAGTATCTATTCATTTTATTAGAGTTAAATTTCATCATAAACTATTCTTGTTTCAACTCAAAAGAAATAAAATCATTATCAAATACACTATTTAACATGATTTAGAACATTAATAAGGGATAGAAAATGTCTAAGGAGTTATGTTGCAAATTATAGAAATTAATGGTTTTGTTTACAGCATCAAAAAATTGGTCTGCAAAAAATTATAATTGAAAATAAGGCACAAAGTCTATAAATTCCATTAGTGCGTTGTCAAAGAAGAATGTACTCCATAGAATGTAAAAAATAAACTCAAGTTACCCATTGTTTATCCATGAAACAAGTATATTTTATTTAAAATCAGATATATAATCCATTGTTATAGTTACAATCCATTATTACAATTAAGACTTCAATTTATTCGCTAAACAATACCAGGCTTTTGAATAATATTGACATATTCTAATACACAAGATAGGCTTAGTATTATGAAAAGTCTATCAATAATATTTACATATTTTTTTTTGTAATAATGATAGTTGCACATTTTAATACATAAGAAAGGTGTTTATAGCACAATTGAAATCTATGGATATAATTAGAAGAGCCATTACTAAGCTCCTACTACATAACACTAACTTAACTTCATGAATAGGAAACTACATATAATTAGGTACTCTCTGGCCCTAAATATGGTTAATCTATTCCTCATATTTATCCTTCCCATAAGCTCAAACTTTTAAAAATCGAATGGCTATCGATCAATTAGGCGTAACTGATTTTGAAAAGTTGAGACATTTTATCCAATTGTAGTGGTAGCAATATCCATTTAACATTTCCTAGGATCATTTTCATTTCACATTAACATATTCTCTTCCTTTATTTAGAAACAAGTCCACCATTTTCTATAGATTCGTTAGCCTTCATATCATCCTTATTTCCATACTTCTCCTAATGGCTTCTTTTGTATACTCTTCACTATCAATAGCTTCTTGCAGTTCAACTTTCTTTAAACCTTTGATAAGCTAAGTGTTTCACTATTAACCTTTATTGCAGCTAATTGTACTAGGATATCATATTCTAAACCAGACTATACATATAGTGCATCTAAAGTAGCAAGATCCTATATATTAACATACTATAGGAAACAAACGGATAAGGCATATACATGATAATTCCCTATACATTAGTACATACATATAAGGACTATACTGACTTATAAATATGATAACATAAAACAAGTTTTCAAGGAAAACAAATTTCATTGGTTGGGGGTAGAAAAGTAAAGTTCAAATGATTTTATTAAACATAAAATACTTAAATGTAGTTTCAATATCAACAGAGAGTTAAACTTCTATTTGAATTCTGGTGTACTTGTTTTTTACTAGGATTCAGCTATAGGCTTTCTCTTCTATTTTTATATTGTATATACTTTTTCAATTACAGCTTATTGAATATTTGCAAATACTTAAACCAGGATTTATGGCCTTAAACTTTAATCATGCATCTAATTGTTTGCTAAATTGATTTGACTTTTACAAGTATTTTTTTGTTATATTCTGAAACCATTGGAAAATTTGAGATGAAATGAATCCTAATCTTAATATTTTTAAGCATATATTGACCTTATATTTTATTTTCTATCATAACGACTAAAGGAACAGTTAATACGATTGTAGCCTAACTAATTTAGCTCTTTTAGCATTGCATGTTAGAGTTAGAACAATTAAACATAAAACATAAAATGAGTATATTAATCCATTGCTAAATTCTAGTCATTATCATAAAATATAACTATTTGGTAAGGACTAACTTGGATTCCAGAGTGAACTTCTCTTATTTAGCCTTAAAACAAGCCAATACTTCAAGTGATTGATCTCTTTCTTTCTCAATGGAATCATGTGTGGCTTATGCCTTTAAAAGTGCTTGTTTAGCAATAATTATCTCATTATCTACCTTTATAAATTCATTTCTACTTGAATATCCACAATGATCATTAACCATATCTATAATAGTATCATTTGAATCATCCGGTCATAGAAATATAATAATTTTATGTCCCTCCTAGCATTAATACTAGGATTTTACCTACATTAGCACTTAATTAACATGTAATCATAGAAAAGAACAATGATTTTTATGCAACTTGGTAAAATAAGGAACTAACTAACACTTAGTTAACATAGTATCATAATTATATTTCCTTATTAGCTAATATTCTCAAATTTGACACTCATAAGCCCTATTCCTATATAAAAAATTTTTAAAGCTTTCACATAGATATATATTTAACAAGCTGGCAAAGCCGTCTAATGTAGTATAGATAATGATGTTCATGACATGTTGAAAAAAAAGGGTATTAATTTAACAGATCCTTTTGTTAGCAAAGGAACAAGTGTTAATGGTTTTAGCCTTATTTTGTTTTTCTTTGTTTGGTGCTTTTGGAGTTTGTCTATATGTATGTGTTTTTCCTTTTTTTTTTAATTTTTTCTTTCTAAGGTTTATTCTTATAGTGCTTGAAAAACATTTCTTTTCTTGGTATCCTTATAGAAAGAACCAAGGGGAAAAGGTTGAAGTTTAGAGATTAACGAGTGTTTCTAATTTCCATGAAAGAGTAACCTTGGTTTAGAAAACCTTTAAGTGTCCATTTTATATGTTTCTCATTTGGAGGCTTTGTAAGGGAAGAAAATGTTAGAATGTAAAGTTGTTAAGTTGTTTTCCCCTCCTTTCTCTCATAAGTTTAGTTCAAACATTCCAACCATTCTTTTTCTTTGCAAAAAAAGAAAATTTTCTTACTATGTGTAGTAATAGTGTTAAATTTTGTTCATAATGATTTGGGTTTTATGATCTTTGAAAACTAGTTATTGAAGAAAAGAAGTGCAATTGTTGAATTGGTCATATTTGTGACTATTGTGCTTTGTGAATGGTTTTGCAACTTTCCTACCCACTAATATTTACTGCATTGATTATTGCAACTATTATTTTTTCCAAGATTTGATGAACACTCTATCTTTTTCAATTGAATGGTTCCAACTAAATAGGGATTGAATTGTAAAATTTAAATATTAATACGAATTATATAGCTCTGTGGATCTAGATGTTGTAGACCTAATTATGAACAAATTATATACTTACATTTAGTGAGATGTCACTAGTGATTATGTTACAATATTTCCCTTAAAATAAATGTTGTTGTTCTGTGTGTTGAATATTGAATAACTCTATGGTTTATAAATAATTACAATGTATAATCTTGAATTTCCCTACCTCAGAATTTCCATGGCTATCGCAATTGAACAAATATGATTCAAAAACTCAAAAATTTCTTTCTATCATATAGAAGCTCATAAAATCACCTCATTCAAGGGAGCGAACATACTTAAATGCCAAGTATTTGTTAGTAACGGCAAACCGTAAAATGTAGAGCCTAAAAAAAGTACAAACTAAGAAAATTGATGACTTTGAACTCCCAATTTCAAACTTGGATCATTAGCTCTTCATCCATCCTAATTCTATAGATCTAATCAGCCACCAATCTTTTCTATAAAAGATGATGCTCTTTTCAATAAAGGAAATTGTAAATTTTGAATTCCAATGCAAATAAGTTTCTCACAAAAATCAACCAATGAAATGCAAAATCATTTCATTAGATTTAGGAAGGAAATAATTTTTTTGGGAGATTTGAAGTTGAGATGAAATTAAAACAACAAAACAAACAGAGGATGGGAAAAGAATGACATTAAAGGAAGGGAAAGGAAGCCAGATAGGATTGATAACATGGAAAATTAAGACACATGGAAATAAATGGAGGTAACATTGAGTACTCTCTCCTTTTGTAGGACTAAATTTTTTTCCACTTTTAAGAGCCGTTTGGTTTAAGGTAGTTAAGAAAAAGAAAGTAAATAGTGAGTTTTTATTCTTTTTATATATGTTTAATTTAGAAAAAAATTATTCTATTTTTCTATTTTCCCATAATGGGATTATCCTAAATAAGTGGAAAATGATATTTTCATAATTTTTTAGAGAATTTGATTCCTTCATTTCAAATTTTAAGTTTATCCTTTCCAACATAATAAAAATGATAATTAAAATAATAAATTATTATTATAAAATAATAATAAAATTAAAAGTAAAAATAATTATCAAATAATAATTAATAATAGCAATCGTATGGAAATAATAATATTAATGAATAATAAAAATAAAAATAATAAAAAATAAAAAATAAAATAATAATATTAAATAAATAATAATCATATAATAATTATAATAATAAATATAATGAAATACTTAATAATGTAAAAATAATTAATAATATTAATAAAATATTATTATAAATCTAAATATAACAATAAAATTAATATTAATTATATAATAAAATAATAATAAAATTAAAATTAAAATAATGAAAATGTTATAATAATTAAGAATAATAAAATGATAATGAATATTAATAAAAATAGAATAATATTTGAAACAATATTAATAAAATATTAATAATTAATTTTTAATAATTATAAGAATAAGAATATTATAATTAATATAAATAATAATAAATAAAAAATATTAATGATAGTGATAATAATATTCATAAAATAATTATGATAAATAATAAAATAATAATCATAATAATAGAATAATAATTATAGGAGAGTCTAATTCTTTTCTTATTTGAACTAAATAAAGTAAGTAATTATTGAGTATTTATTCCTTTTCCCCTATTTACTTTAATTGAATCATTTTTCTTTTCCTATTTGAACTAAATGACCCTTTAATTATTTAATTCAATGCATTTTCTCCTAGTCAAATCATCCAAATCACTTATTTTTAACCCACTCTAATCTTTTATTTTTATTTACCTAAAAGTTTATCATTTCTTTAATTAATTAATTCTCCTTTTTAAATATCTTATTCATATTTCCTTTATTAGAATTTATTCTTTTCACGTAAAATTTTCATTTAATTTTTTTTTACCATAATTAATAATTAATTAATCATTCATTCATTCCCTTATTAATATAAAAATCTAAATTTCTAAAATTATAGGGAGATTGTATCAAATAAGCTATAGAAAAAAAATTAAATTTAACTTTTAGGGGTGTAATAGCCTGCTCAAGAGTACTGGTGTTGAAATAAGTCCTATATGATAACTAGGTTCACTACAACAAAAATCAGCAATAACGACGACTCTTTTAGCGGCGACAAAATTTCGGTCGTCGCTAAAAGTATCTCCGACGACGAAGTCGTCGGTAAAAAATGGAAATTTTTTTAGAGGGAAATGGAAACTGGGGCGGGAGAATTAGGCTTTTAGCGACGACAAAAGTCGTCGCTAAAAGCCTAAAAAAAATTTCGGCGGCAAAGTTTGCGGAAGGGCGGGAAGAAATTCACTTTCAGCGACGACATTGTCGTCGCTGAAAACATAAGGCTTTCAGCGACGACATTGTCATCGCTGAAGGTGGACCAATCAGCGACGACCGAGTCGTCGCTGAAGCCCTAAAACTTTACGGTCAACATTTCACCCTTCAGCGACGACATAGTCGTCGCTGAAAGTGTCCAATATTCAGCGACGACATTGTCGTCGCTGAAGGTTGACACATCAGCGACGACTATATCGTCGCTAAAAGTCCTCCAGTTTTCAGCGACGACAATTTCGACCTTTAGCGACGACATTGTCGCCGGTGAAGGTTCCACTTTCAGCGACGACAATGTCGTCGCTGAAGAAAAATTCGGTCGTCGCTAAAAGCTTTAGCGACGACCGAATTTTTTGTGTCGTCGCTGAAAGCTGGCGCCTATTTATTCGCGGCGCCGCCTCCTCCTCCTCATTTGTGCATTTGAAGTTTCAGGAATTCAGGTAAGTTTCTAAACTTTCTCTCTATTTTAATTTTTTCTAATTTTAGTATATTTATTTTTGTTTTTATGTTTATATGTATTAAATTTGTATGTTGTATTTTTTAATTTGTTAGTTATTATTAGTACTTGATGTAGTTTGCGAGGAGTATTCACAGTTGATCAGTAGATTTTTGCCACTGAGGTACGTAAATAAAAAATTATATTTTTTTTCTGTACTAATATATTTAATTTACTCAAATAATTTAGGGTTTAATAAATAGATTTGATAGTATGTTTAATTTGAATTAATTGAATTGATAGTGTGTTTAATTTAATATGAAATTTTGTATTATTTAATTTTGTATGTTGTAAATTTTAAATTTATTTATGTGAATTTAACTTAGCATTAATTTTATAAATATAAATTTGGTTATTATTATGCATCATTCAATTTGTAATTTTGAAGTATACAATATATGTGTATATTATTCATTTAAACTAATTAAGATAAAATAGTTATGATAATTTATTCATAAAATCTAAAATTTGTGATGCAATTTAGGAAACTTCAAACTTATTAGATTCAATAAAATAATGTAAGATAGATAATTATAATAAATATATAAATCTATCTTAGAAAGTAAGAGATTATAATAATGTAGCTTATTTTTTAATTGAGATTAAAACTTAACAATTCAAATTCTATTATTTACCCCACATACTAAGAAAAATTCAATTAAATTAGAGATTATATAAAAATGAAACCATAACAATTCAATATATGATATTTCAATCTCATAAAATTAAAAAATTTCAAAACACTAGGAAGTTCACATGAAAATTACACCCCTCTTGGATAAAACTACATTTACTTAAATAAAGAAGCTGAGTTTGTGCATCTTATAAATAATATACACCTAATAAAACTAAACTTACTTAAATTTACAATTAGGAAGTCCATTCACAAAATGTATCCATTTGTGATGCAATTTAGGAAACTTCAAACTTATTAGATTCAATGAAATAATGTAAGATAGATAATTATAATAAATATATAAATCTATCTTAGGTTCAGTAAGAGATTACAGTAATATAGTCTATTTTTTAATTGAGATTGAAACTTAACAATTCAAATTCTAGTATTTACCTCACATACTAAGAAAAATTCAATTAAACTAGAGACTACATAAAAATGAAACCCTAGCCTTTAAATTTTTATGATATTTACGTCTCATAAAAATTAAAAATTTCAAAACATTAGGAAGTTCACCTAAAAATCACACCCCTCTTGGATAAAACTACATTTACTTAAATAAAGAAGTTGAATTGTGCATCTTATAAATAATATACACCTTATAAAATCAAACTTACTTAAATTTACAATTAGAAAGTCCATATTCATAGTATAGACATCTCTATAAAGAAGCTGAATTGTGTACATCATCAATATAGTCAAGTAGGTTACGTAAATAATAGTACTGACACTTAATGGACCATACTTATAAATTGTTGTATCATTAATTTAAATTATTGTAAATATATTTTTACAATAATTTAAATTAGAACTACATTTACATTTAAATGTTAAGCTTAGACCCGTTCAAGGGTTGATTGTTTTCCGAACATCAGTCAACCCTTGAATTGTCCTGAGAAGTTGGACAGTTTGGGATATTATCATGTAGTTATTATTAACAATTTATCTGGCTCTTGTTTGATATTGTGGAAATATCTTAGCATCCTAACTGTTCTCCGGGTATAAACTATACAAGTGTATAGTTTAGGCACTTGGAGAACCATAGGGAGATGCTGCCGAAATTTCTGCACGAGTCAATCGATGAGCGTGGATAAATTGAAAAAAATAATAACTATAGAAATATCTCGAATGGGATAGGATCCTACCCTTCAAAATTGGAGTGATACGGTGCATTTAGGGTGAATGTCAAACATTAATCAACATACTTCATTTCACCTAAAGCAATTTCCTTCCTGTTCAGTGATACAATGTCTGTCGATAAAAGTTGGATACACCTACCAAATCGATTGTCAGATGAGTATTGGAATGGTGCAGTAAGATTTGTTGAAAGAGCAAAAAACTTTACCGACGAAAGGGGTATGGTAAGATGTCCATGCAAAAAGTGTGTGAATTTAATATTCCATACATTACTGACATTGGAGGCGCACATTATAGATAATGGATTTCATCCATTATACATAAATTGGGTACATCATGGTGAAGTAGATGTTTCGAGTTCTAAAGGAACTAGTGAGATATCCCCTAACAATAGAGATGAGCTGGTAGATATTATACATGATTTCATTGGCCCTGAGACAACTGAAGTTGATTTTCACAATGACGAGTACAGGGGTGAGAATGCGGCTGGCGAAGACATTGGAACAAAATATAGTGACTGTGATAACCTGTTCGAACAAGTAGAAACAGAGTTGTATCCAGGTTGCACAACATTTTCAGCATTGAACTTCTTGGTGAAACTTATGCATTTGAAGGTTCTGCATAAGTGGACAAACAAGTCATTTGATGCTCTTCTTCGATTATTAAAAGAGGCACTTGCAAACGATAATAAATTGCCTGAATCGTACTATAGTGCAAGGAAATGGCTCAACAAGTTGGGGTTGGGGTATGAATCAATCCATGTATGCAAACATGATTGCGCACTTTTCTGGAAAGATCATGCTTCCAAAGATAATTGTCCAATTTGTGGGGAGAGTCGATGGGTAAATAAAACTACAAAAGGAAAGAAGGTGCCCCAAAAAGTGGTTCGATATTTTCCTTTAACTCCTCGACTACAGCGTCTATATCGGTCGAGACATACTGCCAAAAACATGATATGGCATCACACTGGAAAATCAAAAGAAGAGGGGGTAATGCGACATCCCGTGGATGGAAAAGCTTGGCAGGAGTTCGATAAGAGGTATCCTAATTTCTCCGCTGACCCACGAAACGTCAGGTTGGGTTTAAGTGCAGATGGATTTAATCCTTTTGGTGATAGGAACCTATCTTATAGCATGTGGCCAGTGGTTATAACTACTTACAACTTGCCACCATGGATATGCATGAACCAATCTTTCTTCATGTTGACCCTATTAATCCCAGGGCCGCAATCGCCAGGTAAAGATATGGATGTGTTCTTGCAGCCGGTCGTAGAAGAGTTGAGGGATCAACTTTTCAAGCCACATGCTGGATATACGCTTAACCAAGAAGAGCGAAAACGATTTTGCCAGTATATAAAGAATGTGAAATTTCCAGATGGCTTTGCTGGGAGTCTTAGTAAGAATGTCACAGATCGTGACTTGAAGTTAAAGGGGTTGAAATCACATGATTGTCATGTTATCATGCAAAGACTGTTAGGACTAGGTGTCCGGGCTCTTTTGCCAAAGGAATTATCCTATCCACTTGTCGAGTTATGCAATTTCTTCAGTCAAATATGTGCTAGAACTCTCAACAGGGAGGATATTCTGCAAGCCAAACAAGACATCATCATAATTTTGTGCAAGCTTGAGAGGATATACCCCCCAGCATTTTTTGACATAATGGTTCACTTGGTGATGCATCTGCCAGACGAAGCATTGGAAGGAGGACCCGTTCATTTTCGGTGGATGTACCCATATGAGAGGTATATAAAAAAGTTAAAGGATTACATTCGAAATCGTGCTCGACCGGAGGGTTCAATTGCAGAAGGATATATTGTTGATGAGGCGTTAACATTTTTCTCCATGTATTTGGAAGGGGTGGAAACTAGATTCAATCGCTCTAATAGAAATCAAGATGTAACACTGACCCACGAAACAAGAAGGACATTATCGGTGTTCCAGTCCCAATGTCGACCGATAGGGAAGAAGATAATTTCTCATTTTGATAGGAAGGATCGGGATATTGCAGTATGGTACATCTTGAATAATTGTTCTGAGATAGAAAAATATCTCCAGTGAGTATCTTAAAATTCAGTTATGTTCTTCTCCGTTTTCTAATAACAATAGACTAAGATTGTTATGTTCACCAGTGAGCATCGATTGGAACTCGAACGAAGTGGTGCTGAAGATATTGATAACTTACAGAGAACCAAATTCCCGTCCTGGTTTTACTCGAAGGTAAGGAATTTTTCTTCCCAAATCCATTGAACGGATATCTTAAATATTGTTCATTTGTCTTGTTGATAATTTAATTTAATTCTTGGAATAATTGCTACTTTTGTAGATGTACTATTTACATAGGAACGGTTCCCCGGAGGCCACCGAAGAGTTACTATCATTAGCATCCGGTCCCAGTTTCACTAACATGGTATACTCTGCGTGTGTTGTGAATGGAGTACGTTTTGTAGCCAAAGCTCGGGATGAGAAGCATAAAACGCAAAATAGTGGCATTTCTGTCCCGGGGATTGATGGCAACATGTTTTATGGTGTACTGGAAGAAATAATTGAGTTGACTTATTTAAATAAGTACAATGTGACTTTATTTAAATGCAAGTGGTATAACACTGATCCAACAAAGAAGAAACTTTATACTGACAAGAATATCACAAGTATCTCCATCAACGGACAATGGTACAAGGATGATCCTTACATACTTGCTACTCAAGCAAAACAAGTGTTTTACATTGAGGATCTCCTTAATGGACCAAATTGGAGGGTCGTCCATAATATGGTACATCGCGATATATGGGATCTACCTAGTGATGGAGATAATGCACAAGACCTGTTATTTCTGCAGGATAGTAACTCGTCCAACTTCAACCTCACAGTTAATCTGGGAGATTTCCATCTAGTACATCTAGGTAACGAAAGAAATAGTCCTTCAATCGTTCCAACGCACAGGAATGCTGGACTTGGTGCTCATGGAGAAGACATCTTAATGGATGATGACGAGAGCCTTGAAGACGAAACAATTGATGATTATATGGATGAGGAGCCCACACAATCTGATAATGAAGGAGAATCCGATGACCATCAGTCTGTTAGGTTCACTGACACTGATTCTGACTAGGGAAAATATAACATATTCAAACTACAATTACAACTGTCCAATATGTAAGCATGATTATTAAAATAATAAATGTGATTGTAAGAGATTGAACCATTTCATCCTTCAACTGGACATTGAGTTCTTTTTAATTACTTATATGATGTGTATTATTTTAGATATGGCGGATGTCGAGGCACGATACCACGGAGGTGATGCTGGAGGTGACCCACCGGAGCGACCCAGTCAGATTCCAGCTCAGTGTGAGGGCTCAGGTATTTGACATCAATTGTGCATACCTAAGCTTGATTAAATATTATATTTATTTTGTTAATATTTTTCTTTATTAAATAAAGTAGCACCTGCTAAGAAGAGGGGGCCGAATAGGTCCCTAAGATTGCATGAGAAGATTGGCAGGGGTGGAGGCAGACCGGTGCCTGTACAGTTTGATATGACTGGTACATGGCATGCGGTTGGTGAGAATGCCAGTCATCTCCCTCGTGATATTGGCAGCATGATCCGCGCCCACGTGCCGCCCTATTATAAGTCATGGCGGGCTGTACCTCAGGAGATTCGAGATAGAGTTGTGCAGGAGGTTTGCGTAAGTATCCATTTCCTTTTGAATTAATGTCTTTGAGATTGAAATTTCTAAATATATTACTCATAAATTTATTAAATATCTTTTAATGCAGTCCCATTTCGAGTTCCAGGGCGTCTCTGAGGGTGATCGGGATAGAGCGCTCTCTGGTTTGATGCGGACTGCTGCCGACCTGTACAGAGATTGGAAGTACAGGTTGAATAAGTATTTCTTAGATCATGGAGGTGATCGATACCAGGAGTATGACCTGGATCGAGCTCGACGTTGTGTGCCTCGGTCTGTCTCACCGCAGACATGGCAGAGGTGTGTGGATTTCTTTGATAGTGACGAGTACAGGGTAAGTATGATATTTTATGGTATTATGACAATATTTCATAATTAGTAGATTATGAACATTAAAATTTAACTTTCTTCTCTTAATTTGCAGGAGTTATCTGCAAGAAATACAAATAATAGAGCACAGAAGGTCGTGAATGACCGGCATGGGTCAAAGTCTATTGCTGCACATCGCTTTGATAAGGTAATTTAAATTTTTTCTATCTTTTTTAAATATATCCATTTGTTAAATAGCATTACAACCCTTCATCCTTTTTTTTTGTTACAAAAATTGAACAGAGAAACAGAGATACTGGTGAGCTGCAGTCGGTGCCCGATAACTTTAGGGACCGACATACATACAGGTCGGGGGAGTGGGTGCATCCGATCCCTCAGGGGCAACATGTAAGTTGTTTGAATTTTATATTTTAAATAAAATTTTACAAATATATCTTCCAAGGTAGATTTCTTATTACTTTTTTCTAATAATTTAAGGCAAGGATGACTGAGCTCATGACTCAGCATGTACAGTCTAGTGTATCATCCACTAGCTTGCCTACGACTCCTGTACAGTTAGATGAGGCTGCCATTGCCGATGAGGTACTTGGCACTCGTCGAGGGTACAGGAAGGCTGTTGGGCGTGTACTTACTGGTCAGACTTATCGTTCCATGGGGACTTCTAGCACGGCGACGAGCTCACAGACCGTGTCTCAGCTCGGTGAGTTGCAGGAGCAGTTGCACCAGAGTCGGGAGCAGGTTCAGCAGAGCCAGCGATTGATTGAGCAGCAGCAGCAGCGACTTGATCAGCAGCAGCAGCAGATTATACAGCAGCAGGAGATGATGCAGCAGCAGCAGCAGCAGATGCAGCAGCAGTTTGGGACTTATCTTTCTGAGATGACCTCGATCCTTAGACAGCAGGGTATTGTCCTACCGCCGCCTCCATTTGTTGCTGCTACATCGCCTGGGCCGAGTAGATTTGCGCCTGCACCTACCGCTCAGCCGCCACCGTCATTTTATCAGCCTCGTAGTCAGGATGATGATGATGATGATGACGACGACGACGACGATTATGGTGCACTGTGATATTGACATCTCCCTACTTCCCCGTAGTATATTTTGTTTATGTATCTTTATATTTTTTATATGTGCACATTTATATAGATGATGTATATAGTCTATTAGTTTATTCATATAAAATTTTTTTTTACCATTGTTTTATGAGTGTTAATTTTCTATGTTGGATCAAATTGCTAAACATTATTAATAATACTTTTGATGTGTTATAATTGTATAATTTATATTAAAATAAATTTAAAAAATTATTAAATAATTCAAGTTAATTAAAATAGGTACATTATTTGAAATATATGATAATTTAATTTTAAAAAATTTAAAAAAAAATTAAGAAACTTTTAGCGGCGACAATTGTCGTCGCTGTAGGGTAAAAGTCGTCGCTGAAAGAGGAGACTTTCAGTGACGACAAAAAGTCGTCGCTGAAGGGCGGACCTTCAGCGACGACCTTTGTCGTCGCTGAAGGGCGGACCTTCAGCGACGACTCTTGTCGTCGCTGAAGGGCGGACCTTCAGCGACGACTCTTGTCGTCGCTGAAGGGCGTACCTTCAGCGACGACTCTTGTCATCGCTGAAAGTCTCCTCTTTCAGCGACGACAAGTTGTCGTCGCTGAAGGTCCGCCCTTCAGCGACGACTTTTACCCTACAGCGACGACCATTGTTGCCGCTAAAAATCAAATTTCAAATTTTTTTGAATTTTGAAATTGTTTTCTGCGACGACAGAGTCGTCGCAAAAGGGGAAACTTTTAGCGACGACAAATTGTCGTCGCTGTTGACCTTTTTACGCACGGACTTTCGCCGATGACATTTTTAACGACGACTTTTTCTTTTGCGACGACCGAGAACTTTTTAGCGACGACAAATGTCGCCGCTAAAAGTCTTTTTTGCTGTAGTGGTTGTATATTTATGAAAACAAATTGATAAGCATAAATTGCATTACATTTACAATTGATTAGGATATTATCACATTTTTGAAAAAGGTGCATCATTATATGTCCAACATTACATTAGTTGCATGTTGATAAGGCTGATAAGTAGTTATTCATAATGACTTTTTACACTAATCGTATGTTTGAGGATAAGTTATGATAAAATATCTTTGATTAAGCTCAAACAATTAATATTCATTTTAATACAATTGTCATAGATAGGTTTTTAATTCATTGAATTTAATCATTGCAAACTTTTGATAATAAAATATTTAAATTACATAATTATTAATCGTTGTTTTGAATAGTAAAAAAAGAGTAATTTAATTCATTTGAATATGGTATTATTAATTTGTTTATAATTTATGATTTAATATAAAATTTTAAATAAATTATAATTGGTTCATAATTTTTGAATATATAAATAATAAGATTCATTCATTAATTCATTAAATTTTTATTATTTTATTTCTTAGTATTCTATCAATATTATTTTTTACCATTATATTATATTTGCCATAACTATTTTAAAATAAAATTATGCTATTAGAAATTTTAAACTAAACTTGTATTCTTCCTTTTAAAATTCTAATTTTTCATCAATTTTTAAGATATAAATATTATTTTTTAATATTATATTTCTTAAAATTAAAATTTAGAAATTCAAATACAATCATTAGATCAATTAAATTAAAATTCAAAGAAAAATTTATAGTTAAATCATGTGTTTGAGAATTATATGACGAATTATTATGTGTATTTAACATTAAGTTTTAAAATTTCTCAAATTAGTAATATACTAACATAATCATGGAAACAAACCTAGGTGCATGTATTATTTTCTCTTTGCAATAAAATTTGAATAATATATTTTATAATTTTAATTAATAATTTTTACTTATTTTTTTCTCACTTTAAAATAATATTGTAAAAAAAGCAGTAACAAAATTTTAATTAATTGAATGAAACCAAAATGATCTTCATTGAACCAATTCTTCGAAACTTAAATTATTGAGCCATCTTTTTAAAATTATTTTTATGATGTTCTTTTAAAAATTAATTATGATTAATTTCATCTATAAATTTTATCTTTATATAATGTAAAATTAAGATTAATACAAGTGATAAACTTAATTTTACTTTCTTTATATGAAAATGAATATCATCATGTATATAAGGATTTAATTAGTACCATTAAATTTATTATTTTTAAATTTAATTTTTACATAATATAAAAATAATATTAATACAAGTGGCTAAATTTGATTTTATTTTCTTTAGATGAAAATAAATACTATCACATATATAAGAATATTGTGATAATCTATTTAAAGATATATAATGTTAAGATATTTAGATTTATATTAAATCATTGATATATATGTTTTATAAATTAATTAGTAAGATATTTTAAGAAAGTATATTTTATTTATAATATTGATTTATAAAACATATAAGTTAATCTATTTTGAATATATAAATGGGTAAATAATTACTCATAGGTTAACTAATATTAACCTTTATTGGACTAGGTCCAAAATGACCCAACCTATTTTAACCTTAAAATTAATATGAATAGATATGGATGTAGTAAAATAAAAGTGAATATTCATAGATAAATAGATATGAATTATAATTGCTAGTTCTAAATACTGAATAATTTAAAATCAAAACCTACCACTATGTATTGTAAGATTGATTTTTAGCTCATTATATTAGTATTAGGTTCTATACATTTTTTTAAAAAAATATATGTGAAGAACTTAGAAAATGACATACGTAATTTTTTTTAATTATGAATTTTTGTAGAAAAAGGGTTGATATTAGAATAGAAATCATATTTTTATTTTACTAAAAATAATGTAAAATAATAAAAGAAAAATGAGAAGATTTAGATTTTTTTTTGAAAGGGGGGCATTCAATTAAATTTCTCAATTTATGCAACCCAGTATATATGTAACAAGGACGGATGGATTGATATGATGTAAAAAATAAAAATAAATATACTAAATAAATTATAATATTCAATCAGAATGGCTTTTTCTCCTCCAATAAATAGTTTTGATTAATTGGATTATGATTAATTTGATAATTATGCCCTATTTATTATTTTTAAAAATAATTTTTTATTTTTTTATTTTTTAAAACAAAAAATTTTGTTTGGTAAATTATTTTCTTAACTTATTTTTGAAAGCTATAACTCTAAATATATAACTTAAAAATAAAAAATAAAATTAAGTTTTTAATATTTTCTTAACTTAGTTTTTTATTCTCTATACTAGTTTTATAATTAATTAAAATATTTATTTACTTATCCAAATTCTCTTTATTCTTTATTTTCTTTAAATTAGAAAATAATTTTTAAAAAATGATAATAATTTTGAAATATAAAAAAAATCCAAATAGGGCTTATATATATCTAAGAATCAATCAATTATCATTTGTAGTCTTATATGAAGAAATATATTCAATTTAGTCGCAATACTTAAATTTTAATATTCCTTTTATTTATAATTTAATAAATAATAATTTTAAAGTATAAGTAGAACTAGTGTTGAAATTTTCAATATTACAATAAGATTAGAAATATTTCCATTGTATACACACTTCCTCAAATCGTAAATGTTTGGAATTATAGTATTGTAATACATACATTTTAAAGTTGCCTCTTTTTTTTTTTGAAGAAAAACACATTCACCTTCCTAAAGTTTTCTTGAGTTTTAATGAAATCACTTGGATCTTTCCTCTAGTTACAAAATTTACATAGGCCTTTCTTTAAATATAAAATAATGTTACACACGAATCTATTTTAAACTTTTTTAATAAAATGATAACAAAAGATAATTATAAATACAAATAAAATAATATACATCAATATAAGATATTTTGAATACTTTGTGATAAAAATATGTTAAGCCTTTAGAATTTTAAACTATTTTATTTTTATTTAAAACCTTATGAATCTAGGGAGAAGAACATGGTAAATTGTCAAAATGAGTAAGATGACAAATACTTGTAATAAATGCATTGGAAATCCTAGTAGAAAAAACCTTATTAAATTCTTGGTATTTATTTATGGTTAGATAATAAAAGAAAGAATTGAAATGTTTAAATAATTTTAATTAAAGAAATTGATTGGAAATTTGTGGCTAAAGGATTCTTAAGAACTTAATTAGCGATATAGGAAGCCAATGGTAAATAACTTGAGCTATAAGAATTAATAATGAGAAATAAATAAAGGATTAAGAAGAATTTCATTTATCCCCCTCTCACCTTATTATTCTTATTCCCTTTCCTTACTAACCTTAGCACTTCCAAACCAAGAAGATGAAGAAAATTTCATCCTATTTTCATTCTTCCTCTTTATAATGCAAGAACCTTTAAAATTTTAGCCTTTAATAGATAGGTTCTTTTAATTTCATTTATTTTCCTCTCTTTTATTAAGTTATAATTTGGTTTTAGAGCAAATTAGGTAATATCATACCTTAACCTAAGATCTTTATTTTAATGTTTAAAGGTTCCACTCACCTCATTTGTCGCTCTAAGCTTCTTCTTTTAAAAGTTAGGAGTAGCATTTTACATAAATCTTAGTTTAAATACATTATTTTGTTTAAGTTAAAGTTTTTAAAGGTTTTAGATGAAATTATATGATATGGTGATTTGAGCTTTGGAGTTAATGTTTTGTTAATAAGCTTTGCTATTAGTATTTATATGTTCTAAAGGTTTGGTATTAATGATAATGCATGATGGGAATGAGATATGGAGGTTGCTTGGAGCAGATGAATAATGATTTTACAAAAAAAATACATATTGCAAAGCTATAGTTGACCATGTGTAGTCAGAATTGACATAGTGGATTATCTCCCGTCAGCATTGCTTTCTAAATTGATATAGTGAACTATATATTTAATTATGTCCTATTAAAACTAACATAGTGGATCATGTAATGGATTATATCCTATCAAAAGTCAAAATTGCTCTCTAGGTTGACATAATGGACTACATAATGGACTATACCCTCTTATAATGGACTATGTAATGGAATATGCCTTAACATAATGGACTACATAGTGGATTATTACCTTATTTCTTTTATAAAATTATATATTCAATGAATTAGAATGACATTATGACCTCTTATTGATGTGAGATGAAGATAGATAGCCTTTATATGAATATTTAAATACAAAATAAAGGTGTAAATATGCTTATGATTACAAGATGAAAGAAAATGCATGATTAGCCTTGTTAGCTATGAAAACTTGGGAGTTAAATTTAATTGTTATATTTGAATTGATAAATTGGGCTTGTTAAATGGATAAACTAGTCTAGGCCAAACCAAGTCCACATACACTTTGGTTTATACGAACTAGTATGCAAAGCTTATGAAGATATAGACCATTTTAAAAAGGTCTTGGTTCAATCCATAAAAGTTTTGAACTAGTCCCTTTTCAACTAAGAAATTCAGAAGGAATTAAAGAACAATATAAGTATCAAATAACTATTATTCTAGAAAAGGAAATCATTTTTATTTCAAATTTTCCATATCATTTTATGGAAAAATTAGCTTTTACATAAGCATCACTCTTTATAGAGGAATACAGAGTGATAATATTAAGTTAATAAAATAGATAACTTATCCAACACATAGTTCTAAAAGAGGAATCTAAAAGATAAATTCAATGACTTCCAAATGTGTCACATATTAAGGTTACCATAGAGAATTAAATCATATAAAAAATAAAGAGTACAAATACTTAAGAAAGTTATAGAATTTTTAACCTAGCAAAAATAAAAGCTAATAGAGAAAGAATACAACAAAATAAACATAGAAATTAGCACAACAAGTAGAAACAACATACAATGAAACCCAACTTAAAGCAATAACATAAATCTATAGGCAAAAATGAAAATGAATTGGATAAAGAAATATAAGATAAATAATGAATCAAAGTAAAGTGCTTATATTTAAAATGAAAAGAATAGAGCAACATCCATATTTTAGAAGCAAAAAAGTTAAGGATGAAGTAAATTATGCATGTTTGTGTGATTTCTAACCAAGTTTAACAAGATGAGGTGATTAGCTACTAAATTTTGCAACTCAACAAAATTAGTGTAGTGATTTAAGAAGAATTTCTTTGAATCCTAGCAAATAATATGAGAAAAAAGTAACTAAGCATAAGTAAGGACTAAAATAGGACTAGAAAGAAGTTTAGGGCTTTCAAATTGTATAATTATGAAAATTAATTGTAATTGGTTTGGGTTTAGGTTTGATTGATAAATTTTGCATTTTTTAGGTCATTAGGTATTGGGTTGGACTAGTTGGGTGAAAAGGAAAAAAAGAAAAAAAAATTGAATTGGCTTTTTTAGTTAGGTTAATTTTTTTTTCTTTTTTCAAAGAGATTGGCCTATAAACCTGTCCATATCTATGCAATACAAGTCCACTTAAACCACAATTTATATAGATTGCTTCATCTAGCTTGTGATAAAAATAGATTTAATTTTGCAAGGTCCAATCCATATACTTTAATCCATTTTACAAGCCTATGATAAACCGCTTATGGCCTTGTTTGTGTATATAAATATGGATGAGTGTGTTAAGAATATGGAATCAAAATGTTATTGTAAAATTGATAAGAATGATGATGTGGAGGCAGTATTACTTGTGATTCTTCCTTATAATTATATACTATTATATATGAAATTTAATTTAAATGAATTGGTATGCTAGCTAAAGCATTTATTTATATGTATTGATATAAATGTTGTCTTGGTATTGTGATTGAAGTGCTAATTGAGACATTTTTGTTTATTATGATAACTTATATTATGAATGAGCTGGATAATGATGGGAGAGATGATATATATATTGTGGCTTTATGCATTGGATCTATATACCCATTTGTAAGGGAATAAGACTAACCCTAGAGGAATAAGACTAAAAGAAGATATAAAAAGGTCTACTTAAATTGTTATGTTTGGAATTATTTTGACTACTTAAGTGAATGTACTATGATTAATTTATGGAATTATGGATATAGCTAACTGCTTATAAAATGAAGTCCCAATTTAATAATTTTATCTTGGCAATAATTATGAAACTTTCTACTATGAACATATAAGCGTAAATTTTTGACATGCTTGGGGAAGTGATAAGTAAGGTTAAATTGTCTTATATGAAATGTTAACCTATTACCTTATTAAGAATGAGGAATCTTCTTTTTTCTTATAAAAGAGGCTCAGCCTAATATCTTCTAAACTACAAATAATTGAATTTATTTTTATTTTATTATTTAATTTCTTTATTTTAATTTGAAAAGACTATTTACTATGTTTCAAGGAAACTCTTTTTATTCTTCTTTTTCCCCCATTTATAAGGAATTTCTTTCTTAAGTGCCCAACTATTATTGGTTGGATTGGAAATAGGCTCATGTCATAACCTACCCTAAGGCGCATGATTGACATAGGAAGTTACTATAGGTGATAACCTACTAACTTTTCTTAAACATATCTAATGTAATGCTTCACATATAAAAATGCTATTCTACCAAAGAGTATATTGTATTTAAGAATTTAAATATAAAATGTACTAATGATTCAATGTGCAAAATTAATCTAACTATTGTAAGGCTTACCTTAGTGTAAAAATTTCAAAAATGGGCTTACATTTATTCCATTTGACGACAATTGGACACCTAAGGAGTATGATTATGAGAGAAGATAAAACAGAGAAAAGAAAGGAGTGAGTTTATTTGAAACACAGTAAATATTTAGGAGTTTATAGAGTTTATAGAATATAATCAATTTAAGTTATGTTATAGGAACTTAAATTCACCTATGCACATCCGTGTTCATTAAAATAATCGGGTTTCACTTTAATTAACAACTATATCTTTGTACCTTTATTAGAGGAAAAGAGGAGGCTCATTATAAATAATTTACAAAGCAAGAACAATATAAACAAACCCACAATATTTAGTCATAGTCATGAGCACATTATTGTTAATTCAATATTTTTTCTTTATCCATTATCAATATAGTTTATAAGGGAAAAATCCCTTTATGCAAATAATTACATGTATGTTTGCAATTTCACATATTTAGCCATCATACAATAACAACATAAAATAATGAAAGAGTGAAAGAAAAACATATAAATCCCATTGTGACTCTTGGGGATCCTTATGCCCTCACAAACTTAATCTTTATACCGTTTGGGTCAACCTTGTCCCTTATAAACTTTCATACAAATCTTGATGCATATATTTGCACATAAATCCCAATGCTTTAATGACATCATGACATAATTCATCCCTATCATATCATCCTATTGCCTATCATGGCATATTCTCATCACAATCAAATTGTTTATCATATTCCATTCATAATGAGGATAAGCTCATAACGTCACATTCATAACAGATTTATGTAAATAACATATACCAAGCCATACATGGCCTACTATAATCAATCAATATCGAACCACATGTAACTTTATCATAAGCATAAAAGCTTCAACTAGCACTTTAATCTTCATATTTTATTAGCAACATTCACATTTTCAAAATTCAAACATCTCACACCTCTTGGCATGGTCACATAATTTAATTCATTCTATTAATAATATATATCAATTCATCTTATAATGTAACATAAGTATCTCGATATCACCATATCTATTACTATGATTGCACATTAGTAACAATGTTATAATACAATTTACAATTCAACTAGCACATTACTATGCTACTCTGCCTTGTTGCATTACTATTATTCATATATTTATCTTTCATTTATCACATATTTAACTATTTAACCTTAGACAACTTTGAGATATACTTTAACGCCTTGTATAATATGATATCTTAACTTAAACTTAGTGTAGTCCATTATATAATGATTTTACTTTTGAACTTTGAATACTATTTTATGAGCAACTTAAAAATTATAAATTTATTATTCATAAAACTTGTTTCATAGGAGAATAGACTCAATTGACTTTTTATGAATTGGTCATTTATTTAAAATAATTAAGATATGAAAGAATTATGACCTTTACAAATTAATCTCTAAAAATTTAATTTTTCATAATTTAAACTTTTTGACCTTCATCCAATGATAACTTAAAATGTATATAAGATATTAACATAAAATTAGTTCCATTTGAAAGTAAACTTAATTACATTTCTAATGATAGGTGATTTGCTAAATACAAGTGTAAGATGAAGAAGTTAAAACCCTTCAAAGTCAATATAACTATTTTGTCCTAGCATAGTTGACTATATAGTATATTATAAAGTTCCAGAAAGCAATTGTAGTTCTCATAGTCAACTACAAGTACTTAGAGAGCATCTCGGAGGCTTATAATTGACAATAACTTAGTTTTCATTAGGTTCCTTGTGATTTTTCAATGTTCACTTAGCATTTTCATCATTTTTAATGTATTTACAATTCCACCAATCCATATCAAATCACAAATACTCATAAAGAATGCAACATTTATGCCAATTCTAATATTAAAATCAAATTAAATATAAAAATTATTGCTTTTTCTCATATAATCAAATAAAATCCTAAATTTGGACTTAAATCAAATAAAACCATCTTAATCTTCTAATCAAAGTTAGGATGCTTGCTTATCTAGTATGGAAGAAGATTTAGGAAGTTAGGTTTGACATCCTTTGGCCTCTATCATCAAAATTCTTAAAAAATTCAAGTTAGGTTTCAATTTTTTTCCTTTTTAACCAATTACCTAAATTCTTTTAAATTTAAAAAAGAATTATGAAAAAATTAGTTGTTATGAAGATTTTACTATGCTTAGATGAAGAATTTGAAAAAAATTAACTCCTTTGGTAGCTTTATTTAGAAAAGAGATGAAAGAATAAGGGATTAAGGGTTTGAAGGAAGTGAAAAATGGAGAATAGTGACACTCATGGGCTAAAGTTTAGTTCATAAAAGGGTAAGGGCATTTTCATTAATTAATCCTAAAACACTTCCACACTCATATTCTCATCTCTAATTACTCATAACTTTTATAGGCAATTTGGTTCAAGGTAATTACAGAAGGGAAAGAGAATAGTGAGTTTTCATTCTCTTTGCATTTGTTTATTTTAGAAAAAATTTATTTTATTTTTCTATTTTTTCTTAATGGGATTACTTTAAATAAGAGGATGATGATTTTCATATAGTTTTTTAGAGAATCTGATTTTCTCATTTTGAATTTTAAGTTTATCCTTTTCAACATAATAATAATGATGATAATAAAAATGATAAATTATTATTATAAAATAATCATAAAAGTAAAATTAAAAATAATTATTAAATAATAATGATAATTAATAATAGCAATAATATAGAAATAATAATATTATTGAATAATAATAAATAATATAAAAATAAAATATTATTAATAGTGATAATAATGTTAATTAAATAAGAATAAATAATTATATAATGTTTATAATAATAAATATAATAGCATATTTAATAATGTAAAAATAATTAATAATATTAATAAAATATAATTTATAAATTCTAGTATAGTAATAAAAATAATATTAATTATATAATAAAATTAAAGTTAAAAATAATAATAAAATTATGATAATTAATAATAATAAAATAATGATAAATATTGATAACAATGAAATAATAAAATTAATAATGAAAATAATAATTAATTTTTGATAATTATAAAAATAATAATATTATAATTAAAATAAATATAAAAATATAAAATATTAATAATTGTAATAATAATATTCAGAAAATAATTGCAATAAATGATAGAATAATAATCATATAAGAATCTTATTCCTTTCTTGTTTGAACTAAATAAAGTGGGCAAATATAAAATATTTATTCTCTTTCCCTTTTATGATTCAATATCTTCTTTTCCCCAGTTGAACCAAATCACCCTTTAATTCCTTTATTTATTATACTTTTCCCTAGCCAAGTCATCCAAATCCTTTATTTTTAATTTACTTTAATCATTTATTTTTATTTATCCAAAAGTTCTATTCATCACTCCTTTAATTAATTCTTTTTTTAATATACTATTCACTTTTCCTTTATTAGAATTTATTCTTTCCACATAAAATTTTTATTTTAATTTTTTTGCAATAATTAATTAATTAATCGCTCATCCATTTCCTTTTCAATATAAAAAGCTAAAATTCTAAAGTTACAGGGAGTTTGTAACAAATAAGCAACAAGAAAAAAAATTAAATTTTGACTTCTAGGAGTGTAATAGCCCGCCTAAGAATGTTGACGTTAAAGTAAGTCCTACGTGATAGTTAAGTTGTGTATTTATGAAAATAAGTTGATAAGTATAGATTGCATTTCATTTAAAATTGATTTGGATACTATCACTTTTTTTGAAAAAGGTGCATCATTGCATGTTCAATATTATATTAACTGCATATTAGTAAGCCTGGTAGACAATTGTTCATAATAACTTTTTATGCTAATCAATGTTTAAGAATGAGTCATGATAAAATATTTTTGATTAAACTCAAACAATTAATATATGACTAGTAAAAAAGATAAATTTTAATAAAATTGTCATAAATAGATTTTTAACTCTATGAGTTTAACCATCCCAAACTATTGATAATAAAATACTTAAATTATAATATTACAAATTTTGTTTATTAACTCATGTTTTGAATAGTAAAAAAAGAATAATTTAATTCATTTGAAAAAGTATTTATTAATTTAAAATTATTTATAAATATAATTTAAATTAATAAAATTGTAAATTTTCTTCCTTCAAATGAAGCATAAACGAGCATGTTAGATTCCAACAAAGGTAATGATTAAATTAAATAAAACTGAAAACTTGCAACAGGTGATGTAGATGGGAGTGGATGTGCTCAATTTCGTAGATGAGGGGGGAAACAACTTCTAAACTAATAAACGACAAGGAAAAATTGCAAATGATTCCTTTTCATCAGTTCAAACCCTAACTTACCCATTACCATCCTAGAATATTGCATGCAGGTCGGATCGGCACGAGTAATATAAGGAGAGCTCGACCTTTACCCATGGCTGTGGCTCTAGAAAATCAATCAGTCCTCGTGCTCCTTCTTTTTTGCCACGTTCAACGTCTGTTTCATAGCCTCCTTTCAGATTTCAGAGTAAGCCTCCCCCCTCTGTTACTGCACTGCGCAAATTCATTTGCACACCATTTATGGATCTCGTTGCTGCTGTTCTTTTTATTCTTATGACTTCTTGCCAAATCCCGCTCGATTTAACTTCTTTCGGTCAGAGTAAGCCTTTCTTTGGGTCATCATGATCTGCATTTTCCTGGCATTTCACACTTATCTTTTTATGGGCAATTGTGCCCGGCTGAAGAAACAGGACTTGAGTGCTATAATTGTTATAATCGTCCCCTTAGAGCAAGAATAATAAATTAGTGATTTTTTGTTATTTACATTCGTTCTTTAACCTAGATGATTAGCTAGGATGGCAGTGGATCGAAATCATATCGATTTATTGTATTTCGCTTGGATGTATTTCTATGCATTGAAAAGTTAGGGGTATATTGTCCCAGACTCTTGGTTGCTTTTGATAGCCATCAAGAATTAGTCAAACTGGTGGATCTAATTTGGGGTAGAATCATTCTGCATTGAACTCGCCCCTCTTCTAAATGTGTAACAAGCTGCTGGAGCCAAGGCTGCGGTATTAGATACAGGATACAACAATGTATGTTAGGCCAAGGCAAGGTTTCTATGCGTGCTGCATTTATATTATAGTGTTTATTTTTTATCTTTTATTGTGGTTTTCATGTCATGCCACATCAGGCATGGCTTTAAGTATTTCTCGGAATTTGGATGTGATGTGTTTGTTATGGAGGAATAGGAGAATAATGCGAGAGAGCATTTCCTGATAGAAATTGGTTGGGTTTTTTTCATTTTTTCTTGTCTGTCTATATTATATTTCTCCTGGGAAATACACTACTGAGATAAGAATTGATCACGTTGTGCGGGATGTCTGAAGCACCCTTCAGACCCTGAGAGAAGCTTTTTGAGAAGCAAAGATATTTCCAGAGCATTAATAGATACACTCACTTGAAAGGGCCATTTGATAAGGTTACCTCTGTTGAAATTCCTCTTGCTTTGGCAGCATCTCAGTGTTTATGATTGTAAGTTCATTTGTGATCACTATTCCTTGTAGGATCTCTATTCTCTTGTTGCTAAAAGAATGTGTTTTTAATGCTATATATGGAGTAGGATATATGCAAAGGCACAGGTTTATAATGAGTCTGTTTGGAAATAAGAAAAAATAAAGAACAAGAATGTAAATAATACTATATACCAAACACAGCTGAAGGAAATTAAAAACCTCTCATATTTAATTTATTTTTTAAATGACAACTTTCCTTTTCTTTATTTCTTATTTCCTCAAACATCATTTTCTTCCATTCATTTTTTTTAAGAGTTGTGAATGATACCATAAAAATACTGCAAAGACTTCTTCGGATGCAAATCTCAATAAAATATGCTCAAGGAATATTGCTCCATTTTTTAGGGGAAGATGCCTTCATAATCTTGACCGTATATACTACACTGTGATAGCAAACATACACCAAAAATAGTACAATACCCATAGGCACCACTGCTGGACCCCAACAATTCCAGCAAGAGCATCACTATCCCCACAACTTCCACCCAAAAAAATGCTAGTGACGCGCTAATTTCTAAATTTGCCCTCAATGACTTTGGCTAGAGCTCAAAGAATTGATGTTATGGACTTCTTGCTGCCAACACTTGGTGGATGCCAAATGAAAAGAAATCCAAAAGAAGGAAGGCGAGTGCTTCCCTTACCTTGTGTGAGAAGTACAGGCATCCATGCCTGTACCATTTGTCAAGTGAGATGCAGCCATTTGGCATATGGAGTCCACATAAAGAGTTTCAAATAAAATTTAAGATTGATAAGTAGGCAAAAGCGGAGAGATGTGATTGGTTGAATGGGAGAAGTGCTGGATTGATGGTCTGGACTGTTGGATTTTTGCTTCTGGGAGAATGCGATTGATTTAATTCTATATCTGTGTGAATTTTTGAATCTCTTGGGTGCGGATAAAGGTGCACTTTCTAAAAATTCAAAAGGGATCGGATAGGATTGAAACTTTATAGTGGCAATAAATGGGTCAGTTATAGTAAATATGAATTAGGTTAAAAAAAGAATATGATATTATTAATTTATTTATAATTTATGATTCGATATGAAATTCAAATAAATTATGAATGATTTATAATTTTTGAATATATAATTAATAAGATTCATCTATTAATTTATTAAAATATTATTATTTTATTTCTTATTATTCTATCAATATTATTTATTTATCACTATATTATATTTATCACTACTATTTTAAAATAAACTTATGTTATTATAAATTTTAAACTAAAAATGTATTGATCCTTTTAAAGTATAATTTTTAATCAATTTTTATGATATAAATATTATTTTTTAATTTCATATTTCTTAAAATTAAAATTTAGAAATTCAAATACAATTATTAGATCACTTAAATTAAAGTTCATAGAAAAATTTATAGTTAAATTATGTGTTTGAGAATTACGTGATGAATTATTATGTATATTTAACATTACTTTTCAAAATTTCCCAAATTAGTAGTATACTAATATAATCATGGGAACAAACCTAAGTATATGTATTATTTTCACCTTACAATAAAATTTGAATAATATACTTTATAATTTTAATTGATAATTTTTATTTATATTTTCTCACTTTTGAAGATAACATTGTAAGAAAAGTAGCAAAAAAAATTTAATTAATTAAATCAAACCAAAATGATCTTCATTGAACCAATTCTTGGAAACTCAAATTATTTAACCATCTTTTTAAAATTATTTTATGATGTTCTTTTAGAAACTAATTAATATGATTAAATTCATCTTTAAATTTAATCTTTATATAATGTAAAAATTAGATTAATACAAGTGATAAACTTAATTTTACTTTCTTTATATGAAAACAAATATCATCATGTATATAAGGATTTAATTAGTAACATTAAATTTATTATTTTTAAATTTAATTTTTATATAATATAAAAATAATATTAATATAAGTGGCTAGATTTGATTATATTTCCTATAGATGAAAACAAATAGCATCATATATGAAAGAATGTTATGATAATTTATTTATATATATATATATATATATATATATATATATATATATATATATATATATATATATATATATATATATATATATATATAATTTTAAGATATTTAAATTTATATTAAATCATTAATATCATATTTTATGAATTAATTAGTAAGATATTTTAATAAAGTATTTTTTATTTATAATATTAATTTATAAAATATGAGTTAATCTCTTTTATATATATATATATATATATATATAAATAAATAGTTATCCATTTGTTAAGTAATATTAGCCTTTATTAACCAAGTAAAAAATGACCCAACTTATTTTAACACTAAAATTAATATGACTAATATGGATGTATTAAAATAAAAGTGAATATGCCTAAATAAATAGAAATGAATTATAATTGTCAATTCTAAATATTAAATAATTTAAAATCTACTACTATGCATTATAAGATTGGTTTTTAGCTCAGTATATTAGTATTGGGTTAGTATATTTTTTAAAAGATATATGTGAAGAATTTAGAAAATGATATGTGTAAAAATTTCTAAAATTATGAATTTTCATTGAAAAATAATTGATATTAGAATAAAAGTTATATTTTTATTTCACTAAAAATAATATAAAATAATAAAATGAAAAAATGAGAGGATTTAGATCTTTTTTAAAAGAGGTACATTTAATCAAATTTCTCAATTTATGCAACCTTGGTGTATCTGTAACAACATGTAGATGCATGAATTGATATTATATAAATAATAAAAATAAATATAATAAAAAATAAATAAATGATAATATTCAATCAAAGTGGATGGCTTTTTTTCTTTCAATAAATAGTTTTGATTAATAGGATTATGATTAATTTAGTAATTATGTTCTGTTTACTGTTTTTAAAAATAATTTTTTATTCTTTTACTTGTAGAAACAAAAGTTTTTATTTAGTAAATTATTTTTTAATTTATTCTTAAAAATTGTAACTTTAAATGCATAATAAATGTATAAGTTAAAAATAGAAAATAAAGGTAAAATTTTAATATTTTCTTAATTTATTCTTTTGAATTAGTTTTATAATTAAATAAAATATTTTTTATTTACTTATGCAAACTCTCTTTATTCTTTATTTTCTTTAAACTGAAAAATAGTTTTTAAAAATAAAAAAATGAGAATAATTCTTGAAAATAAAAAATAAAAAAATCCAAGAGACCCTATATGTGTAAGAATGAATTAATTATCGTTTTTTTGTCCTCCATGTAGAAATATATTCAGTTCTGCCACAATACTAAAATTTCAATATTACTTTTCTTTATATTTTAACAAATAAATTATTTTAAAATACAAGTAGAAGTAGTATTGAAATTTGCAATACAAGGTTACAAATATTTCCCTTATATACATGCCTCCTCAAATTGTAAATGTTTAGAATTATAGCATTGTGATATGTATATTTTAAGGTTACCTTTTTTTTTTCTTTTTTTTAAAAAATTACATTCCCTTCTCTTAAGTTTTCCTTGAGTTTTAGTGAAATTATAAAGTTCTTTTCTCTAGTTACAAAATCTGCATATGCCTTCCTTTAAATATAAAATAATATTGCACATAATTCTAAATTTAAATATTTTTAATAAAATAATAAGAAAAGATTATTATAAATTCAAATAAATAATATATATCAATATGAAATCTTTTGAATACTTTGTGATAAAAATATGTTAAGTCTTTAGAATTTTAAAATTTTTATTTTTATTTTAATAGCCTATCTAAAACCCTAGGAATCTAGGGAGAAAAGGATAGTAAATTATAAAAAATGAGTAAGATGAGAAATACCTGTAATAAATATATTGGAAATCTTGATAGAAAAAAGCTTATTAAATTCTTGGAATTTATTTTGGGGTTAGATAAGAAAAGAAAGAATTGAAATATTTAAATAATTTTAATTAAAGAAATTGAATGAAAATTTGTGTTTGGAAGATTTTTGAGAACTTAATTAACGATGTAGGAGGCTAATGGCAAATCATTTGAGCTATAAGAATTAATAAGGAGAATATTGGTGACTAATGGATGAAATTGGTTGGTTAAATACACATGATTAAGTATACGCATTACCAAATTTTTTTCTTGTATTTACTGTACATTTCTTTGCATCAATAATCATTAGTTGTTTTAAGAATTGGAGGATTATGCGATACAAATCTAATTTTTGTGAAATTTTTTAGGGTATAAATTTTCGTTTATTACATATAACACCTTATAATAATATAATAGCTTTGATTTGTAATATGTGTACCCAATCATTTTTGCATATCCCATTGTTCCAAGTATATGAAAATCTGCAAACTTTTATTAGCTATCACATTTCCCCCCCCCCTCTCTCTCTCTATTCTTTTTTGACCATTGTCCCATCTATCTTCTTCCATATCAATATCAAGAGGGTTTGCTGCTAAAACTAAAATAATATTTTATTTTTTATCCATTTGTGTATATAGTGAAATTTTGACACAAATTCTATTATTAAAAGTTTTCGAACATTGAATCAAAGTAATTTGTCAAATTTGAGTAATCTTTTACATAAATAAGGAAAATCTTCGGTCTTCAAAACTTCACATTTAAAGGAGCAATAATACTTTATACATGCATTAAAATTTACTTCATCTTTTCTATGAATAAGGAATATCTTTCAAATCATTCCTCCAATCGACTACTAGCACTTTGTATGTGCATTAATGAGGATTTTAACAAATTTACTTTATTTTTTAAAAAATATTTTTTTAATAAAATCACCAAAAAAATACAAATAGAATTGTTCAAATAAAATTTGAGATTGATAAATACAAACAAAAGCGAGAGAAGTGCGGATTGATGATCTGGACCATTGGATTTTTACTTATGGAAGTACATGTTTGGTTTAATCCTATATTTATATGAATTTTTGGATCTCGTGGGTGTGGATAAAGGTACACTTTCCGAGAAGTTCAAAGGGAAAGGATGGGATTGAGATTTTGTGGCGGTGGTAAATGAGCCAGCTACGATAAATATGAATTAGGTTAAAAAAGAATATAATATTATCAATTTATTTATAATTTATGATTTCATATGAAATTTTAAATAAAGTATGAATGATTTATAATTTTTGAGTATATAATTAGTAAGATTTATCTATTAAGTTAATAAAATGTTATTACTTTATTTTTTATTATTCTTTCAATATTATTTTTATCACTATATTATATTTATCATTACTATTTTAAAATAAAATTATGCTATTAGAAATTTTAAACTAGACTTGTATTCTTCCTTTTAAGATTCTAATTTCTTGTCAATTTTAATATTACATTCCTTAAAATTAAGATTTTGAAATTCAAATACAATCATTAGTTCAATTAAATTAAAGTTCATGGAAAAACTTGTTAAATTATGTGTTTGAGAATTACCTGAGGAATTATTATGTATACTTAACATTACTTTTTAAAATCTCTCAAATTAGTAATATACTAATATAATCATGGTAACAAACTTAGGTGCATTTATTATTTTCACTTTACAATAAAATTTGAATAATATATTTTATAATTTTAATTAATAATTTTTATTCATATTTTTATCACTTTTGAAAATAATATGCTAGAAAAGTAGTAACAAAATTTTTAGTTAAGTAAATAAAACCAAAACGATCTTCATTGAACCATTTCTTCGAAACTCAAATTATTTAACCATCTTTTTAAAATCATTTTTGTGATGCTCTTTTAAAAAGTAATTAATATGATTATACTCATCTTTAAATTTAATCTTTATATAACGTAGAAATAAGATTAATACAAGTAATAAACTTAATTTTACTTTCTTTATATGAAAACTAGTATCATCATGTATATAACAATTTAATTAGTACCACTAAATTTATTATTTTTAAATTTAATTTTTACATAATATAAAAAATAATATTAATACAAGTGGTTAAATTTCATTTTATTCTCTTTAGATGAAAATAAATACGGTCACATACGTACGAATATTATGATAATTTAATTAAAGATATATAATTTTAAGATATTTGAATTTATATTAAATCATTAATATACATGTTTTATGAATTAATTACTAAGATATTTTAATAAAGTATTTTTTATTTATAAAATATATGAGTTAATCTCTTTTATATATATAAATGAATAAATAGTTACTTATAGGTTAAGTAATATTAACGTATACTGACCAAGTTAATATGAATAGGTATGGATGTATTAAAATAAAAGTCAATATACAAGGATAAATACATATGTATTATAATTACTAGTTCTATATACTAAATAATTCAAAGTGGAACCCTATCGCTATGTATTGTAAGATTATATTTTAGTTCAATATATTAATATTGGGGTTTGTACATTTTTTAAAAGATATACGTGAAGAATTTAGAAAATAATATGTATAATTTTTTTTTAAAATTATGAATTCTTGCAGAAAATTAATTTTTCCTAGAATAAAAAATATATTTTTGTTTCACTAAAAATAATATAAAATAATAAAAGAAAAAATGAGAGCATTTAAATCTTTTTTCAAAAGGAGTAATTTAATTAAATTTCTCAATTTATGCAACCTCAGTGTATTCGAAACAACATTTAGATGCATGAATTGATATTATATAAATAATAAAAATAAATATAGTAAAAAATAAAAAAATTATAATGTTCAATCAAAGTGGATGGCTTTTTTTCTTTCAAAAAATAGTTTTGATTAATAGGATTATGATTAATTTAGTAATTATGCTATGTTTACTGTTTTTAAAAACAATTTTTTATTCTTTTATTTGTGGAAATAAAAGTTTTTATTTAGTAAATTATTTTTTAATTTATTCTTAAAAACTTTGACTTTAAATGCATAATAAATGTATAAGTTAAAAATAGAAAATAAAAGTAAAATTTTAATATTTCATAATTTATTCTTTTGTATTATTTTTTAATTAAATAAAATATTCTTTGATTTACTTATCCAAACTCTCTTTATTCTTTATTTTCTTTACACAAAAAAATAATTTTTAAAAATAAAAAATGAGAATAATTCTTGAAAATAAAAAATAAAAAAAATCCAAGAGACCCTATATGCCTAAGAATGAATTAATTATCGTTTGTAGTTCTCCATGTGGAAATATATTCAGTTCTACCACAATACCAGAATTTCAATATTGCTTTTCTTCATATTTTAACAAATAAACTATTTTAAAATACAACTAGAACTAGTACTGAAAATTTCAATACTACAATAAGGTTACAAATATTTCCGTTATATACATGCCTCCTCAAATTATAAGTGTTTAGAATTATAGCATTGTGATATGTATATCTTGAGGTTACCTCTATATTTTTTTTTTTTGAAGAAAGTTGCATTCCCTTCTCTAAAGTTTTCGTGAGTTTTAGTGAAATTATAAAGATTTTTTCTCTAGTTACAAAATCTGAATATGCCTTCCTTTAAATATAAAATAATATTACACATAATTCTAAATTGAAACTTTTTTAATAAAATAAAAAGAAAAAATTATTATAAATTCAAATCAAATAATATATATCAATATGAAATCTTTTGAATACTTTGTGATAAAAATATGTTAAGCCCTTATAATTTTAAAGTTTTTATTTTTATTTTAATAGCCTATCTAAAACCCTAGGAATCTAGGGAGAAAAGGAAAGTAAATTATCAAAAATGAGTAAGATGAGAAATACTTGTAATAAATATATTGGAAATTTTGATAGAAAAAAGCTTATTAAATTCTTGGAATTTATTTTGTGGTTAGATAAGAAAAGAAAGAATTGAAATGTTTAAATAATTTTAATTAAAGAAATTGATTGAAAATTTGTGGCTGGAGGATTTTTGAGAATTTAATTAGCGATATAGGAGACCAATGGGAAATCATTTGAGCTATAAGAAGTAATAATAAGAATATAGGCGACTCTATGTATTTACTTTATTGCATTTATGACCCTTCAACTCAAACTAAATCGTCGGTGATCTTACAATTTCGGCGGATAGTTTAGTTTTATTTAGGCAACAATAGGTCAACGCAGAACTACGCTTTGTTTTTCAAGCAAGAATTGCAATTTGTAGTGATGTAAAGAGGATCTTAATTCAGCCAGTACAGTCAGGTTGCGAGCATTAAAATTAAAAAAAAACATAATTAATTAGAAGTTAATATAAAATAAATAATTGTATAATTCTCTTGTTACTAGGTTTATATAAATAACGAGTTGTACTTAAAAATCTCTAACTAATGCAAGAATCTGATTGGTTAAATCCACATGATTAAATATACGCATTAACAAATTTCTTTCCTGTATTTACTGGACATTTCTTCGCATCAATAATCATTAGTTGTTTTAGGAATTGGAGGATTATGTGATACAAATCTAATTTTTGTGAAATTTTTTAGGCTACAAATTTCCATTTATTACATATAACACCTTATAATATAATAGTTTCGATTTGAAAAACATGTACCCAATCATTTTTTCATATCTCGCAGTTCCAAGTGTATGAAAATCTGTAAAATTTTATTAGCTATCACAATTCTCCCCTCCCTCTCTATCTCTCTATTCTTTTTCTACCACTGTCCCAACTATCTTCTTCCATATCAAGAGGGTTTGCTGCTGAAACTAAAATGATATTTTATTTTTTTATAAATCTGTGTATACATTGAAATTTTGACACAAATTCTATTATTAAAAGTTTTCAAACATTGAATCAAAGTAATTTGTCAAATTTGAGTAATCTTTTGCACAAATGAGGAAAATCTTCAATCTTCAAAACTTCACATTTAAAGGAGCAATAATACTTTATACATGCATTAAAATTTACTTCATCTTCTCAATATCTTTCAAATCATTCCCCCAATCGACTACTAGCACCTTGTATGTGTATTAATGAGGGTTTTAACAAATTTACTTTATTTTTTCAAAAACATTTTTTTTAATGAAATCACCCAAAAAAATACAAATAGAGTTGTTCAAATAAAATTTGAGATTGATAAATACAAACAAAAGCGAGAGAAGTGCGGACTGACGACCTGAACCATTGGATTTTTGTTTCTGGGAGGACATGTTTGGTTTAATTCTATATTTATATGAATTTTTTGATCTCGTGGGTGTGGATGAAGGCACACTTTCCAAAAATGTTCAAAAGGGAAAGGATAGGATTGAGATTTTGTGGCGGTGGTGAATGAGTCAACTACGATAAATATGAATTAGGTTAAAAAAGAATATAATATTATTAACTTATTTATAATTTATGATTTAATATGAAATTTTAAATAAATTATGAATGATTTATAATTTTTGAGCATATAATTAGTAATATTCATCTATTAAATTATTAAAGTTATTTTTATTTATTTTTTCAATATTATTTCTATCACTGAATTATATTTATCATCACTATTTTAAAATAAAATTATGCTAATAGAAATTCTAAACTAAACTTGTATTCTTCCTTTTAAAATTCTAAATTTTTTTTTGTCAATTTTAATATTATATTTTTAAAATTAAGATTTTGAAATTCAAATGCAATCATTAGATCAATTAAATTAAAGTTCATGGAATAACTTACTGTTAAATTAAGTGTTTGAGAATTACCCGATGAATTATTATGTATACGTAACATTACTTTTTAAAATTTCTCAAATTAGTAATATACTAATATAATCATGGGAACATACTTTTTAAAATTTCTCAAATTAGTAATATACTAATATAATCATGGGAACAAATTTAGGTGCATTTATTACTTTCACTTTCCCATAAAATTTGAATAATATATTTTATAATTTTAATTAATAATTTTTATTTATATTTTTCTCACTTTTGAAAATAATATGCAAGGAAAGGAGTAACAGAATTTTAGTTAATTAAATCAAACCAAAACGATCTTCATTGAATCATTTCTTCGAAACTCAAATTATTTAACCATCTTTCTAAAATCATCTTTGTGATGTTCTTTTAAAACGTAATTAATACGATTAAATTCATCTTTAAATTTAATCTTTATATAATGTAGAAATAAGATTAATACAAGTGATAAACTTAATTTTACTTTCTTCATATGAAAAAAAGAATCATCATGTATGTAGGAATTTAATCAGTACCACTAAATTTATTATTTTCAAATTTAATTTTTACATAATAGAAAAAATAATATTAATACAAGTGAGTAAATTTCATTTTATTCTCTTTAGATGAAAACAAATGCCATCACGTACGTGAGAATATTATGATAATTTAATTAAAGATATATAATTTTAAGATATTTAAATTTATATTAAATTATTAATATACATGTTTTATGAATTAATTATTAAGATATTTTAATAGAGTATTTTTGTTTTATAAAATATATGAATAAATAAATAGTTATCCATTGGTTGGGTGATATTAGCATATACTGACCAGGTTAAAAATGACCTAAATTATTTTAACCTAAAAAATTAATATGAGTCAGTATGAATGTATTAAAATAAAAGGGAATATCCATGGATAGACACATATGAATCATGATTGCCAGTTCTATATGCTAAAAAATTCAAAGTAAAACCCTACCACTATGCATTGTAAGATTGGATTTTAGCTCAGAATATTAGCATTGGGGTCTGTACATTTTCTTAAAAAGATATACGTGAAGAATTTAGAAAATGATATACATGAATTTTATTTTAAAATTATAAATTAATGAGGGTTTTAACAAATTTACTTTATTTTTTTAAAAACATTTTTTTTAATAAAATCACCCAAAAAAATACAAATAGGGTTGTTCAAATAAAATTTGAGATTGATAAATACAAACAAAAGCGAGAGAAGTGCGGACTGACGATCTGAACCATCGGATTTCTGTTTCTGGGAGGACATGTTTGGTTTAATTCTATATTTATATGAATTTTTGGATCTCGCGGGTGTGGATGACGGTGCACTTTCCAAAAAAGTTCAAGAGGGAAAGGGTGGGATTGAGATTTTGTGGCGGCGGCAGATGAGTCAACTACGATAAATATGAATTAGGTTAAAAAAAAATATAATGTTATCAACTTATTTATAATTTATGATTTAATATGAAATTTTAAATAAATTATGAATGATTTATAATTTCTGAGCATATAATCAGTAAGATTCATCTATTAAATTATTATAGTTATTTTTATTTATTCTTTTAATATTATTTCTATTTATCATCACTATTTTAAAATAAAATTATGCTATTAGAAATTCTAAACTAAACTTGTATTCTTCCTTTTAAAATTCTAATTTTTTTTGTCAATTTTAATATTATATTTTTAAAATTAAGATTTTGAAATTCAAATGCAATCATTAGATCAATTAAATTAAAGTTCACGGAAGAACTTATTGTTAAATTAAGTGTTTGAGAATTATCCGATGAATTATTACGTATGCTTGACATTACTTTTTAAAATTCCTCAAATTAGAATTATACTAATATAATCATGGGAACAAACTTAGGTGCATTTATTACTTTCACTTTGCAATAAAATCTAAATAATATATTTTATAATTTTAATTAATAATTTTTATTTATATTTTTCTCACTTTTGAAAATAATATGAAAGAAAAGTAGTAACAGAATTTTAGTTAATTAAATCAGACCAAAACGATCTTCATTGAATCATTTCTTTGAAACTCAAATTATTTAACCATCCTTCTAAAATCATCTTTGTGATGTTCTTTTAAAAAGTAATTAATATGATTGAATTCATCTTTAAATTTAATCTTTATATAATGTAGAAATAAGATTAATACAAGTGATAAACTTAAGTTTACTTTCTTCATATGAAAACAAGAATCATCATGTATATAGGAATTTAATTAGTACCACTAAATTTATTATTTTCAAATTTAATTTTTACATAATAAAAAAATTAATATTAATACAAGTGGCTAAATTTTATTTTATTCTCCTCAAATGAAAACAAATGCCATCACGTACGTGAGAATATCACGATAATTTAATTAAAGATATATAATTTTAAGATATTTAAATTTATATTAAATCATTAATATACATGTTTTATGAATTAATTACTAAGATATTTTAATAAAATATTTTTATTTTATAAAATATATAAATAAATAAATAGTTATCTTCAGATTGAGTAGTATTAGCGTATATTGTCTAGGTTAAAAATGACCTAACTTATTTTAACCTAAAAATTAATATAACTAGGTATAGATGTATTAAAATAAAAGTGGATATGCATGGATAGACATATATGAATCATGATTGCCAATTTTATATGCTAAATAATACAAAATGGAACCTACCGCTATACATTGTAAGATTGGATTTTAACCCAATATATTAGCAATGGGGTCTGTACATTTTCTTAAAAAGATATACGTGAGGAATTTAGAAAATAATATGTATAATTTTTTTTTAAATTATGAATTAATGAGGATTTTAACAAATTTACTTTATTTTTTTAAAAACATTTTTTTTAATAAAATCACCCAAAAAAATACAAATAAAGTTGCTCAAATAAAATTTGAGATTGATAGATACAAACAAAAGCGAGAGAAGTGCGGACTGACAACCATTGGATTTTTGTTTCTGGGAGGACATGTTTGGTTTAATTCTATATTTATATGAATTTTTGGATCTCATGGGTGTGGATGACGGTGCACTTTCCAAAAAAGTTCAAAAGGGAAAGGATGGGATTGAGATTTTGTGGCGGTGGTAAATGAGTCAGCTACGACAAATATGAATTAAGTTAAAAAAGAATATAATATTATTAACTTACTTATAAATGAATGATTTATAAATTTTGAGATATGAATGATTTTGTCAGCTACGACAAATATGAATTGAGATATGAAATTTTAAATAAATTATGAATGATTTATAATTTTTGAGCATACAATCAGTAAGATTCATCTATTAAATTATTAAATTTATTTTTATTTATTCTTTCAATATTATTTCTGTCACTGAATTATATTTATCATTACTATTTTAAAATAAAATTATGTTATTAAAAATTCTAAACTAAACTTGTATTCTTCCTTTTAAAATTCTAATTTTTTTTGTCAATTTTAATATTATATTTTTAATATTAAGATTTTGGAATTCAAATGCAATCATTGGATCAATTAAATTAAAGTTCACGGAAGAACTTATTGTTAAATTAAGTGTTATAGAATTACCCGATGAATTATTACGTATACTTAACGTTACTTCTTAAAATTTCTCAAATTAGTAATATACTAATATAATAATGGGAACGAACTTAGGTACATTTATTACTTTCACTTTGCCATAAAATTTGAATAATATATTTTATAATTTCAATTGATAATTTCTATTTATATTTTTCTCACTTTTGAAAATAATATGCAAGAAAAGTAGTAACAGAATTTTAGTTAATTAAATCAAACTAAAACGATCTTCATTCGAAACTCAAATTATTTAACCATCTTTCTAAAATCATCTTTGTGATGTTCTTTTAAAAAGTAATTAATACGATTGAATTCATCTTTAAATTTAATCTTTATATATTATAGAAATAAGATTAATACGCGTGATAAACTTAATTTTACTTTCTTCATATGAAAACAAGAATTATCATGTATATAGGAATTTAATTAGTACCACTAAATTTATTATTTTCAAATTTAATTTTTATATAATAAAAAAAATAATATTAATACAAGTGGCTAAATTTTATTTTATTCTCTTCAGATGAAAACAAATGCCATCACATACGTGAGAATATCACGATAATTTAATTAAAGATATACAATTTTAAGATATTTAAATTTATATTAAATCATTAATATACATGTTTTATGAATTAATTACTAAGATATTTTAATAAAGTATTTTTATTTTATAAAATATATGAATGAATAGATAGTTACCATCAGGTTGAGTAATATTAGCGTATACTGATCAGGTTAAAAATGACTTAATTTATTTTAACCCAAAAATTAATACGAGTAGGTATAGATGCATTAAAATAAAAGTGAATATGTATGGATAAACACATATGAATCATGATTGCCAGTTCTATATGCTAAATAATTGGAACCCTACCGCTATGCATTGTAAGATTGGATTTTAGCTCAATATATTAGCATTGGGCTCTGTACATTTTCTTAAAAAGATATACATGAAGAATTTAGAAAATGTTATGTATAATTTTTTTTAAAATTATGAATTCTTGCAGAAAATTAATTTATCCTAGAATAAAAATAATATTTTTATTTCACTAAAAATAATATAAAATAATAAAAGAAAAAATGAGAGGATTTAGATTTTCTTTCAAAGGGGTACATTTAATTAAATTTCTCAATTCATGCAACCTCGGTGTATTCGTAACAACGTGTAGATGCATGAATTGATATTATATAAATAATAAAAATAAATAAATTATAATATTCAATCAAAGTGGATGGCTTTTTCTCTTCCAGTAAATAGTTTTGATTAGTAGGATTATGATAAATTTAGTAATTATGCTCCATTTACTGATTTTAAATATAATTTTTTATTCTTTAATTTGTAGAAACAAAAGTTTTTATTTAGTGAATTTTTTCTTAAATTATTCTTAATAACTGTAACTTTAAATGTATAAGTTAAAAATAGAAAATAAAAGTAAAATTTTAATATTTTCTTGATTTATTCTTTTGTATTAGTTTTATAATAAAATAAAATATTCTTTCATTTACTTATCCGAACTCCCGTTATCCTTTATTTTCCTTAAACTGAAAAATAGTTTTTAAAAATAAAAAACGAGAATGATTCTAGAAAATAGAAAAGAAAAAACATCCAATAGACCCTGTATGTCTAGGAATGAATTAATTACCGTTTGTAGTCCTCTACGTGGAGTGGAAATATATTCAGTTCTACAGTACTAAAATTTTAATATTACTTTTCTTCATATTTCAACAAATAAACTATTTCAAAATACGAGTAGAAGTAGTAGTGAAATTTTCAATACCACAATAAGGTTGCAAATATTTCCCTTATATACATGCCTCCTCAAATTGTAAATGTTTAGAATTATAGCATTGTGATATGTATATCTTAAGCTTACCTCTCTTTTTTTTTTTGAAGAAAGTTGCGTTCCCTTCTCTAAAGTTTCCGTGAGTTTTAGTGAAATTATAATGATCTTTTCTCTAGTTACAAAATCTGCATATGCCTTCCTTTAAATATAAAATAATATTACACATAATTCTAAATTGAAACTTTTTTAACAAAATAAAAAGAAAAGAATATTATAAATTCAAATCAAATAATATATATCAATATGAAATCTTTTGAATACTTTGTGATTAAAATATGTTAAGCCCTTAGAATTTTAAAGTTTTTATTCTTATTTTAATAGCCTATCTAAAATCCTAGGAATCTAGGGAGAAAAAGATAGTAAATTATCAAAAATGAGTAAGATGAGAAATACTTGTAATAAATATATTGGAAATTTTGATAGAAAAAAACTTATTAAATTCTTGGAATTTATTTGGGATTAGATAAGAAAAGAATGAATTGAAATGTTTAAATAATTTTAATTAAAGAAATTGAATGAAAATTTGTCGCTGGAGGATTTTTGAGAACTTAATTAGCATATAGGAGGCCAATGGTAAATCACTTGAGTTATATGGATTAATAATGAGAATATCGATGTCGGTGATCTTTCAATTTAGGGGACTAGTTTATTTTAATTCAGGCAAAACCCAGAATTGCGTCTTGTTTTTCAAGCAAAAATTGCAAATTGCAGTGACGCAAAGAGGGTCTTAATTACACCCGTACAATCAGGTGCGAGCATTGAAATTAAAAAAAAAACCTAATTAATTAGAAGAAAAATAAGAAGTTAATATACAATAAAAAAATTAGATATTTCACTTATTATTAGGTTCATATACATTACGAAATATACTTGGTGTACTTAAGAATCTCCAACTAATGCATGAATTTGGTTGGTTAAATGCGCATGATTAAATATACGCATTACCAAATTTTTTTCCTGTATTTACTGTACATTTCTTCGCATCAATAATCATTAGTCGTTTTAAGAATTGGAGGATTATGTGATACAAACCTAATTTTTGTGGAATTTTTAAGGTGCAAATTTCCATTTATTACATATAACGCCCAATAATGTAATAGCTTCGATTTGTAATACGTGTGCCCAGTCATTTTTGCATATCCCACCGTTCCAAATATATGAAAAATCTGCAAAATTTTATTAGCTATCATATCTCCCGCCCTCTCTCTCTCAACATGTATATATATATATTTGCCACTATCCCAACTATCTTATTCCATAGCAAGAGGGTTTGCTGCTGAAACTGAAATGATATTTTATTTTTTTATCCATTTGTGTATACATTGAAATTTTGACACAAATTCTATTATTAAAAGTTTTCAAACATTGAATCAAAGTAATTTGTCAAATTTGAGTAATCTTTTGCATAAATGAGGAAAATCTTCAATCTTCAAAACTTCACATTTAAAGGAGCAATAATACTTTATACGTGCATTAAAATTTATTTCATCTTCTCTATGAATAAGGAATATCTTTCAAATCATTCCCCTAATCGACTACTAGCACTTTGTGTGTATTAACGAGGATTTTAACAAATTTACTTTATTTTTTCAAAAACATTTTTTTTAATGAAATCACCCAAAAAAATACAAATAGAGTTGTTCAAATAAAATTTGAGATTGATAAATACAAACAAAAGTGAGAGAAGTGCGGACTGACGATTTGAACCATTGGATTTTTGTTTCTGGGAGGACATGTTTGGTTTAATTCTATATTTATATGAATTTTTGGATCTCGTGGGTGTGGATGACGGTGCACTTTCCAAAAAAGTTCAAAAGGGAAAGGATAGGATTGAGATTTTGTGGCGGTGGTAAATGAATCAACTACGATAAATTTGAATTAGGTTAAAAAAGAATATAATATTATTAACTTATTTATAATTTATGATTTAATATGAAATTTTAAATAAATTATGAATGATTTATAATTTTTGAGCATATAATTAGTAAGATTCATCTATTAAATTATTAAATTTATTTTTATTTATTCTTTTAATATTATTTCTATCATTGAATTATATTTATCATCATTATTTTAAAATAAAATTATGCTATTACAAATTCTAAACTAAACTTGTATTCTTCCTTTTAAAATTTTAATTTTTTTGTTAATTTTAATATTATATTTTTAAAATTAAGATTTTGAAATTCAAATGCAATCATTAGATCAATTAAATTAAAGTTCATGGAAGAACTTATTGTTAAATTAAGTGTTTGAGAATTACCCGATGAATTATTACGTATACTTAACATTACTTTTAAAAATTTCTCAAATTAGTAATATACTAATATAATCATAGGAACAAACTTAGGTGCATTTATTACTTTCACTTTGCAATAACATATTTTATAATTTTAATTAATAATTTTTATTTATATTTTTCTCACTTTTGAAAATAATATGTAAGAAAAGTAGTAACAAAAGTTTAGTTAATTAAATCAAACCAAAATGATATTCATTGAAACATTTCTTCGAAACTCAAATTATTTTACCATCTTTCTAAAATCATCTTTGTAATGTTCTTTTAAAAAGTAATTAATATGACGAAATTCATCTTTAAATTTAATCTTTATGTAACGTAGAAATAAGATTAATATAAGTGATAAACTTAATTTTACTTTCTTCATATGAAAACAAGAATCATCATGTATATAGGAATTTAATTAGTACCACTAAATTTATTATTTTCAAATTTAATTTTTACATAATAGAAAAAATAATATTAATACAAGTGGCTAAATTTCATTTTATTCTCTTTTGATGAAAACAAATGCCATCACGTACGTGAGAATATTATGGTAATTTAATTAAAGATATATAATTTTAAGATATTTAAATTTATATTAAATCATTAATATACATGTTTTATGAATTAATTACTAAGATATTTTAATAAAGTATTTTTATTTTATAAAATATATGAATGAATAAATAGTTATCCATATGTTAAGTAATATTAATATATGCTGACCAAGTTAAAAATGACCTAACTAATTTTAACCTAAAAATTAATACGAGTACGCATGAAGGTGTTAAAATAAAAGTGAATATGCATGGATAGATAGATATGAATCATGATTGCCCGTTCTATATACTAAATAATTCAAAGTGGAATTTTAGCTCAATATATTCGCATCGGGGTCTGTACATTTTTTTAAAAGATATAAGTGAAGAGTTTAGAAAATGATATATATAATTTTTTTTAAAATTATGAATTCTTGCAGAAAATTAATTTATCCTAGAATAAAAATAATATTTTTATTTCACTAAAAATAATATAAAATAATAAAAAAATGAGAGGATTTAGATTTTCTTTCAAAGGGGTACATTTAATTAAATTTCTCAATTTATGCAACCTCGGTATATTTGTAACAACGTGTAGATGCATGAATTGATATTATATAAATAATAAAAATAAATAAATTATAATATTCAATCAAAGAGGATGCCTTTTTCTCTTCTAGTAAATAGTTTTGATTAGTAGGATTATGATTAATTTAGTAATTATGCTCCATTTACTGATTTTAAATATAATTTTTTATTCTTTAATTTGTAGAACAAAAGTTTTTATTTAGTGAATTTTTTCTTAAATTATTCTTAAAAACTGTAACTTTAAATGTATAAGTTAAAAATAGAAAATAAAAGTAAAATTTTAATATTTTCTTGATTTATTCTTTTGTATTAGTTTTATAATTAAATAAAATATTCTTTCATTTACTTATCCGAACTCCCTTTATCCTTTATTTTCCTTAAACTGAAAAATAGTTTTTAAAAATAAAAAACGAGAATAATTCTAGAAAATAGAAAAGAAAAAACATCCAATAGACCCTGTATGTCTAAGAATGAATTAATTGCCGTTTGTAGTCCTCTATGTGGAGTGGAAATATATTCAGTTCTACCACAGTACTAAAATTTTAATATTACTTTTCTTCATATTTCAACAAATAAACTATTTTAAAATACAAGTAGAAGTAGTATTCAAATTTTCAATACTACAATAAGGTTACAAATATTTCCCTTATATACATGCCTCCTCAAATTGTAAATGTTTAGAATTATAGCATTGTGATATGTATATCTTAAGGTTACCTCTCTCTGTTTTTTTTTTTTTTGAAGAAAGTTGCATTCCCTTCTCTAAAGTTTCCGTGAGTTTTAGCGAAATTATAATGATCTTTTCTCTAGATACAAAGTCTGCATATGTCTTCCTTTAAATATAAAATAATATTACACATAATTCTAAATTGAAACTTTTTTAACAAAATAAAAAGAAAAGAATATTATAAATTCATAACCAATTGTTAATAACTAATTCTAAAAAGAAAAGAATACATAATTAATTAGATGAGCAATAATAAGTTAATATATGATAAAAAATTGGATATTTCTCTTATTATTAGGCTTATATACATAACTAATTGTACTTGGTGTACTTAAAAATCTTTAACTAATGCATGAATTTGGTTGGTTAAATACACATGATTAAATATACGCATTACCAAATTTTTTTCCTGTATTTCCTGTACATTTCTTCGCATCAATAATCGTTAGTCGTTTTAAGAATTGGAGGATTATGTGATACAAATCTAATTTTTGTGGAATTTTTTAGGCTACAAATTTCCATTTATTACATATAACACCTTATAATATAATAGCTTCGATTTGTAATACGTGTACCTAATCATTTTTGCATATCCCACCGTTCCAAGTATATGAAAATCTGCAAAATTTTATTAGCTATCACATTTCCCTCTCTCTCTCTCTCTCTCTCTCTCTCTCTCTCTCTCACAATATGTATATATTTTTGACCACTGTCCCAACTATCTTCTTCCATATCAAGAGGGTTTGCTGCTAAAGCTAAAATGATATTTTATTTCTTATCCATTTGTGTATACATTGAAATTTTGACACAAATTTTATTATTAAAAGTTTTAAAACATTGAATCAAAGTAGTTTTAAATCAAATAATTTGTCAAATTTGAGTAATCTTTTGCATAAATAAGGGAAATCTTCAATCTTCAAAACTTCACATTTAAAGAAGCAGTAATACTTTATATGTGCATTAAAATTTACTTCATCTTCTCTACGAATGAGGCATATCTTTCAAATCATTCCACCAATCAACTACTAGCACTTTGTATGTGTATTAATGAGGATTTTGATAAATTTACTTTATTTTTTGAAAAACTCACCAAAAAAATACAAGTAGAATTGTTCAAATAAAAATTGAGATCGATAACTATAAACAAAAGCGAGAGAAGTGCGAATTGATGATCTGGAACATTGGATTTTTGCTTCAGGGAGAACATGTTTGGTTTAATTCTATATTTATATGAATTTTTGGATCTCGTGGGTGTGGATGAAGGTACACTTTCCGAAAGTTCAAAAGGGAAAGGATGGGATTAAGATTCAGATTTTGTGGCGGTGGAAAATGAGTGGGCTACGATAAATATGAATTAGGTTAAAAAAGAATATAGTATTATTAATTTATTTATAATTTATGATTTAATATGAAATTTTAAATAAATTATGAATGATTTATATTTTTTGAATATATAATCAGTAAGATTCATCTATTAAATTAGTAAAATGTTATCATTTTATTTTTTTATTATTCTTTTAATATTATTTTTATCACTATATTGTATCTATCATTACTATTTTAAAATAAAAGTGTGCTATTAGAAATTTTAAACTAAACTTGTATTCTTCCTTTTAAAATTCTAATTTTTTTGTCAATTTTAATATTATTTTTCTTAAAATTAAGATTTTGAAATTCAAATACAATCATTAGATCAATTAAATTAAAGTTCATGGAAAAACTTATTGTTCAATTATGTATTTGAGAATTACCTGATGAATTATTATGTACACTTAAGATTACTTTTTAAAGTCTCTCAAATTAGTAATATACTAATATAATCATGGGAACAAAATTGCAATTTGTAGTGACGCAAAGAGGATTTTAATTACACCCAGTACAGTCAGGTTGCGAGCATTAAAATTAAAAAAAAATACATAATTAATTTGAAGAAAAATAATAAGTTAATATACAATAAACATTGGATATTTCTCTTATTATTAGGTTTATATACATAACTAATTGTACTTGGTGTACTTAAAAATCTCTAACTAATGCATGAATTTGGTTGGTTAAATACACATGATTAAATATACGCATTACCAAATTTTTTTCCTATATTTGCTGTACATTTCTTCGCATCAATAATCATTGGTCGTTTTGAGAATTAGGGAATTATGTGATACAAATCTAATTTTTGTGGAATTTTTTAGGGTACAAATTTCCATTTATTACATATAACACCTTATAATATAATAGTTTCGATTTGTAATACGTGTACCCAATCATTTTTGGATATCCCACCGTTCCAAGTATATGAAAATTTGTGAAATTTTATTAGCTATCACATTTCCCTCTCTCTCTCTATTTTTTTTGCCACTGTCCCAACTATCTTCTTCCATATCAAGAGGGTTTGCTGCTAAAACTAAAATAATATTTTATTTTTTATCTGTTTGTGTATACATTGAAATTTTGACACAAATTCTATTATTAAAAGTTTTCAAACATTGAATCAGAGTAATTTGTCAAAATTGAGTAATCTTTTGCATAAAAAAGGAAAATCTTCAATCTTCAAAACTTTACATTTAAAGGTGCAATAATACTTTATATGTGCATTAAAATTTACTTCATCTTCTCTATGAATAAGGAATATCTTTCAAATCATTCTTCCAATCGAATACTAGCACTTTGTATCTGTATTAATGAGGATTTTGGAAAATTTATTTTATTTTTTCAAAAATATTTTTTTAATAAAATCATCAAAAAAAATACAAATAGAGTTGTTCAAATAAAATTTGAGATTGATAAATATGAACAAAAGCAAGAGAAGTGCAGATTGATGATCTGGACCATTGGATTTTTGCTTGTGGGACAACATGTTTGGTTTAATTCTATAATTCTGTGAATTTTTGGATCTTACGGGTGTGGATAAAGGTACACTTTCCGAAAGTTCAAAAGGGAAATGATGGGATTGAGATTGAGATTTTGTGGCAGTGGTAAATAAGTCAGCTACGATAAACATGAATTAGGTTAAAGAGAGAATATAACATTATTAATTTATTTATAATTTATGATTTAATATGAAATTTTAAATAAATTATGAATGATTTATAATTTTTTATTATATAATTAGTAAGATTCATTTATTAAATTACTAAAATGTTATTATTTTATTTTTTATTATTCTTTCAATATTATTTTTATCACTATTTTATATTTATCATTACTATTTTAAAATAAAATTGTGCTATTAGAAATTTTAAACTAAACTTGTATTCTTCCTTTTAAAATTCTAATTTTTTTGTCAATTTTAATATTATATTTCTTATAATTAAGATTTTGAAATTCAAATACAATCATTAGATCAATTAAATTAAAGTTCATGGAAAAACTTATTGTTCAATTATGTGTTTGAGAATTACCTGATGAATTATTATGTATACTTAACATTACTTTTTAAAATCTCTCAAATTAGTAATATACTAATATAATCATGGGAACAAACTTAGGTGCATTTATTATTTTCATTTTGTAATAAAATTTCAATAATATATTTTATAATTTTAATTAATAACTTTTATTTATATTTTTCTCACTTTTGAAAATAATATGCAAGAAAAGTTGTAACAAAATTTTGGTTAGTTAAATCAAACCAAAACGATCTTCATTGTATCATTTTTTCGAAACTCAAATTATTTAACCACCTTTTTAAAATTATTTTTATTATGTTCTTTTAAAAAATAATTAATATGATTAAATTCATCTTTAAATTTAATCTTTATATAATGTAGAAATAAGATTAATACAAGCGATAAACTTAATTTTACTTTCTTTATATGAAAACTAGTATCATCATGTATATAGGAATTTAATTAGTACCATTAAATTTATTATTTTTAAATTTAATTTTTAGATAATATAAAAATAATATTAATATAAGTGGCTAAATTTCATTTTATTCTCTTTAGATGAAAACAAATACCATCACATAAGTAAGAATATTATGATAATTTAATTAAAGATATATAATTTTAAAATATTTAAATTTATATTAAATCATTAATATATATGTTTTATGAAGTAATTACTAAGATATTTTAATAAAATATTCTTTATTTATAAATTATATGAGTTAATTTATTTTATATATATAAATGAATAAATAATTATCCATAAGTTAAGTAATATTAACGTATACTGACCAAGTTAAAAATGACCTAACTTATTTTAACCCAAAAATTAATATAAATAGATGTGGATGTATTAAAATAAAAATAAATATGAATAGATAGATAAATATGAATTATAATTGCTAGATTGAAATACTAAATAATTCAAAGTGGAACCCTACCGCTATACATTGTAAGATTGGATTTTAACTCAATATATTAGTATTGGGATCTGTACATTTTTTTAAAAGATATATGTGAAGAATTTAGAAAATGATATATATAATTTTATTTAAACTATGAATTTTTGTAGAAAATTAATTTATCCTAGAATAAAAATTACATTTTTATTTCACTAAAAGTAATATAAAATTATAAAAGAAAAAATGAGAGGATTTAGATTTTTTTAAAAGGAGTACATTTAATTAAACTTCTCAGTTTATGCAACATCGGTGTAGTTGTAACAATATGTAGATGCATGAATTGATATTATATAAATAATAAAAATAAATATAATAATAAATAAATAAATTATAATCTTAAAATTAAAATTTAGAAATTCAAATACAATCATTAGATCTATTAAATTAAAGTTCATAGAAAAACTTATAGTTAAATTATGTGTTTGAGAATTACATAACGAATTATTATGTGTATTTAACATTATTTTTCATTTTTTCTCAAATTAGTAATACACTAATATAATCATGGGAACTCTGGTGCATGTATTATTTTCACTTTGCAATAAAATATGAATAATATAATTTATAATTTTCTCACTTTTGAAAACAATATGCAAGAAAAGTAGTAACAAAATTTCAATTAATTAAATCAAACCAAAATGATCTTCATTGAACAAATTCTTTGAAACTCAAATTATTTAACCAGCCTTTTAAAATTATTTTCATTATGTTCTTTTAAAAACTAATTAATATGATTAAATTGATCTTTAAATTTAATCTTTACATAATTTAAAAATAAGATTAATACAAGCGATAAACTTAATTTTACTTTCTTTATATGAAAACTAGTATAATCATGTATGTAGAAATTTAATTAGTACCATTAAATTTATTATTTTTAAATTTAATTTTTACATAATATAAAAATAATATTAATATAAGTGGCTAAATTTTATTTTATTTTCTTTATCTGAAAATAAATACCATCACATATATAAGAATATTATAATAATGTATTTAACAATATGTAATTTTTAGATATTTAAATTTATACTAAATCATTAATATATATTTTCTGAATTAATTAGTAAGGTATTTTATTAAATTATTTTTTAATTATAATATTGATTTATAAAATATATAAGTTGATCTATTATATTTATATGGATAAATAGTTATCCGTAGGTTAATTACTATTAACCCTTATCGGACTAGGTAAAAAATGACCCAACCTATTTTAACCTTAAAATTAATGTGAAAAGATATAGATGTATTAAAATAAAAGTGAATGTCCATGAATAAATACATATAAATTATAATTGTCAATTCTAAATACTAGATAATTTAAAATTAAACCCTACCTATACATTGTAAAATTGATTTTTAGCTCAGTATATTAATATTGGGGTCTACACATTTTTAAAAAAAATATATATGGAGAGCTTAGAAAATTATATATAATTTTTTTAAAAAATTATGAATTTTTGTAGAAAAATAGTTGATATTAGAACAAAAATCATATTTTTATTTCCCTAAATATTTTTATATGGATGGCTTTTTTTCCTCCAATAAATAGTTTTGCTTAATTGGATCATGATCAATTTAGTAATTATGCTCTTTGTATTATTTTTTAAAAAATTATTTTTTTTAAAACAGTAATTCTTGTTTGGTAAATTATTTTCATAATTTATTTTTTAAAGTTGTAACTCTGAATGTATAAAAAAAATAACTTTTTGATATTTTCTTAACTTATTTTTTATTCTATATACTAGTTTTATAATTAAATAAAATATTTTTATTTATTTATCCAAGCTCTCTTTATTCTTTATTTTCTTTAAATTAGAAAACAATTTTTAAAAATAAAAAATGAGAATAATTTTCAAAAATAAAAGATAAAAAATTGAAATAGGCCCTATATATCTAAGAATCAATCAATTATCATTTGGAGTCTTATATGTAGAAATATATTCAGTTCTACCGTAATACTTAAATTTTAATACTCCTTTATTTATATTTTAATAAATAAACTATTTTAAAATATAATAGAATTAGTATTGGAATTTTCAATAATTTAATAAGATTAAAAATATTTCCCTTGCATACATACCTCCTCAAATTGTAAATGTTCAGAATTATAGCATTGTAATATGCATATTTTAAAGTTACCTCTTTTTTTTTTTGAAGAAAAATACATTCACCTTCCTAAAGTTTCCTTGAGTTTTAATGAAATGACACGAATCTTTTCTCTAATTACAAAATTTACACAAGCCTTCCTTTAAACATAAAATAATGTTACACATAAAGCCATCTTTAAATTTTTTTAATAAAATAATAAGAAAATATGATTATAAATTCAAATTAAATAATATATATCAATGCAAAATATTTTGAATACTTTGTGATAAAAATATGTTAAGCTTCAATGATTTTAAAATTTTTATATAAAACCCTATAAATCTAGGGAGAAGAGGTGGTAAATTGTCAAAATGAGTAAGATGACAAACACTTGTAATAAATGGATTGGAAATCTTAATATAAAAAAGCTTATTAAATTCCTAGGATTTATCTATGTTTAGATAATAAAAGAAAGAATTGAAATATTTAAATAATTTTAATTAAAGAAATTGATTGGAAATTTGTAGCTAAAGGATTCTTAAGAACTTAATTAGCTATATAGGAAGCCAATGGTAAATAACTTGAGATATAAGACTTAATAATGAGAAATAAATAAAGGACTAAGAAGAATTAGGAGGTCATAACACTGTATTACCTCAATTTTCCCCCTTAAATAGCTAACCTTCTTTATTCTTTATAAAAACCACTCATTTACCCCCTTTCTCCTTATTATTCTTATTTCCTCTCCTTACTAATCCTAACACTTCCAAATTAAGAAGATGAAGAAAACTTCATCCCATCTTCATTCTTTCTCCTTACAATGTAAGAACTTCTAAAATTTCAACCTTTAATAGAGAGGTTTTCTTAATTTCATTTATTTTCCTCTCCTTTGCCAAGTTATAATTTGGTTTTAAAGCAAATTGGGCAATATCATAACTTAACCTAAGGTATTTATTGTAACGTTTAGAGGCTCCACTCACCTCATTTGTCATTTTAAGCTTCTTCTTTTAAGAGTTATGAGTAGCATTTTACTTAAATCTTAGTTTAGATTCATTATTTTATTTGACTTTAAGTTTTTAAAGGTTTTAGAGGAAGTTATGTGATATGATAATTTGAGCTTTGGATTTAATGTTTTGTTGATAAGCTTTGTTATTAGTATTTATGTGTTCTACAGGTTTGGTAATAATGATAATGCATGATGATAATAAGATATAAGGGTTGTTTGGAATAGATGAATAATGATTTTACAAATAAAAATACATATTGTGAAGCTATAATTAACTATGTGTAGTTAGAATTGACATAGTGGACTATGTCTCATTAGCATTGCTTTCTAAACTAATATAGTAAACTATATATTTGATTATGTCTTATTAGAACTAATGTAGTGGATCTTGTAATAGATTATGTCCCATCAAAAGTTAAAATTGCTCTCTAGGTTGATATGATGGACTACGTAGTGGACTATATCCTCTTATAGTGGACTATGTGATGGAATATATCTTAACATAATTGACTACATAGTAGGTTATTACCTTATTTTTTTACATAATTACATATTCAATGAATTAGAACGACATTAGGACCTCTTATTGATGTGAGATGAAGATAGATAGCCTTAATATGAATATTTAAACACAAAATAAAGATATGAATATGCTTATGATTACAAGATGAAAGAAAATGTATGATTAGGCTTGTTATGCTATGAAAATTTGTGAGTTAAATTTAATTGTAATATTTGAATTGATAAACTAGGTTTATTAAATGGATGAAATAGTTTGGGCTAGACCAAGTCCACATACACTTCAATTTATACGAACTAATACATAAAGCTTATAAAGATTTGGACCATTTTAAAAAGGCCCAAGTTCAATCCATGAAAGTTTCAAACTAATCTTTTTTCAACTAAGAAATTCAAAAGGAATTAAAGAACAATATAAGCATCAAATAACTATTATTCCAGAAAAGGAAATCATTTTTGTTTTAGTTGTTCCATATCATTTTATGGAAAAATCAGCTTTTATGTAAATATCACTAAAATCCATCACTATAAATATCACTTTTTTTAGGGGAATACAAAGTGATAATATTAAGTTAGTAAAGCAAATAACTTATCAAACACATATTTCTAAAAAAGGAATCTAAAAGATAAATTCAATGATTTCCAAATGTATCATATGTTAGGGTTACCATAGAGACTTAAATCATATTAAAAAAAAAGAGTACAAAGACTTAAGAAAGTCATGGAATCTTTAACCCGGCAAAAACAAAAGCTAATAAAAAAAGAATACGAGAAAAGAAATATAGAAATTTGTGCAACAAGTAGAAGCAGCATATGGTGAAACCCAACTTAAAGCAATAACTTAAATCTATAGGAAAAAATGAAAATGAATTGAGTAAAGAAATATAACATAGACAATGAATCAAAGTAAAGTGCTTGTATTTAAGATGACGATAACAGAGTAGCATTTTGGAAATCAAAGTAAAGTGCTTGTATTTAAGATGACGATAGCAAAGTAGCATTTTAGAAGCAAAAAAGTTAAGGATGAAACAAATTGTACATGTTTGTGTGATTTCTAACTAAGTCTGACAAGATGAGGTGATTAGCAACTAAATTTTGCAACTTAATGAAATTAGTGCAGTGATTTGAGAAGGATTTCTTTGAATCCTAACAAACAATATAAGAAAAAGCAATTAAGCATAAGTAAGGACTAAAATGGGACTAGAAAGAAGTTTAAGGTTTTTCAAACTGTATAATTGGGTAATTAATTATAATTAGTTTTAGGTTTAGGTCTGATTGACAAATTTTGCATTTTTTAAGTCATTAAGTATTGGGTTAGACTAGTTAAAGAAATGGAAAAAAAGGAAAAAATAACTTGTATTAGCTTTTTTTGTTAGATTAGGATTTTTTTTCTTTTTTCAAGGAGCTAAGCCCATAAACCTTTCCACATTTATGTAATACAAGTCTACTTAAACCATAGTCTATACAAACTATTTCATTTTAGCCCATGATAAAAATAGGCTTAGTTTTGCAAGGTCTAATCTATATACTTTAATCTATTTTACAACTCTATGTTAAATCTCTTATGGCCTTGTTTATGTATATGAATATGGATGAGTATGTCAAGAATATGGAATTAAAATGTCATCACACTATGAACTATAAAATTAATGAGAATGATGATGTGCGGGCAGTATTACTTATGATTCTTCCTTATAACTGTATACTTTTATCATATGAAATTTAATTTACATGAACTGGTATACCAGCTAAAGCATTTATTTATATACATTGATATAAATATTATCTTTATTAGTGTATATGCTCTAAAACTAATCATATTGATGATTATAAATTTAAATCGTATTATTTTATGGTAATTCCAATTATCATATTTACATATATTGTCTACGTAATATATTTAATTATAATAATAACCTTAGAATAATTGTATTCTTAAATGTCTTTAGTCATATATCATTATGGATTGGGTTATTTTGATATGTTAAGACTAGCATTTGTGGTGACTTATATGAGATATTAAGTCTACACATGAGTACAACTTAGAGAACTTGTATACTAGACCGACCCACCCTAAAAATATTACATGGATCGTTATATGAGTGTCATGAGTGATTCTTAGTGATCATTATTAATATGGTTCTTCAACTTGAAATTGCTAAAGTTCCTTACATATGAGTTTCATATTTTGATACTACTCTATGTCACTTATGGTTGAGTGAATGCAAGGATAGTTATTGAATATGTCACATATCATGTAAAGGGATTTGTATGATCAATATGGAATTTGTCCCTCCTATATAACAAGAGTGACATTTGTGAGCCCTTTGATTAAGTAAGGTTAAAAAAATGCATGGCCATAATGCTTAAGTGAATTAATATACGATGTCAATTATATTTGCTTCAATCAGGTTATTTAGGAATCAAAAAACCTAAGAATACTACATGGATCATTAAATGAGTGTCATGAGTGATTCTTAGTAATTATTATTAATATGGTCTTTTGACTTGAGATTGCTAAGGTTTCCTACATGTGAGTTTCATATTTTGATACCATTCTATATTACTTATGGTTAAGTGAATACAAAGATAATTATTGTATATGTCACATATCATGCAGAAGGATTTATGTGATCAAGATGAAATTTATCTTTCCTATATAACATAAGTGACATCTGTGGGCCCTTTGATTAAGTAAGGTTGAGAAAATGCATGGCCATGCTCAAGTGAATTAACATAGGATGTTAATTATATTTGCTTTAATCAGCTTACTTAGGAATCAAGAAACCTTTAGATTGGGCTATATAGGAATGACACGGTCCATATCTTATGCTTAATCTAGATGCCTAAGACAAATGACATAAATGATGATCGCGTATAAAAGCTCAGTCGAATCACTGACTTTCTCATTACTTGGATAATAATGATATGTTGCTAGATACCGCTCATTGTTTATGATCATTAATGTAATTTATAATCATTGCCAATGTAATGAGAGCCTGTGGGGTCGCACACTTAGAGCTTAGTAGATTTGAAATTAATGGACTAAATTATTTGGGCCTAATATTTGGGAAGTCCATGTTATAATTGTAAGGGTTAATAATAAGCCTATAATTACACATGGAACAAAGCCCAATTAGTTAGGATTCTTTATGCACCTATTTAAATAGGCTTGTTGGGTAATAATAGATGAATTATTCATGCAACCCCAAAAGCATAGAAAAATCCTAGCACCCTTCTTTGACTATAACCCTTGAAGAAGCGTAGCTAGCACTACGAGGCTAAGGTGAAGAATTCTAACCAGTGTTTGTGTGGACGTTCACTGGTGATCTACTGGTTTGTGTGGATATTTCGGAGTCTTTGACCGAAAGGAAATCAAAGAGGTGATTAATGAATAAGTCCCTAAGTCATCCGAAAGGTATTGATAAAATCTTTATTCTAATATAATATTTTGCATGGATCCTTTAGCTAGAATTGGTTATTTTCCATTGCATTTATTTGGCTCCCGATCCCAATAGTCTTGGTATTGTGATTGAAGTGTTAGTTGAGGCATTTGTGTTTATTATGATAAATTATATTATGAATAAGCTGGATGATGATGAGGGAAATGATATATATATTATGGCTTTATGCATTAGATCTATATATCCATTTAGAAGGGAATAAGAGTAACCTTAGAGGAATAAGGCTAAAAGGAGATATAAAAAGGTTTATTTAAATTGTTATGTTTGGAATTATTTTGATTACTTAAGTGAATGTAGTATGATTGATTTGTGGAATTATGGATATAAGTGATTGCTTATAGAATGAAGTCCTAATTTGATACTTTCATCTTGGCAATAATTGTGAATGTTTCTATTGTGAAAACATAAACATAAATTTTTGATAACCTTAGGGAACTGACAAGCAAGATTAAATTTTCTTATATGAAATGTTAACTTATCACCTTATTAAGATATAAAGAATCTTGTCTTTTCCTATAGAAGAGACATTAGTCTAGTATCTTTTAAACTACAAATGATTGAATTCTATTTTTTTATTTAATTTCTTTATTTTAAGTTGGAAAGATTATTTACTAAGTTTCAAGGGAACTCACTTTATTATTCTTTTTTCCCCTTTTTATAGGGAATTTCTTTCTTAGGTGCCCAACTATTATTGGTTAGGCTGAAAATGGGCTCATGTTATGGCCTACCTTAGGGCACATGACTAGCATAGGAAGTCACTATAGGTGATAACCTACTAACCTTCCTCAAACACATCTAATGTAATGCTTCACATATAAAGATGCTATTCTACCATATAGTATGTTTTATTTAAGATTTTAAATATAAAATGTACCAATGATTCAATATGTAGAATTAATATAAATATTCCAAGACTTGCCTTAGTGTAAAAATTTCACAAGTGGGCTTACATTCATTCCATTTGATGACAGTTGGACATCTAAGGAGTATGATTCCTAAAGAAGACAAAACATAGAAAAGAAAGGAATGAGTTTATTTGAAACACATTAAATAAATATTTAGAAGTTGGCAAAGTATAATCAATTTAAGTTATGTTATAGCAACTTAAATTCATCCATGCACATTCGTGTTCATTAAAATGATCGAGTTATATCTTTGTACCTTTATTAGAGGAAAAGAGATGGCTTCCTCAATAAATAATTTGTAAAGCAAGAACAATATAAATAAATCGAGAATATTTGGTCATAGTCATGAGCATGTCATTGTTTATTCATTACTTTTTCTTTGTCCATGGTTAATTCGATTTATAAGGGAGAAGTCCCTTTATGCAAAATAATTACATCTATGTTTGCAATTCCACATATTTAGGCATCACATAATAACAACATAAAATAATGAAAAAGTGAAAGAAAAACATATACATCCTATTGACATGCCTAGGTGATCCTTATCCTCTCACAAACTTCATCTTTGTGCCTTTCAGGTTAACCTTGTCCTTTATAAACTTGCATATAAATCTTAATGTATATATTTGCAAACAAATCCCATTGCTTTAATCACATCATAACATAATTCGTCCCTATCATATCATCCTATTGCCCAATCAAATCGTTCATCATATTTTATTCATAATAAGCATAAACTCATAATATCACATTCATCATAGATTTATGTAAACAATATATATGAAGCCAAACATGGTCTACTATAGCCAATCAATATCGAACCACATGTAACTTTGTCATATAAGCACAAGAGCTTTAACTAGCACTTCAATCTTTATATTTCATCAGTAACATTCACATTTTCAAAATTCAGTATTTCATGCCTCTTGGCATGGTCACAAAATTTAATTCATTCTATTAATAATATATATAGATAAATTCATTTTACAATGTAACTAAGTATCTCAATATCATTATACCTATTAGTATGATCATACATTAGTAACAACATTACAATACAATTTATAATTCAGATCATACATTAGTAACAACATTACAATACTATTTACATTTCAACTAGCACATTACTATGCTACTCTACCTCATTGCATTGTTATTATTCATATATTTAACTTTTATTTATCACATACTAAATTATCTTAACCTTGGACAACCTTAAGATATACCTTAACTCCTTATATAATATGATATCTTAACTTAAACTTGGTGTAGTCTATTATATGATCATTTTAGTTTTTAATTTTAGATAATATTTTATGAGCAACTTAAAAATTATAAATTTATTATTCATAAAACTTGTTTCATAGAAGAATAGACGCAATTGACCTTTTATAAATTAGTTATTTATCTAAAATGGTTAAGATATAAAAGAATTATGACCTTTACACATTAGTCTCCAAGAATTTAATATTTCATAATTTAAAATTTTTTACCTTCATCCAATGATAATTTAAAATGTAAATAAGACATTAATATGAAATTAGTTCCATTTGCAAGTAGACTCAATTATATTTCCAATGATAGGTGATTTGTTAAATATAGGTATAAGACAAAGAAGATACGACCTTTCAAAGTCAATTTAACTATTTTGTCCTAACAAAGTCGACTGTATAGTATATTATAAAGTTCCAGAAAGCAATTTTAGTTCTTATAGTCAACTACAAGTACTTAGAGAGGATCTTGAAGGCTCATAATTGACAATAACTTAGTTCTTATTAGGTTCTTTGCAATTTTTCAATGTTCACTTAGCATTTTAATCATTTTTAATGTATTTACAATTCCACCAATCCATATCAAATCACAAATACTCATAAAGAACCTAACATTTATGCCAATTCTAATACTAAAATCAAATTAAACACATAAATTATTGCCTTTTCTCATATAATCAAATGAAATCCTAAATTTCAACTTAAATCAAATAAGGCCATCTTAATCCTCCAATTAAAGTTAGGATGCTTACATATGGAGAAACATCTAGGAGGTTTGACATCCTTTGGCCTCTATCATCAATATTCTTAAAGATTCTAAGTTAGGGATCAATTTTTTACTTTTTAACTAATTACCCAAATTCCTTTAAATTAAAAAAAACTATGAAAAATTTAGTTGTTATGAAGATATTACTATGCTTAGATGAAAATTTTGAAGAAAATTAACTCCTTTGGTAGCTTGATTTAGAAAAGAGATAAAGAAAAAGAGAAAGAGATAAGAGAATAGGGGAGCAATGGTTTGAAGGGAGTGAAAAAAATGGAAATTAGTAATACTTAGAGGCTAAAGTTTGGTTCATAAAGGGGTAAGGACATTTTCATTAATTTATCCTAAAATACTTCCATACTCACATCTTCATCTCTAATCAATCATAACCTTTAAAGGCCGTTAGGTTCAAAATAATTACAAAAGGGAAAGAAAATGGTGAGTTTTCATTCTCTATGCATATGTTTAGTTTAGAAAAAATTTATTCCATTTTTCAAATTTTCTATAATGGGATTACTCTAAATAAGAGCATAATGATTTCCCTATAATTTTTTAGAAAATCTAATATTCTCATTCTAGATTTTAAGTTTATCCTTTTCAACATAATAATAATGATGATAATAAAAATAATAAATTATTATAAAATAATAATAAAAGTACAGTTAAAAATAATTATTAGATAATAATGATAATTAATAATAGCAATTCTATAGAAATAATAATATTAATGAATAATAATAAATATTATAAAAATAAAATATTGTTAATAGTGATAACAATGTTAATTAAATAATAATAAATAATTATAATAATAAATATAATAACATGGAAATGGTTCTATATTTTTCTGGAATTCATATTTGTTTCCTGAATAAATTTGCTTAGTTGCAAACTTTGATCATCATGGAAATGGTTCTATTTTTTTTGATGGAATCAATTGATGATTTAAAAGTTTAAAGCAAGGGTTTCATATTTTGGTGTGACATTTGCTTTTTCTTCAATTGATGTTATGTTTATGCTCATCCTTGCTTATTACTGTCTGTTTTCGTAGGTTAGACTAACAGCACTCCATAGTTTTCCTTTAACATTGTTCCCATTGTGACGGATCCACGCATGTAGGCTAATTTGCAGCACGTTTGTATGGAATATGATACATGTTGCTGGAATCCCTTTAACCATATTTAGTCTTTGGTCCGAGAATATCAGTGACTATATGTATTTAATTTGCTTCATTTTTTTTCAAAAATATTTTTTAATAAAATTACCAAAAAAACACAAATAGAGTTGTTGTTTAAATAAAATTTGAGATTGATAAATAGGTAAAAGCGGAGAGATGTGATTTGTTGAATGGGAGAAGTGTGGATTGATGATCTAGATTGTTGGATTTTTGCTTTTGGGAGAACGCAACTGGTTTAACTCTATATTTATGTGGATTTTTGGATCTCGCAGGTGCGGATAAAGGTACATTTTTTGAAAATACAAAAAGGATAGAATGGAATTGAAATTTTACGGAGGTGGTAAATGGGTCAATTACAATAAATATGAATTAGGTTAAAAAAAGAATATGGTATTATTAATTTATTTATAATTTATGATTCCATGTGAAATTTTAAATAAATTATGAATGATTTATAATTTTTGAATATATAATTAATAAGGTTCATCTATTAATTTATTAAAATATTATTATTTTATTTTTTATTATTCTTTCAATATTATTTTTTATCACTATATTACATTTATCACTACTATTTTAAAATAAAATTATGCTATTAGAAATTTTAAACTAAACCTATATTCTTCCTTTTAAAATTCTAATTTTTCATCAATTTTTATGATATAAATGTTATATTTCTTAAAATTAAAATTTATAAATTCAAATATAATCATTAGATGAATAAAATTAATGTTCATAGAAAAATTTATAGTTAAATTATGTGTTTGAGAATTATATGACAAATTATTATGTCTATTTAACTTTACTTTTCAAAATTTTCTCAAATTAGTAATATACTAATATAATCATGGGAACAAACCTAGTGCATGTATTATTTTCACTTTGCAATAAGATTTAAATCATATATTTTATAATTTTAATTGATAATTTTTATTTATATTTTTCTCACTTTTAAAAATAATATTGTAAGAAAAGTAGTAACAAAATTTTAATTGATTAAATCAAACTAAAATGATCTTCATTGAACCAATTCTTCGAAACTCAAATTATTTAACCATCTTTTTAAAATTATTTTTATGATGTTCTTTTAAAAACTAATTAATATGATTAAATTCATCTTCAAATTTAATCTTTATATAATGTAAAAATTAGATTAATACAACTGATAAACTTAATTTTTATTTCTTTATATGAAAACTAATATCATCATGTATATAAGGATTTAATTAGTACCATTAAATTTATTGTTTTTAAATTTAATTTTTACATAATATAAAAATAATATTAATACAAGTGGCTAATTTTGATTTTATTTTCTTTAGATGAAAATAAACACCATCACATATGAAAGAATATTATGATAATTTATTTAAAGATAAATAATTTTAAGATATTTAAATTTATATTAAATCATTAATATATATATTTTATGAATTAATTAGTAAGATATTTTAATAAGGTATTTTGTATTTATAATATTGATCTATAAAATATATGAGTTAATCTCTTTTATATTTATAAATGAATAAATAATTATCCATAAGTTAAATAATATTAATCTTTATTGACCAACTCTAAAGTTAATATGATTAGATATCAATGTATTAAAATAAAAGTGAATATACATGAACAAATAGATATGAATTACAATTGTCAGTTCTAAATACTAAATAACTTAAAATCAAACCCTATTACTATATATTAGTATTTGGGTCTATATATTTTTTAGAAGATATATGTCAAAAATTTAGAAAATGATATGTATAAATTTTTTTTTAAAATTATGAATTTTTGTAGAAAAATAATTGATCTTAGAATAAAATTTATATTTATATTTTGCTAAAAATAATATAAAATAATAAAAAATAAAAGGATTTAGATTTTTTTTAAAGGGCATTTAATTAAATTTCTCAATTTATGCAACCCCAACATATACGTAACAACATGTAGATGCATGAATTGATATTATATAAATAATAAAAATAATAAATAATAAATAATAAATAAATTATAACATTCAATCAAAATGGATGGTTTTTTTTTCTTCCAATAAATAATTTTGATTAATTGGATTATGATTAATTTAGTAGTTATGCTTTGTTTTCTATTTTTTAAAATAATTTTTTATTTTTTCATTTGGAGAAACAAAAGTTTTCATTTAGCAAATTATTTTTGTAATTTATTTTTAAAAATTGTAACTTTAACTATATAATAAATGTATAACTTAAAAATAAAAAATAATTTTTTTTAAATATTTTCTTAATTTATTCTTTCATTTTATATATTAGTTTTATTATTAAATAAAATATTATTTTATTTACTAACCCAAACTCTCTTTATTCTTTATTTTCTTTAAATTGAAAAATATTTTTCTAAAAATAAAGAATGAGAATAGTTCTTGAAAATAAAAAATCAAAAAAATCCAATAAACCGTATGTGTCTAAGAATCAATTAATTATTGTTTTTAGTCCTCTATGCGGAAATATATTCATTTCTACCACAATACTAAAATTTTAGTATTACTTTTCTAGATATTATAATAAATAAATTATTTTAAAATGCAATTAGAAGTAGTATTGAAATTTTCAATACTATAATATGGTTACAAATATTTTCCTTGTATACATGCCTCCTCAAATTGTAAATTTTAAGAATTATAGCTTTGTGATACATATATTTTAAGGTTACCTCTTTTTTTTGAAGAAAAATACATTCACTTCTCTAAAGTTTCCTTGAGTTTTAGTAAAATTACATAGATATTTTCTTTAGTTACAAAACCTACATATGCCTTTCTTTAAACATAAAATAATATTACACATAAATCTAAATTTAAACTTTTTTAATAAAATAATAAGAAAAGAGAGTTATAAATTCAAATCAAATAATATATATCAATATGAAATATTTTGAATACTTTGTAATAAAAATATGTTGAGCTTTTAGAATTTTAAAATTTATATGTTTATTTTAATAACCTAATAAAACCTTAGGAATCTAGGGAGAAAAAGATAGTAAATTGTCAAAAATAAGTAAAATGAGAAATACTTGTAATAAATGTATTGGAAATTTTAATAGAAAAAAGCTTATTAAATTTTGGGAATTTATTTGTGGTTAGATAAAAGAAAGAAAGAATTGAAATGTATAAATAATTTTAATTAAAGAAATTGATTGAAAATTTGTGGCTAAATGATTTTTAAGAACTTAATTAGCACTACAGGAAGCCATGGTAAATAACTTGAGCTATAAGAATTAATAATGAGAAATAAATATAGGAGTAAGAAGAATTAAAAGGTTATAATACTCTATTGCCATAAATTGCCCTTCTTGTTATCCAACCTTCTTTATTCTTTATAAAAGCCGCTTATTTATTCTTCCCTTTTCTTATTACTCTTATTCCCTCTCTTTGCTAACCCTAACACTTCCACACCAAGATAAAGAAAACTTCATCCCATCTTCATTATTTCTCTCTAAATGTAAGAACCTACAAGTCTGCAACCTCTAATAGATTAATTCTCCTAATTTCATTTATTTTCTTTTTTTTTGCCAAGTTATAATTTAGTTTTGGTTAAAGAAAGTTGAGTAAAATAATACCTTAACCCAAAATCTTTATTTTAACGTTTACAGGCTCCACTAACTTCATTTATCATTATAAGCTTCTTTCTTTAAGAGTTATGAGTAGCATTTTACTTAAATCCTAATTTAAATTCATTATTTTGTTTAAGTTTTTAAATATTTTAATGAAAATTATGTGCCATGGTGATTCGAGTTTTGGATTTGATATTTTGTTCATGGGTTTTTATTGTAAGTACTTATATGTTTTAAAGGTTTAATAATAATGATAATGCATGATGAGAATGAGATATGAAGTTTGTTTGGAGCATATGAGTATTGATTTTAAAAAAAGAAAAAAAGTTCTACTTGTTATAAAGTTATAGTCAACTATGTCTAGTCAAAATTGACATAATAGTTTATATCTTGTCAACATTGCTTTCTAAACTGACATAATGAACCAAGTATTCGACTATGTCCCATTAGAACTAACATAATGGATTATGTCCCTTTAAAAGTCAAAATTACTCTTTAGGTTGACATAATAGACTATGTAGTGAACTATACCCTGTCATAATAGACTATATAATGAACTATACCTTAACATAATGGACTACATAGTAGGTTATTACTTTACTTTTTTTACATAATTACATATTAAATGAATTAGAATGACATTATAATTTCTTATCGATGTGAGGTGAAGATATATAACCTTAATATGAATATTTAAATACAAAATAAAAGTGTGACCATGCTTGTGATTACAAAATGGAAGAAAATGCATGATTGGGCTTGTTATGCTATGAAAACTTGCAAATTAAATTTAAATGTTATATTTGAATTGATAAATTAAGCTTATTAAATGAATGGACTAGTCTAGACTGAACCAAGTCCACATACATTTTAGCCTGTATGAACTAGTATGTAAGCCTGATGAAGAAATATGGACTATTTTAAAAAGGTCTAGCTTTGATCCATCAAAGTTCTAGACTGATCAATTTTCAGCTTATAAGTTCGGAAGAAATTAAAAAACAACATAAGCATTAGGTAACTATTATTCTAAAAAAGGAAACCATTTTTATTTCAATTTTTATATAAATATCATTAAAATCCATCATCATATAAATCCCTTTTTAGAGAGGAATGCAAAATGATAGTATTAAGTTAATAAAGTAGATAATTTATCTAGCACATAATTTTAAAAGAAGAATCTAAAAGATAAATTCAATGATTTCCAAATGTATCATATGTTAAGGTTATTATAAAGACTTAAATCATATAAAAAAAAGATTATAAAGATTTAAGAAGGTGATGAAATTCTTAACCTAACAAGGACAAAAGTTAATAGAGAAAGAATACAACAAGCAACATGCGGTAAAACCCAACTCAAAGTAATAACTTGAATCTATAGGCAAAAATGGAGAAATATAACATAGATAACAAATTAAAGCAAAGTGCTCATATTTAAAATGAAGAGAGTAAAGTAGTATCTATATTTAAGAAGCAAAAAAGTTAGGGATGAAGCAAATTATACACTTTTATGTGATTTCTGAACAAGTTTAACAAGATGAGGTGATTGGTAACCAAATTTTACAGCTTAATGAAATTAGTGTAGCAACTCAAGAAGGATTTCTTTGAATCCTAGAAAAAAATATGATGGAGGAAGCAATTAAGTATAAATAGAGACTAAAATAAGACTTAAAAGAAGTTTAAGGTTTTCAAATTGTATAATTGGGATAATTAATTGTAATTAATTTTGAGTTTTAGTTTGATTGCCAAATTTTGCATTTTTTTTGTCACTAGGTAGTGGGTTGGACTAGTTAGGTGAAAAAAAGGGAAAATAAACTTAGATTGGCTTTTTAGGTTAAAGTAGGAATTTTTTTTCTTTTTTCAAAGAGATTGGCCAATGAACCTATCCATATTCATACAATACAAGTCCACCTGGACCATAGTCTGAGCAGATTATTTTATTTTAACTCGTCATAAAATTGAACTTAATTTTGCAAGGCCTGATCCACATACCCTGATTTATTTTACAACCTTACCACTTATGGTCTTATCTATGTATATGAATATGGATGAGCATGTCAAGAATATGGAATTGAAATGTCATTGTTATGTGATGGACTATAAAATTGATGAGAATAATGATGTGGGGGCAACATTACTTGTAATTTCTCCTTATAACTATATACTTTTATCATATAAAATTTAATTAATATGAATTAGTATGCCATTTGAGGCATTTATTTATATCCATAAATATAAATGTTGTCTTGGTATTGTGATTGAAGTGCTAATTAAGACACTCATGTTTATCATGATCAATTATATCATGAATAAGCTGGATAATGATAGGGGAGATGATATACATATTATGGCTCTATACACTTGATCTATATACCTATTTGTAAATGGATAAGACTAACCCTAGAGGAACAAGATTGGGGTTATGAAGAATAAGACTAAAGGGAGTTATAAGGAGGTTTATTTAAATTATCATGTTTGGAATTATTTTAATTACTTAAGCATATGTAGTATGATTGATTCATGGAATTATGAATATAATTGGCTGCATATAGAATGAAGTCCCAATTTGATACTTTTATCTTAACAATGATCATAAAGGTTCCTACTATGAACACATAAGCACATATTTTTAACATGCTTAAGGAATTGATAAGGTTAAATTCTCTTATATGAAATATCGACCTATCACCTTATGAAGGTATGAGAAATCTTCTCTTTTCTTATAGAAAGGACATTAGCCTAGTATCTTGTAGATTACAAATGATTGATTTTTTTTATTTTATTATTTAATTTAAATTTAATTTCTTTATTTTAAGTTAGAAAGACTACTCACTAAATTTCAAGGAAAATTACTTTATTTTTCTCTTTTTTCCTTTTTTTATAGGGAATTTCTCTCTTAGGTGCGCAATTGTTGTTGGTTAGGTTGGAAATGGTTTCATGTCATAACCTAACTTTAAAGGCGCATGATTGACATAGGAAGTTACTATAGATGATAATTTACTAGCCATCCTTAAACATATTTAATGTAATGCTTCACATATAAAAATGCTATATTACTAAAAAGTATGCTATATTTTCAAATTTAAATATAAAATGTATTGATGATTCAACATGCAAAATTAATTTAACTATCCCAAAGCTTACCTTAGTGTAAAAAATTTCACAAATGGACTTACATTCATTCCATTTGCCCACAATTAAACACCTAAGGAGTATGATTCCTAGAGAAGATAAAATACTGAAAAGAAAGAACTGAGTTTATTTAAAACTTAGTGAATAAATATTTAAGAGTTTATAAAATATAATCAATTTATGTTATCACAACTTAAATTCACCTATGTATAACCATATTTATTAAAATGATCAAGTTTCACTTTAATTAATAACTACTTTTTCATACCCTTCTCAGAAGAAAAGAGATGACTTCCTTAATAAATAGCTTGTAGAGAAAAAGCAATATAAATAGACCCATCCAATATTATGTCACAATCATGAGCACATCATTGTTCATCCGCTACTTTTTCTTCATCCATCATTAATTCAGTTTATAAGGGAAAAGTCCTTTTATGCAAAATAATTACATGTATGTTCATAATTCCAAATATTCAACCTTAGTATAGTGCATCATATGATCATTTTAGTTTTAACCTTTGAATGATATTTTATAAGTAAATTAAAAATTAAAAATTTATTATTCATAAAATTGATTTTGTAGGAGAATAGACTCAATTAACTTTTTCTAAATTAGTCATTTATTTAAAATGGTTAAGATATGAAAAAGTTATTATCTTTACAAATTAGTCTTCAAAAATTTAATTTTTCATAATTCATAATTTTTAACTTTTGTCTACTATTTTGATGATATCTTAAAATATATATAAGATATTAATATAAAATGAGTTTCATTTGAAAGTACACTTAATTACATTTCTAATGATAGGTAATTTGCTAAAGTCAAGTATAAGATGAAGAAATTATAACTTTTCAAAGTCAATATAACTATTTGTTCCTAACATAGTTGACTATATAGTATATTATAAAGTGTCAAAAAGCAATTCTAGTTCTTATAGTCAACTACTAGTGCTTAGAGAACATCTCAGAGACTCATAATCAACAATAACTTAGTTTCATTAGGTTTGTTATGATTTTTTAAAGTTCACTTGGCATTTTTATCATTTTTAATGTATTTACAATGTCACTAACCATATCAAATCACAATACTAAAAAAGAATACAACATTTATGCCAATTCTAACATTAAAACCAAATCAAACACAAATTATTACCTTTTCTCATATAATCAAATAAAATCCTAAATTTGAACATAAATCAAATAAAGTCATCTTAATCTTCTAATTAAAGTTAGGATGCTTACTCACTCACTTAGTATGGAGAAAGATTTAGGAAGTTAGGTTTAACATCCTTTGGCTTCTTTCATCAAAATTCTTAAATATTTCAAGTTAGGGTTTAATTTCCCATTTTTTAATCAATTACCTAAATTTCTTTAAGTTTGAAAAAAATTATGACAAATTTAGTTGCTTTGATGATCTTACTATGCTTAGATGAAGAAAGATGCTTACTCACTTAATATGAAGAAAGATTTAGGAAGTTAGGTTTAACATTCATTGGCCTCTATTATCAAAATTCTTAAATATTTTAAGTTAGCATTCAATTTTCCTTTTTTTAATCAATTACCCAAATCTCCTTAAGTTTGAAAAAAATTATGAATAATCTATTTGCTTTGAAGATCTTACTACGTTTAGATGAAGTATTTTTAGAAAATTAACTCCTTTAATAGCTTGGTTTAGAAAAAAAGATGAAGAGAAGGAAAAGGAGATCGAAGAATAGAGGAGTGAAGGTTTGAGGGGAGTGAAAAATGAAGAATAGTGATACTCAGATGTTGAAGTTTAGTTCATAAAAAGGGTAAAGACATTTTTGTTAATTTATTCTAAAATTCTTCCATACTTACATTCTCACATTTAATCACTCATAACTTCCAAAAGTTGTTTGATTGAGGGTAGTTAAAAAAAAAAGTAAACAGTGAATTTTCATTCTGTTTATATATGTTTAATTTAGAAAAAATTCATTTCATTTTTTCATTTTCCCTTAATGGAAATAGGATTATCTTAAATAAAGGAATGATGATTTCTTCATAATTTTTTAGAGAATTTGATTCTTTCATTTCAAATTTTAAGTTTATCCTTTCCAACACAATAATAATAAAAGCAAAAGTAAAAATAATTGTGAAATAATAATAATTAATATAGCAGTCATAAAGAAATAATAATATTAATGAATAATAAAAATAATAATAATAAATAATAAAATATTAATAATAATGTTAGTTAAATAATAATTATAACAATAAATATAACTAAATATTTAAAAATGTAAAAATAAATTATAATATTAATAAAATATTATTATAAATCCTAATATAATAATAAAAATAATATTAATTATATAAAATTAAAATTAAAATTAAAAATAATAAAAATATTATAATAATTAAGAATAATAAAATGATAATAAATATTGATAATAATAGAATAATATTTGAAATAATATTAATAAAATATCAATAAATAATTTTTAATAATTATAAGAATAAGAATATTATAATTAAAATAAATAATAATAGACAAAAAATATTAATGATAGTGATAGTTATATTTATAAAATAATTTCGATAATAATAATAAAATAATCATAATAATACAATAACAATTATAGGAAAATCTAATTCTTTTCTTTTTTGAATAAAATAAAGTTAATAATTATTGGGTATTTATTTCCTTTACCTTTATTTACTTTTATTATTTTTTTTCCTTTTCTTAGTTCAGATAGCCCCTTAATTATTTTATTTAATAGATTTTTCCCCAACCACATCAAATTGCTTATTTTTAACCCACTCTAATCTTCTATATTTATTTACCCAAAATTTTTACTTATCATTCTTTTAATTAATTAATTAATTATCTTTTTTTAATATCCTATTAACATGTCCTTCATTAGAATTTGTTTTTTCCAACTAAATTTTTCATTTAATTTTTTTACCATAACTAATTAATTAATTAATAATTCATCCATTCCTTTCTTAACATAAAAATTTAAAATTCTAAAATTATAAGGAGATTGTATCAAATAAAATTATAGGAAAATTTAACTTCTAGAGGAGTAACAGCTTGCTCAAGAATATTGGTGTTGAGATAAATCCTATGTGACAATTAGGTTGTATATTTATGAAGACAAATTGATAAGTACAGATTACATTTCATTTTTCAATTGATTTGGATACTATCACTTTTTTGAAAGAGGTGTATCATTAAATGTCCAACATTACATTAGTTGCATCTTGGTAAGGCTAACAAGCGAGTTATTAATAACAACTTTTTACACTAATCATATGTTTGAAGATGAGTCATGATAAAATATCTTCGATTAAGCTTAAACAATTAATATATAACTAATAACAAGGACAAATTTTAATACAATTATCATAGATAGGTTTTTAATTCATAGAATTTAATCATTGCAAAACTTTGATAATAAAATATTTAAATTATGAAATTATTAACCCTTGTTTTGAATAGTAAAAAAGAATAATTTAATTCATTTGAATATGGTATTATTAATTTATTTATAATTTATGATTTAATATAAAATTTTAAATAAATTATAATTGATTCATAATTTTTGAATATATAAATAATAAGATTCATTTATTAATTCACTAAATTATTATTATTTTATTTCTTATTATTCTATCGATATTATTTTTTATCATTATATTATATTTACCATTACTATTTTAAAATAAAATTATGCTACAAAAATTTTAAACTAAACTTGTATTCTTCCTTTTAAAATTATAATTTTTCATCAATTTTTATGACATAAATATTATTTTTAATATTATATTTATTAAAATTAAAATTTAGAAATTCAAATATAATCATTAGATCAATTAAAGTAAAGTTTGTAGAAAAATTATAGTTAAATTATGTGCTTGAGAATTACATGAGGAATTATTATATGTTTTTAACATTACTTATCAAAATTTCTCAAATTAGTAATATACTAATATAATCATAGGAACAAACCTAGTGCATGTATTATTTTCACATTGTAATAAAATTTAAATAATATATTTTATAATTTTAATTAATAATTTTTATTTATATTTTTCTCACTTTTCAAAATAATATTGGAAGAAAAGTAGTAATAAAATTCTAATTAATTAAATCAAACTAAAATGATCTTCATTGAACCAATTCTTCAAAACTCAAATTATTGAGCCATCTTTTTAAAATTATTTTTATGATGCTCTTTTAAAAACTAATTATGATTAAATTCATCTTTAAATTTAATCTATATATAATGTAAAACTAAGATTAATATAAGTGATAAACTTAATTTTACTTTCTTTATATGAAAATTAATAATCATGTATATAAGGATTCAATTAGTTCTATTAAATTTTTATTTTTAAATTTAATTTTTCAAAATAAAAAAACAATATTAATACAAGTGGATAAATTTGATTTTATTTTCTTTAGATTAAAATAAATACCATCATATACGTAAAAATATTATGATAACCCATTTAAAGATATATGATTTTAAGATATTTAAATTTATATTAAATCATTAATATATATGTTTTATAAATTAATTAGTAAGATATTTTAATAAAGTATTTTTTATTTATAATATTGATTTATAAAATATATAAGTTAATCTATTTTAGCTATATAAGTGGATAAATAATTTTTCATAGGTTAACTAGTATTAACCCTTATTAGACTAGGTAAAAAATGACCCAACCTATTTTAACCTTAAAATTAATATGAATAAATATGAATGTATTAAAATAAAAGTGAATATCTATAGATAAATATATATAAATTATAATTGTCATTTCTAAATATTAAATAATTTAAAATCTAACCTTACTGCTATGAATTGTAAGATTGATTTTTAGCTCAGTATATTAATATTGGAGTCTATACATTTTTTAAAAAATATATGTGAAGAACTTAGAAAATGATATATATAATTTTTTTTAAAATTATGAATTTTCATAGTAAAGTAGTTGATATTAGAACAAAAATCATAATTTTTTTCCTAAAAAAAATGAAATAATAAAAGAAAAATGAGAGGATTTAGATTTTTTTTAAAGGTGTGCATTTAATTAATTTTCTCAATTTATGCAATCCAATATATACATAACAACGATGGATGGATTGATATGATATAAATAATAAAAATGCATATAATAAATAAATTATAATATCCGGTCAGAATGGATGAATTTTTTCCCTCCAATAAATAGTTTTGATTAATTGGATTATGATTAATTTAGTAATTATGCTCTGCTTATTATTTTTAAAAATAGAAAATTTTGTTTGGTGAATCATTTTCATAATTTATTTTTAAAAGATGTAATTCTAAGTGCATAATTTAAAAATAAAAAAAAATAAGTTTTTGATATTTTTAACTTATTTTTTTTCTATATATCAGTTTTATAATTAAATAAAATATTTTCTTATTTATTTATCCAAACTCTCTTTATTATTTATTTTATTTAAATTAGAAAATAAATTTAAAAATATAAAATGATAATAATTTCAAAAAATAAAAAATTAAAAAAACCCAAATAGGCCCTATATATCTAAGAATTAATCAATTATCATTTGTAGTCTTATTTGTAGAAATATATTCGGTTCTATCGTAATACTTAAATTTAATACTCTTTTTATTTATATTTAAATAAATAAACTATTTTAAAATATAAATAGAACTAGCATTGTAATTTTTAATATTACAATAAGATTAGAAATATTTCCCTTGTATACATACCTCCTCAAATTGTAAATGTTTAGAATTATAGCATTGTAATACATATATTTTAAAGTTGCCTTTTTTGCTTTTTTGAAGAAAAATATATTCACCTTCCTAGTGAAATTACATGGATCTTTTCTCTAGTTACAAAATTTATATAGGCCTTCCTTTAAATATAAAATAATGTTACACATAAATCCATCTTTAAATTTTTTTTATAAAATAATAAGAAAAGATGATTATAAATTCAAATCAAATAATATATATCAATATAAGATACTTTGAATGCTTTACAATAAAAATATGTTAAGCCTCTAAAATTTTAAAATTTTTATTTCTATTTAAAACCCTATAAATCTAAGGAGAAGAAGATAGTAAATTATCAAAGCAAGTAAGGTGACAAATACTTGTAATGTTAAATTCTTAGGATTTATTTGTGGTTACAAAATAAAAGAAAGAATTTAATGTTTAAATAATTTTAATTAAAGAAATTGATTGGAAATTTGTGGCTAAAGGATTCTTAAGAACTTAATTGGCAATGTAGGAAGCCAATGGTTAATAACTTGAGCTATAAGAATTAATAATGAGAAATAAATACAGGACTAAGAAGAATTAGGAGGTATTATCTCAAATTGCCCTTCTTGTTAGCCAACCTTCTTTATTCTTTATAAAAGCTGCTCATTTATCCCTCTCCTCCTTATTATTCTTATTCCCTCTCCTTACTAACCTTAACTCTTCTAAGGCCGTGTTTATGGATAGGCAAGTAAGGCACTTGCCTTAGGTCCCTAATTTTTTCTAAGCTCCATTTATAATTTTTTTTATTTTGTATAATAATTGGTTAATGGCCAACAAACTAGTGATTAGATAAGAGGAGTAGCTGTTCTTCTCTCAAAATATTAACATACAACATTACCACTATCAAGCTTAAAGCTATGCTTTTGTCCACTTCATTAATTAAGGAATATCGTAGCAAGAGTTAATGAAATGCACACATAATTTAGTTGTAGATTTGAATATGTCATTAAGGAGTTATATGTTAGTAATTTAAAAGTAATATTATATTTGCACATTATTACTAATTAATAATTTTCAATATTATAATTTATAATAATCATTTTTTTAACTATATATACTACAAAATTTTAACATTTTCTCTTCAAGTTTTCTTAACCATTACATTCTATTCTCTCTTCTCACTCTTATCTTTATACTATTTTAAAATGAATTGATATCAAATTATTGCAGTAGATAATACAACATGCAATTCTCTTTGTTTTCAAGTTTCCAAGTTCTATTATTTCATCATTTTTTCTATTTACTTTGCATATCTATTTTATTTATATTTATATTTTTTATTATTTTATTTTATTTTTATACTTTGTAACAATAGAAGATGTCAAATAAAAAGTATAAATCTGGCTTTGAAAAATTAAAGAAAAAAAAGAAAAGTTAAAAAGTTAAAAAGTTAATCAATCTTAATATGATGCCCTTGATAAATTTGTTACTATTCATCACATGCATTACTTATAAAATATTATTGATAATATCTATAATGGTTGCTATTGCCGAAAGAAGTTTTTCAAAATTAAAATTGCTTAAATTCTATCTAAGATCAATTATATTACAAGAAAAATTAAATGTATAATCAATATTATCTATTGAGAGTGAAATGTTAGAATTACTTGATTATAAAATTTTGATAAGTGATTTTATAACTTAGAAAGTTAGAAAAATAATATAAGAATTTGATGATTTATATTATATTAGGCTCCTTTAATAATTTTGCCTAAGACCTCAAAATGTCTAGACACAGCCCTAAACTCTTCCAAACTAAGAAGATGAAGAAAACTTCATCCCATATTTATTCTTTCTCCTTACAATGTAAGAACTTCTAAAATTTCAACCTTTAATAGATAAGTTCTTTTAATTTCATTTATTTTCCTCTTTTTTGCTAAGTTATAATTAGGTTTTACAACAAATTGGGTAATATCATACCTTAACCTAAGATCATTGTTTTAATGTTTAGAGGCTCCATTTACCTCATTTGTCACTCTAAGCCTTTTCTTTTAAGAGTTAGGGTAGCATTTTACTTAAATCTTAGCATAAATTCATTATTTTGTTTGAGTTTGAATTTTTAAAGGTTTTAGATGAAATTATGTGATATGGTGATTTGAGCTTTGGATTTGATATTTTATTGATAAGCTTTGTTATTAGTATTTATGTGTTTGAAAGGTTTGCTAATAATGATAATGCATGATGAGAATAAGATATAAGGGTTGTTTGGAGCAAATGAATAATGATTTTACAAAAAAAAATTACATATTGGAAGCTATAATCGATTATGTGCAGTTAGAATTGACATAGTGGACTATGTCTCATTAGCATTGCTTTCTAAACTGATATAATGAATTATATATTTGATTATGTCCCATTAGAACTAACATAATGGATCATGTAATGGATTATGTCCTGTTAAAAGTCAAAATTGCTCTTTAGGTTGACATAATGGACTACGTAGTGGACTATACCTTCTTATAATGGATTATGGAATGAAATATACCTTGACATAATGGACTACATAGTGGGTTATTGCCCTGTTTCTTTTACATAATTATATATTCAATGAATTAGAATGACATTATGACCTTTTATTGATATGAGATGAAGATAGATAGCCTTAATATGAATTTTTAAATACAAAATAAAGATATGAATATGCTTATGATTACAAGATGCAAGAAAATGCATGATTAGGCTTGTTAAGCTATGAAAACTTAGGAGTTAAATTTAATTGTTATATTTAAATTGATAAACTAGGCTTGTTAAATGGATGAACTAGTTAGGGTTAGACCAAGTCCACATACACTTCGATCTGTACGAACTTGTACATAAAGCTTATGAAGATATGGACCATTTTAAAAAAGTCCAAGTTCAATCCATGAAAGTTTCAAACTAATCCCTTTTTAGCTAAAAAATTTAGAAGGAATTAAAGAACAATACAAGCATCAAATAACTATTATCCTAGAAGAGGAAATAATTTTTATTTCAATTTTCTACATCATTTTATGGAAAAAATCAACTTTTATATAAATATCACTAAAATATATCACCATAAACATCACTCTTTATAGAGGAAAACAGAGTGATAATATTAAGTTAATAAAGTAAACAACTTATCCAACATATAATTCTAAACAAGGAATCTAAAAGACAAATTCAATGATTTCCAAATGTATCATATGTTAGAGTTTCCATAAAAACTTAAATCATATGGAAGATAAAGAGTACAAAGACAAAATAAAGTTATGGAATCTTTAACCCCATTGAAATAAAAGCTAATAGAGAAAGAATACAACAAAAGAAACATAGAAATTAGCACAATAAGTAGAAATAGCAAACGGCAAAACCCAACTTAAAGTGAAAACTTGAGTCTATGGGCAAAACTGAAAATGAATTAGATAGAATATAACATAGATAATGAATTAAAACAAAGCGCTCATATTTAATATGAAGAAAGCAGAGTAGTATCCATATTTTGGAAACAAAAATGTTAGGGACGAAGCAAACTATGTAAGTTTATGTGATTTCTGACCAAGTCTAACAAGATAAGGTGATTAGTAACTAAATTTTGCAACTCAGCGAAATTAGTGTAGTGATTCAAGAAGGATTTCTTTGAATCCTAGCAAACAATACGAGAAAAAAGTAGTTAAGCATAAGTAAGGACTAAAATGGGACTAGAAAGAAGTCTAGAGTTTTCAAATTGTACAATTAGGATAATTGATTGTAATTAGTTTTAGGTATAAGTTTGATTAACACATTTTTCATTTTTTAGGTCATTGGCATTGGGTTGGACTAGTTGGATAAAAAGGAAAAAAAATAACTCGGATCAGCTTTTTTTGCTAAGTTAGAATTTTTTTCTTTTTTCAAGGAGATTAGCCCATAAACCTATCCATATACATGTAATACAAGTCCACTTAAACCAAAGTCTATACAAATTGCTTCATTTTAGCCTGTGATAAAAACAAACTTAATTTTACTAGGTCTAATCCACATAATTTAATCCATTTTACATCCTTATGATAAACCTCTTATGGCCTTGTTTGTGTATATGAATATGGATGAGTGTGTCAAGAATATGGAATTAAAATGTTATTGTCACATTATAGACTATTAAATTGATAAGAATAATGATGTAGGGGTAGTATTACTTGTGATTCTTCCTTATAGCTATATACTTTTATTATATGAAATTTAATTTACATGAACTAGTATGCCAATTGAAGCATTTATTTATATACATTGATATAAAAAGTTATCTTAGTATTGTGATTGAAGTGCTAGTTGAGGCATTTGTATTTGTTATGATAAATTATATTATGAATGAGTTGGATAATGATAAGGGAGATGATATATATATTGTGGCTTTAAGCATTGGATTTATATATCCATTGGTAAGGGAATAAGACTAACCCTAGAGGAATAAGGCCAAAGGGAGATATAAAAAGGTCTATTTAAATTGTTATGTTTAGAATTATTTTTTAGTACTTAAGTGAACATAGTATGATTGATTTATGGAATTATGGATATAACAAGTTGCTTATAGAATGAAGTCCTAATTTGGTACTTTTATTTTGGCAATAATCATGAAGGTTTCTACTGTGAACATATAAGCATAAATTTTTGACATGCTTAGGGAATTGACAAGTAAGGTTAAATTATCCTATATGAAATGTTAACCTATCATCTTATTAAGATATAAGGAATCTTCTCTTTTTCTATAGAAGAGACATTAGCCTAGTATCTTATAAACTACAAATAATTGAATTTTTTTTATTTAATTTCTTTATTTTAAGTTGAAAAGACTATTACTATGTTTCAAGAAAAGTCAGTTTAGTCTTCTCTTTTTTCCCCTTTTTATAAGGAATTAATTTCTTAAATGCCTAACTATTGTTAGTTAGGTTAGAAATGGGTTCATGTCATGACCTACTCTAGGGCACATGAATGGTATAGAAAGTCATTGTAGGTGATAACCCACCAGCCTTTCTTAAACATATCTAATGTAATGCTTCACATATAAAAATGTTATTCTGCCAAAAAGTATATTGTATTTAAGAATTTAAATATAAAATGTAACAATGATTCAATGTGCAAAATTAATCTAACTATTCTAAGGCTTACCTTCGTATAAAAATTTCACAAGTGGGCTTACATTTATTTCATTTGATGACAGTTGGACACCTAAGGAGTATGATTCCTATAAAAGATAAAGTAGAGAAAAGAAAAGAGTGAGTTTATTTGAAATGCAATAAATAAACATTTAGGAGTTTGCAAAATATAATCAATTTAAGTTATGTTATAGTAACTTAAATTCACCAGTGCACATCTATGTTCATTAAAATGATTGAGTTTTACTTTAATTAACAACTATATCTTTGTATCTTTATTGGAGGAAAAGAGATAGCTTCCTTAATAAATAATTTGTAAAGCAAGAGCAATATAACCAAACCTACAATATTTCGTCATAGTCATGAGCACATCATTGTTCATTCAGTACTTTTCTTTGTCTATCATCAATTCGGTTTATAAGTGAGAAGTCCCTTTATGCAAAATAATTACATGTATATTTGCAATTCCACATATTCAAGCATCACACAATAACAACATAAAATAATGAAAGAGTGAAAGAAAAACATATAAATCCTATTGTGACTCCTATGTAATTCTTATACCTTCACAAATTTCATCTTTATACCTTTTGGGTCAACCTTGTCTCTTATAAACTTGATGCATATATTTGCACATAAATCCCAATGCTTTAATCACATCATTACATAATTCATCCCTATCATATCATCCCATTGCCTATCATGGCATAATTCTCATCACAATCAAATCATTCATCACATTCCATTCATAATGAGCATAAGATCATAACCTCACATTCATCATAGATTTATGTAAACAACATATACCAAGCCATACATGGCCTACTATAGTTAATTAATATGGAACCACATGTAACTTTATTATAAGCACAAGAGCTTCAATTAGTACTTCAATCTTTGTCTTTCACAAGCAATATTCATATTTTCAAAATTTAAACATTTCATGCCTCTTGGCATAGTCATACAATTTAATTCATTCTATTAATAATATATATATATATATATATATATATATATATATATATATATATATATATATATATATATATATATATATAAGTTCATCTTACAAGGTAACATAAGTACCTTAAAATCATCATACCTATTGGTATGATCGCATATTAGAAACAACATTACAATACAATTTATGATTTAACTAGCACACTACTATGTTACTTTGCCTTATGCATTGCTATTATTCATATATTTAACTTTCATTTATCACATACTAAATTATCTTAACCTTGGATAGCCCTAAGATATACTTTGACTCCTTGTGTAATATGATATTTGAACTTAAGCTTGGTGTAATCCATTATATGATCATTTTAGTTTTTAATTTTTGAATAATATTTTATGATTAACTTAAAAATTTTAAATTTATTGTTCATAAAACTTGTTTCATGGGAGAATAGATTCAATTGACTTTTTATGAATTAGTCATTTACTTAAAATGGTTAAGATATGAAAGAATTATGACCCAATTAATCTCCAAAAATTTAATTTTTCATAATTTAAATTTTTTTTACCTTCATCCAATGATAACTTAAAATGTATATAAGATATTAATATGAAATTAGTTCTATTTGAAAATAGACTTAATTACATTTGTAATGATATGTGATTTGCTAAATTCAGGTGTATGACAAAGAAGTTATGACCCTTCAAAGTCAATATAACTATTTTTTCCTAGCATAGTCAACTATATAGTATATGATAAAGTCCTAAAAAATAATTCTAATTCTCATAGTCAACTACAAGTACTCAGAAAGCATCTCTAAGGCTCAGAATTGACAATAACTTAATTTTCATTAGGTTCCTTATGATTTTTCAATGTTCACTTAGCATTTTGATCATTTTTAATGTATTTACAATTCCATCAATCCATATCAAATTACAAATACTCAAAGAATGCAATATTTATGCCAATTCTAATGCCAAAATCAAATTAAATACACAAATTATTGCTTTTTCTCATATAATCAAATAAAATCCTAAATTTGGACTTAAATCAAATAAGACCATCTTAATCTTCTAATTGAAGTTAGGATTCTTAATCATTTAGAATAGAGGAAGATTTAAGAAGTTAGGTTTGACATCCTTTGGCCTTTATCATCAAAATTCTTAAGTATTCTAAGTCAGGGTTCAATTTTTCCTTTTTTAACCAATTACCTAAATTTCTTTAAATTTAAAAAAAATATGAAAAATTTAATTGTTATGATGATTTTATTGTGCTTAGATGAAGAATTTGAATAAAATCAATTCCTTTGATAGCTTGATTTAGAAAAAAGATGAAGAAAAAGAGAAGGAGATGAAAGAATAAGGGAGTGAGGGTTTGAACGGAGTGAAAAATGGAGAATAGTGACAATCAAAGGCTAAAGTTTGTTTCATAAAAGAGTAAAGGCATTTTTATTAATTTATCATAAAATACATCCACACTCACATTTTTATTTCTAATCACTCATAACCTTCAAAGGCTATTTGGTTCAGGGTATTTACAAAAAGGAAAGAGAACAGTGAGTTTTCATTCTCTTTGCATATGTTTAATTTAGAAAAAAATCATTCCATTTTTTTATTTTTCCTTAATGAGATTACTTTAAATGAGATGATGATGATTTCCTTATAGTTTTTTAGAGAATTTGATTTTCTCACTTGGGATTTTAAGTTTATTCTTTTCAACAAAATAATAATGATGATAATAAAAATAATAAATTATTATAAAATAATAACAAAAGTAAAATTAAAAACAATTATTAAATAATAATGATAATTAGTAAAGGCAATCATATAAAAATAATAATATTAATGAATAATAATAAATAATATAAAAATAAAATATTATTAATAGTGATAATAATGTTAATTAAATAATAAATAATTATTTAATATTAATAAATATAATAAAATATTTAATATCATAAAAATAATTAATAATATTAGTATAATATAATTTATAAATCCAAATATAGTAATGAAAATAATATTAATTATATAATAAAAGTAAAGTTAAAATAATAATAAAATTATGGTAATTAATAATAATAAAATGATAATAGATATTAACAATAAAATAATAAAAATAATAATGACAATAAAATTAAAAATGAAAATAATAATTAATTTTCAATAATTATAATAATAAGAATATTATATTCAAAATAAATAATAAAATAAAAATATTAATAATAGTGATAATAATATTCATAAAATAATTGCAATAAATAATACAATAATAATTATAATAATGCAATAATAATTATTTAAGGATCTTATTCTTTGTTTGAACTAAATAAAGTGGATAATCATAAAATATTTATTCTCTTTCCCCTTATTTCCTTTTATTGAATCATTTTCTTCTTCCCCATTGAACCAATCACCCCTTAATTCCTATATTTGATACTCTTTTCTCTGGCCAAGTCATCTAAACCCTTTATTTTTAATCCACTTTAATTATTTATTTTTATTTATAAAAATTTTTTATCCATCACTCTTTTAATTAATTAATTCTTTTTTTAATATCCTATTCACTTTCTTTTATTAGAATTTATTCTTTCCACATAAAATTTTTAGTTTAAAATTTTTTGCCATAATTAATTGATTAATTAATCATTCATCCATTTCCTATTCAAAATAAAAATATAAAATTCTAAAACTACGAGGAGATTGTAACAAATAAGTAACTAGAAAAATTAAAATTTGACTTCTAGAGGTATAATAGCCTGCTTGAGAATGTTGGCATTGAGGCAAGTCCTATGTAACAGTTAAGTTGTGTATTTATAAAAATAAGTTGATAAGTATAAATTTTATTTTATTTAAAATTGATTAGGATATCATCACTTCTTTAAAACCGGTGCATCACTACATGTTCAATATTACATTAGTTGCATGTTAGTAAGACTGACCAATAGTTGTTCGTAGTAACTTTTTATACCGATTACATATCTGAAAATGAGTTGTGATAAAAAAAAATTTTATTAAGCTCAAAACAATTAATATATGACTAATTAAAAAAGATAAATAAAATTATCATAAATAAATTTTTAATTCTGAGTTTAATTATAGCAAACCATTGATAATAAAATACTTAAATTATAATATTACAAATTTTGCTTGTTAACTCATGTTTTGAATGGTAAAAAAGAATAATTTAATTAGTTTAAAAAGTATTTTTTAATTATAAATCTTCTTCGTTTGAATGAAGCATAAACGAGCATGTGAGTGATATGTGCACTTAATTCCAACAAAAGTAATGATTAAATTAGGGGAGAGACTTCGGTGCACCATACAACTAGTGCACCAGTCTCTTTTGAAAGTCCAGATTTTTCGGATCGTGCAATATTGCACAGGTTGAATGAAATCTAACGGTTTTCAAACACTGGTGCATCATACACTGGTGCGTCTTAAAATTTTTCTTAAATTAGATAAAACTGAAAACTTGCAATTGATGATGTAAATGAGAGTGAAAGTGCTCAATTTCATAGATGTCGGGGGGAAAGAAATTGAAAACTAATAAACGAGAAGGAAAAATTGCAAGTTGACCCCTTTTTCATCGATTCAGACCCTAGCTTACCCGTTACCACCCTGAAGTGGAATATTGGATCTGGGTCGGGTCGACACCTGTGATACAAAGAGAGCTTGACCTTTACCTATGGTTGTGGTTCTAGAAAATCAATCAATCCTCGTTTATAAATCTATTAGGATATAGAGTTAACAAAAAATTTTGAGAATGAATCACGGTATATGTCTATTAAGTGTGAGATTAAATATGTTAACTCACATAAGGATGAGATTTAATTTTAAATTTATATTATTTAATAACATTGAAATATTTAATCTATTAAGTATGAGATTAAATATTTGAAGCAACTGTCCTGTACAATGACTAAAAACTGGATCAATCAGGCCAATCAACGGAAAAAATGTAGGCTAATTTGCAGCATGTTTTTATGGAGTATGATACATGTTGCTGGAGAACCTTTAACCGTCTTTAGTCTTTGGTCCCAGAATATCAGTAACTATATGTATTTAATTTGTTGCATTCATAGCCCTTCAACTCAAATTAAATTGTTGGTGATCTTGCAATTTGGGGGACTAGTTTAGTTTAATTCAGGCAACATTAGGCCATTCCAAAACTGCATCTTGTTTTTCAAGCAAAAATTGTAATTTGTAGTGGCGCAAAGAGGATTTTAAATACATCCAGTACAGTCAGGTTGCGAGCATTAAAATTAAAAAAATAATTAAATAGAAGAAAAATAACAAGTTAATATACAATAAAAAATTGGATATTTCTCTTATTATTAGGTTAATGTACACAACTAATTGTACTTGGTGTACTTAAAAATCTCTAGCTAATGTATTAATTTAGTTGGCTAAATACACGATTAAATATACACATCACCAAAATTTTTTTCTATATCTACTAGAAATTTCTTTGCATCAATAATCAATAGTCATTTTAATAATTGGAGGATTGTGTGATACAACTCTAATTTTTGTGAAGTTTTTTACGCATAAATTTCCATTTATTATATACAACACCTTATAATATAACAGTCTTGATTTGTAACATGCATACCCAATCATTTTTGTATATTTCACTGTTCCAAGTATATGAAAATTTGCAGATAAAGCTATCACATTTCCCTCTCTCTCTCTCTCTCTCTCTCTCTATTTTTATTTTTACCACTGTCCCAACTACTTTCTTCCAAGAGGATTTGTTGCCTGAAACTAAAATGATATTTTATTTTTTTAGCCATTTTTATATATATTGAGTTTTTTACACAAATTTTATTATTAAAGGTTTTCAAACTTTGAATTAAAGAAATTTTAAATCAAATAACTTGTTAAATTTGAGTCATCTTTTGTATAAATGAGGATAATCTTCAATTTTTAAAACTTCACACATTTAAGGAGTGATAATACTTTATATGTGCATTAAAATTTACTTCATCTTCTCTATAAAAAAGGAATATCTTTCAAATCATGCTTCCAATTGACTATAAGCATTTTAAATGTGTATTAATGAGGATTTTAACAAATTTATTTTATTTTTTTAAAAATATTTTTCAATAAAATCACCAAAAAAAATACAAATGGAGTTGTTGTTCAAATAAAATTTGAGATTGATAAATTTTAAATCAAATTATGCCAAAACTTGTTTAATTAATTTAAACATGATAATAAAATAAATCAAAATCATCTAAATAAATATGACCTAAATCTAGTAGAATTGAGCTCTTACTTTAGTTTTTTTTGACAAATTCTTCATGCTCAATGCAACATATCCATAGGGTAAAATCCTTAGCAAGTGATAAGTTAAACTTGATCCGAATATCAAATAATAAGATATATTTATCTTGTTTAAAGTCCTTATTTAATTAAAATTAAAATTTTAATAGAATGAAAACAAAAATAAGAGATTATCATGTTAACAAAAAAAATGGGAATTTGTGTCAAAATCTGAACAATCTTTATTGTGATACAAATTATATATTATTTTTTGTCAAATTTAACAACGTGTTTAACAAAAGGAAATTTCGTACAATTTTTATATGTGAACCTAGGAGAGGTGCATAATTTTTTCCAAAAATAAAGTGAGGCGCATGGAATTAAACTAAACTTGAAGAGGTCCGAAATATTTGCCCTTCATTGTATCGCTCCAACGCACACGGGATCACACGCACAGTCCATCACGCCTCACTGCTAGATATGCAAATGAATTGAACCGATTCAAATATTTATAGACAAATTCACCAAAAATAAATAAGTTTAAATTTAGATTGAATATTATTAATTTTAAATAATTTAAATTCGAACTTAAATGTATTTATATCAATTATTTAAATAATATATTATTAAATTTTAATTTCTTATTAAATTTAAAATATTTGAATTCTAATTTAAATTTATATAATTTTACTTGAACAGTATTATTTCATATAAATTTAAATTTTTATTTTTTAAATAAATTAAATACCATAGTTTTTATCTCATTTTATTTATCAATATAAATTTTTATATAACAATTTCAACAGGGCTGAACGGTAGCTCGTGAGAACGGTGTTGGTTTGGGCTGAGCTTTAGCTCCGTTCAACTATGGTTGCAAGATGGAAGAGCAGAGAGAAAAAGTGATGTTAGGGCCACGTAGCAACCGCGGTTGACGGTGCCAATGAGTTTGCGGTGGATCGAATCCACGGCAACCCAGCTGCACCGACGGACTAAGCGAAAATGCATTTAAAAAAAAAAAAAAACTGATCTAATCAGTTCAACTCCATCTTCTATTTTATATTTTTAATTTTAATTCTCTTACTTTAATATTTGAGAAAAGAAAATGGTAAAATTACTGGACCTGCAGCTCCCTTGCAAACAGCATTACCGGAAGAAGAATGGTGGACATAGGGGAGAAGCAGTACTGTATGGATTTTATAATGGAGTGTAAATGAATACACTAATTCAAGAAATAGAGAGGATAAAGTTGAAAGTAAGAGTTTCTGTGGAGATTGGAATCCGAGATAAAGAATATGTCATGCCGTGTCAAACAAGTTGGTTGGTGGGTAAAGAAAACGTGCGCACCAGGATGCAAACTTGTCAAACAAGGTCGTTGACGGGTGAGGAGAAAGTCTCCCCAGGGGTTCAAGCCCTCCAGACAAGACTAGCTCGAGTAAGAAAATATTTAATTTTCATCACTTACTGCAATTAATTTGCAATAACAATAATACGTCAAACACTTGACTATTTAAATGTTTTTCATAAATCTTGAGATTGTATAATATTTTATGAGGCTCAAGAGAAAGATCTTTGTATTATATAAGCTTGAGATTGCTTTTTAGTTAGAAATGAATAGCACGTCAAAGCACTTTAATTGAAATTAAAATACTCAATATATTTAAATGTCGAAAAATATGTTTTCCTCCAAATTATGTCATATACTATTTTTCACGCAATGTGCATTATCAATTTCGTGCACTTGTATCCAGGTACTTATGAGAAATATATTTATTGGCTTATTGAAAATATCTCAGAATATTTCACTTTAGTGGCAATACCAAAATAAATGATGAAATGAAAGAAAATGAGGGAAAAAACCAGCAGCATGTATCTAACATTGCCAAGGTGAAGTTTAGCAATCCACTTGAACAATTTTCATTTATTTTAATATTTTAAATAAAGGAAAAGATGAATAATTATAATAAATATAAAAATATAATTAGAAATTAATAGTATTAGTAATGAAATTTAAAAAATATGATAATTAACATCTGATAGATGAGAAATTAAGTATTGTATCTACTCTTTTGTGTATATAATCAAATTTGGTTCACTCATCTTCATCCATTCTAGATATTATTGTGTCCATAAATTCTTTTAAGATGAGAAGCCTTAAGCTTTCAAATTATACTTTCTTTCGTTAGACTCAGACATGTAAGAACATGAAATTAAATCCCAAATATAAAAAAGGGCAAAGCTTTAAGAAAAGAAAAACATTGGAACGTTACTTGAGCAGCAAGTTTCAAAATTATATTTTTGTTTTCGGATTAGTAATGAGTTGGTCAAAATTAATAAATTAGTGGGGGGGGGGGGGGAATCATCAGCTTTATATAAACTCCCTAAGATGGCAGTGTGAGCGGCACCATCGCATGAACTTGGGTCTGGCCCTGACTCGATCCTCTAGTTTCATAAATAGTTCCACATTGTGCGCAAAACAAAGTTTACACGTACTTCGTTGCTTCAAGTGACCAAGAATGGCGGCTGCTGCACTGGGCGGAGAGGCCATGTCTAGGCAGTCTAACAGTTCTAGTTTCAGAGAAATGTGGAATGAAGCTGATGTTTTCCAGCAGAGTTTGGAGCGGGAGGAGAATAATGACGAAGAAGAGTTGATGTGGGCAGCTATAAAGAGGCTGCCAACTTATGACAGATTGAGGAGAGGGATGTTGAGGCAGGTCACAGGCTCTGGAAGGATGGTTCAAGGTCAAGTTGATGTCACAAAGCTTGGTCCTCAGGATAAGAAGGCTTTAATGGATAGTGTTCTTAAGGTTGCTGAACAAGACAATGAAAGGCTCCTCACGAGGCTCAGGAAAAGAACTGACAGGTTAGCAACCCAGTGCCTGATTTGATATGGCAGTGAAAAATCACTTATGTGGTGAAAACTCTAGTGGGGAGCTTCTGTCTCTACTGCAGTTTCTTCTAAGATTTCGTCAGTTCCATCGCCACACCGGGCAGGCTGTTTGTGTCTATGCTTTGATACTTCAATATAGTGGTGTACTCTGTTTGGCTGCATGGAAAATAGAAAGAACCTAATTTTTAAAGTTTACGTAAAGTTTTGATTTTGATGGTTTCTGGATTTCTAAAATAAAAGAAAGTATGTTAACCTGGCAAAGTTTTAATAATTTATTTACTTCTGCAAACAAGATATGAATTTGTGTTTATGTTGAAAATAGGGTGGGAATAGAGATTCCCAAAATTGAAGTCAGATATGAGAATTTGTCCATTGAAGGTGAAGCATATGTTGGGACAAGAGCACTTCCAACCCTGCTCAACACCACCTTGAATGCTGCTGAGGTAACTAGAAATAATCCATTACTTCTTTTATTGTTTGTTTTCCTTTTGGATTTTTTTTCCCCTGTTCCTACAATTTAAAGCTTTCTGCGTGATTAATCCTAGTTTTTTAATCACAGGGAATTCTTGGAATTATTGGACTTTCTCAGTCAAAGAAAAGGGTCATCAAGATACTTCAAGATGTAAGCGGAATAGTAAAACCATCAAGGTGATTTTCATTGACACTGCTCAGCATCATACTTATTTTTGCCATTACTTTTCCTTTAAAGCATATCTTAAGCTAAGCACTTTAATAAGTATTATCAATTCTTTTGTAGGTTGGCTTTGCTTCTTGGGCCTCCTGCCTCAGGCAAAACAACCCTTCTCCAGGGTCTAGCCGGGAAACTTGATGATGATCTGAAGGTATATTTTTCTCTGAGCTAAGCTTGTCTGTAGAACTGTGATTTTGTTTAATTCATTTTATTTGTATTGACAAACAAATCTCATTAAAAGGTGACGGGGAGGATCACATACTGTGGTCATGACTTAAAGGAATTTGTTCCTCGGAAAACAAGTGCTTATATTAGCCAGCATGATCTCCATTTTGGTGAGATGACAGTTCGCGAGACATTTGACTTCTCTGGCCGTTGCCTTGGAGTTGGAACCAGGTATGACATGCTTGCAGAGTTGTCCAGAAGAGAGAATCAAGCCGGTATCAAGCCTGATCCAGAGATTGACACATTCATGAAAGCCACAGCTATGTCTGGCCAAGAAACTAGCTTGGTTACAGATTATGTTCTCAAGGTCTGCAGCTGCTCCATGACAATAAATGTTTTGTTCATTAGTTCAGATGTCTAAATTATTGCCTCTCCTTGCAGATTCTCGGATTGGATATCTGTGCTGATATTATGGTTGGAGATGAGATGAGGAGAGGCATATCTGGTGGACAAAAGAAACGTGTGACTACTGGTACGAAACTTAGTCTTGTAGTCAGATATATCAACAAAACCATTCCTGAGTCTTCTTTAAATAGCTTAAGCTTTCATAATGAATTGGTTTTTGATAATAATTTGACAAAACTGCTAGTTGATTGTTAGTTTAATGTAAATACTAAAAGTAAACAGATTACAAAATTTGAAATGGATAATAAATTTTCATGATTTATGTTAAATAATTGTGAGCTTCAAAGTGAAAATTTCAAAAACTAGAAAAGAGACCTCAAATCTTTTAACCATGATTCAATATATAACTAGAGTTTTTTAACTGGCTGCAGGAGAAATGCTGGTTAGACCAGCAACAGCATATTTCTTGGATGAGATATCAACAGGGCTGGACAGCTCCACCACTTTCCAGATTGTTAAGTTCATGAGGCAGATGGTTCATGTCATGGATATAACCATGATAATATCTCTCTTGCAGCCTGCTCCTGAGACATATGAACTTTTTGATGACATAATTCTACTTTCTGAAGGTCAGATTGTATATCAAGGCCCACGGGAAAATGTTCTTGAGTTTTTCGAATTCATGGGATTTAAATGCCCGGAAAGAAAGGGAGTTGCTGAGTTTCTGCAGGAAGTGACTTCCAAGAAGGACCAACAGCAATATTGGTTCAGAAAGGACCAGCCTTATAGGTATATCTCAGTGACAGAGTTTGTTGAAGGCTTTAGCTCTTTCCATGTTGGCCAATGTATCTCTGGAGAACTAAAAATCCCTTATGATAAAAGGAAGACTCATCCAGCTGCTTTAGTGAAGAAGAAGTATGGGATTTCAAACTGGGAACTCCTCAAGGCCTGCTTTTCAAGGGAATGGCTCCTGATGAAGCGTAACTCCTTCGTTTACATATTTAAGACCGTCCAGATAACAATTATGGCGACAATTTGCTTCACTGTGTTTTTCAGAACAAAAATGAAAACAGGTCATATGGAAGATGGAACAAGGTTTTGGGGTGCATTGTTTTTCAGTCTAATGAACGTCATGTTTAACGGGTTTGCTGAGCTAGCAATGACAGTCATCAGGCTACCAATCTTCTATAAACAAAGGGATTTCTTGTTCTTTCCCGCATGGGCATACGCCCTTCCTACTTGGGTCCTCAAGATTCCCATCTCAATTGGGGAATCTTTAATATGGATTGCCCTTACTTATTACACCATTGGGTTTGCCCCTGCTGCTAGTAGGTAAGTCCTGATATTCAAGAACATCAAGATTGACGAAAGTTGATCAACAATTAATTGGTTAGAAATGAACTGAAAACTTATTGGCATTGCAGGTTTTTAAAACAGCTATTGGCATATATTGGAATACATCAAATGTCTCTCTCTTTATTCCGTTTCATTGGAGCTGGTTGCAGGACGCTAGTCATTGCAAACTCATTTGGTACCTTTGTACTGTTGCTTGTGTTTGTTCTTGGAGGTTACATCATTTCAAAAGGTCAGACTTGTTTTTGGTTGATAGAACATGCTAAGAAGCTTAAGATTCTTTATTTTTAAATTAAATGAAGATTTGAAGAAGAATCATGGATGAACTAAAATGTAGAAATTAACAAAGCTTCCTTCTCTTGGGAGGACAGATGACATCCAAAAATGGCTGGTCTGGGCCTACTACATGTCTCCTATGATGTACGGACAAAATGCTATCGCTATTAATGAATTTCTAGATGAAAGATGGAGTGCTGTGAGTTTTCCACGATCAATGCTTCAAATAATTTTCTCATTCAATTAAAAAGTTATAATTCACAAAGGCACACATGCACGCACGGGCACCCCCACAGATTATATGTGATCACATCCAACACAGTTGCTAACTAGAATGGCCTTTTTGTCACAGCCTTCAATCAACACAAGTGAATCCACGGTTGGAAAGAGCCTTCTTAAGGATAGAGGCCTATTTTTGACAGAAACGTGGTATTGGATTAGCACTGGGGCACTTTTTGGGTTTTCTATTCTTTTCAATTTCTTGTTCATGGCAGCACTGACATATTTGAATCGTAAGTCGATATTTTGAATTAGATCTTTCGTGCTTTGCTATTAAAATGGGATCAACATGTTGATATTTGCTTCTCTTCTTTCCTTCAATATTCTGGTATAGCAATTGGTAATAACAGAACTATGATTGAAGAGGGTCTCGAAAGTGATACAAAGAGACCATTGGTATCCAATCCAGAAGGCACAGAAATGTCAGGTAGAAATGCCAGCTCTACTGATGGTGTTACAAAAGGTCAAGTTCAAGTTAAAAGAGGAATGGTTCTACCCTTCCAGCCCCTTTCACTAGCTTTCAACCATGTGAACTACTATGTGGATATGCCTGCAGTAAGCCTCTTTCTTCCATGAAAAAATGTTATATACGCACTTAAATCCTCTCAGATGCACTTACATTGGACACATCACACAATCTGAATTAAATTGACTTCACTTGTTTAAAAGTAGGTGAAGGTCAATTTGACTCAGTTTGTGATATGTGTTCAAGCGTGAGAAATAGGGTACGGAAGTAACATTACCCCATATCATTAATTGTACGAATATAGCTACAAAATTTCATGTTTCTACTAGAGGTAAGACAGGTCATATGTGGCCTGATTCAACTTCAACTTAAGAAAATGTTTCTAAATTTTCTTATGTCTTTTAGGAAATGAAGAGCCAAGGGATTGAAGAGAGTCGATTGCATTTATTGAAAGATGCTAGTGGTGCTTTTAGGCCGGGTGTTTTGACAGCCTTAGTTGGTGTAAGTGGTGCTGGAAAGACAACCTTAATGGATGTCCTAGCAGGAAGAAAGACAGGTGGATATATTGAAGGTAGCATAAGAATTTCTGGCTATCCAAAGAACCAGGCAACATTTGCTCGCATTAGCGGTTACTGTGAACAGAATGACATCCATTCACCAAATGTTACTGTCTATGAATCTCTTCTGTACTCTGCTTGGCTGCGTCTTTCTTCAGACATCAGCAAGGACACACGAAAGGTACTCTTACTTGTTCTCTAACTAACATCCTTTTTCTGCACTCAACATTCAAATGCTTCATCATATGCAAGTTCAACTATATGCACATTTCTTAATATAACTTGTAATTACTATTCACTAAGGCAATTTTTCTCCACTTTTGCAAAGCTATTTGTTGAAGAAATCATGGACTTGGTTGAACTTAAACCATTAAGAAATGCTCTGGTTGGGCTTCCTGGAGTAAATGGCCTTTCAACTGAGCAGAGGAAAAGGCTGACTATTGCTGTAGAGTTAGTTGCTAATCCCTCTATTATATTTATGGATGAGCCAACATCAGGGCTGGATGCCAGAGCTGCTGCAATTGTTATGCGTACTATAAGAAACACGGTGGACACAGGCAGAACTGTTGTCTGCACAATTCACCAGCCTAGTGTTGACATATTTGAAGCTTTTGATGAGGTAATATCCTATTATAAATAGGCTCTATTTGTATATGTAGCTAAAATATGAGTAATTCTTGTCACATTTTGATTTACTCAATCTCAACACATGGCAAAACCTTATTTTAACTAGCATACATAGTCAGATATGTGACTTTGTGTAGCGAGTGAATCTGAGTAAATCAAATAGATTGTAACTGGCATTGTCATTAGTTGCTATTGTAATTTGGGAATATTATTATCTAGTGTTCTCTCATTCCCCTAATATCTTTTCTTTTGTTCCCTTGCAGCTCCTTATGATGAAAAGAGGGGGACAAGTGATTTATGCAGGCCCTCTCGGCAAGCATTCTCACAAGCTTATTGAATATTTTGAGGTTTGTCAGTCCATATATTTCTACCTAGTGTAAAATAATACTACCTTCATTTAAAATATAAATTTCTCACGCTCTTCAGAATTGATGCTAAACTTGGCTACTTGTACATTTATCTGACTGCATAAATCCCTTTCAATGACATGCTTCTTCCAAAATAAATAATGATGAAGAACTTACAACGAATTCTTGTCAGTAAATGTTATTCTAATATAGGTCTTCTGACAGGAAATTCCAGGAGTAACCAGGATTAAAGAGGGTTACAACCCTGCTACGTGGATGCTAGAGGTCAGCTCTAGTGCTGCTGAGGCTCAACTTGATATTGACTTTGCAGATATTTATGCCGACTCAGAGCTATACAGGCAAGTTTTCTAGAAATCATGTATATTTTTCATCCCTCCCTGTCAATTTTGTGTTCAATGAAAGATTCTGAATTCTTTATTTACATATTTTTTGCAGGAGAAACCAAGAGCTCATAGAGGAGTTAAGCACTCCGCCGCCAGGGTCTGAGGATCTTTACTTCCCCAAAAAATTCTCCCAGAATTTCATTTCTCAATGCATGGCTTGTTTCTGGAAACAACATTGGTCATACTGGAGGAACTCAGAATACAACGTTATCCGGTTTGCCATGACAATTTCCGTTAGCATCTTTTTTGGTGTCATCTTTTGGAATAAGGGACAGAAACTGTAAGCATCCTCTCTCCTTTCCTTTTTCTTCAGCTGTAATTCTACTTCTTATAGATTCAAATCCCAATTGAAAGCTGCATATACTTCTTTAATATAAAAAGAGAAAGCAAACCAAAAAAAGAAGGGTAACCCCAAATTAGTAGGTATAATGGATTATGTTCTGAATGTAGTAGTTTACAGGTTGCTTATTCATGCGAGTAATACTCGGTGTTGGAGAAAATAACTTTCACCATGAAGCAGTAATGGCTGTCCTCTGCTATGCACTCCACGTATAACATTAAGCAAATACAGCATTTTTTGCAATTTAAGGTTTTTTAACTTTAAACATGTGCAAATAAAAAATTTATCTTAAAGAAGATGTTTTTTGACGAAACAAATAGACCCAAAATGCCATATCTACTTCTGCTTCAACATGAAAAGAAATAAAATCGAAAAGAAAAAGACGGATTGTGAATACAGATTCTCACATGAAGCTTGATTTTGCGTCCTCTAATCCTATTTTCTCTACAGAGACACCCAGCAAGACCTGTCCAACCTCTTCGGAGCCACCTTTGCTGCTATAGTTTTCCTTGGCTCCACTAATACAAATACTTTGCAACCGGTCGTGGCAGTTGAAAGAACTGTCTTCTATCGTGAAAGAGCAGCCGGGATGTATTCAGAGTTGCCTTATGCAATAGCCCAGGTGGATATTGGTATCATTATCATATGAGCTTTCCATTGCAAAGTTTGTGTGTGTCACAATTTTCATTTTCTATAGATATATTAAAGCAAAAACCTTAATTTGTGTTGCAGGTAGCTATTGAGACAATTTATGTGGCAATACAGGCTATATTATACACAGTTCTTCTGTACCCAATGGTTGGATACGAGTGGGACCCAGGAAAGTTCTTCTATTTCAACTACTTCGTATTCATGAGCTTCGCCTACTTCTCCTTGTATGGGATGATGGTGGTTGCCTTGACTCCTGGCCAACAAGTTGCTGCGATTTTCATGGTCTTTTTCTTTAACTGCTGGAACATGTTTTCTGGCTTCATGATCCCCAGGCCGGTTTGTACCCCTACTTCTCTTTTTTCTTTGTCTTCACATGCATTATTTCACATTGAAAATTTTTTTCCCTTCATTGTATCAATTTCTGCTAATTTTGAAAAGAGAAAGACACAGCTCATTTATACAAAATCTATAATTTTGGGTAATGTTATATATACTTATTTTACCTCACTCAATTTCACATATGTTACGTTCAAATTAAAAAAAAAAAAAAACCCAACTTATTTCCTAGTCTACTTATACATATACATTGAGTAACAATTTTGCATTGTAATTATCATTTTCCTACATCATTTTTGTTGATGTCCAAATCCAAATTTCTATAACTCTGTTTTTTAGTATCAGAGTATCGAAAATCCAATATTTCAAAATAATATACTAATTACACGCATTTTATTTTTACAATGACTCAAACATGACAGAAGAATAAAATCCGTGCCTGAATTAGGTCTAACTGTATTACCTTTTCCTCAAGTTTGTGAGCCTAGTGTGTGTGCAACAAGAGCTCCCCTGCTTTAAAAGCTAACAACATGATCACTTGAATTAATTTGCATGGCTAATTACATGACAGTTGATTCCTGTGTGGTGGAGATGGTACTACTGGGGCTCACCAGTTGCATGGACAATATACGGCGTTATTGCATCTCAATTTGGTGACATAACAAAACCACTTCAAATTTCAGGACAAGCAGCACAACCATTGAATGAGTACCTTAAGGATGCATTGGGTTATGACAATGGATTCCTCGTACCTGTTGTCTTTGCTCATATTGGTTGGGTGCTTCTCTTCACTTTTGTCTTTGCCTATTCCATCAAGTTCCTTAACTTCCAAAAGAGATAAGAATTCCAACTTCATTATTATATATTTGATATGAATAAGTGATATTGTAAGGCTTTGTTGCCATTAACATTTGGTATGTATCACCCCAATGGCATTGGAAAATAATGGTACAAGGGAGTATCTTTCTACTTAACCACACTTCGGGAATTACAAGTTGTCCAGACGAAAAGGTTCCAAGTTGAACACGGACAGACAAAGAGCAGCAAGCAACATGCGCTGGGTGTGAAGTCCAGAATAGGCAGAATAAAATGTCGTGCTAAAAAACTTATGTATTTTCTGAACTCAACAAAATAAAATATTATATTACATTTTTCTCGAAAGCAAAAGAAAATATATATATGCATTTATGCATTTATGTTTCTCTCACGTGATCTCTGTATGATTGCTCGGTACTGCGAATGCGGGGAGCAGCTGGATTGGTAATTTTTGCTCCAACTGTTTTAAATCATTATACCGAGGCTTAGAGTCAAATTGGCTATGCACGAGTTTTGTTCAGAATTATATAAAATTTTTCTCCAAACATTAAAATAATATGCTAGCAACAGGGTATTTAGATTTGGAATTTAAATATGTAGATTTGCAATTTAAAATTGTTCTCTAAAATGTATATTGATCCTAAACAGAATTTAAATATATTGCAAAAATATTGGAATCTAATTCATTTTATTTATTTTGTAAATTGCAATCCTACTGTTTGTAAATAATAAAATTTCAAAGTTACATTGCTTTATATTAATAAAAAATAACTATATAATATAATTAAGTATGACTTATATTTATATTCAAATATCAAAATATTATAATTACATAAAAATTTAAGAAGCAAGCTGCAGTCTCAAACATATTTATACCAATCATCCATGTTTATCTCCAAGAGTAAAAATAATGAATTTTAAATTTTTTTTAAGACATATTCATTAAAAAATTAATAGTTTTTACATTAAAATTTGACAAAGTTGTAATTGATCACAATATATTTATTTTTATATAAAACATTTGCAAATTGTTTTCAAGAAACCAAAAAATAATATTAAAAATATATAATATGTAATCAATTAATTCAATTAAACTTTAATTTATACACAAAATAAAAATAATTTTTTTCAATTTTAAAATATATTAAATTTTAATTTGGATTGAGAATATTATTAATATGTATTTTTAAAATCTACTATTGTTATTTTATGCTTAAAATATTAATTTTAAAATAATTTTTTAAAAAGAAAAAAAAAAGAAAAAAGCACTGTTCGTCGAGTCCACGGACCACAAGCTTTAGAATTCAGGCTTTCGATTAAACGGTTTACAATTCTAGTGAATCCATTCCATCTGTTTATTATGACGGTTCACAGATGGAATCATGGACAAGATGGTTCCATCCAACCTGTTCCTATCTTTCAATATTTTATTTTAAATTTATATTTAATTATTTATATTAAAAACATAAAAATATATTATTGCATGTCGTAAATTCATTTTTATACTAGTTATACGTCTTGTGCAGGGCATCGGTTGTTTTTACTTTATTTATTTATAAAAACAATTATTTAAGATAAAGCAAAATATTAGCAAAAAATTCTACAGTAAGCTTTTAAGAGAAATCGAAGGCATTAGTTTTGAAGAACATGTCAAAAGGAAATTATTTAGAGAGCAGGAGGAAATTCAAGCTTTTTTTTAATTTTGATTTCAAATTTTTTATCTTTTGACTTTCAAGATATGATTACTTAGACCGTCTTTTGTTGAAACACCGAAAGAGGTTCGTAATAGGTGGAAGCCTTTCGCACAAAAGGTATGATTAATTAATATTTTTTAGAGGTTTTATGTTTTTTTATTGCATTTAAAATCCAATTCTTAATTTTTTTATGTATATATATCTAATGATTTAACAATTTTATTTATTATAAAAAAAGTTGTAATATTTTATAGTCATTAATAGAGGAACTGCAAGTCTTATAAGAAAATAATATACATATTTGCGATATATCTTTAAAATAAAATTTTATCTTATGAGTTGCATTGCTATGGAACATCAATGACTTTCTTGCATATAGAATATTGTCCGATTAACAAACATATGGGAAGTTAACGTACTCTATTTGTACGGAGGTTTTTAAGGGTTTCATATTAAAGTATAGTTGAAAAACTTTGACTATCATTGATAAAGGTAACCTCCAAATCACCCATTTTGGAGGAATAAAGATGCTTTCAGGAAAAATAAGGTGGATAAATTATGTCCACCCTTAAAAATTAATGATAAAATCAGTTATGGATGAAGATTGTACATTACATACTAAAAGATATAGTGTAATCTATAATTAAACAAAGCAAAGCATCTTTTATGAGCTATCCTAATGGCAAATCTTATTCATTACAATTTAGATGCCATGCTCATTGAGAAGAATATATTTGACAATGTGTTTAACACAATGATGAATATGATCAGTAAAACAAAAGATAATATTAAAGTTAGGATAGGGTTAGCTTAATTGTGAAAGCGCAATGTACTTGAACTAGTTTAGCAAGGAATAGGAGGATATTCAAGCCTAAGTTACAATATTCATTGACTATGGAGCAAAAAAGAGAGGTGTTTGAGTGGATAAAAAAACTTAAAAGTTTTAAATAATTATGCTTCAAACTTGGTTAAATGTGCAGATATATAAGAGCTTAATATGATGAGAATAAAAAGTTATGATTATCACATATTTTTAAAATCATTGATTCCTATTGCCTTCAAAGCATTGTTAGAGTCCATTTAGAATACACTAATAGAGTTAAGTTTATTTTTCAAAGACTTCTTCTTAAGAAGCTTACAAGTAAAATAATTATTACAAATTGAACAAAATATTCATATCACCATTTATAAGTTAGGACAAATACACCCTCTAGGTTTTTTTAATTCAATGGAGCACTTTTTAGTGCAATTGCCATGTGAAGCTTTGGTAGGAGGCCCTATTCAATACTATTGCAAGTAATCATTTTAGAGGTAAAATTTGTGATTGAGTCATTCATTTATTTATGTTTTCAAATGTCCATAATTAATATGATTTGTTGATTGGTAAGTTTCTTCACATATTGAAGAAGAAAGTAAAAAATAAAGTCTATGTAGAAATGTCCATATTTGAAGTATAACTCACTGAGGAGACATCCACTTTTTGTTTGCATTACTTTGAACCCCTAAGAGAAGTGAAGTTCTTAGAAATGATGATAATAAGGACGTAGAAGATGGTCAATATCTATGTTCCATATTTAATTATCTTGGTTATTCAGCGGGAGGATGTAAAAGTCAATACTTATTACATTTAGAGTACCAATTAGCTTAAACATATGTATTCCTAAACTATGATGAGGTGTAACTATATCTGAAGTAAGTTCTTAATAAAATGAGTTTAATTAATGTAAAAATTTATACATTTCACAAATCTTAGATCCCTTGTAATTATATGGCATAAGTTGCAATATTTATGGATAAACGTTACGACATGTGAACCTAAGTATAATCGACAAAGATGTAAACATATGTATTGAAACTGAATTCTCCAAATGATTTCGCATCTATATAAATGAAGGCAAACCCTTCTCATTTAGAGTTTCTTAAGCCCTACAAATGAGTTTTATTCATAATAACCTCCATGTAAACATGTTTTAGAATAGATTTTTCACTACTTAGAACATGGTCACTAATAAGAAAATACTTGACATAGCACAAGGCTTAAGTATAAGAGTATGCATATGGCCAATGTATTTTATTAATAGTTATAAATTTCACATGGAATAATGGAGCTAGCACAAGTTCACTTCTAACTTCGATATATGCATCAAAGAATCTAGTGATGGTGACTTAGAAAATGACTATGACAAGAAACTTCAAAATATCATTGAGTTAGATGATAGAAGATTTCTAATGAAGAAACTTGTCTTGTTCAATTATGAATAGTTTGATTTAACTCTTAATAAGGGAACAAGATGACATAAATGATATGACATCACTGAGATTAGGGCATCTCGACATTATAACAATTTTGATTTGTTCATCCTTACTCAACAAGCTATGCATGTGTATTACACTTCATACTTTGGTTGTGGAAAGGTAATGATTGGTTGGTTATCATTGAAATGAAACTAAGGAGTTTTGTTAATGCTTTATTAACAAATGATGCCATAAATGCCTTTCAAGATGATCAGTAATGCATCCAATTGCCATCAAGAATTAATAATGAAGAGATTGGATCATTAAAGGATGGGTTGGGATATTTAGAAGTTATCATCGCTAGTGATATTATGCATGATAACTTAGATAACCTCCATGGTGAATAAGAAGCTCTAGAAGAAGACAAAAATGAAAATGATAAAGAAAAGGAAAATGATGGGAAAAGAATTGATTGTCACATCCTAAGTATTTTAAAATTTTATTTTAATTATTTAATTGCTAGTTATGTATATGTACTAGTAATTAGGATTGTATGAATAGGTTCAAGATGACATTTTAATTAGATAAAATATGATTTTATGAAGGAAATAGGTATAATTAAATTAATTATAAGATTATATGAAATTAGAAATTATTTTATTTATTTATTCAATACTTTATAAGCATGCTATTTAATAAATTATTGTTGATAAGTTTAGGATGGTGTTTAAATTAAAGGAAATGCATTTCTTTGATAAAAATAGGTAGAAAATAATTGAGTAAAGATAGTGTAAGATTAGAATTGAATTTGAGTATATGGAAAAGATTTAAAAATCATTATTCTCATTTTCACCTTTAAACCTTCCCAAAATTGTTAAATTGTCTTTAAAATATATTAACCCCTTATTACTCCATTTACCCACCTTCAAAAGCTAAATTCAACTTTCTCTATCTCCTTGCCAATGTCTTCTTTCAATTAGTAACAAGAACCTAACTACTCTTTTTAGTGATCATTTATAATTTCTCCATAATTAAGGTAATCTTTCATGAACCTAAATCTTTGTTTAGTGAATTTCTTGGGTTTTGTCGAAGAAAAGGGAAATCAAGGAATTTAAATAGCCTAAGTTAATTTCTTTTGATTAGGTGACAAATAAGGTAAGTTAACAACTCATTCAATCTACTTCATATATCAACGAGTAGATAATTTACTTAACTAATCTAAATCTTCATATATTTATGAATCTAGATATAAGGAAATGGAATTTAAGAGTTTTGTTAATTCTAGTCTATATGCTTGTTAATAAAATGGAGTAAGTGATAAGTTAAGTTCAAATATATGTATTGATGCAATAATGTAATAAGATTCTAGTTTAGTGGTATCATAGAATGTTTATTTAGTAAGAATTTACTATTGCTACAATAATTTTATTGAAGTTTTGGAAATTTCCAAGTTATATGCTAATATGATATTGGAATATAGCACTACAGAAAGGCTATATACAAATGCCATATTCAAATATCAATTTTCTAGTAGCCTTTGGTTGCTTATATGTTAATACCATACTGGCATGTATCTTTATAAAAATTCATTATATGGTTTCATACTAATAGAGATATACATGAGCAGGGTCAAGTGGGTTTTAGGCCAAGCCTATTAGGTTGAGTTACATTAAATTTATGGCTCAATCTCGGTTTGATTCATTTACTTTTTAAAAAAATTTGGCCCAATCTAACCTTATTTTTTCAATGTATGGCCCAATGGCTTAACTTGATAACTCGAATAAAATATTATTTTAATTTAAGTAAAAATAAATTTTTAAAAGAAAATATACATTTAAAGAGATAATATGATATTTAAATATATAAAATATATAAAATATTTAATTATATTAAATTAATTTTTTTATATTAAAAATAATTAGATATAATTATTTTTTATATATAATTATATTATTAAAAATAAATTAATATAATCAGGTCAAGTTAACCCAAGCATGACCTGATTATTAATCAAGTTATTAAAAAAATCCAATAAACCTATCATGCAAAAAAAAATTCAAATTTTATATTTTTTTAGGCCGGACTGGTCACCCAACTCATATGCAACTCTATATGCTAATATCATATTAGAATATAGTAGTTCAAAATTGCTTATATACCATTATCACATTGGCATATAACTCCAAGGAAGCTTACTCTATGCTTGTATGCCAATACCACATTGGCTTATAGTATTGTGAAATTGTTATATGACAATACCATATTTGCTTATACCTTTAAAGTATAACTTTGGAGACTTATATGCCAATATCATATTGGAATATATCTTAACTATTTTTAGTTTGCAAGTTTAAAGAAATGTTATGATTTTGCAATAAAGTATGATAGTTATTAAGTGTGAATATGTTATGAATAAATGTATAATGGTAATTTGAGAACAAGAAATGGTCATTTATATATATATATATATATATATATATATATATATATATATATATATATATATATATATATTAATAATAAGATTATGATAGGACTATATTATTGTAATTAGTTATATTAACCTATATTCCTTTACAGCATTAGAATATAACAGTTTATTTGGCTTATGGCATTGGATTGTAATAGTTTATATTTCATTATAGTATTGAAATGTTATTATTACCTTATATTTTATTATAGAATTGAATTATATTATCTTATATTCTATTATAATGTTAAATTATATTATCCTATATGTTACTAATAGTATGGAACTACAAAATATTATATTCTATTGTAGTATTGAATTATATTATTTATATTCTACTATAGTAATGAATTATATTAGCTTGAGTTTTATTATAATATTAAATTATAATTATTATGCCTTATATTTCATTATAGTATTGAATTATATTAAGTATATATTTTATTAAAGTATTTGATTCTATTAATATATATTTTATTTCCAAAATAGATTATATCAGCATATATTTGAATACTATAATAAATTGTATAGGTATATATTTGATTATTATGAAAGATTATATGTATGTATGTATGTATGTATGTATGTATATATGTATATTAGAATATCATAATATATATTATATAGGCATATATTTGATTATCATAATAAAATATTAATGGTATTCATTTTCTTTAGGAGTTTATACTTAGATATGGTATTCAAATATAAGCTCTAGACTAGATTCGAAAGCTTTATATTCAAATATCTTATTTGAATATCACCCTATGACCAAAATAAGAATTATATATTAATTTATTAAGATAAGGTAAGGTGTTAGGTAATTTGTATGATTGCACTATAAAAATTACTTTGTTGGGTAATATTTAAAATAATGAAATTGAATTGTTAAAGTGTTGTATGACATAAGGTACAAACAAAGTATTAATTTATGATAAATATGAGTGTATGAATCGTATCATTGATGATGAAAATCTCTAAAGATGTGGGGGTGTGAAATGAGATTGCACTATGTGTTTATGTGTATATGTATGCCAATTGGAATTGTTCATTTTATCATATATGTTAATGTGTCATGATAACACTAATTAACATGAAATGAAATGGCATATAGGAGCTTTTAAATGTATAAATGTGTGTGAGTTGCTTTATAGTTATAATAAAAGCTTTTTAGTTGTAGTTGTAATTAATGTTATGATGTATTCTATTACAAAATGTTATTCATTGAAAATGTAAATCAAATGGTCTCTTATTTTGGAAGAATAATGTGAATTTATTATTTATTTTAATTATTATGAAATGAGGGGATTGTTATTTTAGGAGGATAAGACGGGTTTATTATCTTTAATTACTATGAAATAGAGGGATTATTAATTATTGTAAAAGGACAAGATGGGTTTCTTATTTTATTAATTTGTGTATATGGTACCAGAACTTAGGTTTTCTTTATATATGTATTGAAAATTAAGTTTTAAAAGCTCTCATGTGCAAATAGTGTTGAAGCATGACTTTTACCTAAAAGCCTCTTTTTAAAAGGCTTAGAGCGATTCAGGTAAATGTTTAAGATTGTTACCTCATATCTCATAACTAAGTACTTATGTCATGTTATATGCCATATCCTACTCAGGTGCTTATGAGGAGTAAGTAAAGGGAATGATAAGAAAGCTAGCTAAGTAGATGAGAGTAATCTTTGATACTAGAGTTAGTTGATATTATTCCTAATAGATTGATTGTCTATTGTTATTCATTATTCGGAGATTATATATTGTTAGTACTACTGTGTGACTGTAAATTAAATAGGTGTTATATAGTATTTTTTTCACATTCTATTGTATGTTGTTATCAATAAGCAAAAGTGTTATATAATGTAGGTTAGAATTAGAGCTATAATTAAAAACTAATATGTTTGTACATAAAGAAGTGTGTTCAGATGTGAACATGGTTATATTGTTTGCTGAGAAGGTTATTTGTTTATTAAGTCTATGACTTATTATTATTTTATTTAAAATATTTTATAAATTCACCTATTGTAGCTTCTTGGCCACACAATCAATTCAAAAAGTAAACATCTCTTGAAATTTCTTCTAAGAGTAGCCAAAATCTTGTTAGAGAATAATTAGAAAATAGGTTAGATCCATATAGATAATTTAGTATTAATTACAACATAAACTTTATTTGTAAATATTTATTTAGTATATAAAAGTGAGATTACTTAAATTTACAGCTTAGTTTATTAGTAATTGTGTAATAATACCATGAGGGATTAGTCAAGTTTATGAAAATTAGAAAAATAGGCTCCACTTTAGTCACAGCCAGGCGGGTTTTGACACTAATGAAGATGATTAAGCAATTCAATACGATAATAGAGAGTCTTCATCATGAATTATGTTACTTTTTATATATGTAGATTACTATTTTTCACACACATGTCTTTATTAATCATAGGAAAATGATACTAATTCAATATTATCTTCATTTATTGTAGGTTACTAAATCTTCAACAAAATGAGATTGGATAATGGGTTCTATGGATTGCATTATGATATTTGTAGAGATTAAATGTCTAAGAACTTCTAACGCATGATGACTTTTCTAAATTCAACTATAATGTTCATCATAGAGTGAAACACGCAAGATAAATTTTTTCAAGAAAGATAAATCATCTAAAAATTACAAAATTCAATGGAATTAGGGAATCTATCAAACTCAAGTTATGAAATTAACCATTAATGTCTTGTAAAACCTTTTATTGGTCTATTATTGCAAACCTTGTTTGCATAATCAAGTTTCCAATAATAAAGCTAGGTAAAAAAAGGTTTCACAAGACATTTCATGATTTTGATGGACTCTCTAATTCTGTTGAATTCTATAATTTTTAGATGGCTTATCTTCCTTAATTACATGTTTCACTCTATGATGAATAATATAGTCGAATGCAAGAAAGTCATTATGCATTAGAAGTTCTAAGTGATGCCTAACCTCTACAAACATCACAATGCAATATATAATAGATGAAGTTTGAATAAGAAGACACTTAAATGGCTAAAGCATTGATGAATAAGTAAAAGTCTCATTCATACAAGAAGAAAAAATGTTTAAAAAGGTTGAATAGATAATAAAAAATCCTTAACTTTCATGTGTTAGGGTTGTTATCATTTGTTAGAAATATTGGATTTAAATTTTAGTTTATACATAAGTTTTACTATTTTATATGAACATTTTTATATTTTATGAATGCATAAGTGATATTTAATATTACAAAATTTAACTTTGGATATTTATCAATTGATTGAATTTGGTGTGGTTAAAGTTAAAGTCATTTTTTGTAGAGATTTTTTTTTGGTAAAGGTTACCCTAAAATAAAGGAAAATAGGTTTCATATTAGTAATGAAATTAGCAATAAATTTATGAATAATAATGCTAGTAAAATTTTCAAATTTTAATTGAATAGCAACATATTAATTCATTGTAAATATGAAAATTATCAGTGAAAATTGCAACTTGTATTTTTAGTGATGGATATTTTAGTTGCTAAAATCAAAATTTTTGACGATTTGATCATTAATAAATATAAGTTTAGTAAAGAATATTAATATCGCTAATTTCACTTATCATCCATTTTTTTCTTCATTGTATCCTAAAATTACTAACTAATTATAATGACAAACTTAGAGATAGGTGACTTTCATCCAAAGTGATATATATTGAAGACTATCTATCCATCATTGATTATTTTAGTGGCAAATTTTTTAGAGCTAGGAATAGATATTTTTGTTAGTAATTGTTACTCTTCTCATAATTTAATATATTCTTAACTTATTTTAATCTTAAAAATATCAATAATTATTATTTACATATAAAATAGATAAATTATAATAAACATATCAATAATTATTAATTAAAGTGGTTATAAAATATTAAAAAAATTAAAATTATCAAATACTACATAATATATAATTATGATATAAATTATTTTTAAAATAAGGCTAACTTCATCTAAATAAAAATTCTAATACTATCATCTCACACACACACACTTACATATGATAACAAATGTATGAAAGTATAAATTTATACTATTAAAATTTTTTATATAATTATTTATCAAATACTTAATAATATTATATTTTATTCTCTCATTATTTTATACTATAATATCAAACTTATTTGTCTTATTTTATCCTATGAACATGTCCTATGTCCTAAATGGTGTGTTACGATTGGTTAAGATAGAAAAAGAGAGCGTTGCAATGAATGCTCTCTCATTCTTCGCATGACATAAATTTTTCTGACAATCTTAAAATTAATATATATTTTATGTTTAAATATATACATAATTAAATATTATCAAAATAAATATAAGTCGATGCCTGCAGTTAAAAAATGCAGTGATTAATAATAGAAAAAGATATATTATAAATACAATTACAATTTATAAATTATGTTACATTATATTATTTTAAGCTTGATTTTTAACAAATACAAGAAATTAAATAAAATGAATCATCTTTCTTAAACAATTTTCAAAATTAAAGCAAAAATTATATTCTCACAAAAAATGAAATTATAATGCTCAACTTGTTATCGGTGCACTTGTATTGCATATTTTTTTTAAAAAAAATGAAGATTCATTACACAATTTCATCTGAAATTTAAATACTCTCTTCTGTATAATCAACTACATAGAAATAAATTAAATATAAATTTAAGAGCTCAAAGAGAATTGCACCAATGCAAACATTCTCCTCACATTCGAACGTATTTTCACTCTTTCTCTAATTTTCTCATTAATAATAATATTTAAAACTTCAATGTTAATTAATAAAAATCAAACCCACTATTTGACAATTTAAAAATTATAAATTTTAATAATCATGCCTTTTAATTATGTTACCCAGGTTATAATTTTAATATTTAAATTTTTTATACACTAGTTTTGTATTCATTTAAATAATTTGACAATAAATTAGTTTATTTTATATGAAAAAAGATCAATTGATACTAGTATAAATTTAAAAAATGTATACCAAATCTCTACCGTTGATTTTGAATTCATCTAATGATTTATATAATATTCAAATTAATTATTGAAGTTGATTTTAATAATGAGAGAGAATTAGTATTTACTGTATTTAATTTCTATCTCTCTTTTATTATATTTTTATTTAAAAGATTTAATTTATTTATGAGTATGAAATTATTATAAAATTTATTTTTTATACATTACAAATTATTTTTTTAATTTTACAAAGATTAACTTGATTTTCTTATGTAAAAAACTACTAGAAAAGGTTGAAGAAGAAAAGTGTGTCAGTCTTGTTAGTGCACATTCATTTTAGGAGTTGTTTTTCCTTAAGTAAAAACTACCGGAAAAGGCTAAAGAAGAAAAGTAAGTCAATTCTATTAGTGCACATTCAATTTTAGAAGTCATTTAATTTGTACAAAAAGTAACTTTCTATAGGAAATAACTTCCTATGTAAACTTCTCAAAAGTATTCATAATTTTTTGGTTGATACATGAAAAGTGACATTTCCTAAAAAATAACTTTCTATATTTTATTTAGTTTAACTTTGAAAGATTAATAAAAAGTATTTAAGTAATAAGGATTTTACTATCTTCAGAAATATAAGATACTTCATATAAATATTCAAGTTTTTATGCAGTGGATTTTTGAAAGGAAAAAGTTTTAAAAAGAGAAAAAATGTTTTGATGGAGAAGAAATAAAGGATGAAGAAGAGGATTTGGTACAAGTTAGCCAATTTGACATGGTTATTTCGATGAAAGGATGAATTTTCTAGCTATCAACTAATAACTTGAGACCACACACTTACCTTTAAGGTTTAAACTCTTAAGGGCACTTAGCTATTAGGCTTGAAAATACTTATGTTTAAGCACTCGATTATATAGAGAAATAATCGTTTTCAATATGGAAGATCAGTCTAGGCTGAAATGATAGAGCATACACGATTATTCCAGAAGCAAACAAGACTTTCAACAAGAGTACCAATAAAATTTAGCCACTGAAATCATTAAGCCACTCATCAAACCAATATCCTATCATATCAAAGAATATGTTCAAGCATCTTCCTTTAATCAACACCTTATGCAAGCTTCTATAAAAGAACAAGTATTTACGATCCCTTTTCTAAAAAAAATTGATTCCAAGATAAAGATCTAAAGGATTTACACATATCCATTTTGGAGCAATTAGAGTTGCCCTCACTTTTCATAGTAGAAAAGGATTACTTGTCATTTACAGAATAGCTATTCTTAATACTAGGCATGATTAATACTAACAAGCTTGCCTAGCCACCATCCAATCTATCTCAAATGTTGAAACCATATTTGTTACCATTTCTCCAAATTTTAACATGCCTTTTAAAGATCCCACTCTCTTGACTTTCTTAAAGTCCAAGTTCAAATAACAGATTGCCCTATGTCCCATGAAGCTTACGTTGCTACCCTTCATATCCAATTTTCCTATCATCTTTAAACACGTTTTATAGATCTAACTTACCTTAAAGAGAATAAAGTTTTTTGTACATTGCAATTGACCCTAACCAAGATCTTACTTGTTATGTTATTCGTAAGTAGACACCGAACTTATAAAGTTACTCCCTGATAAATGGATAACTCATTATAAGAAATTCTATTCCTTCAAACAACCTTTTTAGATAGCAAAACCATCTTTCAAGACAAATGAAGATGGATTTACTAAGATAGTCTTTCCCAAGCAAGCTCTTATATAGACAAATTCAGTAGCTTAAGATCAGACTATAGTACTTGCAAATACTATAAAGGTTTCTATTTATGCTTTTAATTCCTAAAGCTAACCAATCTATAAGGCAACTACTAGAAAAGGACACAAATGGCATGATCTCACTGCATGCACTTGTAAAGATTATCTTAACTAGAGTGATAATGAAGATAATAGGTCAAGTTTAAGGAAGAAGAAGACTAAGAAAAGAAGTTCTCAGCACTTAATGCAAAAAAGATATGAAGAAAAAGATTCTTCAATTAATCTCTTAAGAGAGTTATCAAGAAAATTTGATTATTATCTCAAATATAATGCACCAAAATATGAACATGTTCCAACTTGTATAATGCAAGATGATAATGATGGTTAGAATTTGGAAAATGATTCTCCTCTATTGCAATTTGTATGAAAATAATAGCAAACTTGTAATTATTGAAAAGTTTAAAGCTCATGTTATCCAATAACCAAATGAAGCTCAAAAAATAGAATTAATAGTTATATAATAAACCTTAAATTGGAAATCTAAAAATACTATATCATAAAATGAATTGTTTTTCCAGATTACTAATTCACAACAAGAGCTTACTAAGAAAATCGAGAAGCAGTAAAATTCAATAAATGAGCTAATAATAAAACTTAAGGCAAAAATTCAGTCTCTTCATTAACTTGTGTGTCTATAGGATAATTCTCTACAATTACTTAAAAGGAGACTGAAATGAGAATCATAAAGGAATAATATAATTTGATGCTTGCCCTCCATTACTTACCAATATAACCTTTAGGTTCCAGCTTACCTTCAATAGCTTAACCTTTGACCTCAACTAAAGGCCCTTATAATGGTACTACTTTTCTACTATTAGAACTCCTAAATCTAAAACCTTTACCTTCACCAACCAAAAAGGCTCAATTAAAAGATAAAAATTCCATTGTTATGCTAGAAGACAATTAATTGATAAACTTCAATGAAAAAATGACCAAAGATATTAATTATAAAAATGAATTATCTTTTGAAATGCCTCCAATCTTTATGGTAGGAGAAGAAGAACAATCAAGAGTGTATGAACAAGCCGGGGGAGAAGAAACGGAAACAAGAAATAATTCCTCTGTTAAACTAGAATCTTTTCCTAGTATAGTGAAAGGCTTTACTCTTGATGTGTTACACCTTCTTTAAATTATAATAAATTAAAAATTATTTTATGAAAAAGAATACTTGAAATAATTAGTAAATTTAGTTAAGTTTTAAATTTTATACTTGAAATATGGAATGAAATAAAGTTAATAAAATCGAGACTATATGAATATGAATTCAATGAAAAATTGATGAGGAAAATATATCAAAATTATGAAGTATAAAACTTTATATTAATATAAGTGAGTGTGTAAATATGGAAGAGGTTTAGGAGAAATTTTTCAAAAATGCCCCTAGGGCTGCCTTATTTTCTCTATTTTAACCCCCAAGCCTTAACCCCTCTTTTATTTCCTCTTTTCTCAACTTCTCTCAACTCTTTCTACACAATCTTTACTCTATTCCATTAATTAAGCAAGAAAAACCTCCATTGTTCTTGATTTCTTCATCCAATCGAGGTAAAAACATTACTTTCACTAAGAATCATTCCTATTTCTTCTTAGTTGATAAAGAAAATTGAGTTGGGAATTCTAAAACCTAACTATAGAATCCATGAATTTTGATATGATTAAGGTTGAAAAATCTTCAAACTAACTTTCTAGTATCTTCTTTTATACAAGGTGAGTGGATAATTTAGCTAAATCTACAGATTTTATGGTCACATGATGATATTGATGAAATATGGGTTAATTTATAATTTTGTTTAAATTATATTTGATTTGATATGTTGAGAGTAATAAATGATGAGGAGTGGTGATATTAGATGTTAAATAGGTGTATTGATAATTATATCAAGGTTTAGTGTATAAATTTGTGTTTAGAAGGCATTTAGGATTAGGTGAACAATGAAATTTTCATAGAAAAATTGAGATTTATGTGTAAATTAAGTGATCAATCAATTTTGGGGGTCCAGAGGTGAAATTGGGCAAGTGAATCAATTGGTCAATTGATTCCTAGACTCAAAATTTTTATGTCAACTTTAAAGAGGTATAACTTCTCCATTTTACATCCATTTTAAACAAATTATCTGTTATTTTAAAGGTAATTAAGTCTATTTTCAAAGGAAATTAGCTTCAAATCAAAGTATTATTTATATTTTAATATATCATCAAAATAGTGGATAGATATAAAAAACTTAAAATTTCAAAAAATGGAGTTTTTATGTCTATCTTCTAAAAGGCTTCACTTTCAAATCTTGACCAATTTAGGTGAATGAGTAGTTTATAGAAAACTAATTGAATCTACTTTTACATGAAATAAATTTTATAAATAATATATTCATGATTTTTGAATCATCTATAAAATATCATTCAAAGGTCATAACTATGATGACCCTATAGTTAACCATACCCAACCTATTTTGTATTTTCATAATTTATAAAAGTTTAACATGGGGTATTTAATCTTTAAACATTAAAGATAAGTAATTTATGATATTTATATGATAAGTACATAATAGTATGATCATAAAATGAATAATATTAATGTTTCTAAATTATCCTCGTGAATTATGAAGTAAGAAAAAGGAAAAAGAGATGAAAGTAGAATACTTGGGGATCATTAAAGCAAATGAGCATTCCTAGGTAAATGTATATCTATTTTACAAATTTTTCTACTTAATTTCCCTACACTCTATTTGTTATATATACTAGGATAATATGTTGTAAAACCAAAAGACTGAATATGTGTAGATATGTACCTTAATATGAATAAGTAAGAAAAACTTGAGATCTTAGTTACTTCCTAATATGATAAAGATTGTGGCATATAATGGTGCTTTTAAACCACTATTGGTATCTTGTTAATTACTATTGATTGACTTTTTATAAATAATGTAATGAAGGCATCATATGGGCTATTACTTGATTACGATGAATGTATGCTTTAATTGAGATTGTAATTATGATTTGCTTGGCTTGTAACCATACATAAGAAGTGTGGAACTACCATTTGACAATTAAGTGTGCTTGCATCCAAATGTGAATATGTTTAAAGTTATAATATTGTGAATGTGGATAATTGTGATGATGAATTGATTACCTTGTATTATAGCTAAATTGAGATCGAGATATTATGAGATATAAAATTTATATGATATGTATGTATGTATGTATGTATGTATGTATATATATATATATATATATATATATATATATATATATATATATATATATATATATATATATATATGATAATATGATTTAGTTCGTGCTACTAGTATATAAATGGTATGAATTTGATAAAAATAACTTAGAGCTGGATATGAAAAATATGATTAGATGATTTTATTAAGGTAAAGTTAAAAAATATTATAAATCGAATGTATAACTTTGTAAAATGATGTGAATAGAATATTTTTATAGCATAAGGTTCTAATAATTCAATTGACTTATGTTGTATTTAGAAAAGAAAAGAATTCTATTTTATTACCATATTCTTTTTACATGATATAGAACTAATAAGATAAGGATTGGATGCTTTAGAATGATATACTAGTATCCTTAGAGTAAATCAATATCTTAAAAATCTAATATTTTTAGTACTCAAAATTTGATTAAAGCAAATACTTAAAATGTATTATTTGATTTCTTTAAAATGGAGTTGAAATTATTAAGAACCAAGTAACTAATTTTATAATATAATATAATTTAAGTCTTTTTAGATTATAAAACTTAAATATTTTGATTATTTTACACTTAACTCCAAAAGTTCTTATTTATGAAAATATCTAATTTTTTATGATATATTTTTTAAAGATATAATGGAATAATATTATAAGATGATAGAGTGATATGAATAAAGTTTGTTGAGAGTCTCATATTTTAATAGTTTGTTCATATAAGCTCGATTCCAAACAAAGTACTATGTAAAGATAAATTTTGGTTTTAAAGTTAACATTAGAAAAATGTAAGAAGTCAATGACCTAGAATAATTTATTATGTTATGATTTGAACTTAGAATTAGAGTATTTGAAAATAAGATAAGTAACGCTTTTAATTTTATAATTTATCATTATAAATTATGAGAAAGAAAGGGAGTGAAAAATAATCATAGATGTCCTAGAATGTCAAAAAGTGGCTAAATATCATTAGGTGAATATATATCCTACTCTAAACTAATATCTTAATAATAATTTATTTAAATTCATAATTTATAATCCTTATTATAAATGGTACTAATCATGCACCTATTCATATGCAAATCCTTAATAGCATAATTGCAAATCATAATATACTATGGAATTAATCTTGTGGCTATGTATAAATAACTTGAAAATAATACTTGTGATAAGTTAAAAATTATCTACTTAAGAGAATGTTGTTTGAATAGGCTTGTGAGGCATGGCGATGATACTACTAGTTATCAATTGATTATGATTAAAATGTGATGGTAAATGATAATTATATAGTGTATGAAACTACATCATTACCTTTATGTTGAAAACTATAGTATGATCTATATCAGAATGTGAATGAGTATTGTGGCCATGTAAGAAGTAGATGTGTAAATAGGTTAAGTTGAGTTTGGCTTTATCCTAAATAGGTTAAGCCTACTTTTTAAATTATTGGCTTAAACTTAGCCTGTTAGCTTGTATAAGGCTAAAATTTAAGCTTGGCCTGGCCTATTAAAAAAGATTGACTGAGCTTATTAGCTTATTTAAAAGTCTTTTTATATAAATAAACTCTTAAATTTGCTAATAAATTAAAACTTTCTTAAGATTCAAAATTATCAAATGACCTAGTTAGGCTTATATAAATATATATATATATATATATATATATATATATATGTATCAATTTTTTATATTATTTGTATGTATAACATATATTATCATATATAATGTATATTATATTATATTATTTATGAATATATTTATAAATAAATAGGCTTACAGATCAAACCTAAAGAAAAAAAGCACGGCCTATTTATCTAAATAGGCAAATTTATTAGCTTAAACTTAGCTTATTTAGATAAATAGGCTAAGCTAGACTAGGCCTTAAGTAGATTAGGTCATAGGCCCTTAATAGATCACCTAGCCTACTTGCACCCCTAGTGAGAAAGCATGGTGGTACTATTGTTGGTATATTATGTTATATGTTTTGATGTGCCCTATGATGATGAATAGTTAATTCATATTGAGGTTGTATTGAAATTATAATTTATAGAGCTAAGCTCTATTATGCATGTTATGATGTGAATTTTACGATGAGTTATATTGGAAATGAGAATTGTGATAGGGGTGATGATGTGAAAATCGAATGAAAAATTCTCAATAAAAAGGTAGGTAGGATATAAGGTTAGCTCAAAAGGAATAAGGATAGAAAGGCAGGTAAGGTATAAGGTGGATCCAAGAGTCAAAAGATGGATGCATGTTTTATTATATATATGGTTTTTTATTGTGCTCTGAATTAGAATTCTATCTATCTTTAAATGTTTCCATTTAGTGTTATAGTGATTATGTGATTGGCCATGATTGAGTTTTCAATATTTAATTAGTGCAAAAAATAAAGTGTGTGAATGATGTTTTATGAAACAATGTAATTGAGGGGGAGCCTTACTCCACTTGTAATGTTGAATTAACTTTTCTTTTATATTAAAATTGAATTAAGTGATGGTAAAATTGTGAAGAACCTCTTTTAGGATCTATTGTTATACGTATGTAATTATGAATACAAGCATAAATATGGAAGTACAAATATTAGGTAGTTAAATAAGATAAAGTTGTCAAGTATGAATATTGAAAACCACCCAATAGTCTTTCTATGTTGCTACTTGGATTAATTATAATCGTGTACTGATGATATTTTCTTTTATAGATATACATTCATTGATATTATAAATCTCATTTTGTTTTTTAACATTTTCAAGATATAATTTAAGAATATTGAGTTACGAAGCTCATAGTGGAGTCCGAGGCAATCATAGAAGAACTTAACAGTTGAGACTAAGTTAGAATTCTTTTCAAATTAAATTCAAATATTAGAGATAAAGATAATGTTATATGATTTTGAGTCACCATAGAAATAGAAGGATTTTCATTGGATAAAATTAATATGAATAATAATAAGGCTAGTGGAAACTAGATAATAGGATCCACGCCAATCACAATCGAACTCGGGTTATGACATGATGATGTCTTTTTGACTCAATGGAGAGATACATTCTTAGAATTTCACTCCTGATGACTGTTGTTCAATTAGAGCAAAAATGCTCCCTAAGCCAACTCTTTAGAGCTTTTGCTTCTAGAATGTAGGGAAGAATGTGAGACTATTGGATGAATCTTGGTGAATACCACCAAATGATTTACTTTAATTCCAATAGTATGGAAGAATTCTTTAGAATACTATATTAAGAATTCTTAGGAGCTGCCCTTGACTTTGAAGCACAAGCTGAAAAAGAATTCATGTAGATGAAATGTGTTTCATTCATTCAGTAGCATTTTGATGCCATGTCCAAGAAATAATGTCAAATTCATGGAATTGATGAAGTAACCCTTAAATATGTGTTTCTTCAATCATTTCTAGAACCTTTTGGCAAACAAGTTGAAGTTATCCTCAAAAATCAAGGCCTTACTATGCCTAATGCTTCTTTCGAAACACTATATCAAATAGTTGTAATAGCTCTTAGTCGCTTACAAACCTTCTTCAATCAATTCAATAGTTTGAAGTTAGGAACTACTTGTGGAAAGCCAGACCTTATCATTAGTTGAGAAGACTTCAAAAGAAAAAAAGAAAAAGTTCAAATAGCAAAAAATAAAAGCATATTTTTTATAAAAAAAAAAAGAAATTTAAAGGGAAAACTTCTGGAGACAAATGTTTTATCTCTAAGAAGAAAGATTATTTTGCAAAGAAATGTCCAAAGAAAGCTACGCAACAAGCCATGCTCGAACAATGTTACAATGATGATGATAACCTTGAATCCCTTTATAAAGAAGAAGAAAAGCTTTCTTTAGAGACATTCTTTTGTATTAGAAAAGATTTTGAAGCAGACGATTCTAAATCTAAAGAATTTTTCGATGGTGAAGAATATTGTTAAATGATATTATCTATTTCCTCAATCAACTTTGTAGTTATGACGCCTTTAATCAAAGCTTTAATATTACCTAACAAATATGATTTGCTAACAAAAGTGATTACATTCTTTAACATAAGCGCATCTTGCTCAATTATCAACCCTGATGTTTTGCCATTTGACCATTGGCTAAAAGCTCACAAAATTTTTAGAATAATCAATGGAGAAATCATGATTATTTCAAAATTTTCAAAGATTGTTAGACTTTAGCTTTTTCTAGGATATGAAGTTGAGCATAAGTTCTATAGCTCAGCAAGACCAAGAAGAAATGCATTAGTTAGCTTTAATCTTATTAATTGAATACTCAAAGATAAAGTTAAAATAGAATCAGAAGGATTATGATGGAAAAATCATTTTAGCCATGGACTAAGATACATAATTTATTCCCTTACATTGATGAAATTACTTAACTTTTTGAAGAAATTGTCAAACTTTCTTGTGCAGAAAATCACTTTGAATTTTCTTAAGAAATGTCTAAACCCATTATAGTTTAATCAAGATTTCTTCATCAAGCTTCTTTTTTAAAAAAATGAAGATATCAATCCGACCAAAGCCACTCATTTTAAAATACATCCAAACCACTAAAAATTAGTTTAAGGAGAACTAACACAGTTAAAGCAATAAAGGATTATTAAAGAAACTAAATTTTTATAAGCATTTCAAGCTTTCTATGTCAACAAAAGATCAAAAATTTTTTAAGGAAAACTAAGGCTAGTTATTAACTATAAATCTTTAAATTTGTTTCTTGCAGATATCAAGTTTCTTCTTCCAAAAAAAGAAGTCTTGTTACAAAAACTCCTAAATGTAAACATATTCTCAAAATTTAACTTGAAGGTAGGATTTGGCAACTTGGAATTCATCCAAAAGAAAGATACAAAACTACCTTTTGTATCCTAAATTTTCATTACCAATGGACAATAATGCCATTTAGTCTTAAAAATGCCTTGTTTAAATTCTAAAAAGTCATGACAAAAATATTTAAGCATATTCTCTACATTGCCATTATCTACATTAATGACATCTTATTATTCTTTTCTAGCCTAAAAGAACATTTGACCCTATTACAATAGTTCCAAGTCATGGTCACATGCCTTATAATTCAAAACTTATATTATTTTTTAGATATGATAGCAATCACACATATACACAATACAGTACAATTTCAAATTTATACACACAAATGATTCAATCTATCAAATGTTGAATCGATACCATTTTTATTCTTAAATTCTATTCCTAATCCAACAAAAATCCTAACTATCAAATCCTCAATCTAAGTGGTCTTTGCTTTTCTAAGGATATAAAAAGCTTAAATATGCTCACCATAACTTGAAAACATTAAAGATACAATAGAGTGAGTTATAAGAACTCAGTGAGCATATATTTACCAATATTTTACAGGTGATTAATTTTGTATATAAAATAATCATAGAATAATTATATACTAAATTAGAAAATATGAGCAATCCATTTTCTAAATTTCTAAAATATGTGTAACTATGTCCTAAAATGCAAGTTCACCTGCACATGACTTAAACTTTGTTTCTTATAGCACAAACATAAGAGTTTCAACTTTCTGTTAGAACTTAAAATCATATGTTATCCATTTCGGGTAGGCATCACACTCATAAATAGTCATTAAGGCTTAAATACAAACAGATCATCACAATCACATCATCAGTAAAAGATAATCATAAACAATCATATTATATCACATATTCAAATATAGTAACATACATATAACTGCTCTATGGTATCATGGTCAATTCTATACTTCTCTCAACTGTTAATTGGGAATTTCTTATCTGACTCTCATATCAATTCTATATCCTTTATAATGATTTATCAAAAATTCTCTGTCTGACTTTCACACTATCCATGACTATTTAAAATTTTCAATGCTACTATTAGCACGATCCTTAAATAATAAACATAAGAGAGCTTAACTCTCACATTGCAATTATGTATAGCATTGCAATGCAAAATCATAGTTTCATCAATGGACATTATTAAGCACATAGCAATATAGGCACTCCTATATAATATCATTGAGTTCAATCACAATTTATCAATAATTATTGCCACTATTATGCTTTTGTTGGGCATTCTGATCAATTATCATTTATCAATAGTTAATTGCTTTTATATCATGAAACTAAGTTCATATAATGAATATAAAATCTATATTACCAATAAAAAGAATACAATTAAGTTATTTTATATTAAAATAAAATCAATTATGAGATATATACTTACCTGGTGGAATCCACCTATCTTGTTTACCTTGAAGCATCTAAGTTCAACTTTGTTTTCTTCTTCCTATTTGTAATTTACAAGAATGATTTATGAATAAATAAGCATTTCTTCCAATCAGTTCACATTTTTAGCATGCTAGCTATTTAGATCATTAGCTTATTTACTATTAGAATATTATCTCATAAAATTAATATATGCTGTTATATGATAATATTTTAGTAAAACCCACCCTTACAAGTATTTTTAGATATATGATGATATATGAAAAATATACAAATTTTATGTATATGAGAAGTAGTAATATCAAATAATAATGCAAGGCAAATAGATACTTTAGATAGCATTAAAGTCTACTACATCTATCTAAATGGGCTTGAATCTTAAGAAAGAATAACAATATAGTTATAATTAATTACATATTGTGAAAAACCTCTAACTCATGTATTAATCTTAAGAAAAGAATAAAGTATGATCTGAGACTTTAAGATATAATATATTATGGTTAGAATTTAAAGCAGTCAATTTGAGAAGAAAATGAGTGATACTATACTATAGTTTTAATTTATGTTTGTAAATGGTGGTAATCAAAGATGGATGTGAAAAGATGGTTGTGGATACTTCAGAAATTCCAAAGGTATCCAGTGTTATCAGATAAGTATATATCTCACTTTTATTTTTATTTTAATAAAAAGAAAATTTAGATATGGTAAATTATTTTTATTGAAAGTATATATTTTATATTCACAATAATGTCTATATTTAAATACAAATTTAGTTCTTAAATAGTTAGCTGTGGAGTGATTGATAGTTGATCAAAGTGCGCAATGGATGCATATTGATGTTTATGGCTAAACTCTCTATTACTAGTATGTTAGAAATCATAATGTGAAATATGATTTAAAAATGAAGCTCTCATATATATATTATCTACAAATTCGACCATAAGTGGCATTGGAAGCTATGAACTATGTTATAACAGCAACCTTACTAGCAAACAATTATGAAAGATATAAAATTAATTTAAGAGCTGAATGGAAAATTTCTGATGAATAGTTAAGATAGCATAAAAATAGCCTTGAAATTAGATAATGGCTACATGTATGGCTATTATAACTATTATATGATGTTACATGATATTAGAGTTACTATTTGTGTTTGAATATTATTGTTTGGCATGATCATAAAGACTTGATGTGATTGTGATTATTTATTTATATTTGAGCCTTAATGGCTATTCATATGTGTGATGCCTATCTAAAATGAGTAGTATATGATATTGAGATTTAACAAAAAGTTGAGGCTTCTATGATTTTGTGATAGGAAATAAAGTTAAGTCTTATGCAAGTGAACTTCCATTTCAGGGCATAATTGCATATATTTCAGAAATTCAAGAATTAGGTTTGCTATCATTATTGATTTGATACTTGACCAGCTTATATAATTAATCACCTACAAGATAGTGATAAATGTATATTCACTAAATTTCGTAACTCACTCTATTGTATCTTTAATGTTTTCAGGCTGATACTTTAGCTTATTGCATTCATAAAGAATCAAGACCTCCTTACTAGGAGATTTCATAGTTGGGAATGCAATTGTGCATTCAAATAGAAATTTGTTGATTTAGATGATGAGATGAATTGATTGTACATGTATAAGTGTGAAATTAGATTATTCTATGTGTATATGGATTCTATCATATTTGAATTTAAAAAAGGTTTCATATTATAGGGTATATGGCCTTCAGGAAGTGTCCAAAAATAGAGGAAACTCTATTCGATTTTCTATAAAATTTTTAAAAAATAAAATTTCAAGTCCTCTTGAAATTCAGTAACTTCTGTTAGATAGAAAGAGTAAAAAATTGTTATTCCATAACCTTATGAAAGAATATGGAATCATGTTATCACAAAAGAAAATAATCATAGGCCAATCCTCCATTGATTTTCTTGGGCTTGTAATTAAAAATGGCCAGATTTGCTTGCAACCTTATATTTTTGCCAATATCTAAGAATTCTCCATATAGCCCAATATCGATCCACATTAGCCTAACTTCTTCAAAAAAATCCACCTCAATAGTTTACTATTCATAGTGTAGTTTTCAAAATATTAAAAAAATTATCTGCGAATTTACTTTCTTTATAGATTCCCATAGCTAAAGCAAAAAGAATTCCACAAACTAATACAAGTGACCTATATTAGGGAGCAATATTACTAGATAACAGCAAAGACAGAACTATTTATGGTTACCAAAGTGGTAAATTTAAAAAAGCTGAACAACATTAGCACTCAACTTTCAAAGAGGTACTTTCTGTCAAAAAGGTAATTGAAAATTTCGAGTTTCATCTTATTGGCAAACACTTTTTAATTGAAATAGACATGCTAGCATTCCCAACCATGCTCAAATCTAAAAAAATAATTATGCCTTAACCTCAATTGATCAGATGGAAAAATTAGTTTAAACAATAAAAATTTGACATAAGACATATTAAAGGAAAAAGAAATTTCCCTCCTAAGTTTCTCTCAAGGCCTACAAAATTCAATCTAAAATCTATTTAGACCATTCTCCTTATCTTCATAATAGTTTCTGGAGAATCCTTACCTTAATTTCGATCCATAACCTGCCCATCCATCTTTAAGAAAAAATCTTGAGAAAATAGTTTGAAAATTAAGTCAATAACTATAGTTACATCTATATTTCAAAAAGTGTGGACAATTTAGCACATTTATTGTTAATTCCAATTATCCATATTTTACTATTATTAATCTTAGTCCTCCTCCTACCACCCCACCAAAATATGGGTATTATCTAATGAGGTCCATGACATGCATTTGCACTTTTGGCTACTTACTAGATAAGAATGCTTTTCTAGCATTTCTTAATCTTGGCTTAACAGAAAGATCGACTGAAAATTCATATTTTTCTTAGATGGTTATTAGCCATTCTAAGAATGGCAAAATTACTTTCTTCAAGTCTTAGAACAATATGTACTTATCACATTCCATTTTCATTGGTTCTTGGAAAATGAAATTGATGATCATGGTGAATCAGTCAAAATATTTCATGAATATTATCATTGCCATGAAAGATAAACTTATTCTGGCCATTTTTTTACTTTTCCCTATATTGTTTATACCTAATGGATTAAAGTGCATGCTATTCTTTGCCAACTCAATGAAATTGATGCCAATGCTTTGGCTTCTAATTTTTGAGATATCAACACATGGCATAGCTGGGAGCATCATTTTTTTCCTCAAGAATACCAAGAAAAGTGCAACTTGGCCTTATGAATTTGGAAGAAAGCAAATCCTAATGAAGAAAATAATAACATGTGACTTCATAGTTACTCATCTAGTGACCTACCAAGTCCATAATTATTTAGGAATTTATAACTTTAACTTTTGCTTTATTCCTTATCGGAAATCTTTTGCTTTATGTCGATCTTTATGTAACTTTAGCTTTTGCTTTATTCCTTATCGAGAATTTTTTACTTTATGTCAATCTTTATGTTAGTTGTAATTTCATCTTTTGTTTTATTCCTTGTCGGGAATCTTTTACTTTATGTAACTTTAGTTATTGGTCTGTTATATAAACTTTAGCTATAAATAAGAGTTAGAGTGCTTATTGATGGGTAACTCAAGAGTTAGCAAAAATTTCTAAATTCTCTTTTGAGTTCTCTTTATATGTTCAATATTATTATAATATAAATTAATAAATTTTAATTATCGTCAATTAAATATTATAAAAATAATTTTGTCATTGTATCCATTAATAGCATAAGAAATAAAACTTATTTAGAAAAAAATGGATAAGTAACTTTCTATATTCTATGGGAAGTAAGATTTTCTAAAAAAATTTATTTCTTTCAATTTGTTAAATAATAACTAATCAAATAACCTATCTCTTTTCTATTTCTCAAAATGAAATTTCTTGTGTTATTGAAATAAACCAAGTGATCTTTTAATTTTTATGTTGTCTTTAAAGCACGTGGTATGGTGCCAAGATTTTGTAGCTATGATATTCCATATTATTTCAAACTATTAATAAGATCATAACAAAATTGATATTTTTTTATAATAATATATCCACCAACAATATATGAAATGGCATCTTTCATTTAAGAAAACCAATTTAATTTTTACACAATTAAAAAAATTATATTGTAAAGTGTATTTTTTTTATTAATTTTGCATTTAGAAATAAACTAAAGTTTTCAAATGAGAAAAAATAAAAATATTATAGAAGAAAAATAAAAATTAAATGTAATAAACATTAAATCTTGTTGTTAAAGTTAGTTTTGGTAATTAATTTGAATAATATTCCTTTTGTTCCTTTTTATCTATCATAGTTAATCAATCTTACAGATATTAAGAAAATGACTTAATTTATTTATTTTTACTGAGCTTTCAAAATTATCCTTTGTGTACAAAGTTCAAAATAGTTAAAAATAGAGAGAGAAATATGATGAAATAAATACAAATGAATAAAAAAAATAAAATAATGAAGCATGTATTAATAAAATGAAAGGATAAAATTGGGAAATAAATATTTACTATTTCATTAAAATTTTAAAGCAATAGATAAAAAGAATTAAAAATTTCTTTAAAATGTAATAGACAAAAAGAAATAAAACGATTATATAAGTCATTAGATGATCTAAGATTAATAGTAGAGATTTGGTGTAAATTATATATATATATATATATATATATATATATATATATATATATATATCAAATGACCCCCTCCCATTTTTTAAAGGGAAGGAGCCACTGGTATGCTTAGGGCAGCCATCATCCCCTTCAAGTCACAGGATTTTACTGTATATATGTATGTATGTGTATATATATGTTATATCTTCTGCTTCCCTAAATTTTAATGTTAGCCTCCTTAAATGAAATTTAAATCAAATTTTCCTTCTTGAACTAAAAGAATATCAAATGTGAATTACTTATATATTTATCATATTGAATTACAAGTAAATTGTTTTAGTAAATGTTAATTTATAAGAATGATTTTAAAATCATGTTAACTATATTATATTACTGACAATATAAAAATTATAATTAAGAGTCTTCTTATATATAAATTTTGATTTGGATATATAAAAAATAGGGGAAAATGTAAAATACCCCTTTCAACTTTAAAGTGATTAGATTTTACCTACTTTTTCTTTAAAAATTTAGAAATTACCCGTCTAAACTATATAAAACTTATTATTAACACCTACCATCAACTTATTTTATCATTTTATTAAATTATATAATTTTTTAATGATATTTTTAAACAAGAATCATAATATCATAATATTTTAGTTTATCTTGTTATTTTTCCACAAATAATTTTTATATTATATAATTATTAGGAATTACATTAGATATATAAAGTTTTAATTAAATAATAAAAAATGGATTGCAAAATTATATGTGAAAAAATGACAAAATAAACCAATATACTATAATGTTATGATTGTTACTAAAAGGTTCATAAAAAATTATATAATTTAATAAAATAGTTAATTAAGTTAAAAATGGAGTTAAATTCAAGTTTTGTAAAATTTAAAAAGGTAATTTCTAAGTTTTTAAAGTATGAGAGGTTAAATTCTAATCACCCTAAAATTAAAGGGAGTATTTTATATATATATTTCAAATATTATCTTCTTCATATATTATCTATGTTGTTTGAATCATGATTGTCCTTATTTTCTTAAATTATACATATTTATACTTTATAACTTTTAAGCGAAATACTCCACATTTTTGTTAAATTATTCATAATAATTCATATTTTTATATTTTATTTTTAAATGAAAATAATTATTTATTTCAAAATATTAAATTTATTAATATATAAAAATAAAAATTATAATTATTTACTTTTAATTTATAAAATAATATTTTAAAAAATATTATATATATCTGATTTTGTATAATGTTATTATTTAGATAATAAATTTAAAGAGAGACTAAAATAACCAATCAACAATCTTTCTAAGCGTCGTTAAAGATGTCGGTTTATAGTAATTTTCTTTTTCTCTTCACATTAGGGCGTCATCCTCACGCTTAATTAATACATGTACAGGGAAGGGAGAACATTGGATTAAATGCACCCCCTGTTTGCTTTGACTTGTCATTTTCCATCTTTCTTGCTTAATTAATACATGCACGGTGTCTACCAAAAAAAAAAATTAATTCGTGTATGGGGAAAGGAGCACATTGGATTAAATGCACTTTTATGAATTTTTCTCTCGGCATGAGGGTCTCATCTTTATGCCTAATCAATACATGTACGGGCAACGGTAAGAAGGGAGACCATTACATTAAACATATTTCTATTTGCTTTGCGATTTAGGAAAATTAATCTTATATTATTATTTAATTATATATTATTATATTAATAAAAAATTACTAAAATATTTTATTATTAAATTTTTTTTATTTTTATTAAAGTTTTAGGATAATAATAAGGAGTTTAATTTCTTAAAAAATTAAATATTTTAGTATTGAATTATCTTTTTTTTAATTTAAAAGTAAGTATATTAAAATTAAAAATATAAATTTTAATATATTAAATACAATTCAATAGTAAAAATATTCAATATTTTAGAAGGTGAAATTTCTCATAACATCACCTTATTTTTTAATGATATTTTTTTATTCATTAATAATATAAAATATTTTATATTTATGATGAATCAAATTTAAATTCCCTGTCTTTAATTTATTCAATTCCTTTTTAAAAAAAGAAAAGAAAAGGTGTTGCTCTAGGTAAATGTGAATTATCCCCCCTCAAATGATGATTTAGACAATAGGTTTTAACTAATTATATTCAGGACAAATAGAAGTTTTAATTCTTGAAATTTTATTAAATTTATAATTTTATTCCTCGAGTACTAATTTATGTAATTAAGTCCTATGATTTTAAATGTTAAATTTAATTAATAAAATTTCATGTGTTATCTTATGTGTTAATTAAATATCATATAATGACATTTTATTTTTCTTAATCATCAAAATTCATCTTTTTTTTATCAAAATCATTTATTATCAAAATTAAAACACATTTATTTTCATTTCATTCATTCCATGATTTTTTTTAAATTCCATTACACAAGATAGTGGAATTGGCCTAAACTTCTAATTATTTTATTTTAATTCTCATTACATAATTTTGATGACTAAGTAAAGATAAAATTCCAATTCCATTTTACAAGATCAGTTAGATTGCTCTCCAGGGTTTTAACTTATTACACATTTATCTTCAATTTATTGATTCCATAGCTTGTCTGAACTTCCGTTCTACAAGGTTAGTGGAATAAACTTATAAGATTTAGCTTCAAATCATTTTAATTTAATTTTTATTACATCATTTGAGGGTAGATGATTTTGGTGAAAATAAATGAACTTTCATGGCTAATCGAAATTTAAATTCTAGCATATAAAATTTAATTAACACAAAGTTTTCTAACTAGATTTAACACCCATAAAAAATGAAGTTAATCACAAATTATTTGAAATTTTAGAACTTAATTATATAATTGATATTATATAGATGAAATTACAAATTTAGTGAAACTATGAGGATTAAAACTTTTATTTTTCTTATATTTAGGATTAAAATTAAAATTTCATTTAATGTTTGATTCTTGCTTTCAATAATATAATAATAAATTTTTATTTAATATTTCATTCCTACTATAAGTAGAATTACATTTGGATCTAATGTAAAAATCGTAGCTGTAATTAAAATATTTAACTATTGGCTTTTCACATTTTTATGAGATTCTTGTTAATCAATAAACAAATGTTGTATAATCAAATGTTATATTTGACCGTTTAAATCCATAAAATTTCTAAATTTTTATAGAATTCACATTAATTAATGATCAAATGTTGCATTTGACTACCCAAATGCATAGAAGTCTTATATTTTCATGAGGTTTACAATATTTGGCCATCCAAATGTAAAAAACTGCTGCATCTTCATATGATCTATATTAATCAATAACCAAATATAATAATTTTAGTTGTAGTTACTACATAAGATTCCAATACAATTTAATTTTATGTTGCTCATTTTTGTCTCCATCATGGCAATTTCCCCCTTTCCTTATTTAAGAGTCGTTTCGTTCATATAGAAATAACTTCTTATGAAAAATTAAACTTTTAAGAAAATAATTTCTTATATAAATTTTCTGATAAATACTTAAAATTATTTAATTAACATATAAAAAATAACATTTCTTAGAAAATAACTTCCTATATTTTATTTGGTTTAATATAAATATCTTAGAAAATATTAATAAAATTACTACTTATCTTTCATATTATTTTAATACAAATTAATAAATTTTAGTTGTCATTAGTTAAATTTAATAAGATAATTTTATCATTATATCTATATATAGTACAGGAAATAGAACTTACCTAGAGAGGAGGTGGGTAAGTTTTTATTTCCTCTAATTTGTTAGATAATTACTAATCAAACAACTCACTTCTTTTCTATTTCCTAGAAAATAGAACTTCTCATACTATTAAAGCGAATCAAATGACCTTTTAATATCATTATAGGTTTTTTTTTTCATTGTAATCAATGTGGCTTTATAAGTCAGCAAGTTCCATTTTTAGGTGTAGCTTCAAAAGAATATAAGATATGATGATTTTGACAATTGTGAATAATTTACTTCATAGTAAGAGTGTCCAAGTTTTGATAATACAATAAAATACGATCGATATTATCCAAAAATGGGGGTTTCCAAGTTTTGATAATCCGATGAAATCTAATCGATATTATCCAAAAATAGATGGTTAGTGGCGGATGTAATATGGAGAGCAAGCGGTGGTGAAAAAATGTTGAAGTCAAAATTAGTTCTTCGGTTGATGGCCATTGATTAACTTTTAAACCATTGCAAATCGAACTAACCAAATTGTGGCAATGTTTAACAATAAATATAGCTAATATCATGCTCTAATAAATATCTACCACTCTATCTGTTTATACTTTGCCTTTTTCTCTTACTGATTGATAATAACAAGAAAAATAAATAAATAAAGCATTTTAGTGACATGATTATAAATTAATCACTAGTAATGTTCAAGTGCTTTGCAATCATTAGCAATGTTCACGTGATCTGCCTTCTAGAATGCTCTTTCCCATACTCTTTTAACCTTTAACTTTCAGCTTTCATCATCAGGTTAGGGGCTGGGTTTGCAATTTGCAATAGGTTGAAGAACAACTTTTAAATTAGTTGATTATGAAGCAACTTTCTAGTGAAGAAGTTTTAGGAGGTTTGGAGGCAATAGCTCCAACAACAATAGAGGTAGTTTTGGGGATGAAAGCAACATGTTGAGGTTTTACACTAATGACTCACTAGAATTGAAGATTTTGCTGGCAGTGGTGCTAGTGATGAGCCTCTACTTCATTGGTTTTGTTACAAGTCTTCATGTTTTCAACAAGCTTTACCACTACTTGGCTTAATAGTCTGGATATCTCAACATTTTAGAAAAGAATAAATATTTTGCAACCATAAATATTATTGATGGGCTCTCCTATTGCTACTGTTGAAAAATCCACCAAGCTAGTTGTAAATACCACTAAGTTGCAGGTAATTCAAATCTTTATCAATGGTTTCCCTTTGTTCTTCCTTATTTCTTCCATATAAAAAATCATGATTCATTTAGAACAAAATAATTGAGAATTCAATAGTTTATTGTGAAACTATTTTTTCCCTTTTCCTATTTTTTTAGTTGCAATTTTTGGTTAATTGAATAAAATCATATTATACTAATGAAAACCATTTCTAATAGTTAATTTCAATTTTTATGTGTGATCAGTTGAGTTCAAATTAATTATATGATTATATAATTTTTTTCTGGTTGGTTGCTCAAATGACTTAAAACTGGTCCAAACCGACTATTGGCCAAGCCTACTTTAAAGTAAGGTTTACTCCTTAGGTTAGGTGGTTTTTTTTATTTTTTGCATTTTTTCTCGATGTTAAGTTACTTTGAGACAAAAAAAAAAAAAAAGGTTTCCATGAGAGCTTATTACCGATCCGATTAATCTTTACATAGGGAAAAGTACCAAGTATAATAACATTTATGCTATTTTAATATACTTCGACCATTCCTTTATGTCTATCGTTTTAAGATAATTATTTTATTTTTCATTTATTTATACTCTTAAAAAATTAAGAATATATTTTTTTTAAAAATATCCTATTATTTTAATGAATATTTAAAAATTTTATATCTCAATTAATTTTTAATAGAGTATAAATTAATGAATTATAATTTTTATCTTAAAATTGAGTCATTTATTACCTTATTTAATTATTGTATATTTACCTTATAGAATAGGTAAAGAAATAGCCAATTAAGAGCCTTTGCATTAAAAATGGTATAAGATGTTTTTTAAGGTTTTATCTTATTTTATATTTTAAATTTTTTTTGTGCATAGAAAATTTAAGATTGGGGAAAGGGCATTTTGAGAGGGATCGAACGCCCTTCTGCTACCATGACCTTGGAAACTAAGGGAGGACCAGCTCTGTTGGCTTATATTTTGAGTTCGATTCTACCTTTTGTCTGAATTTTTGGAAAGAGAATATGTGAAAAAGGAAGATATTGAAAATAAATTTTGAATGTTGAGATACAAGGAGTTAAAGAAAAGAAAAAGGTCTAATAAGTATTTTAGAAGCTCGCTAAAATTTTTTCAATATATGGATATAGAAAAATAATAAAAAAATTTGTAATTTCAAAACCACCTCTTTATAGAATTTATTAGACAATTTTTTCTGACTCGCAATAAGATGAGTTTTATCAGTTCACGTATTATCTTCTTTTCCTTTTTATTTTTAATCAATTTGAATATAAAATAATATTTTTAATTATTTTCATCTATTTTATACATTAAAATAATAGGTGAAAAAGTATTTTTTATATATATATTTTCTTTTCATAATTTTTCTCATTATATTCAAATAGAAAATATGTATATGCCTCTAAGAGTATAACCATTTTTACTGTAAAAATAAAAAATAAAAAAGTAAGGTAGAGTGCTGATTACGTTTATAATTTTGTAAAAGAACATAAGCTCATTCGTGGTCAGCAAAATCCAACGGCGCCCGTCTTAGGTTTCTCTATTTTAGTGCCGCACGTCAGATGGTTTTCCTCGTGGTCGCCGGGGTGGAGCTGTATAGGTTGCCGGCTCTCTTTGACTCCGTTTTCTTCCGCATCTTCCTTTCCTTTCATTTTTTTTTCAATTTTTTATATGGTTATAATATATCATTAATATATCATTAAATTTAATTTAAAAAAATAAAATTAATATATAATTAATTTAATGATATATTGATAGCGTAACATTATTCATCTCTTTACACTCCAGTTTGGATATTTATGATTGTGTCTGCCACACAGATTGCAATATTTTGCATGCGGGTAATTGTATTATGGGGGCGGACCTAAGACGGGCAACTATTTATATTAATTTTTATTATATATTATCAAATTATTTTTACATAAGATTATGATATTAATAAATTGATCATGTCTTAATCAAAATTAAGAGAACTTATATAAGTGTATTGTGTAGGTGCCACTGGCCATTTAATACATACTTATTATTATGTTTAAAAATTTTAAGATTAAATTAATTTTGAATTTTTAGATAGTTTCATCATTTAATTGTGATGTAGAAAATAATATTGTAATGTTAATAAAATTGGATGAATTGTGTATTTGATGCTTTTTAATAAACTTTTTCAAATTAATGAGGCAATGTGCATTATTTTTCAGCTGCAACATTAGTCAAACATGTAAATTTAATTTATAAACGAAGCGTGATTATGTGTGTCTATATATATATATATATAAAGGAAAAAAATCAATTGATACCGATATTTTAGATTTATATCAAATCTCCACATCCATTTTAACTTGATCTATTTGATAAAATGTATACATATTAATTATTGAAAATGACTTTTATTGACTTTAAGGATAAGAGATAACTAACTCATTTAATTTCTATATTTCACTCTCTGTTAAAGTTTTTCTAATTTTAAAATTCTAATTAACACAAAATTATTATAAACTTTATTTTTCTTTTTATAAATTATAATTCATTTATTTTTATTCAATTTTCTACCTTGTCACACAAGATTGTTTAAGTTATAAATATTTGCAAGTGAAATTAATATAACTTATTAGTAGTTAATTAGCATTTACAATTTGTAGTTTATTATAAATATGAATACATTATATTAATTTAATTATTATTTTAAATTTGAAAGGATATTTTGCAGGCAAAGTTCTCCGAAGCTCCTTTTTACTTTCTATCCAAGTAGTAAAGAAAAAAAAAAGAAAAGATTGGATGCTAAAAAGAGAATACAAAACCTGTTTTTAATATTTAGTTTTGTTACATTCGAGCTTTTAAAATTTTAAAATATATATTAATATTTTTTTTATTTTTCAGGGATACCAGAGGTATTGTAATTTTAAATTACAAGATAAAACAAGTTAATTAGTGTATATTAAAAAATTAGAAAAATACATGCATAGTTAACTTAAGAATTCTTTTTTTTTTGTTTAAAAACATTTATTGAGTAATTTTAAATTACAAGATCAATGAAGTTAATTAGGTATATTAAAAAATTAGAAAATACATGCATAGTTAAGCTAAGAATTCTTTTTTTTTTGTTTAAAAACATTTATTATGTGAAAAAATTATCATTTGTTTATATATAAAAAAATAAAACTTTTATGCCGTGTATATATATTCTTTCTGTGAGTAAAACTTCGTTTAAATTTTGTAGGATATTTAAAACTCTCTGATACTCTTTCCAAATTTTTGTCCAAGTAATATATATGTGAAAAACAAAAAATGATTAGATGCTAAAAAGAGAATACTAGTTCTGTTTATTTATATTTAGCTTTATTATATTCAAACTTTTGAAATTTTTTAAAAATATAGTTATATTTTTTATTTTAATTGTAATTTTAAATTACAATGGTAAAACAACCCAGCTAGTGTATATTAAAAAATAAAAAAAATACAAGGTAATAATTTTTTTTCTGGAAAAACATTTATTCTAAGACAAATATATCATTTGTTTATATATAAAAGTAAAACTTGGTGGGAAAAACTTTAACCATAGTAATGATAAAAATTTATTATTAAAATACAGAATTTTCTTGTTTTATCATTAGAAAGAATATGATGATGATGATGATGATTAGAAAGAATATCTTTGATGTGAAAGCATACTTGAATTTATAAGAATTAATAGGATTGTAGTTTCTCAATTTTTAATTTTTCCAAATTGGTGTATATTAATTTTTTAGAGAAAATCTCCTTCTATTTTCTAATGATGGGATATTAGAAAATAAAACCTTTACATATAATTTGGGGACCATAACCTCTTGCTTATTGTTTTTATTTTTCTTATTTCTAATTTGCCTATTATAAATAAGAAATAAAATTTTTAAATTTCTACACATAAAAGTTTACACTTAATGAGATGATTTAGACTTATTTAACCTTAAATCTGATTTGATCAACTTTAATTTAAACTAAACCTTATGATAATCAATAATATATAATTATTATTGTTATTTACACATATATACAATGTATATGTCTATTAAAAAATTCAACAATCTCTCACTTGAACTATGAATGTGTATATATATACATAACACTTTATAATTGTATATTATAATATAACCTTATAAGCTTTAAAATTGCTATCATTACCAGAATCATTTTTAATCAATCCAAACCATCAATTATATCAATATACGATCAAAGCAACTTTCAATATAATTATCATAATTAGAACCATCAATAGTCACATATAATGATACAATTAATGACATGGATCAAGCAACAATATGTAGTACAAAAATTGCTTACAATATAATCTTAACATACCTATTTCCAACAAGTCCATCTTATTCCTTAGTGAGATTAAACCAAACAAGATCAAAGTATAACTATACAAAATCTTTATATTACAATAAATAACCATAAAATTTTCATAAACATACGTATAAACAAGAATACCGATAAATACAAATTCTCACTAAACTTGCATATCATCAAATGATACCACACCTATATAAGCAATGTGCTTATGAAAGACTTTAGGCGATAAATTCTTAGTAAGTGAATCCATAATTGTGAAGTTTGTCCTAATGTGCTTTATAGATATCTAACCATTTTGAAGTCTTTTTTTAATAACTAGGAACTTAATATTTATCTACTTTAATTATGAAAAACTCCTGTTATTGTTTGAATATAGCATGACTAACTTATTATCACAAAATAATTGTAATGGTCTTTCAATATCATCCATAATTTGCAAGCAAGTCACAAAATTTCATAATCATATCCTATGATTAGATGCCTTATAACATGTTATAAATTCAACCGTCATGATGGAAGAAACTATAAGTATCTACTTAGCACTTTTCTAGAAAATAGCTCCTTTAGCAAGTAAGTAAATATAGCCTAAAGTGGATCTATGACTATCTTGACATCTTACAAAATTGGAGTCGAAATACCTATTGATTTCTAACTGATTAGATTTTCTATATATAAGCATATAGTGCATTGTTCTTTGAAGATACCATACGAATCTTTTGGTTGCTTTCCAATAATCCATTCTTGGATTGTTCAAGTAGCTTCCTAACATTCTAACAATGTACGCAATATTTAGACACATACAAATTTAAGTATATGTTAGGCTCCCTACAACTGAAGCATAAGGAATCTTTTCCATTTTTTCAGATTCAAAATTATTTTTAAGGCATTAATCCAAATTGAATTTGTCTCCCTTAACAACAAAGGTGTCACCTAATTTACAATCCTGCATGCCAAATCTCTTAAAAACTTTCTTGATATAACTTTTTTGTGATAACCTAAGAATACTTAGAGAGTAATCTCGGTGTATATATATTCCTAACACAAAAAAGGCATAACTAAGATCTTTCATCTTAAATTTCTTTCATAGAAATCTTTTAGTTTTGTGTAATAACCATATATTGTTGCTAGCAAGTAATATGTCATCAACATAAAAAACCAAAAATATGCTTTCTCTTACTAAACTTGTAGTATATATAATCATCAACTGTATTAATCTCAATTCATCTTAAAACTAAAGAAGATGATAATTTGATGAAACTTGTAATACCATCAATAGGAAGCTTACCTAAGCCTATAGATGAATTTTTTTTAATTTGCAAACCATTTACTTTGAATCTCCCTAAACAAAGTTTTTAGGTTGCACCATGTAAATTCTCTCATCAATGTTACCATTTAGAAAAGTTATGTTAATATCTATCTAATATAACTTAAGATCAAAATATGCCATGAGTGCCATTATAATTCTAAAAAAGTCCTTTAAAGAAATCAGATAGAAAATCTCTTTGTAATCTATGCCTTCCTTTTGAGTAAAGCCTTTGGTGATAAGATGTGTCATATATCTTTCCACATTTCATTTTGAATCTATTTTGGTCTTAAATATCCTTTTGCAACCAATGAGTTTCACACCTTCAAGCAATAAGAGAAGATCTCAAACATCATTGTCTTTTGTGAATTTGATTTCCTTATTCATGGAATTAATCCACTTTTGAGAGTTAGAGCTTACAATGGCCTAACAAAAGTTGACTGGATCATTTTCCACTATTCCAATGTTTACCTCATATTTTGAAAGAAAGATGATGCAATTATTTGGAATTGCATTTTTCTTTGTCTAGTGGATTTTCTTAATGGCACTTGTTCTTAAGATTGTTAAGTTAGTTCTTCAAGAATAACCTATTGATCATGCTTAGGAAGATTTTTAACATTATCTTATGGTTTTGGAGTTACTTTTTAAGCTATCTCAAGAAAAAAAGCTTGATCATAGTTAATGATAATTGTAGGAAGAGTAAGAAATTTTTCTTTAAAGAGAAAGTTTTTAACCTTATCTTTTCCCTTAAACTCAATATCCTTAAAAAACTAGGCATTTCCTATTCAAAGAAGAACCTAGTTATGGGATCATAGAACTTATATCCTTGAGACTATTCAAAGTACCTAACAAAATAATTACTAACCATTTTTAGTCCAATTTCTTTTTTCTTTTTAGTTTATAAGACCTTGTCTCAGTTGGACAACTCTAAATATGTAAATGTTTTATGCTAGGCTTTTTGCTCATCCATAATTCATAAAAGGTTTTAGTTATTGCCTGAGTTGAAATTCTGTTGAGGATGTAAGCTATGATTTTTGATATCTTTCCTTATAATGAATCTAGTAAGGTTGTATAACTAATTATACTCTTAACCATATTCTTTAAGGTTTTGTTTTGTCTTTTAGCAACATCATTCATGTTAGGGCTCCTTATCATTTTGTGATGTAGGACAATACTACACTCCTTTAAGAGTTTGACAAATAATCCTACATGTTGTTCACCTGATTCATCATATTTACAATAATATTCACTACCATGATTAGACCTAGTGCCTTTAATCCTTTTGTTGAGTTGATTCTCAACTTTAACTTTGAAGGCCTTGAATATATCCAATGCTTGAGACTTCTCATGAATGAGATAAAAGTATAAGTAACATGAAAAATCATTTATGAACGTAATAAAATATTATTAACTATTCTAAAAAGCTGTAGAAAATAGCCTATAAATATCTATATGTATTATTTCTAAAACATTTGAAGATCTTTTGGCACCTAATCTTCTCATGTTTATTGCTTTCCCTTAATGCATTCAACATAGACTTCAAAGTCTAATAAATTAAAAGAATTAAGAATTTCATTTGACACAAGTCTTTCAATTCTTTATTTAAGGGTATACGCTAAATGCTTATACTAAAGTAATGCAAAATTCTCATTAGTTAATTCTCTTTTAGTGTCATGTGAATTAACATGTAGTATTTCATTAAATATGGCAACTGTATGAAGTATATAGTGTTGGTGTATGTCCTAGAGCCAATCATATTGATGATTGAAGTTATATACAATGTATTATGTTTTAGGCAATTTAATTATTATATTTTGTTTTTATTATTATTATGCGCAATTTATAACTTAATATAATAATTATCCTTGGAATAGCTTTGCTATTCCTAAAATGCCCCTAGTCAAGTATTATTATGAAAAGGATAGTAATAATACATCGAGACTAGCATGTATAGTGACTGATGATTACGAATCATGGATATGTGATATCAAGTCAATACATGAGTATATTGTTAGTGAACAATGTACTGGACTGACCCACTATGAGAATATTGCATGGATAAACGTGTCATAAGTTATTCTCATATGATCACAACTACACATAAACCTTTGACCTGAAGTCACTACGGTTCCCTACATGAGAAATTACTCACTTTAATATTGTCCTATGTCACCTTTAATCAGGTGACAAGTAGGGCATTGATTGGGTGTGTCATAAATCATGCAGAGGGAAGTGAGTGATGTAAATGGGATTTTGTTACTCTTGTATAAAAGAGAAATATCCTTGGGCCCCTTGATTGAGTGAGACTTAGAAATGCATGGCCATGCTCAGTTGAATTAATATGTGATATTAATTATTTATTTTAAGTCTACTCAGTATCAAGAAATATAAATTGAACATTGACGAGGATGACACATTCCATGCCTCCAGTTCAATTTGGATATTATTACAAAAGGGTCATGATGTAAAACGTTGATCATGTATTAGGTGGATGTCGAATCACAGACATTCTTACTACTTGAGTGGCAGTGATGTATTGCTAGATACCGCTCGCTGTCTATGGCTCAATAATAAGTCATTGTCAACGTAGTAAGAACCTACAGGGTCACACAAAAGGAGTAGGAATAAGACAATAATTAATTGGACTTTAATTATATTAATATCCAATTAATTGGACTTATTTTCGTGCATATATATTATTAAGAATAATAAATTCACGTTTTATATATATATATATATATATATATATATATATATATTATGTGATATTATTTGATATTAAAGTAATATCAAGTAATTATCTTATCAGATATTAGATAAATATATTATGAGATAATATTATTTTGATATTTGATAACTATATGCAATTATCTAATATTAAGATATTTATATTATGAGATAATATTATTATTATCTAATATTAGATAATTAATAGATAAGTCTTATCTCTTCCCATTATCTCTAGGATAAGGATAAGATGAGTTGTTAAGTGTGATTAGGATTTTGGAAGCATTATCCTAGTAGGACTAGGATTATGGCTTGCCTAAGTTCTATAAAAAGGGACTTGAGGGCAGCACTTAAAAATCACATTTTAAGCTTCCATATAAACCCTAAATCACTCAAAAACATCCAATCCTAATTCTTAGAGAGAAAAACGCATCCTAGCAGACGCGTGGAGGGTGAGAGGTCGTTGTTCACTCCGTGTGGATACCGTAGAGACGCTGTACCTTCCGGCCGGCGTTTGATTCATCCGCTCTCAAGTTTTGATCAGTAGAAACACGAGTGCCCAATAGGTAAAACCCTAATCATTGACTCATGCTTTTTGCATGGATCCTAGGTAGAATTCGGATCAAAATTTAAAATTCCGCTGCATGTGATAATCCGAATTCCCAACATATAGATATTATCATATCCAGATAAAAAATCAAAACCAATAAGCTTTAAATTATAAAAAAAGAGTAACTAATTTCATCTAATATAGAAATAGAAACCGAACTCCATTTAAATAATGGTACAATATAAGTCTAATTCAAGTTCAAATAAAATCTAACCTTTAATAGTATTCTAAAACTCCTAATTGCCACAACCTCAACTAACTTGTGATCGTCTACATAGATGTATCTTTCACCATCACTTGATTTTTGACAACTTAGGCTACCTTTTCTTACATGCCAAGCATGATATTTGGTATATTGTTTCTTCTTATGAGAAATATTTCAATAGAAGTAACAAGCAAATTCCTTAGTTTACTTTTTCTATTCCTTATGTTGCTTCTTCTGTGATGGGGCAACTACAATTTCTTTATCTTTTTTCCTCTTCTTGTTATTGTTTTTAGATGTTAAAGTCAGATGAGCACTTTTAATCTTTTCTTACTTTGATCTTTCTTTTTCTTCTTCTACACAATGCGAAATGAGCTTATTAAGACTCCATTTCTCCTTTTGACAGTTATAATTAACCTTGAATTGACTAATTTTGTATGAAAAGAGATAAGAACTAAATGCATAAGTAAATCTTCATACAACTCTAATTTATTGTTTTCAGTTTTGATGCAAGATGAGACATTTCCGAATGCACTCCTTGATGTTCCTTCTACCTTTATATCTCATTGAAACAAGGCTCCCTAGAAGGATACTTGTCTCCACCTTTTCATTTTTGGCAAAACGATTTTTGAGTTTTTTAAAGAACAATTTAGCATCATTCCTCTTGGACATTATGCTCCTAAAAGTTTTCAAAATTGCACATTTCATGATTATAAGACTCATGCAATTTGAACATTCTTACTTCTCTAAATCCTTTTTAACATCGGAGGAACTTGCATTCTTAAGAGCAAGGAGTCACTTAATCCAAAGAGTAAGGTCTAGATCTATAAAATTAAGAACGATTATGATTTTTTTTTCAATTTTTAAAGTTTATGTCATTAAGCAAAAGAGTGGAGTTAATATTTAAATATACTAAAGTAGCAGATACATTCACTAAATAAAGAACAAAATAAATAAAACAACAAGCTCACAATTAAAATTTGAATTCAACATTATTAATAAATTCAAATAATGGCAAGTTTCATTACAAAATAAATAGCACAACATTAAAATGTAATCTTTAAACAAAAAAATTAATTTGTAAGTGGTACTTTTAGTGTAGTAATCAAATATTAACAATAAATTTCTATCAAATAATAAGTCTTTCATTAGATTGACTTAATATTCACATGAAAAATTTGATAATTATCACATGCTTACCATTGTAGATGTGTTTGAATTTCGGTTAAATAACAACTTTCATTTTGATAAGTCATTTTTGGCATGAAATCTAAACATACAATTATTTTAATATTTTAAATTAATCGATCTATATAAAAAAAAAAGGTTACCTTGGTAATATATTGTATCAATCAATTAATTTAACAATTAAATACCCTGAATATAAGTGTCGTTAAACAAAGGATAAACACACAATGATATACTATGCCTGAATTTATATAAAATTTGCAACTTTATCAAATCAAATCAAAACCTGTTTTGATTTGGCGTTATCATTAGACAATGATAAAAATAATCACAATGGCATTAAACACCAATTCCAAATCGCCATTCAAGCAACACCCTAATTCTTAAATGAAACATCAAATCGCAACAAAAATATGTTATTTATGGTTTGGATTTGACATTAAACTAACAGATTAACATATATTCAATCCCGTGTATACTAACATAAAACTGGGCAATAACTGAAACCCTAATCACGTCGATCAAAACATAAATTTACCCAATGAATATTTTTTAATAATTTAATATAAAGGTTTTGATATCAATTATTGAAAAAAAACTTTAATTATGATAATAATAAAAATTTAATATTAAAATTTGAATTTTTTATATTTAATTATTGAGAAGAATATACTTAATGCGAAAGCTTATTTAAATGTATTAGAATTAATAGGATTATAGTTTCATGGTTCTTAATCTTTTAAACTGGTCTGTATTAATTTTTCAAAAAATGAATTTTTCCTATCTAATGATAGAATATAAAAAAATACATAGATTATAATCTCTTAGTCATTTATTTTATCCTAATTTACCTATTACAAATAAGAAATAAGATTTTTAAGTCTCTACACATAAAATCTCACATTTAATGGGATGATTTAGACCATTTAACCTTAAATTTTATTTGATCATTTTAATTTGCATTAAACCTTATGACAACAAATAATATATAATTATTATTGTTATTCACACACATGCACATATATATATATACATACAATATATACAATATATATGTCCATTAAAAAATCCAACTAAACTTTCATGTCATGTATATATATTCTTCGTCATTAATTAAGAGAAAATATATATAGCGTTTTAGTAATCAGGGAAAATTAACTACTTACTGCTACAGAATTTGCAAAATTCTAAGCAAATAAAACATTTGTAATCATAATTTATTAATAAGTAAATTTTTACGAAAAACATAAGAAAGAAAATAGAATCCAAATTTTAGAAGAAATTGATGTCTTTTCGTACAGAGAAAGAGAAAAGCAAAGTGGTATACATACCATTCATGTACGAAAAGCAGAGCTCCGCTTTGGATTCAAAGAAATTACAATTTAGATCTTTTACTTTTCATGCACTGTCACGTAAATAAAAAAATTTAAATAGATAGTAATGAGTTATATTAATTTCGATTATAAATATTTATAATTTAAATAATTTTAGAGAGATAGAAAATTGAATAAAAATAAATTAAAAAAATAAACGAACTGTAATTTATAAAAAATAAAATTTACAATAATTTTGTGTTCTATAATAAATTAGAATTTTAAAATCAGAAAAAATGCTAAGAGAGATAGATATTAAATGAGTTAAACATTAGTTTTTTTTATCATTAAAGTTAGCATATGTAAGAATTGTCAACCTTCATATTCATATAACATTAAATAAATTTTTTTGAAATTAATAAAATTATTTTTTCAAACTCTATATTTAATATCAAATAAAGAAAATCTTTTTTATTTTAATATTTTATAACTATATTTTATAAGAAATATTTTTGGTTGAAACAAACGGGGCCTAAATATAATTATTAGCATTATGTGTTGATTATGCAACTATTTTCAATGGATTTAATGGTTAAAAAAATTATATTGATAAATAAAAGGAGATAAAACATTTTAGCTTTTAATTTATTTGTAAACAATAAAATTTATATGCTTAAATTTAAGTGAAATGACAAATTATTCAAATAATATTACAAAAATTCATTTAGGTTTAATGTGTATTGGATGCAATAATTAAGCTAACTTATAATTCATTAACTTAATTAGTAGACTATAAACTAGCTTATAGAGATATTTGGTGCACTAAAAATTAGTAGCTTATAAGCTTTTATTTGATAACTTTCACAAAGTAATTTATAACTTATAAGCTAGTAATTTTTTAAATTTTTTTCAAATTTATCTCTCTCTTTTAATTAAATAACAATTTATATCCTAATTATATAAATAAATATTTAATATATTCTTATTAATTCAATATAAATTAATAAATAAATAAATGATGTAATAAAATATAATTAATAAAATTTTAAATTATTATATTTAATTATCATAAAGATAATTAATTAAACTTTAGATAATTATATTCTTATTTTAAATATTTTAATTGCAGTAATATAATTTAATATTAAAATAAATATGAATTAATTTAATTGATATATCTATTAATATTAACATATACTTTTATTTTATATTATATTTTTTAATTAATTCAACAACTAATTTTACTAAAAACTTTTAATATAATCAATTAATTTATTAATTAATTGCACCAAATAAATCCTTACTCTTATTATAATATCAAAGTTGAATTTGAACATTCTAAATTTCACTACAAATTAAAATTTAATGACATATTATTTAAATAAATTTGTGTAAATTTATTTAAACTCATATTTAAATTATGCTTAAATTTAAATTATTTAAATTTAATAATATTTAACAAATTTAATTTCATTTACTTTTAGCTTAAATGATAAACGATTCGATAGCTGCTAGTACAAAATTCCTGTGGTCTGAGGCTATGTGGTTTTCTTAGTTCTCCAGCCGCAACCCAACGGTTGGAAAGAAATTCTTAGATGCTAATGATGAATTTTATTGTTACATTAAAATTTTAATCTTAATATATTACTCCCCATTCTTTTTAAATGTTATTTAAAGTTAATATATAAGAATTAAAAATAATAAATAATTTTAATTTTAATTTCAATTTCAGGAGTAATAAATTATACTTTATTAATATATTCTTATTAAAAATAAAATAATAAATAAAATTGTAAATATTTATTTGAATAATAGATATAATACTAAAAAGTATTAAATATAATTTTAATTTTTTAAAGTAAAAAATAAAAATAATTTTAAAAAACGAAGAGAGTAAAAATTAATAATAACAATTGAATTTTATTTATTAATAAGCCTAACCTGTTACAGTCATTAATAAAGGCTCTGTTGTCATTAACAGGTAGAGAAATCCCTTAATTGTCATTAATGAAGGCTGTTCCTTCTTTTTCCACGTCGAGGCCGTTATTGGTCGTACCGGCAGAACCACGTGTGTTGAGGCAAGATAATTGCATGGTTGCACCTGGATTCGTAACACTAAACTTTACCCATAGTCAAATTATTTGTGAGTTTTATTAATTATAATATAATATATCAAATTTATAAAAAAAAAATTGTATGTATTAAAAATTATAATCATTATTTTTATTGGATAACATAAAAAATTCATGTTATGATTAGCATGTATACAAGTACTTCTGTGTATTTTTGGAAATATTTTAAGAGGTTGTGTAAACACATTGATTTTTTTAATTTTATTTGTTACTATGTGTTATTTTGAAATATTTTCACTTATTTTTTAAATTTAATCTCACTAAAAGATGAAATATTTAAAGAAAAAATGATTACTTAATTACACACATTTTTACTTAATTTATTGATGATAAATTAATTGTACAACAATTTCAAAATATGAAATGAAGCCACACTCAATTTAAGAGTTTGTTTATTATAATTAGGAGTGTAAGCAAATTGAGACTATTTGAATATTGTATACTCAATTTTTTGAACAAGGAAAAAAAATGGAGTTTGAGTTCGTGATCATTCATCACATTTAAAATATTGGAGCTTGAATTCGAATCTGAATTATGAACTTGAATGAATTTATACAAATATGTTATTTGATTTAAATATTTTATCAAACTTGAAGTATTTAAATTTATATTTATATTATATAGGATATGAACTTAAAAAAGTTTATAGAATTTTATATAAAATAGTTTATAATTTCACCAAAATTTCAATAAATAATAATTTATTTTTTACAAATAAATTAAACATAAGAATTTTTATCTCAATTTAGTATTAAATAAGTTTTTTTACAATAATTCACATAATATTTATACAACCGTTATATAATACCAAGAAGTATACTTAGTAAAAAAAATGAATACTAAAAATTAATTATTTCAATTAGAGTGTAATATTTCTTCATACATCCTTGACAATTATTAATATAATTAAAATTTTCATATATTATATTATTTATATAATATAAAAATAAAAATATTTTTTTATTATTAAATAATGAGTAATTCGAACTTCAAATTGAAGCACAACTCATATAATTGATTTCATCTCATCTAAGTTTGATTTATTTAAAGTCAAATTCAAATTGAATTTTTTTTATTTTTTAAGCTGATCTTGAATTATTCTTGAACATCTTAATTTATTTTGCACCCTATCTATAACGATGGGTAATTAATTATGAGCACAACTAATTATTAAAAATTGGTTTTGACGTAATTCACTGTAAAGATCCATTTTGTGTTTTGTAACGTTTACTTTAATAATTGATTGTATAAAATGTATTCTTGTTTATACAATAAATAAAAAAATGAGACCAATTCGAGTAAAAATTTCAAGATCTATCTGTTTATAATCCCAAAATAAAAGTCATTTTGAGTATTTTAAATTTAATTATAATTTTTTCTTATAATATTGTTGAAAACTTAAAAAAACACAACCAAACACCTCTAAAAAATCATAAAATTAATTATTGAACTTATAATTGATTATTAAAAAACTAATAATGATATCAAATAAACACTAAAATGTGATAGATTTTTAAATTAAAATACTATGCTATTTAACATATATATAAGTTTAGAATTATATGTTTATAACAGTGTGAGTTTTTAGTGTTTACAACAATGTGATGTTATTGTTTATTTTAGAATTAAGATAAACATAATATTTAATTCTTTATTAATAAAGATAATAACTATTATATTGCCAAAATTTAAAAAACTAACAATATTAGTTGCTTATTTTCACTTTTAATATAATTATTCATCCCTCTCTTTACTTGAAATGCTAAATAAATAAAAATATTGAAATGAAATATTAAACTCCTTGATAATATCAAATATGTACTTCTTTATATTTTTATTTTCATTATTTATTTTAATATTACTAGTGCAAAGATAGATAAATAGTTAAGGCAAATGTTAAAGTAAAGGACTACTATGCTAATTATAAAATTTAAGCATATAATAATTATCACTTTTTATAAATAAATAATTAGATACTGTATTTATTTTTTAATTATATTTTAGTACCCCACTAATACTGCACCCTATGCGGCATGTCTAGGAAGAATCTGCATGTCTTGACTTATTAGTCAGAAATTTTATGAAAGCAAAATTACAAGTTTAGTTGATTTATTTATGTACCAATATGATTTTTTCGGTTTTACCATCTATATAATAATCACGACATTTGAAATATGTAAGAGAAGAAAAAGTAACTTATTAGCTATTGTATTGATTAAGTGGAAGCAAATTGAATTATAATTTCATGTTGAATATTTGGAGGCGTCTTTATTGTTTAAGAATGCCTTAATTATTTAAAAAATAAAAACAAACTTTTGAAATAAACTTGTTGAAATTCTGCAATAGAGTCATTCACATCATAATCAACAAGTACTCCAAAAAGTGACCATGGGTCTTATCGCATTTAGGGTTTGTTTAAATTTTTGAAAATTATTTTTATTTCATAAAGTCATTTCAAATTTTAAAGAAAACAAAGGATAAAGAATATCCAGAAGAATAAATATAAAAATATTTTATTTAATTATAAAATTATTATCAATAACATAAAATAAATTAAGAAAATATTTAAAAATAAATTTTATTTTTAGAATACTATTTAAAATTATAATTTTTAAAAATAATTTCCAGAAATAAATTTACCCTTAAAACATAAGAATATAAAATTAATTTTTAAAAAGGCAAACAACTGTATCCTTTTTTTTTAATTCCCTCAGTTACAAATTTCTCTGGCAGAATTCCTAATCTGAGCACAGTAATTATGTAAAAATTGGAGCATGTTGTACTATACTGAAATAGGGTTCGTAAACTTTTATAACCTTTTTTTTTTAAAGAGTACATTTTACCTGGTAAATTTTGTAACTTTTTAAAATGCAAATTTAAATTTTTTTCTTTCAATTATAATTATAGACTTGTAAGCTTTTATTTAAATTGTAATTTTTTAAAAAATTTACAAATTTATATTTTTTAAACATTTATAACTTTTCATGATAAAAGTGCAATATGAAAAGTTATAACCTTCCCGCAAAAGCACGGCATTGTTTTTTTTTTGTGTAGGGAAACGTTTTGCCCTAACAGATTTTTCAACGTGATGTGCTCATCATGAAAATGTGTGCTCACACGCTCCCTTGGATGAAAATTATTCCTTCAATAGATATTTTCTCCCCGATCCTAAATTTTAAATTCTAAATTCTAAACCAAATTAATATGATAAGATTGCGGGGTCAGCAGATAACTCGCCTTTATTTTTTTCTTAATCATTAGTACCTGCCATTATTATTTTCTTTTTAAATTATTGAATATGCATATAAAAATATTATTAAAATTTAAATATAAAAATATAAAATTTTTAAAAAATATTAGATTAAATTAAAAAATAAAAATTTTATTATAAATTATGATTGATTAGCTAAATTTTTTTATTTTGTATAATAAATTAATAAAAAATTATATTAAATCATTGAACTTTAAATTAGGTTGAATTAAAGCTCCTAAATGTTTTAAAAAATTGAACTCATAGACTTATCCACGTAAATTCGCATAAAAACGAATTTCAAATAAAGAGTTATTAACCACCCTAAATCTATAGACTTGAATTTCATTTTATATTCCTATTTCTTATCCATATTTGATGTTTATGATTTGAATTTTGATATCACTGAATACTATAAATAAAATAATATGTATTTTATTCTTATTATGAAAATTTTTTAAATAAATTAAAATTTTAATATAAAATATATTAATTAAATGAATTAATTATATATTCTATTTTTTATTAAAATATTTAAATATTAAAATTAAATTGAATTAATTTAATTTTATTTATATTTAAATAAAATCAAATTTCGAGTACTATATTTTTAATTAATCAACTACATATCAATTATAGTTTTGTTTCTTGCATTTCATATATTATTTTTTTATCTACTCACTCGCATTTTTTAATCTAATCCTTATTCCTCTTTCATTCATCTATTTCATGCGTATTTTTCCTTTTTCTCTTCTCCATTCTTATTATTTAAAGAATAGGCACATAAAATGCATATAATATAATATATTTTTTATTACAAAAATATTATAAATTTGCAAAATAAACATAAAAAATTAGATTATAATAATTTAATAACATAAAATTCATTTAAAATTTATTTACATAAATAGATCACAAATTGAAATGAAAGTAAATTCATAATATCTACATCATGCATATTTACAATTTAACGTGATATTTACAATTTATTGTGTGGAGATAGCTGATTAACTATGAGTGAGTTCAAGATGATGATTGATTAATGTAATGAATGCAAATGTTTCAACTCAAGCAAAATAAGAGTAAGACTTGCAATTGATGATAGAGATAAAAAATTAAAAAATTTATGTTAATTTATGAAAATGTTTACAAGTTAAGCGTTCTTATACAAATGTTAGTGATACGCATAGAAGAAGAGGTCGTGAATAGACTTTGATTAAGTTTATAACATTTGATTAAAGGGAAGCTATTTAATAAGAAGATGATTGTTACGGTTTGAAGAAATTGAAATGATAGAGGATTTTTGTGGTTGGCCTTAATAATTAATCTTGTTTGGCAATAGGTAGAATATAGAAAATTGATGAAGATAATAGAATTTGCATCGAAGTAAAGATTGTTGAATTTGATTCCAATTCTAAGCATTTATTAGAAATAAAGAAGGATAAAATTAAAAATATAATAATTAATACTTAGATTTTTTAAGCAACAAATAAAAAAGTACAGAAAATTTAAGTGACAAATAATGAAGGATGAAAGAAGCATATGTTTACTTCTTTATTATATTCTTTCTTTTCATCATTTATTGTTGTTTTATTTATAAAGAGATAGATGAATAATTATAATAAAAATAAAAATAAATAATTAATAATGTTAATTATAAATTTTAAGAGATTTAATAATTATCACATTTATAAATAAAGACTAAATATTTATTAATATTACAATTCAAGCTCGATTTGATTAAATATTATGAGGCTTGAAAATTGATTCACCAATAATCAGCGAACATCAATGAAATTTAACTAGTTCATGACTCCGTACCAGGAAAAATCTTCCCTAGGGGAATTTCATTTGCTTACACAAGAGTAAAGGATTTTGTTATCAATATGCTCCGTGACTTAAAAATAATATATAACCCCATAGTAATAAAAGGATATAATTTTTTTCTTTAGAAGAAAATTATTGAATCTATTTATTTATTATTTTTAAAAATAATTTTTATTTTTTATTTTTAAAAATAGAAGTTCCTATCTGAATAATTATTTTTAAAATTTATTTTTAAAAACTATAACTTCAAATATATAACTTAAAAATAGAAAAATAAAATAAATTTTTAATTTTTTCTTTTACTTTGAATGTTAATTTTGTGATTAAATAAAATATTTTCTTATTCACTTATCTAAACACCCTTTATTCTTTGTTTTCTTTAAAGTTAAAATTAATTTTTAAAAATAGTCTTTAAAAATAAAAAATGAAAACATATCCAAACATACACACTATTTTTTACTTTGCTTCTCACATCTAATCTTAAACAAACAGAACATTAAATATTAGAATATTTTTTTTTGAAAAAAGTATAATTCTCATGAAAGAATAGTCCCACACTAACATTAGTGTGTGACTATTCTTTTTCATCAATGAATTACACTTATTCACTATTCTTTACTTCTCATAAAAATTAATTGAGGGGAGCCGATTATAATTTGGTAATGGCATGTGTTGAGAATCAGATTTGAAATTAAATTTTAAATATAAATTGAAAATATTAATTGAATATATTATAAATTTATAAAATTTAATTTAATAGATATAAAATATTTTAAAATTTAATTTCAAACTCTATTTTAATGCAAACAGCAATTTGTTATATTTTTTAATATATTAAAAATTAAAAAAAATATGATTTTCAATACACGTGAGTTCTAAAAAATTCAAAATGACTAAAAATTTATTTTAATATTCAAAATATTTAATTTATATTAATTTTATCTTTTAAATAAAATTTGTATCAATTTAATTCTTAAAATTTTAAATTCAAATAAAATTTTGATTCTAACATAAATTAAAATTTTATTTAAACTTAAAATTTCAAAAATTAAATTAATATAGATCTTTCTTCAAAATAAAAATAATATAAATTAAATATTTCAAAAATTAAAATAAGGTTTTAGCCTTGTCGCCCTAGCGGGTTAGAATCCATTCATCCAGAATACAAACACGTGTTGTTATAACTGTGCATAAGAATTTCTCCTTTGCCGGTCCCCAAAATTTGACCAAAGAAAAGAAAATTATTCCTCCACAGCCAAACATTCGCACATCAACTTTCTCTTTCTTTCGGGTTGCTTTACATAACACAAAGTCTTCGTAAATCTAACACCGTTTCTTATAAATTAGTCGTTATTTCATACACTATTCTAATCCAAATTTTCTTTTATAAAACTCATTTTCTGCTCCAAAACTTGAACTTGTAGTTTGGAGAGATACCCGCCAGTTAATTTCCGGGAGACCCAAAAATGGCGGCCGCACTGGTCGGAGACACCATGGTAAGGCAGCGAAGCAGAGGGAGCTGGCGGTCGGCGAGTGTGAGGGAGATGTGGAATGAGCCTGACGTGTTCCAGAGGAGTTCACGGCGGCAGGTGGAGGAGGACGATGAAGAAGAGTTGAAGTGGGCTGCCATGGAAAGGCTGCCAACTTATGACAGACTGAGAAGAGGGATGCTGAAGCAGGTGACGAGCACAGGGAGAGTGCTTCATAATGAAGTTGATGTTACAAAGCTTGGGCCTCAGGACAAGAGGCAGTTGATGGATAGCGTTCTCAAGGTTGCTGAAGAAGACAATGAGAGGTTCCTTAAAAGGCTCAGGAGCAGGATTGATAGGTTAGCAAATTTTTTAGAATAATGTGATTTTTTAAGATAAAACCATTAATTTATTAGCATTTATCATATTATCCCATATTAAAAAATTGAAAAAAATTAGATAATAATAACTAAGCAATCATATAATTGAAGTTTATGAAGAATTTGGATAATACATTTGAAGATTTTAATTAGATTAAAATTTTCTAGCCAGAAAAAAAAAGGCATAGTTTACTCAATTTTAAAATTCATTGATGGGAAAGTAACCAATTTTGAATCAATACAAAATTTTGCAAATATAATTTACATGATGAATCCACCTATGAATTCTGTTAAAAGGATCATTTTGTAAAAAATTAACAAATATACTTTTTGATTGGTGTTAGCGTCAATTTTGATGTCCACTGTCCACACATTTATATATATATATATATATATATATATATATATATATATATATATATATATGTGTGTGTGTGTGGATTGCTGTTTGAACAAATTCGTACAATCATATCACTTTTTTACATGGATAAAAACTTATTTTTAATTAAATTTTTTTAAATCATATTTGATATCCTTTAAAAAAATTGTGACTTCTTCTATATTCAAGATTTAATTTTTCATATATGAAAAAAAATTATTTTTAAATTTTTGAAAAGTGAAATAAAGAGGATATTAGAATAATTTTACAATATTATTAATGGATTAGCAATTTGAGTGAACCTGGCTCTCTTTCTTTTCCATAACAATTTCCATTAACTCTCTCTCTCTCTCTCTCTCTCTCTCTGTAGCTCTAACTGAACTTTTTCCTTCTTGTGTTATTTTTTTTTTCAAAATTGGCATTTAAATTTTTTATAGATGTTGTCTATTCTCGCATCGCTATTATTAATTTTTGTTAATTTTTTACTTTCTTATTTCATAAAATGTGTAATTTTTATAAAATTTGCACCCTTAATATAAGTTATGAAACTATTAATTTTTTTAAACTTCCACAGAATACGAGAAGATCAAAATGTAGAAAATATTAAAAGGAAATTATTGTAGTTTAAAATCTCGTTTCAATAAGAAAATGTTGTTTGCACCGGCATTTTGGACCCATAATTGAGTTCCAAAAATCACAAGTGAATTTGCAATCATTGATCAAGTATAATAGGTTTTGGAGTTTCATTAATCAAACGGCTGTAATATTTTCAGATTACATCTTTGATACTCACTATCGGAAAATACAGCGGTGCTCTTTCAATGATTCTATACTTTCAAATATTTTATAACACTTTTATCGTCCCCACCGGTTGAAGAAACGGGAGCGAAGCTCTTATTTACCATTCATTTTGGATGTGATGTGAAATAGTACAGCAAGAAAATACGTAAAATCAATAAAAAAAAGTATGAAAAATTATTTTTTAATTGTTATTTGGATGTATTAAAATAAGTGAAAACAAAATAAGAAAAACATTAATTTTTATTTAATCTGATTAAAGGTAAAAAAATAAAAAATAATTTTATTACAAGTCAATAAAGTTGTCCAAAAAATTCTATAAAGAACATCTTTAAAATTACCAAATTTTCTGTCTTTTTTCTATACTTATTAGGTAAGAATACAAATAAATTAGGTTGAGTTATGTTTTACTTTAAGTAAGTTATACATATTTTTTAAAACATTAGTGAAGTCCGACCTATTAACTTATATAAATTCAAAATTTAAGCTTAACCTAACCTATTAAAGATGCTTTAATATGAGTCGTTAGTCTATCTAAAAATATACTTTTGAAAGAAATATGTTAATAAACTAAGGCCATTTAAAATATATTTTAAATATTAAATTACTTATTAATTTTAGTTTGGTGTAATATTTGTTGATTATAAATGGTACATTCGATCATTTAAATGTGTAAGTCCTTGTATTTTTATAGGCATCATACTTATTCCGATCTATTATGAATATTTTATTTAACCATTAATTAGCATAAAATCTATAAAACTGCAACATATCTATTTATTTGGATGACTAAATACACCAATTGGATCAAGAATTATTGCACTCAATCAAAACACTTAATTAATTTAATATTTAAAAATTTATTTTAAGTAATATCTTGTATTACACATTATATACCTACGAATTTCTCGTGTGGGTGAGGCAGCATTTTCATTTTCTATTATCTTATAATAATTAAATGAAAATTTTGTGATATGATTGGTAAATTTTGGTTTTTTATAGACAATGTCTATTTAGTTATTTATAAATTAGGTGTTAATATTAAAAGCAAAATTACTTCCGCAACAACTTTATTAATGCCATAATTACTTAAAAAATTTAAATCCACTTCCAACCTACACACTAATACAAAGTTGGTGGGGCGCAGAATTAAATTCCACTTGTTTTACGTGAGAATGTAGTTTAGAAATAAATACAGGGTTGTGAGTATATAAAAAAATTGATATTAAATTTTATATTTTAATTTAGAAAAAATATAAATTATCTCTTTTGACTTTGGGGTGATTGAATTTTTTTCTCAACTTTTAAATCATCCCCTTAAATTTTACAAAATTTGAAATTAACATTCATTATCCACTAAATTAATCATTTTTATTAAAATATGTTATTTTTTCATAATGCTTTAGACAAAAGTCACAAAATTATAAAATGTTGATTCGTTATATGATTTTTTTTGCATATTATTTCACACTTTATTTATAAGCATTTAATTTTATATATAATTTAATTTCTGTTAATTATGTAACGTAAGAATTATGTGTGAAAAAGTGTCCAAAAACTCTATTAAACTATAATATTATGATTTTTTTTAAAAAATCTTCATGAAAAATTACATAATTTGATAAAATGATTAATTAAATAAATATTGAGTATCAACTTCAAGTTTTCTAAAGTTTAAGGAGGTGAATTTTAAATTTTTAGAGTTGAGGCAGATAAAATCTAACTACTCAAAGTTGAAGGGAGTAATTTATGATTTTTTTAATTTTAAAAATAAATTATTTAAAATTATTGTACAATAATTAATGCAACCTAATTTATAATTAAATGTATATCAATTAATTAAAATCATGTTAATTAAAACGAACACAATAAATTAAAAATAAAAAGAACATGGTTAAATTCTATGCTTAAAGATAAATAATTGAAATTATACTTACTAGTTTAGAATATTTTAAAAAATAATAATAAATTTTCCATTTATTTATTATGATAGATCAGATGCAAATTTATTAAAAAAATCAGATTATTAAGATCATCGAAATTATAACTTGCTCAATTTTGTTTTTTTAAATCTGATGTTTATATCATTTTTATTACAAAATACACATTTTAACGTTAAAATTTATCTTTTAGCTCGGACGGAGTATGACCAGTATACTCCAGTTAGCGTTGTGGTCCAGCAGGAGAATTGCTCGACATGATGGCTTTGTCGGCAGATAATTTTCATAAAAAAAATTAAATTTATTATATATAAATAAAGAAATATTATGTATTGTTTATTTTATAATAAAAAAGTAAATATTAATAATAATTTTGAGGCTATCGCTGAAATGAATATTTTTAATTAATTAGATTAAATACGTTGGTTTCTGTTTTTAATAATATAATAAATGATAATACATTAAATATGATTCTATTATTAAATGTATTGTTATTTATTATATTATTAAAAATAGAAGTAAATTATTTCATTTGATTAGTTAGAAATATACATTTAATCTTTAAAAATAGTTCTGGAATCATTGTATTAAAAAATAAGTTAGAAGAAAATGATAAAAATATTAATTTTTATTTAATATGATTAAAAATAAAAAATAATAAAAATAATTTATTAAATAATAAAATTACTTCTATTACAATGTCTAATAAATTCTATAAAAGAACATATTTAGAATTACAAAATTTTATTTTTTCTGCATTTATTTGATAGGGATGCAAATAAATTAGATTGAATTAGAATTTATTTTAAATAAGTCATACATTCTTTTTAAAACATTAAATTAAGTCTAGCCTATTAATTTATATAAGTACAAAATACTTAACCTAATCTATTAAAGATACCTAATATGGCCCATTAATTTATTTAAAATCTTACTTATATAAATGGATTTTTAAATATGTTAATAGATTATAGCTTTTTTAAAATTTAAAATTGTTTTGTAATCTAATTAGGCCTATATATAAATGTATGCTTAAAATATTATATATTTTATATTATATTATTTATAAATATATTAATAATTAAATAAATTGATATAATATGCTTACTAGATATAAAAAAGATAGGTCTAGGGTATTTATTAGTCTTGATCTTGTTGAAACAAAGAGATCAGATTAGGATATAAACTCCTATCAAGTCAATCGATCTGCACTCTTATTGTTTGGTATAAAATATTATTGCTAATTTTCAAGACCCATTTTCAACCTTTTTTTTTTTTTTTCTCTTTTTTGGTTAATTTCTACCTTTGGTTTTTCATAACTTCCAATTGCTAGACAATTTTTTTAACCATTTTTTCCTTCTCAAATATTTTTTAATTTTTTTGAGTAAACATAATATTTAATTTTTATTTATAAAAATAGTAATTATTATATTTCTCAAATTTCATAATTAATACTATTAATCCTTTAATCCTTTAATTTTGCATTTGTGTAATTATTTGTCTTTCTCTTCTTTAATAACACTAAAATAAATGCTAAAAATAATGAATATGACTGAAAATAAAATATAACATTATATAGATGAAATTTATCATTTCACTTCTATATTTTTCATTTATTTTAACATTGCAAGTAAAGCGAAGGACTAGGTATAATAAATATAAAAATATGAAATTAATAGTATTAATTATAAAATTTGAATAATATAATAATTATCACTTTTATAAATAAATAAATACTAAATATTATGTTTCCTCCTTCTTTTTTTACATAAATCTAATCTAAATAAATAACATTATTGAAGAAACTGAACCCAAGAATTACACATTGACGTATTATGTGGTGTCAGAGAGGGGGAAACCGAAGACAGAGTGGCTTATAGCAACTATGAGATAATTATATTTTCTCTCTCTTACTAATTATTAGAATAGTCATCCATATGAATGGTTTTTATCTTAAGGGATTTAAGTAATTATAACTTATTTTACCTATCTTTTATATAAAAATATTTCTATCAGTGTACATGTTATATATATACAATCTAATCTATCTATTTATCTATTTATTTATATAAAATAAAATGTTTGTAAATTATAACTTTTCCTTTTAAAATTTTCGTTTAACGCGTGGCTTCTTCTTAATGATATCCTTCCTACCTTACGATTTGTGTGCGTGGAAAATTATTAGGCATAATTTTTAAATATTAAATTACTTATTAATTTCACTTTTGTGTAATATTTGTTGAATATAAATGGTACATTTCACAATTTAAATGAGTGGGGTTTCATATTTTTGTAAGTATTGTACTGTTTCCGATCTATTATAATTCTTTATTTAATCTTTGATTAATATAGAAGCCTATAAAAATGAAATAGAATCATTCATTTGAATGATTAGATATACCAATTGAATCATTAATTATTGCACTGAATCAAAATACTTAATTAATTTAATATTTGAAAAAGTATGTTAAATAGTATCATATATTTCATGTTATATATCTAAGTATTTTTCATGTGGGTGAGGCAGCATTTTTTTTTTTTAATAATTAAATGGAAACTTTGTGATGTGATTGGTAATCTTTTTATTTTTTATAGATAATGTCTATTTAGTTATTTATTTATTTTCTATGAATATTAAAAGCAAAATTACTTCCATAACAATTTTATTAATTCCTTAATTACTAAAAAAAATTAAATCTACTTCTAACCTACACACTAATACAAAGTTGGTGGAGCGCAGAATTAAATTCTACTTGTTTTATGTGAGAATGCAGTTTAGAAATAAATATAGGGTTGTGAGTATAGCAAAATTGATATTAAATTTTATATTTTAATTTGGAAAAAATGCAAATTACTTCCTTCAAATTTGTGGCGACTGAATTTTTTCCTCTGATTTTAGAAATTTGGAAATCAACCCTTTAAACTTGATAAAACTTGAAATTAATACCCATCATCTATTAAATTAATCATTTTTATCAAATTATGTTTTTTATGATGTTTTTAGACAGGAATCACAAAATTATAAAATGATGAATCATTTTGTTATTTTTTATATAATTTCATACTTTATTTACAAGTTTTTAATTAAAATTATTTATATACAATTTAATTTTTATTAATCATATAATGTAAAAATATATAAAAAAATGTTCAAAAAACATAATATACTATAATATTATGATTCTTGTTAAAAAGCTTCACAAAAAAATCACATGATTTAATAAAATGATTAATTAAATAAATGATAAGTGTTAATTTTAAATTTTGTAAAATTTAAGAGGGCGATTTCTAAATTTTTAAAATTAAAAGGGATAAACTCTAACTACCTCAAAGTTAAAAAGTGTAGCTTTTATTTTTTTCTTTTAATTTTAGAAATAAATATGTTTGAAATTACTCTATGATAATTAATGCGACCTACTTTATAATTAAATGTATATCAATTAATTAAAATCATGTTAATTAAAACGAACACAATGAATTAAAAATAAAAAGAACATGGTTAAATTCTATGCTTAAAGATAAATAATTGAAATTATACTTACTAGTTTAGAATATTTTAAAAAAATAATAATTTTTTATTAAAAAATCAGATTATTAAGATCATTGTAATTATAACTTGCTCAACATTGTTTTCATAAATTTGATGTTTATACCATTTTTATTACGGAATACACATTTTATCGTTAAAAATCATCTTTTTAGCTCGCAGCGTTGTGGTCCAGCAGGAGAATAGATCGACATGATGACTTTGTCGGGAGATAATTTTCATAAGAAATATTATGTATTTCCATATCTTGTAACTAAAAAAAAATGTAAATGCTAATAACAATTTTAGAATTATTGTTAAACATTAAACGAATATTTTCACTTCACCAGATGAAATGTTTTTTTTATTTTTAACAATATAATAAATGATAATATATTAAATATTTTATTAAAATAAAAATAAACATTAAATATAATTATATTATTAAATGTATTGTTATTTATTATATTATTAAAAATATAAATAAATTATTTAATTTGATTAGTTAAAAATATGTATTTAATGCTTAAAAATAGTTTCAAAACTTTTTTTAGTATTTTTCTAAATAAAAATAAAAAAAATATCTTTTATCAAATTTTTTATATTTGACTTTAAATATAACAATTAATTTTCACTATCTTAATTTTTATAATTATATTTTCATGCATGATGTTCCGCTCAAACAAACAAACGGAGCGGATTTGACGTCTTGGTTTCAATTTCCAAGGCACTCGTGGGACTTTGCCTAGGCTCCGCCCGTTAGTAGTGAGTAGTATATATGCTTCATGTTTCCTTGGTTAGACTCACAAAATATGCTTGATTCAATGCTGGGGGCATCAGGTCCACCAGCTGTACTTTGTTGGCTGCATGAAAGTGGAAGTTGATGAAAATAAGCCATGTAGACTTTTGAAGTTTGAAGGGTTTTTCAAATTCTACAAAAGAATGAAAGAATATGAATCAGGCCAACCGGGTTGAATTGCAGCGCACTGTTCTTAGAAACAGACGATGTATTCTTTTACAAGACAAGTAATAGTACTTTTGTTGATGTTTGAGATCACAGGGTGGGAATAGAAATTCCTAAGATTGAAGTGAGATATGAGCATTTGTCCATAGACGGAGAAGCATATGTTGGGACTAGAGCCCTTCCAACTTTGCTTAATTCCACCTTGAATACGATAGAGGTACGCATCACAACATAAACCCTTCTTTTAGGCCTTTATTTTCTATGTTTTCTGGTTTTTGCAGTCCTCAATATTGGTTTCATATCACAGGGAATTCTTGAACTTGTTAGACTTGCTCCATCAAAGAAAAGGGCTATCAAAATACTTCGAGATGTGAGCGGAATAGCAAAGCCATCAAGGTCATTTTCTATTTTACATTGTAATGTTCTAAAATAATTATAAGTAAAAGATTCTCCTAAGAATGCAGCTTTTCAGTTTTAACCACTGAATATTCTGCAGACTGACTTTGCTTCTGGGGCCTCCCGGTTCAGGAAAGACAACACTACTAAAAGCACTAGCAGGGAAACTAGATAATGATCTGAAGGTTTTTTTCTCTCTGTGCCCGTCATTTGTTTATTTGACCTGCTTTATGCTAGCTTTTTTAATTTATCAAGATTTATTTGTAAAAAAAAAAAAAAAAAAAACACTAATGAACAGGTAAGCGGCAGAATCACCTACTGTGGCCATGAATTTAAGGAATTTGTTCCACAGAGGACAAGCGCTTATATTAGCCAGCTTGATCTCCATCATGGTGAGATGACAGTTCGAGAAACACTCGATTTCTCTGGCCGCTGCCTTGGAGTTGGAACCAGGTATGAAATGCTTTCGGAGTTGTCCAGAAGAGAGAAAGAAGCTGGCATCAAACCTGATCCTGAGATTGATGCCTTCATGAAAGCCATAGCTGTAGCGGGCCAAGAAACTAGCTTGATTACAGACTACGTTCTCAAGGTATATTATGTTAATGCTACATGAAGCTAATTTTCTTTATAATCTCACAAGTCCATTATCTTACACTTTTTTTTTATATATTAATAATAGATTCTTGGTTTGGATCTTTGTGCTGACATTATGGTGGGGGACGAAATGAACAGAGGCATTTCTGGTGGGCAAAAGAAGCGGTTGACTACTGGTATGAAATTCGCATCTAGCTTCCTGTTATTGCATGCTGAATTTCAAAAATCTCAAACGATGAAGATTTTGATAGAGTCCAATAACGTCGTGCGATCCATGTAACCGACCTCACTTAATAGGATAAGACTTTGTTATTGTTGTTGATGAAGATTTGATTTTATTCTCAAATCTCCCACATTGATTCCAAGTCTAACTCGAGTGATCTCATCAAATGTAGGAGAAATGTTGGTTGGACCAGCCAAAGCATTTTTCATGGATGAGATATCAACAGGGCTGGACAGTTCCACCACTTTTCAGATTGTCAAGTATATGAGACAGATGGTTCATATCATGGATGTAACGATGATCATATCTCTCTTGCAACCTGCACCCGAGACATTCGAACTTTTTGATGACATAATTTTACTTTCGGAGGGAGAGATCGTCTACCAAGGCCCTAGAGAACATGTTCTTGAGTTTTTCGAAGGTATGGGATTCAAATGCCCAGAAAGAAAGGGCGTTGCAGACTTTCTGCAGGAAGTGACTTCCAAGAAGGACCAACAGCAGTACTGGTTCAGAAGGAGCCAACCTTATAGATATGTCTCAGTCTCAGACTTTGCTCATGCTTTTAACTCTTTCCACATAGGCCAACAGATATTTGATGAGTTAAGAATCCCTTATGACAAAAGTAGAACACATCCTGCAGCTTTGGTGAAGGAAAAATATGGTATTTCAAATTGGGAACTCTTCAGGGCATGTTTCTCAAGGGAATGGCTCCTGATGCAACGCAAATCTTTTGTTCACATATTCAAGATCAGCCAGATTACAATTATGGCCACAATTGCCCTCACCGTTTTCTTTAGAACTGAAATGAAAACTGGCCGGGTAGAAGATGGAACAAAATTTTGGGGTGCACTGTTTTTCAGTCTTATTAGTGTCATGTTTAACGGGTTTTCAGAGCTAGCAATGACAGTTGCTAGGTTGCCTGTGTTCCATAAGCAGAGAGATTTCATGTTCTTTCCTCCATGGGCATTGGCACTTCCTATTTGGGTCCTCGGGATTCCCATATCAATGGTGGAATCTACAATATGGATTGGTCTTACATATTACACCATTGGATTTGCACCTGCTGCCTCTCGGTTAGTGCTGATTTCAAGTGTGTTTGGTTACAAGTTTTAGATTTATGTTCATTAAAAATGATTTAAGAATTTGAGTCACCAATTTGGGTTTTTCTAACATTGCAGGTTTTTCAAACAGCTACTAGCATACTTAGGAATACATCAGATGGCTCTGGGTCTCTTCCGATTTATTGCTGCTGCTAGTAGAACTGCTGTCATTGCTAACTCATACGGAACCTTGGCCCTGCTTGTCGTGTTTGTTCTTGGTGGTTACATCATCTCAAAAGGTAAGAATTCTTTCTGTGGACAGAACATGCTTAGAAGTTATAAATATAATTTTAGCTTTCTAAAATTGAATATTTAAATACTAATCGCCAGATGAACTAGAGTCCAGAAAGTAACGAAAACATTTCATTTTCTTGGTACACAGATGACATAAAAGATTGGCTGATTTGGGGTTACTACGTGTCTCCTATGATGTATGGACAAAATGCTATTGCTATAAATGAATTTCTAGATGGAAGATGGAGCAAGGTGAGTTCTCCTAGGCCAAAATTACATATAATTTTATTTATATATTTGACAATCGACCTAATAATAGAAGTAATTAAATCACTAGATACACATATAAGAACCTCAAGATGCGGAGAAAGGCACACCTTCAAGCAATATTATAAGCTACTTAAACCAAACCAAATGCTCTCGGCAAATTACATATAAATTAGTGCATTTACATTTATACAAACACGCACACATTGAGGGGCCAAACTAATAGCAGCTAATTCGGAACTATGTGTAACAGCCTGCTGAAAACTCCAATCAGCCTACAGTTGGAAAGACACTTCTTGATAGTAAAGGCTTGTATATGACAGATACATGGTACTGGATTAGTGTTGGAGCACTTTTTGGGTTTTCTCTTCTTTTCAACGTCCTCTTCGATGCAGCATTGACATATTTGAATCGTAAGTCAATATTCTGCGCCAGTTCTTCTGGCTCTTGCCTTAAAAGATCAACATTTTGACCATTATATTTATGTCCTTCCCAAAACTCTAATTTCAGCAATCACTGATAACAAACCAATGATTTCGGAAGATGACAACGAAGATGATAGGAGGCAACAGTTGGTATCCAATGCTGAAAGTATTGAAATGTCAGGAAGAGAGGCCATTTCCAATGAAGGTGTTACGAATTGTCAAGCTCAAAGGGGAATGGTTTTGCCATTCCAACCTCTTTCACTCACCTTTGACCATGTGAACTACTATGTCGATATGCCTGCAGTAAGTCTATTTCTCCTATAAATAATCTCTGTGGCAACATCGTTCTCTTTTTTATTGTAATAAACATGTAAATCTTTTTATTCGGACTTGTGATAATCATTAAGGATAAAAAGATTATGGATGAAAGACATAATATTTCCGCTTGAAAGAATATCAACTAGATCTGATACAAAAGTTGCTTCTCATTTAGTACTTATTGTGCTTCAGGAAATGAAGAGCCAAGGAGTTGAAGAGAGTAGATTGCATTTATTGAAAGATGTTAGTGGTGCTTTCAGGCCAGGTGTTCTGACAGCCTTGGTTGGTGTTAGCGGTGCTGGGAAGACAACCTTGATGGATGTCCTAGCAGGAAGAAAGACAGGTGGATACATTGAAGGCACCATAAGCATTTCTGGTTATCCGAAAAATCAGGACACTTTTGCTCGCGTCAGCGGTTATTGTGAGCAAAATGACATCCATTCACCATATGTTACTGTCTATGAATCTCTTTTATACTCTGCATGGCTACGCCTTTCTTCAGATGTAAACACTGAAACACGGAAGGTATCTAACTTGTCCTCTAAGTTAATAGTTTGTTTTGCTGATCGATATTCAACGGCCTTACTGCTTCTGGCTGCAATTTTTTATCACAGATGTTTGTGGCAGAAGTTATGGGGTTGGTAGAACTTGAACCCATAAGAAATGCTCTAGTTGGGCTTCCTGGTGTAGATGGTCTTTCAACCGAGCAGAGAAAAAGGCTAACCATTGCAGTAGAGTTGGTTGCTAATCCTTCGATCATATTTATGGATGAGCCAACATCTGGACTAGATGCCAGAGCTGCTGCAATCGTTATGCGTACTGTAAGGAACACAGTGGACACAGGCAGAACTGTTGTATGCACAATTCACCAACCTAGTATTGACATATTTGAAGCTTTTGATGAGGTAACATCCAATGTCACATCTTTTATCTATACAAATAGGCGAAGTGATTCAGGATTAATTTCGTTTTCCCCCCCTCTAATTCAACTCTTACAAATATTTCATTCCTTACCTTGCAGCTACTTTTGATGAAAAGAGGGGGACAAGCCATTTATGCCGGGCCTCTTGGACTACATTCCCATAAGCTTGTCGAATATTTTGAGGTTCAATATTTCCTCTTTCTCCATCTAATTCTCAAGTAGATAACAAGAATTTCACTGCTAATCCTAATTCTGTATATGCTTTGTTACCGGCAATGACAATTCTATCAAATATCAAACCTAATGTAACTTGCAAGTCAAGCTTTGTCTGATATAGATTCTTTGACAGGCTATTCCTGGAATTCCCAAGATTAAAGAGGGTTACAATCCTGCTACCTGGATGTTAGAGGTTACCTCAACCGTAGTTGAGGCTGAACTTGGTGTTGACTTTGCAGAAATTTACGCCAGCTCTGACCTATATAGGTAACTACTCTCCAGATTATGTTTATGTCCACCCGTATTACTTTGTTAGTTTAATGGAAGATTTCTAAATACTCTACTTTCATATTTTTCCAGGAGAAATCAGGAACTAATAAAGGAATTAAGTACTCCTCCACCGAATTCCCAGGATCTCTACTTCCCCACTAAATACTCCCAAGACTTCTTCACACAATGCAAGGCTTGTTTCTGGAAACAACACTGGTCATACTGGAGAAATACCCAATATAATGGCTACAGATATTTCATGACAACCATCTTTGGCATTGTCTTTGGTGTGATCTTTTGGAAGCAAGGGCAAAAATTGTTAAGTCTCAACGCCTATTTATTTCCTCAATTTATAACTGCCTTTCCCTAAATGGCAACTAAACCCTTTCTTTACAGAGGAACCCAACAAGAATTGTCAAACCTTCTCGGATCAACCTATGCTGCTATTCTTTTCCTAGGTGCCACCAATGCCATGACTGTGCAACCGGTTGTTTCAGTTGAAAGAACAGTCTTCTACCGCGAAAAAGCAGCTGGAATGTATTCCCCATTGCCATATGCTCTTGCTCAGGTGAGTGCAAGATTAAGATCACACCACTCAAAATTCATATATTTGTCATATTTTGATCTCCAAGAAAATAGGTCATGCAAAACATTTGTGCTCGCAGATAGCTATTGAGGCAATTTATATTGCAATTCAATGCATTGTGTATTCACTTCTTCTGTACTCTATGATTGGATACCACTGGAATGCTGGAAAGTTCTTCTACTTCTACTACTTCACTTTCATGGCATTCACGTACTTTACTATGTATGGGATGATGCTTGTGGCCATAACACCTGGCCGTCAAATTGCTGCCATTCTGATGTTTTTCCTCTTCAACCTCTGGAACATTTTCTCCGGTTTCACGATCCCTAGGCCTGTGAGTACTGTTACAACTAGTGATGCGTGCATTTACACGTTATTTTTCACATATCTCCCACATACTATATCTTTTTATCGAGAGTGGACTTGATTAAAATTCAAGTATACGTTTCAGTAATAGTTTACATTGTATATTTCAGCTGATTCCAGTGTGGTGGAGATGGTACTACTGGTGTTCTCCAATTGCGTGGACAATATATGGGATAATTGCATCGCAATTTGGTGACATCAAGACCCCGGTCCAAATCCCAGGCGGAACAGAGCCAGGACCAGACGTATCTACCTACCTTAAGGATTTGTTGGGCTACCATCATGACTTCCTCGTAGCCGTGGTCTTTGCTCATATTGGTTGGGTACTGGTGTTCCTTTTTGCCTTCGCCTATGGCATCAAATTCCTCAACTTCCAAAAGAGATGAGGAATTTCCTTGTCTATGGTGTCTCGGATGTTATTTATTTATTATCATCTTTTGTCAAATAAACATAAAGAATAATTCATGTATCAATATCCAATACATTATGATAATGGGAGCCCGGCGCAGTCACCTTTTGATTTGTTAGGAATTATACAAGATTCCCCCCCCCCCTTATCGTTGCTCCTGTTCGTTTCTAAATTATGCGTAACTTGATCCCCTCCCCCCAACAAAATTCGGTTTCTCCAGAATATATGATATATTTTAAAAAATAAAGTAAGACATCATAATTTTTTATGAGAAAATTAAGAAATCATAATTAAATAAAAAATTTTAATTTATAATTATTTATTCTCTTAATTTTTTAATCAAAGATTAATTTTTTTTACTTTACCTTCTAATATTATACGTGACAAATAAGTGTGGAATTGAATTAATCCAAGTTGAGGTTTAGTTTCGCCAAATATAGTTCATTTAAAATATAAAATCGTACTATCACTTTCGCTTGAAATAAGCTTGATCAAAATTTATTATAAACTCAAATCTATGTTCAGTTTGGCTTAATAAAAATTATAAATATTATGAACTTTAACTAAATCCAACTTGACTTGATTTTTGACTTGGACTGATTAAATAAAATCAAAAGTATATTTTTTAGAAATATATTAAATATTTAATATAATTATAATATCATTAAATATTTAAATCTAAAGCATTAGAATAAATTAATTTTTAACTATATATTATATTGCCAATATATAATGAAAAAAACAAAAAAGTTATCTATTTGCAAGCTAAACCAATCAAGTAGAAAAATAATTCTTGAATTATTGAAATAAACAAATTAACTTTCTTGCTTGAGTTTAACATAAATAAATTACAAATCGAGTCAATTCAAGTGAGTGATCGAATTGCTCCGACCATTTGTCATCTTTAATAAAGAAGTGCTCGTAAATGAACCTAAAATTTGGTGAAAAGCTTTAGCATAAAATCAAACACAAATGCCATGCTTAGCATGGTTGTAGTATCTTGGTTATGATTTTTTCATACGTGGATTGGAGCTAATAAAAAATTCATGACTTGTGGCTAATTGGCTGATTATAACTGAATTTGATCAATTAATCACAACTTATTTTATGTTATAAATTTTCAAAATATTAAATGTGTAACATTCCAATTTCCAAATGTTATATATTCATAAGGTTATAATTCTCTATCTCCTTTCATGTTTGAACAGTTATGTCTCTTCATGTTTGAATTTCATGAAGACTTATATCCGTTTGTGTTCGAGTTTCTTGAAAGCTTATATCCCTTCATGTATAGAGATAAATTCCTCTATAAATAGACCATTCTTAGATGAGTTTTGGCAGTAGTAAAAAGCAAAAAAAAACACTCTCTCATACTCCTACTATTTTCTACGAGGATCAAACATTATATTATTCCTGTCTTCACTAAAGGCAAGGTACAGATAAGCTAAGCTTCATTCTATCCCAAAAGAAATTTGTGAACCCTAATTGCACATATTGAGGGCAAATTTAGCCTAAAGGATGGTGACATTATTATATGACCTGAAGCAAATCACTTTTTAACTTTAAGTCATTTGTTCACCTCAAAAAGAGCATCGACAAGAATCTTTAGGCTAATTTTTTTAACATACAATGGCTAGAATATTGAAGGATTTTGCTCCAAACTTTGTCAAAATTGACAAGTTTGATGGCGGAAATTTCATATGCTAGTAGAAAAAAGTGCACTTCCTATTGGTGACTCTTTAAGTAGCATACATTCTAAACACTTCAAAGCCTATAGAAAGCGAGAATGAAACTATAGTGAACACAAGATGTAGGCAGAAGTGGGAGACTGATGATAAAATATGTCAATGACACATCCTTAATGCCATGAGCGATTCTCTATTCAACATCTACCACAATGTTCTCACTACCAAAGAGTTATTGGATAAATTGAAAATAAAATATTTGGTTGAAGACTCCACAAGTAAAAAATTTCTTATTTTCCGCTTTAATAATTTTAAGATGATTGATAGTAGATTTGTTATAGGACAATTTTCTAAATCAGAGAGAACTCTAAATCATTTCACTTAACATAACATGCATATAAATAAGACAATTATTATGAGTTTCATAATAGACAAGTTACCTTTTCTTGCAAAAACTTTAAGAGAAGTTTGAAACATAAGAAAGAGGATATTACTCTTAATGGTTTAGCTACCTATCTGCATGTAAAAGAAAATTTCCATATGCAGGTTAAGATTGAAGATCCAAATGCCTCAAAGGTAAATATAGTAGAAGAAGAGTAGTCTAGCAAGGCCCTACCTAAGAGAAAGAATCAATCTAATGATAATCCTCAATGCAATAAGAAAAAAAAGAAGGATAAATATTTCTTTTGTCATAAGGAAGGACGTTATAGATCCAAATGTCAAGCTTTTAAAAAGAAAAAAAAGTAAGGATCTAATAATACTCCCTCTAAGGATCTTGTTGCAGTGATATCTAAAATTAATTTGCTTGAAAATGATAATGCATGATGGGTTAAATCTAGTGCTACCTAGCATGTGTGCAAGAATAGGAGCCTACTTTAAAATTATAAAAACTTTAAATGATAGCACTATTCCGTACATAGGCAACTCTACTACTATTCCTATCCTTAAGATAGGAAATGTAGAATTGAATTTCATTTTTGGGAAGGTGTTAACATTTACAAATGTTTACTATATATCAAAAATTAGAAAGAATTTGGTGTCTGGTGGTCTGTTGAATAAGTTTATTTTCACACTTATATTTAAGGTTGATAAGTTTGTATTGTCTAAAGGAGGAATGTTTGTAAGAAAAGGATATTTGTATGATGGTATATTTAAGATGAACATTAATTATACTACTACTACTACTACTACTACTACTACTACTACTACTAATAATAATAATAATAATAATAATAATAATAATAATAATAATACTAGTTTTGTTTACATGGTTAAGCCCTCTTTCCTTTGGTATCAAAGATTAGGACATGTACACTTTAAAAAGTTGCATGAAATTATTAAATTAAATCTACTGCCATATTTTAAAAAACTTGAAAATAAATGAAAAATATTCATGATGACAAAAATCATAAGAAATCCATTACCTAAAATAGATAGGATATCAACCATACTTTAACTTGTTCATAGTGATGTTTGTGACTTGAAAAATATAATAACACTAGGAGGAAAGAAATATTTTGTTACATTTATTGATAATAAGATATTACTATGTTTACTTGCTGCACTATAAAGATGAAGTATTAGATAAATTTAAGACATATAAAATCGAAGTTGAGTTACAATTAAATCAAAAGATTAAATGCTTGAGATTTGATAAAAGAGGAGAGTATTATAAGCCTTCTTATTTTGAATCCATTGGTATTATTCATGAAATCACTGCTCCTTACACACCATAATAAAATGGTATGGTTAAATATAAAACTTGCGTTCTTGTTACAATGGTAAATTTCATGTTGACAAACTCTAGTTTAAGCCAACAATTTTAGGGGTGAAGCATTACTTATAGCATGTCATATTTTGAATAGAATTCCTAATAAAAGAAATAAGATAACCTTATATGAGTTCTAGAAAAAGAGAAAGCCTAACCATAACTATTTAAGAGTTTAGAATTGTAGAGCTATTTTCAAAGCACCTAAACCCAAAAGGAAGAAATTAGGTGAAAGAGGTATTGAGTACATTTTCTTGGGATATGCACAAAATAGCAAAGCTTATCAATTTATGATTATTAAACCAAATGACTTAATATCAGTTAATACTATTATTGAGTCACGACAAGCTATTTTTGAGGAAAATAGATACAACTCTATTCCTCATGTTAATGACAGTAGCCAAAGGCAAAATCAAAACATTGGTAAAGATACAAATGCAAAATCTTGGGACATGCACAAAATAGCAAAGCTTATCAATTTATGATTATTGAACTAAATGACTTAATATCAGTTGATACCATTATTGAGTCACAAGATGCTATTTTTGAGAATAATAGATACAACTCTATTCCTCATGTTAATGACAATAGCCAAAGGCAAAATCAAAACCTTGGTAAAGATACAAATGTATTAGAGAATCAACATGAAGATGGAGTCACTAAACTTCAAAGGAGTAAAAGATAAAAAACACCAAAGACATTTTGCTCTAATTTCTTTATGTATCTTATTGAAGGTACAAGAAATTTTGTAAGCAATAAGATTCCTTATTGCTTTAACTCCGAGGCTAATCTTAAAATGTACCAAGAGGCAAGAAATCACAAGATGTTGTGTTTTAGAAAGAAGCCATTAATGATGAAATAAATTCAATCATAAGCAATAAGACTTAGAAATTGGTTGATCTTCCACCTATTTCCAAACAATTAGTTGTAAATAGATTTTCAAAAAGAAAATGAATATGAATGGAACCATTAATAAATTCAAAGGCGGATTGGTTGCCAAAGGTTTTTCACAAAAGTATGACATTGATGATTTTGACACATATTCTTGTGTGGTAAGAATAAGTACAATAAGAGTTTTGACTGCACTTGTTTCAATTCACAATTTAGTAATTTACCAAATGAATGTTAAAATAGCATTCTTTGATGGTGAATTGAATGAAGAAGTGTATATGGAATAACTTAAAGACTTTGTTATGCCTGGTTAAAAACACAAAGTGTGCAAGTTTGTAAAGTCGTTATATAGATTAAAGCAAGCATCTAAATAGTAGCATAAAAAATTTGATAAAATCATTCTTTCTAGTGACTTTAAGATTAACAAATCTAACAAGTATACTTATAGCAAGTTTGATGGGTAAAAAGAAATTATAATTTGCTTGTATGTGGATGTCATATTAATATTTAGAATTGATTTAAAGTAAGTTAAGCTCACATAATCCTTCTTGTCTAAAAGCTTTGACATGAAGGATATGAGTAAAGCTAATGTCATCCTTGGAATAAGAATCATGAAAAATTAAGGAAGTATTGTGTTTTCTCAATCACAGTACATTAAGAAAATTCTAAAGAAGTTCAATCATAAGAAATACATTTCTATATCAACATTTTTTTATCCAAATATGAATTTTGTAAAGAATACTAAAAACTCAGTATCATAACTAAAATATGCAAAAGTAATAGGATGCTTAATGTATGCAATGACATGTACTTAACCTAATATAGGTTATGTTATTAGTCAAATGAGTAGATACACAAGCAATCCTACTAACATGCATTGATATAGTGTTAGAAGAATTCTAAAATACCTATAGAAAATAAAGGATTATTGCTTAAGTTATGTAGGATTTCCTTCGATACTAAAAGGATCTTTTGATGCCAGTTAGGTTACCTATAAGGATGTTCATGCATTAATAACTAGATGGATTTTCATGCTTGGTGAATGTGCCATCCTTTGGGGATCTAAGAAGTAAATATGTATAATTAACTTCACCATGCTTGCTGAATTTATAACTTTAGCTTTTGCATGTAAAGAAGCTAAATGGTTAAGAGATCTATTATATGAAATTACCTCATAGCCTAAACCAATAGCTCCTATTTCTATCCATTATGATAGTGTTGTAACCTTGGCTAAAGTATATAGACAAGTGTATAATAGCAAGTCTCAACACATTGGTCTTAGACATAGTTATGTAAAAGACTTAATTATAAATGGAGTGAGTATTGTTGACTTTGTAAGCTCAAGTCATAACATGACTAACCTTTTAACAAAAAGGTTGAATCATGATCTTGTGAATATTACTTTAAAAAGAATGGGTCTCAAGCCCATAAAATTAAGTCACCATTGATGGAACCTCAACTCAGCATACGATACAACATCATGTCTTGAGTTTAATGAGTCAAAGCACATCAACAATATGACTGAAGCATTATAATGAATTAATTATTTCCATCTCAAGGTGAATAGTGCTTGTTTTCCTATAGTTCATTTAGAGAAAGCTATGTTAACACAATACTTAACAAACTTAATAAAACTATCAAATAGCAAGGGTATTTAAGTTTGCTTATGTAGATATGGAATTTAGTTGTTCTAAAGAGCTAAAGGTTTAGCTTGAAGCATCTATGAAAAAAATATGAACACAAGGCCTTAAACGTGTTATTTTTTACTATAGTTATTTGCATCTTCAATCATATGTGTAAAAATTTATGTAACTTATAAAAAAAATAGTTGGTTAAAAGCTTGTCTGCTATTTTATTTAGATTTATTGTAATGAACTTATACAAAGTAGTAATTCAATCTCAAGATATCATTATTTATGCATATAATTTATTTTAAAATTGCTAATGATCTATTAATATTATTTCAATATTTTGAAAATAACAGGGGATTGTTATGAATTTTTAAAATATTAAATATGTAACTTTTCAATTTCTAAAGGTTATGAATTCATAAGGTTATAACTCCCTATATACCTTTATGTTTAAAGAGTTATGTCCCTTCATATTTGAATTTCTTAAAGACTTATGTCCTTTCATGTTTAAATTTCTTAAAAACTTATGTCCCTTCGTGTTTCAATTTCTTAAAAACTTATGTCATTTCATGTTTGAGTTTCTTGAAAACTTATGTTCCTCCATGTACAAAGGTAAATTCCTCTATAAATATATCATTCTTGGGGTAAGTTTTGATAGCAACAAAAAGCAAAAAAAAAATGCTCTCTTATACTCCTACAATTCTCGCCAAACATCAAACAATATATAACTCCCTATATCCCTTCATGTTTGAAGAGTCATGTCCCTTTATATTTGAATTTCTTAAAGACTTGTGTTTCTTCATGTTTGAATTTCTTAAAAACTTATGTCCTTTCATGTTTTAGTTTCTTGAAAACTTATATGCTTTCATGTGCAAAGGTAAATCCCTCTATAAATAAATCATTCTTGGGTAAGTTTTGGTAGCAATAAAAAGCAAAGAAAAAAAAATACTCTCTCATACTCCTACAATTCTTGCCAAATATCAAACATTATATAACTCCCTATATCCCTTCATGTTTGAAGAGTTATGTCCCTTCATGTTTGAATTTTTTGAAAACTTATATCCTTTCATGTACAAAAGTAAATTCCTTTATAAATAGATTGTTTTTAGGTAAGTTTTAGCAGTAGTAAAAAGCAAAAAAAATACTTTCTCATACTCCTACAATTCTCTCCAAACATCAAACACTATATTGTCCTTATTTCCACTAAGTGCAAAGTGCAAATAGGTTAGGCTTTATTTTATCCTGGAGGGAATTTACAGAATCCCAGTTGCATATTTAGGGGCAAATTTAGCCTAAAAGATAGCAATATTGTTACGTGACTTGAAGCAAATTACTTTCTAATTTTCTATTATTTGTTCATTCTCGAAGGTAGCATCGATAACATTTTATGATGTGATTTGGCAATTTTTTTCTAGATTTTATGTTCTTTTGAGACACAGGCTCCTTAATCACAGTAAACCATCCAATTGATTGCCCATATTAAAAATTAAAATGGTGTTATATTATAATATTTATTTACATGGATGTTCATAAAATATCTTTAATTTATCTATTAATTATAATAATTAGAATTTATCAAATCTTTAAATATAATTAATTAGTGATAAACTTCAATTAATAATACTTATCAATTAATGTGTTAATTAGTGATATTTATCAATTATGACCTTAGGTTTATATATACAAATATTGTATGAAGAATTCTCCTAATTCATAAATAAGAAAATTTCCTTCTCTTTGTGTTATTATATTCTCTTCATTTATTTTTTTGTCTATCTACTTTTAATTTTTAACATATTATTAACATGAACCTTTGTCATATGATTATTTGATTTTTGATTTATAGATTATATTTATTAATAGTATGATATATAGATTGCATTATATTTTTTAAATCATGATTTTTTTATACATGATGGCTTGAATAATGTTTAGGTTCTAACTTTTATTGCTACATTATTGCCCTCATTAAAGCCTCAACTTTAAAATTAAAATGATAGAATAGATATTTAATATCCTAATTGTTATTTCTCCTCCATGTTTATAAAAAAGGACTTCATATTCAAGGAAAGTAAATAATCGGAGATTCATGTTGCCTGGGTTGAACCATGTATAGCATTGATATTAGAATTTGTCTTGAAGGTTAGATTTAACTTTAGGATGTTTTAGTTGTACAATGTTTAAAATTTTTGGAAAAACGCATATCTCAGTATAGTCTTTATTATGTTATTGTTGTGTGAATATATATATATATATATGTTCACGATGAATGACATATCTTTGGCCAACTACATTAGTATCGTTCCTACCAAGCATGCAATCAACATGTCGTACACTATTGAGAGGTATTCAGTCAAGTGTGGCTAGAAGACCTATTGTCCAATTGTTAGGAGACTTAACTACTCTCTTATAATACATGGATAGAATAACGAGAAAAAGCTATAAAAAGATAATAATTTTCTTTCATGAGCATTTTTCTAAAGGATTAAAAATTGATTATCTTCTAATAGAATTTTTTTATTCTTTAAACAAGTTTAAATTTTAAAAGAGAGATGAAATAAATAAATGAAGCAAAATTTTATTTGTTATTCTTCTTTTTCTTTTTCTTCTTCTTCTTTATCAATTTTATGTTTTATTTTTTTATCTCTTATTATCATCTTGAAATTGCTTCATCATTCATGTTTTATTATGATTAAATACAATAATATTTTTCTAACTAAAAAACTTAATTTGTCTAATCGGTCTTATGGCATTTTCCAAAGTGAATACATTGACAATTAAAAGTTTCTTTTTATGAAAAATATGAAACCCATGCAATTGGTATCATTATATTCCTTAAAGTGATTGATTTCATTCCTTCTAGTGGTTAAACAAAATTTTTAGTTTTTAATAAAGAAGCATGAAACATGTCCAACTAATTTTATTATAATTTCAAAAGTGAATGCCTTGATGAATAAAAGTTTATATGCAAACAAAATTGTGGTTATAATCATATATATGAAAAAAGTTAAATTAATTTATGCAATTGTAGTGGTTGTAAGAATAGTGTAAATAACTACAAGATTAGTTTCTATCATTAGAAGTTGAAAAAGATAATGAGAAAGACTTTTATAATAAAAACACAAAAGGTTTTAAAAGTATATATTGTTAATGTGATATGAAGGGTGATTAGAAGTTTTGAAAGTATATATTACTAAGGTGGTATGAGAGGTTAATTTAATTGATAAGAATGATATTCTCTTAATCAAAGTTCTTATGATATAGTACATTTTAATATAATAAATTTCCTAGTACATGCAAAAGAAAGATTTGATAATTTGATTGGTTATAATAGTAGCCAGTTTCTTTTTTTATTAAAATAATTTTGAGTATTTATCTTTTATGGGTGATGCAATAATACATATCATTCCTAAAAATAGAAAACATTTTTTCAATTAATGATTGTTAAAAATTATGTCAATATAATGTCCAGTAATATAAAATTAGTTGAAGGCTCTTGAAAAACTAATATAATTTTATTAAGAAATATACAATATTTATAGATGTATTATTATTAACTATATTTTGAAGATATTAACTAAGTTTTAAAGATATATGATAAAATAAATACTATATTAAGATAATAAAATATTAAATATCTTTATATTATAATAGTTGTCTCAAGTCAAAAAAATGTGTTGGAAAGGATATTATCATTTTCTTTTAATATGTCTTATACATATACAAAGTTGATTAAAAGAAATTTGAATTAGAAGTTCACTAATCAAAATATTTTTACTATATGACATGATTGGATTGGCCATCTCAGATCAACAATGATGCAAAAAGTTATCAAAAATTTACAAAGTTATTTATTAAAGAACTAGAAGATTCTTCAATTTGAAAATTTTTCATACTATACTTATTCTTAAGATAATTTGTTTGTAAGGAATTAAGGTCATTATCAGTTAAAGTTGGTATTAAATTCCTAATATTTTTGGAATAAATAGGTGATGTGTGTTAATTTGTCTATTATATGGACTATTTGAGTATTTTATGAATTTAGTCACATATGCATTTATTATCAATTTACAGCCTAATATTTACGAGATTACTAACTTAAATAATCTAACTTTGAGCATAATTTCCTAAATATACAATTACAATAATATGTATTGATAATTATGGTAAATTTATATCCAAAACTTTTAAGGATTACCATATTCTAATAGGAATGATTATTGAACATCTAGAAGTAATATGTAGAATGATTTGGCTAGGATAATTTTAATGTCCTAAATTATTAATTGTATAACTATTTAAGAGAATAAAATTTCCTTTATCATTTTAAGGGACGTGCAACTTTACATATTGTAATACTTATAGGCATCAAGTTAAAAGGTTATAATCTTCCTTTATAATTACCTTTATTCATAAGCCAAAAAGTTTTACATATAAAGAATTTTTGAATGTGCAATATATTTTTATTGTACTATAATGTACATAGATAACCTTGAAAAATGAAAGAGAATATAACTTCTTATATGAAACTATATTTCTAGAATTAAGGGTAAAAAATATGCAACTATAAAGAAATATAATATACAATTATCTTGATTCTCACACAAAACAATATGAAGCAAAATTTTATAAAATGATTAGTTTATAAAGTATAAAAAATTGTTAGATATTTTATTGACTAATAAAAAATAAATAAAATATATTAATTCTAAATGCTACTATTCAAGTTAATGCCTAATTATGGTAATATGTTTCCAACAATAGATTTCTAAACATGCTTAAAGCATGATAGACTTATTGCTTCCAAATACAAATATCCTCAAAATGAAAAAGGAGCAAATGAATGGTTGTATTAAGGTATTAAATTCTTTTTAAAGAGAGTTAAGATATAATTAAAGATAAACTTTTAGAATAAGTTCAAGTATTTGAATTTTATGAAAATAAAAAGATCTCAATTGATTATATCTTTAATAAGAAAGATGAAATTAAAAAGGAAATAATTGTCAACAATGTTCATTCATATATACTATATATTGCTAAAAAATCATGAAAAATAGTGATTAGTAAGGATCTTGAATTTATAGAATGATGATATTTATTGGCTAAAAATAAAAAATACAATTCAAATAGAAATGCAAAGTTTAAATTTATATGCAAAGTAAAAAAATCCAAAAGGTATTAAACCAATAAAACACTACGAAGGTGTGAAATTAATAAGATATAAATGTATAATTGTGCAAAAATGGTAAGAAAATTTTAGTTGGAAAGAGAAAATATGATTTGTAATACAAGAATTTTTACAAAGGTTATCATTAGTTATGAGAAAGATTTATTTATATATGATTGGTACTATTTTTCGGGCAATATATTGAAAACTTGATATGCATTTGATCAATTTAATTATAATCTATTTTATATGTGATAATTAATAATGATATTATAATCCTCAAAGGATTTTAGATGTCTAAAGTATACAATTTGAATATTTAAGAATTATTTTTAATTTAATTACAATGATTTTTATATGAATTTAGTCGTTTTAATGAATATTTGTTGAACATTATATATATATATATATATATAATCCCTTGTATGGTTATTTGAATATGAATTGTTACATATGTAGAAAATTTGAATACTATTGGAACTCAAAGAGCTTCCATATGTGATTGAGTATTTGAAAAGGAGAGTTTAAGATGAAAGATTTTGAAAAATTAAGTTTTATCTTGACTTACAGAACAAGCTTTTAAATAATAGAATATTTGTGAAAGATTATTTTATATGGATAAATCACATCCATTAAGTGTCTTAATGATTGTTAAATCACTTAGTACTAATAAGGATCCACTTTAAACTCTAAAAAATAATTAAATATTTCATGGTCTCAAATTATCATATCTCAATGTAATTAATGCACTAATATATCTTGCTAATTACACATATTTTGATATATTTTTTTTTGAAAAGTTTATTAATAAAATATAGTTCTTTTTTAACAATAAAGACATTAGAATAAAATTAGACATATTTTTTATATTTTTATTAAACAATTAAGGTAGACCTTAGAAAGTTTTAATATAAGTAGGTAACAATTCATAAATCCTTTAAATGTATAGCATGCAGGGCTTTAAACCCAAAACAATTAATATGAGATTATCCATATTACTATTTATTTACATATAATGATGTATTTGTATCATGATATATGCTATGAATTTTAAGAAAGAAATTTCAACAAAATTTATATAAAGATTAATGTTATGTATAAAATCTCAATTAAAAGGATAATGCATAAAAAGAGATAGTTCTTTTTTATGCTCATAAAAAGATTATAATCATTGATCATGATAACAAATTTATTCAAATGGTCCCTAGTTGAATTGTTAGCAAAGATATTGATTCAGGTCTTTAAAGATATTCTCAATAAGGGGAGTTAAGTTTATATTGCACTCTTTTTCCTTTGATCATGGTTTTTTTCTTATTGAATTTTCCTAACAAGATTTCTAATGAGATAGATTATTCATTAAAATAATAATATACTCTCTTTTTTTACTAATTTTTTTTCCAATTGGGATATTTCCTATTAAAAGTTTTAACAAGGCATGTTCTTTACAAAATAAACAATTAAGGGGAATTTTTAAAAATATTTATTTATATAGATGCCTATAAAATAATTTTAATTTATTTATTAGTTATTATAATTAGAATTTATTTAATCTTTGATTATAATCGATTAGTGATAAGTATCAATTAATAATAATTATCAATCGGTACCTTGGGCTTATATATATATAAATATTGCATGAAAGATTCTACAAATTCATGAATAAGAGAATCTTATTCTCTTTTTGTTATTCTATTTTTTTCATCTATTTTTCTATCTTTTTACTTTTATTTCATAACTTGTGGTATTATTTATTATTCAATACATTTATTCTCTTTCTTTATACAGTGATAGCTAGTCTCACTAAATATAAAATTAGGTTTATTTTTCTAAGCCAGCTAAATAGATTTTCCACTTTATCTGGTGAACAATATACAAATACGGATTCATAACCTTTCCTTTGTCTTAGGGATAATGATGGGGTAAGATAAGAATACATAATCCTTTTTTTAGTTCATGATTTAATATATAGTGAAAGGTACAAAATTTTCAAGAAATATTGAATATCACTTGAACTAAAGTTTTTTTATGTATATAATTTAAAAATACTTAAGGAATATTGTTTAAAATGCATTATATAATATAAAGTTAAAATAAAATAATATTTTTAAAATTTAGATTACTATAAATCAAACTACTAGAAAACTTATTATTTCTTAAAAGAATTTTATAGATTTTTTTTAAAAAAGAAAACTTTTAAAAATCCATTAAAAACCATGAAATTAAAATTTAAATGGTTTATTATTTTTAAGGAATTTTTTATTAAAATTTCATCAATTTTTTTTTAAAAAGTTCATTTGTAAATTCACTTAGAATTAAAAGATCTTGCTATTTTACAATAGTTTTTTTGGTTAGAAATTCAAATAAATGAAAATCATATAACCTAATTTGCTATTTCTTCCTTGCAGCATAGTTAATTTCCTAGCATTCTTTTAACTCCACTCTTACCATTCAAAGATAAATTTTATATTTTTAAATTGATTAAATTCTTTTTAATACTTTATTTACTATTTCTATTAATTGATTTTAACTTTTTTTTATGTTATGTTGTTTCATGTCAAAGTTTTTATAAAGCATTTCATTCCTTTCTCTTCTTACTTTGGATAAAGATTGATAACAATTTATTTCTATTTATTCATATATATATATGTGTGTGTGTGTGTGTGTGTGTGTGTGTGTGTGTGTGTGTATTTTAGCAAAGCTAAAATGGTTAGTTTTTAATGAATTAGGAATATAGGAGACATATCAAGTGAGATAGGTGTTTTATGTGAAAGATGAAAAGTGAAGTTGTATCCATCAAATATTGCATCTAATAGTTAGAATTAAAACATGATTAAAAATTATATAATCACTTAAAAAAGTTATATAACCACTCTAAAAAATTACATGACTTTGTGTCATAACTTTTACTTAGTCATAATTAGCATCGAACCTACTACCTAATTTTCACTAACTTAATTTGCTTTATCTATTACATTCCTGAATAATTAGTTGGAGTATACAATAAGGAAGAAAGAGAAGTTGAGGTGGAAAGACATTTCATTCGTTAGTAACAATAAAGGTTTTAAAAGACAAAGAAGTTAGATTTGCTTATAACTTCCTTAAGATGAATATAAGCTAGTCTAACTAACTTATAAGGAAATTTAATTTATAGTCCTTTCACCTATAGCCTATACACAAAATAAGGTCCCAAATAATCTAACTATAGATATTTGATGCTATGCAAAACCAAACTAAAAAGCTTGTTAACAGCTTAACTTTAATAAGGTGGTAATAGAAGCTTAACTTAAGTATCTGTAAAATAAATTATAAAGGAATGAGTGTGGAGTTTAATGAGTAAATACTCTAATAAAATAAACATAATAATATAAAAATCTTAGCCACCAAATCATCCTCCTATAAAATTAACACCACATGCGAATATATATTTATATATTTATATATATTCACAATTACTAATTCCTTCATAGGCTCATTTGTAATCATATTATCATATTCATGTCCTACCAAAATAACTAATTGATTATTTAATTATAATTTCACAACACAATACATAACAATAAATAAATAAATGTATACATCCACTTTGTGACTATAGGGTCAACCTTATACCTTTTCTCGCCTTTCGATCCTTGTGCCTTTCAAATTAACCTTATATCTTTCCCACCTTTCACTAAGAGTTTGTTGTCTAATGTTCATATTTTCCTAACATATTTCTCAATTCTCAATTACATAATATTTTTTATGTCTTATGTCATAACATAAGCTATACTTATCATAATAGTTAAATAGCATTATGCTTTAATGCATAACTACTTAACACATTTTATTACCTAAACAACAATCATGTATCATAAGGTATAATACCTTAATTCCTTATTTCATAATCATATATTTATGTATTTTCCTTATAGATATCATAAACAATTTTATCATAATGTTTAAAAACCATGCATCCTTTATTAGACCCTTAAATATCATGACAAAATGAAGTTAGTTAGGTATAATTGACTAAATGATTAACTATTTAGGTCTAGGAAGAGATCCAAGGCCCAATAGTTGACTACTAAGTTCTTGAAAGCATTTTAAAGGTTTATAGTCAACTATAAACCTCTAAAGAGCAACAAGTGACCATATAGTCAATTACATAGTTAACTATACCCTTTTAGAATGCATTTTCTAAGGCATAGTCAACTATTACCAGGATTCTACAAATTCTTTGAAAATTTCATTGCTCTTTTACCCAAAAGCTTGCATTTAGTGCATCCCTTTGCTCACCAACCATCACACAACTAAAAATTCTTGTAGTATCATATTAATGAAGCCATTGTCATCATTAAATCAAATTACTTCCATTAATTAACACAAATCAAGCATTTACACTCATATAACCATAAAAATCTAAAATAGGTAATTTAAGTTCATATAATTGAATTCCTATAAAAAGTGCTAAAGTATCTACTCATCTATTATAAAGAAAAATGCTAGAATGCTTCTCAACCCTAATCACACCAAAACAAAAGGTTCTCTTAAAGGTTCTAATTCGTTCTTGGAACTAAAATGTTTTAATCTTTATTAAACCAAAAAAAAATGAAGAGATAATCTAACAAGGATAAAGCCCTTGTCTTATTTAGATAAATAGATTGAAGATAAAATTTATTTTTTCTCACCTAATTAATGAGATGAGAAAGGGGATTTGAGAGATAAAAAAAGTAGGAAGTGGTATGTGAGAGAATTGAGAAAATATGAGGAAGATAAAAGAGTTGACTTATTTCTAGCTAATAATAGCCGAGGGCATTTTTAGAATTATCTCCTAAATTTTCTCCGTACTCACTTATAATAACCCAAAAAATTTATACTTTATTACTCTATTAAAATTTCTTTATCTATTTCTCATAAAATTCGTATTCTCATATTTACTAAAGTATCAACTTTTATTTTTTTCCATAATTTATTTATATTTGTTTGTCAAAATTTTTTCATACACATACCCTTTCCATTTCAAACCAAAGATATAATAATTATTTTAATTATTTTCCATCATGAGATACATTCTCAATTATTATATTTTAAAAAGAGTGTAATACTTTATGTTAAAATCCTAAACTTTCAATGGAAAACTAGATATTCACGATTTACTTATTTGATTTTCACATTAAAGTAACAATTTTTCTCAATATGCCCTAAATAATTAAATATTAAATTAGGATTATTGGTAGATATTGATATATTTTTGTTACAATTCTTAAAAAAATTAAAATATTTTATATGAAAAAAATATTTAGTCATTATAATGAAATTGAAATAAAATTTCTTATGTAAAGTAATTAATAAAAGAATAATTTGAAATGTCTTAAAATTAAAATTGGTTAACAGTGAGTAAACTAGTGTGAGAAAGACTTGGGAAAACTTTTCCAATTTTACTCCTGGTCTCATCTCCTTTTTATTTCCTTATTCTAGCCATTTTTCCTATATTTCCTTAAAACCTTCACTCTTTATCATCATCCTCTTCTTCCTCTCCTTTTCTTTTCTTTCTAACAAGCAAAAAAGGCATTAATCTTTATCTATCTTCCATACTTTTCCATTCAACTATATAGTGAACTATCCAAATAAACTTTTAATTGTGTATGGTAGTTTGCAATATGAAGTTAGGATGGAAGAATTTTCAAACGAACAATAAAATCATATAGAATTTTATTAAAAAAAATGATGCAATAGCCTACTATATACTTGACTATGATCTTTCAAAGAGCAACTATATACTTGATTATGGCTTAAAAGTTGCTCTTTGAAAGACTATAGTCGAGTATATTCATTTATCAGTTGAAAATTTAGCCTCAAGGAGATTATGGTCGACTATAGTTAGAAGAGTTGCTCTTTAGAAAGTTATAGTCGAATAAGTAGTCGACTATCCATATAAACCTTTGCTATTTAAAGGTTCATGGTCAACTATGACATACTCCCTAAAGATCTATAAATGACTATATAGTTAACTATAACTTAATCCCCAAAGATTGTTTCCTAAAATTTTATAGTCAAGTATATAGTTAATTATATCTTAATAAATTATTCTTGGACAACCTATAGTTAAGTATATAATCAACTATTACTATTATAATTTCAATAATTAATTTCTTTAAAAGTGTTAGAGTATGTGATGAGTTCCTTAACCTTAAAACAAAGTTATTTTATATAAAACAATGATGAGTTAATAATGTGAAGCCATGCAAAAAGACATGATAATGTTGTAATGCTTATATATGTATTGTACGTGTAACTATAAGAGCCATATTCAATTTGGATTATTAATATTTACCATTTATGTTTTTATTCATAAGTGAATATTTACATGTTAGCTATAAAATGTAATTACTACTAATGCACTTGTTATAATCTTGATTATTATGATATTTATAAGATTGTTGATGTCAAGGTGATGGTACCTATCTTATAGCTATTTGCACTAAATCCATATGTCTATTTATAAAAGATAAGAATGATTCTAAAGGGATAAGGATGGACTTATGAGAAATAAGGTTGGATGTGAGTCACAAAGGAATTTACATATTTTCTTTAATTATACATATTATGATTTTTTTATAGATGATATTGAATAAATGATTTGGTTTTCTTGTTTGATTATGATGATATACAAATATGTAATGTAACATTGTTCAAGATTTATTACAACATATGTTTGTAGCAAACTCTTGATAGACAAGCTAATCTTTCAAGAATTTTTGCTTTTCCTTAGTGAAGGCATAAGAATGTAGTTACTAGCCTTTGAATAAAATTAAATGCTTTTCTTAAATGATACAATTATAACCTTCTTATCATAATATAGATATATCTTAACAATTTTTATTTGATTATCATTCACTCACTTAGTTTCATGGAAACTTACTTTCTCTTTCTTTTTTTATTTTTCTTTAGAGAACATTCTCTTTAGATATCCAATTACTACAAGTCAAATTGGAAGTGGGTTCACTTAAGAATTCTAGCATTAAAGTAAGTCTTGGGACAATTCAGAATAATCATACATAATAAACTAACGCATTTCATAATGAAATTTTAAAAATTGCATATTTTTTTCTCATAAGAAGCAAGGTTGCATATGAAACACAAATTAGATACATATTGGAAAATTTGTTAGGTTGTCATCCAAAACATCCTACACTGGTCACATGTCCTAAGACAAGTCATGACATTTTTATATTTCATGATTAATTGATTAAGTGGTTTATATTAAAAAGGGAGATTTATGCAAGAATCATTTAAATGAATAGTATTTTTCATTTGAAATTTTGTAAGAATAATGTTATAATTGATTATGCCCTAGGAATTTGCTTTTTGAAAAGTCATAATTGATTATGCCCTTAAAAAGTTATTCTTTGGAAACTTACAATCAATTATGCATAAGAACCTATTCTTTAGAATGGCATAAATGATTATATGCCAAAGCATTGCCTTCCAAACACCCTATCATTGATTATGCCTATATAAAGTTGCTATCTAAACCAAAAAAATTGATTATATATCCTATGTATTTCTAGTTTTCACTTATTTGAAGAATTTTAAACACTCCTATAGTTATTCTATACTATTGATATGTATTAATGTATACTAATTAGCATTGATTATGCATCTTAAGGCTTTGTAAAAAAGCATAATGATATTATGATATGTGAATATGTATTGTGAAATAATTTTGTAATAGTTAAGCTTGAATTATATTATTGAATATAGGAATTAAGATAGGGCCAAACTAATAATAATATAACTTGAACATCGAATCCAGGATAAGCTTATGAGAGATAAGGATAGATGGGAGTTGCAAGGAAATTTACTTGCTTTCCATTGTATATGTTCTTATAATAATATTAATTTATTATTCTTAAATTAAATGAGTTATGAAATTTTATTATTATTATGCATATGAGAATATTATACTCATTAATGATTTAGTTATGAAAATATATAAGTTATGAGTAAAGGAGCACAAATTCATTAAATGAGATTTTAATTGTTTTATGATTCATTTATTTTAAAATATTGACTTATTAAGCCCCAAACTTACCTTTTTATGTTTAAAATTATAGATTTTCATACTAAGGTGCCTTTACCACCACCATAGTGAAGATAAGTCTTGCAAGATTCTTTTTGGCAAGGTTATAGATAACAATTAGATGTTTTATTATGAATAATATATCTCTCATGTCTTTCCTTATAGTGCCTTGGCTTATAAAAGTTGATAGTTAGGTAGGGATTCTTTTCTCTACTGGGATTGGTTAAGCTAATTTCTTTTGAACACATCAAGGATTATAAGTAGGTCTAATTACCCTTATTTTGTATAAATTAATTTGATAAATATGGTTAGTGTCATTTACTAATGCCAACCTCATTACTAGCTATTTATACTATTCTCTGTGTTTGTACATTCAATATAATTAGGTTAAGTTGGTAAAAACTAGTAGAATGGATTCCATATTAGTCATAATTAGGACAAAGTCATGACAAAGGTGGTGTCAAAGCATGACCTAAGGTTTTTTAATGGAATAAGGCCCTTTAATAAGTTAATTAAGTTATATCTATTCGCTGCCTAAATAAGTGTTGACCAAAATTATACCAATGGTACATGTGTAGTTAGGATCAAGTGTCACCAATACCATCATTACAACAAATCAACACTTATACAATAATTAAAATTGCAGTACAAGATCAAAATTTTCATAACTATGCTATTTAGCTACGGAAATACTAGTTGAATAATCTAATGGCACAAGCGAGCATCGCAAGAAAACTACCATGGAAAAAAAAAGTCCTGTGGCATAAATATTTTTTTTTACCATGAATTCACTTGTGACTAATAAGTTTTTCTAGCCATGAGTACAAGGAAGGTAAGAAAGGTACATCTATAATTAGTAATTCATATTGTCAGGAATATAATCATGGCAAAGAATAAAATAAAATTATTATAAAAATTAATGTGACTAGTTAAAATAATTTTTTATATATCCAAATTGAATTGATTATGCAATCAACTCAATCAAATGTTATCCTTTTATCTTGTTTGCACATCTACTAAAACTTGTTAATATTTTTAACCTTAATCAAGTTAATGTAAATCGTTGAAACTATATTTATCTAGAAATTGTAAATTGTATTCAAGGGAAATTGAACTTGAATCTCTAAATTAAGAAATGTCAAGTCCTACCATTACACTACTTTGTTTCTTTAGTATTATAATACAATATATTTTATATAAAATTTTAATTAACCAATTGACTTAAAAAAAAACTACAGTCATATTGCATTAATTATATAATAATAAAATATTACATAAATACATATAATAAAAATAAACTAATATTAAAATAATTTATTATTTTATTTTAAAAGTTATTTCTTATAGACTAAATCTCTATTTGTTTCATTACTAAATTTGTTTGTATCAGATTCATCATTTACAAATATTTTATATCAATTTTATCTCTCATAAATAATTAATTATTTAATTTTATATTTTTATTAATGTTTTTATTAATTATTATTAATTGAATTATTAAAAAATAAAATTAAAATTTTTACATTTTTAAAGTAATTTTTTATCATTTTCTAAAAATTATTTTAATAAAAATTAAATTATGTGAAACAAATATCTATACAAATCATAACTTTGAACTATTATACATATTTAGATTTAATTATAAATTAAAATTTAAATTATTATAAATTATTTAATTTTAATTTTAATTTTTTATTTATAATATATATTTTTACTATTTATAAATATAAGTTAAATCAGTTAACTTTTACAAATTTTTAATATTAATCTCATCTTTTATATATAATTTATATTTAATTTTTATCATTTTATTTATGAAATTATTAACCCATTAATAAAATAATAAATGAATAGACCAAATTAATTAACTTATTATTTAGAAGGGAAGAAATTAATATAAAATATCTATGAGGAATGAAATTAATACAATTGGAATTAATAAGGAATGAAAATGAAAATTAAGACTATTATATATATATATATATATATATATATATATATATCACTCTCTTAAATATAATTTAATTAAAATTTTTAATATAATAATTTAATTATTATTAAATTATACATAATTTTACATAATTATTATTTTAAATTTTTTAATGAATGTTCCATTAATATTACAATGATGTATGTAAAACTTGTTATTATATATTTCTATAATAAAATTTGTTATAATTTATGTCACAAATCATACTATTTATATATAATATAACAATTTTAGTATTTTTATAATATATATATATATATATATATATATATATATATATATATATATATATATATATATATATATATATATATATATATATACATATCTTCTTCATCATTACATTTTTTAAAAATAATGTGATGTGATAAAAAATAATTTTTTATAACATTTTATAACTTGAGTAATCTATTTTTATTTATGTGATATTTTAAAAGTTGGACCAAAAAATAAGTTGAAAAAATTATTGTATATGTATGTATTATATATATTTATATGTTAATCCTATTAATTTTTAATTTTAGCATTTAAAGATTTTAAATTCATTGAATAATTATATGACATAATCTTTAATATATTATAATATTTATTTTATTAATATATATTAATTTTATTATGTAATTTTAATTGATGAAAAGTTAAATAGTTATTTATTATTTTTAAAAAATTATTACATTCTAATAAATATTAAATTTGGTACACATATAAATAAAAATACTTAGAAAATTAATAATTGAACTCTTTTTTATATATTTAGTTTGGAGTTAAATTCATCTCTCTATTATTTTAAGAAAAATAATAAAAATATATAACTATATAATTTATGGGTAGTTTTATTTTTTTACGTGTATCTTATGAATCGACTAATTGATTAAAGGCTTTTAACTCATTTGCCAAACACATATAATATATAAATATTTGTTTTTTTTATTATTTAGCATATTGTGACATATTGCACTTATTGTAAATAACTTTTTTTATATATATGGTTACCAAAAATGATATATTGGCTATAATTTTATTCATAAAATTAATTCATAACACAAGTAATACTTTACTATAGATAAATTTTCTAACTTATATGATAGAATAAATAATACTTTGTTACAAGAAATATTTACTTGTAACTTAATTTATGGCATAAGTAATACTTTGCCTCAAAAAATGTATTCTCATAACTTGATTTGTAATGCAAGTGATATTTTGTTATAAGTAAAAGTTTTCATGGCACAAGTAATACTTTGTTATAAGGAATGTGTTCTTATAACTTAGTTTTGTGGTATAAGTGATATTTTGCTACAAGTAAAGTTTTTTCGTAGCATAAGTAATACTTTGCCATGAAAAATGTGTTCTTATAGCTTAATTTGTGGCCAAGTGATATTTTACCATAAGTAAAGTTTTCTTATGGCATAAATTTTTTAATTTTTTGTACATTTATTAGAATTTTTTTTCCTATAGCAAGAGATAAAATTACCATGATTTCTAAATTTTTATGGTATAATTCGTAACACAAGTACTAATTTGTTGTAATGCATTTCAATGAACCCTATGATGCTTAAGAATATTGATAGTAAAGTCTATTCTTAGTAATTTGCTTATTATTGACTTATTTCTTGTCTAAGTATTTAAGAATTTTATAGATTAAGAAAATAATGAATACTAGAAGTTAATAAGCTAACAAACTTGACAATAAAGAATCATCCATAGTTTCATATGTTCAAAGTAGTAGATGTAAAAAAGAAAATAATGAACAACAGATTCCTCCTAAGTTATAAATTTTATGCAATAAGTTATGACTCGAGTAGTTAAATCTTTTTATTGCGATTGAAAATAAAACCAATCTAGAGATAAGGATAATCATGATGAAAGCCAGAATAATGGAGATTAGCATAAGCGTACCCTTTTTAAAAGAGATATCGAAGGTAGATTTCGCATAATGCATGAGTTCATTAAACTGAAGCCTTATACTATTTTTGTTCTAATCCAGTGATGGATCCTTATCAATTTATAAACCAAATTAAACAATATGGAAAATTATTGTGAAGCCTAGAACCCTTACTAATAAAGCTACTAGGTTATCATTGGATGATGTTGCTCACTATTAGTTTATGAGTAGTGTTGAAAAAAAAACCTCATGTAGAGCCTTTGACCTGGGCTACCTTCTAATAAAATTTCATAATCGTTTCCTATCTTTAAATGTGTGTCAAACCAAAGTTAAGGAATTTGAATAATTGAAGTATGGAAGCCTTTCTATCAATGAATATAATGCCTAGTTCACCTGATTATCTAGGTATAGGGGTTATTTAATTCTTATAGAAATGGTCAAAGTAAAGAGATATGCTTAAGGATTGTGGGACCTTTATTTTGAGAAAATATATTTTGATTATGCCACCACTTACTAATAAATGCTAAACCAAGCACCAAAGTTGGAATTTATAACTAAAGAAAGGTATGAGTGTAAGATGCTTATGGGTAATAAGAAAAGGAATGATTAAAGATACCAAGATAAATGTAATTTACCATATGGATACCTTTTTAAATAATTTCTGGTGATGACAGATGTGGTCCCACCATGAGGCCAATATTATTTTTTAATTCTTATAGTAAGCCTTTCATTGGAAGGAGTTTAAAAAATTAAAGAAGCCAATCAAATCTTCTTTCAAGCTATTATTGAAATCATCCTCTAACCTATAGCAATTTGATATTAGGGACACATAGTGCTCCCAATGTCATTCTCGTCATGATGACCTATGTAGTTAGTTTAATAGGGTATTTTCTAAATGTGGATGTGAGGGACACAAGGCTAAAGAATGTTTTAAAAGTATCCCTTGCTAAATGTCACACCTCTTATAATTTAAAATGTCTTATGTAGAAATTAATTATTATAATGATATTTGGAATAAAAATTTTGTGTGAAATAGTTAGAAAAAAGAATAAAAGACTAAGTTTAAAGGTTAAATATGATTAGAGTTAAGTATATAAGTATGGAGTAATGTTAAAGCATATTTTCCATTTTTACTTTGACTTATTACTCCTTTTATTTCCCTTTTTAGTTTCCACCCTCATTTTTTCCACACCAAAAAACTCAAACTCCTTAATCTTCTTTTGTTTTTCTCCTTATTTTCTTTTAACTAGCAAAGGAATCATAATACAAAGCAAATTTTTTGTGCTCTTTCATTTAAGCAAGGTAAATCCATTTAATCATTAATCTTATGTAAGTTTTCCTTTACATTTCTTTTTAGATTTAGAAAATTTAAGGTTTTTCTTAAAAGAGGCAATTTTGGAACCTTAACTTTAAATCTTTGGTTTTTAGGATGATCAAGAGCAAGTAATCTATGATTTCTTTTATTTATTATCTTTTTCATATAAGGTGAGTGAACATTCTAACTAAATTTTGGATGTTGTAGATGATTTGAGTTAGTAGAAGTTAGGTTTCTTTATTTACATTGAATCTTGGAAAAGTAGTGATTTATGGTGAGTAAACTTGAATTTCTTATTAAATTTAGCATGAAAAATGATGTGAATATATGATAATTTGATTGAGTATGGTAATCTTAAAGGTGGATTAGGAGTGATTATGTTTCAAATGAAAAATGATCTTATGCAAGAATCTATGGAAAATTAGATTATAGTACTAGAAATATGATTTTTAGGCAAGTGGAGTAACTATACCTCTAAAGAATTATTTTCTAGTTGATCATGGTGAAGTGTATAGTTGATTACACCTATAAGAATTGCTCTTTGACAGTTTATTGTTGAGTGTATAGTTAACTATGCCTATAAGAATTGCCTTATAATAGTTTATAATCGTGTATATAGTCAACTATAACAACTATATTTTTGTCATTAACCATTTTGAGGGTGTCATGGTATGTGATTAGTCTTTTTTTGTTAATAAAAATTTATTGCACATTAAATAATGGTGGATAGATAAAATGAGGCCATGCAAAAAAATGGTGGATTTGTAATATATATGACTTTATATTTTGAATTGAATTACTTTACCATAATTGAGGTTTAAATATATTGTTGTGCATGTAAATTGAGATGGGGATAATGTGATATTCTATTAATTGAATACCGAATCTAATAATGGTTTATGAGGGATAAAGTTAATGTGGATAAATAAGGATAAGCTTGTTTAGAATAAGGATAGATAAAGGTTTTAAGGAGATTTATTTTATATATATATATACATTTCATGTGTTTACAATAATGATAATGCATCATTAATAAGAATCAAGGAGGTGGTAAGCCTTGATACTATTGTACAAATATGATAATGTTTTACTTACTATTGAATGAGTTATGGCTTTGTATGATAACTAAGCTATAAGTAAGGAAAGCTAAACTAATTAATAAGGTTTATTTGTTCTATGATTTATTTATATTAGGATGTTTATTCATTAAGTTTCAGACTTGCCTTTCTATATTTTAGTATTATAGATCCCCAAGTTAAGGTGATTCCACCATTATAGTAGGGGTAAACCCTTTAAAAGTACTTTTCACAAGGTTATGAATAGTAGTAGGTATTTTTATTGTATATAGATATATTTTGGGCCTTGGACTAAGGAAATAGGAAATCTAGGTAGAAAATTTATTGTTTACCAAAGTAATTTAGGTTGGCTTATCCACGACTTAGTAAGGATTATAAATAAGCTTAACTTCTCCTATTTTGTAGCTACAATTTGATGAATATAGTGTTTCTATCTAATTAATGTTATTTTTCTCTTTAAACATCATTAATGCCTCGTGGATGCATGTGCAAATGATGAATAGGAATGGTTTATGTTAGTGGTAATAAGATGAATAGGCTTTATGTCGATCACATTAGGTTTAGGTCATAACACCAAAATGCTAATTAATTAACTTCCTAGTGAAATGCTCCAAAACCTTTATGCATAAATCCTATGAAAAACTAACCAACACTTATAAAAAGTGCCAATACAAACCATTAAGAATGAAAAGCTAACAAAAGCCAAGCTTAGGTTTATACATTGATGCATTAGGAGGCCTAAGCCTTAAATGTCATTATGATAGGTACTTTAAAAATTAATAATATTTCCATTATAGTATTGTTTTACTCTAGTGCTACACATTTTTATTTCCATGAAATTTGCTTCTTGCTTATATATCCTTTGCAATGCTATGAATGTACCTTTAGTTCTTGTAACCCTAATCAATAAATTTTTAGTAGCCATTCATATGATTAAAGCTTATACCATATGTGTTTATAAATGTGTGATATCCATTGATTTTATTTTTCCAAAAATGACAGATTATAATGTAATTCGAAGAATGGATTGGTATTCTAAATGCCATGCCTAGGTAAACCATTTTGATAAAACTATTACTTTTTCCATAGAATTCCTACCAATTAACTTTCAAGAAGAGAAATTGGTAGAAATTATTAGCGTGATATCTAGTATTAAGACATAAAAGCTCATTAAGAAAATATGTACATCTTATTTAATTATGATTTAAGATCTAAACTAACATTTTCCTAATTTTAACAAAGTTTTAGTGGTGTAAAAGTTTCCTAATATGTTCTAGAAGAATTGCTTAAACTATCACCTAATAGAGAAATAAAGTTCCACATTAATTTAGAACCTGGAACTAAATTGATCTCTTACCTCTTTACTAAATGACTTTGATAGAATTAAAGGAGTTAAAAGATTAATTGTAAGACCTAGTGGATAAAGACTTTATTGATTGAGTTCTTCACCTTAAGGTGCTCTAGTATTACTTATCAAGAAGAAAGATAGGTCACTAAGATTATACATTAATTACTGCCAATTGAATAAGGTTACAATTAAGAAAAAGTACTTATTTCCTCTCATAGATGATTTATTTAATCAGTTTTAAGGAGTAAAGCACTTTTTAAAGATAAATTTGCATTTGAGTTGCCATCAACTAAAGATTTTAAGGAAAATATCCTAAAGACTCCTTTTCAAAATGATATGACCATTATAAGTTATTGGCCATATCTTTCAAGTTGACTAATATCCTATTATTGATTTAATAGATTAGGTGTTTAAGATTTTCTTGGATAAATTCATTATCATTTTCATTGATACCATATTGATGTACTTCAAGAGTGAAAAAGAGTATGTTTGACATTTTAAAATTATATTGCAAACCTTACATGAGCATCTCTAAGTGAGAATTTTAGATGATTAATATGAAGTTCATTGGCATGTTGCATCACGAGAAGGAGTGCAAATAAACCCTTGAAAAATGGAAGTTACAGAGAATTGATTGAGATCTATATCTATTATAAAAATTTAAAGTTTTCTCAATTTGGCAGGGTATTATAAGAGATTTATTAAATTTTTTTCTAAAATTGTTATGCCATTAACAAAGTTGGCATAAAAAGGAGTTAAGTTTTCCTAGTCAGCTATGTGTGAAAATAATTTCCAAAAGTTAAAGATATGTTTAACTTCAACTCTAATTTTAGCACAACTTTTCAACATAAGCAGGTATACTGTGTACTATGATACTTCTAAAATTAATCTTATTGTGCCTTAATGCAACATGATAAGGTGATAACATATGCTTCTTGGTAGTTGAAAAGTCATCAGCAGAATTATCATATTTATCACTTAGAAATAATAGTGGTAATTTATGCTTTAAAGATTTGGAAGCATTACTTGTACAAGAAAACTTATGAAATCTACATAGATTATAAGAGTTTGAGGTATATCTTCAAGTAAAAGGACTTAAACTTGAGACAAAAAAATGGATGGAACTTGTCAAGGACTATTACTGTTTAATCCTTTATCACCTTAGCAAGGCTAATATAATAGTGGACACATTAAGTAAAAAATCTATAAATAAGGTGTTGAAAACATCTTCCAAAGATCAAAAAGTGTTGCTAGCTCAAGTGGTGGTTTAGTCTATACTCATGGAAAGAATCAAGAAAGCATAAAAATTAACCTGAGTTATTCTACTTTAAGGGAATATGTGATTGATAATCCAAAAACAAACTTAATCATTGATGAGAGATAAGTAATTTAGTATTAAAAGCTAATTTGGGTTCTCTTAAGTGAGTCAAATAAGTTATTGTATCAAGCTTATAGTTCTTCATATATCATACATCATAGAATAGCTAAGATATACAATAACTTGTAAAACACTTTCAAGTGAAAAAGGATGAAGACAAATGTACTTGATTATGTAATAAAGTGTCTTATGTATCAATAAGTAAAAATAGAACATCAAAATTCACTAGGGATACACAACCATTCCTAATCCTAGAATGGAAGTAAGAATGTGTGACAATGGACTTCTTAATAAAATTACCATGGGGTACTGGTCATTATTATATCATATTGAGGTATACAATGCATAACCTTTTTCTAGCAATCATTCTAGTAAGCTTTAGGAACTCAATTGTGATTTAGTATGACTTTTCACCTATAAATAAACGGGCAATTAGAGTGAACAATCAAGATTTTGGAAGATATGCTTAGAGCTTGAACCCTGAAGTTTGAAGAGAATTAAGAGAAGTACCTACCCTTAATCAAGTTTACCTATAATAATAATAATTAAATGACTCTTTATGAAGCTCTTTATATTTAAAGGTGCAAATCTCTAATAAGGTGGTTTGGATGTTCAAATCATCAGATACTAGTTAAAAATGACTCAAAATTAAGAGAAATCTTATATGGATAGGAGAAAGAGAAAAATGGGGGTTTTAAGAGGGATATATGGTTTTCCTTAAAGTCTTACTTATGAAAGAGGTTATGCAATTTGGAAAGAAAGAAAAATTAGCAATTCACTTTATTAGACTTTTTTTTTTCATTAACTGTGTAAGGGTTATAACTTATCATTTGGAATTATCAGATAGTTTGCAAGTCATCCATCTAGTGTTCCATGTATTTATGATTTAGAAGTTTATGCTAGATATGTCTTATACAATCAAAGATGAATTACTGCAATTGAACTCTAAGTTATTATATGCAAAATAGCTAGTTGAAATTTTAGACATTCAACTTCAAAATTTAAGGTCTAAAGATATGCTATTTTTTTTGGTAAGTACTAGATTTGAGTACTAATATACTTTCATGCAAATCTATTAGGTTCATTAAGTCCTAAGAATCCAAGCATGAATTCTTCTATAGAAAAAGAGTACTATTATATGCCTTAAAAATTTAAATTATTATATGCAAAGAAATATTTAGTTATTATAAAAAAATTGGAATAGAAAATTTTATGTAAAATAAATAATAAATTTTTTTACAATATTTTAAAGTTGAAATTGATTATAAGTGAGTAAATAAGTCTGGATAAGACATAGGAAATATTTTCTAATCTTTCTCTTGCCTCATCCCTTTTTTATTTCCCCATTCCAACCACCTTTTCCTATATTTCCTCAAAACCTTTCACCTCTCATCATCATCCTTTTTCTTTTTCCTTATCCTTTTCTTCTATTTCTAGCAAACAAAAGAGGCATCAATATTCCATACTCTTCCATTCAAACAAGGTAAAGTTTCCTAAATTCCATTTCTTATAAAGCTTTTCCTCTTACAAAGGGGATTTCGAAGCCCGAGCCTCAAACTTTTAATCTTTGAATGATTATGTTCAAGCAAACTACAATCTCTTCTTTATCTCCTCCTACAAGGTGAATAAACATTCCACTTAAATTTAGATGTTTTGAATGATATAAGTTAGGTTTTGGATTTTTCTTATGGATGAATGACAATTAGGGAAATTGATGTTACAAATTAATGTTTAAGATGTGTTTCTTGTTGAATCTAGAGCATAAGATGTAGCTTTTATGTTTCATGATGGATTAATTAAGTGATTTGCCTTAAAATGAGATATTTGTGCAAGATTTCTTCAGATGAATAATATTTTTCATTTGAAAATTTGTAGAAAATCATGTTATAATCAATTATGCCTTAGGAATTTGCTTTCTAAAAGGCTATAATTGATTACATAATCAATTATGCCCTAAAAAATCTATTTTTGGGAAGCTTATAATCAATTACACATGAGAACCTTGCTATTTTATGATATAATCGATTACATGCCAAAGCCTTAGGATTATGTTTATGTAGAGTTACTCTTTATGCTAACATAACTAATTATATAATTAGTTATATCCTATGCAGTTCTAGTCACTACTTATTCTAAAAGTCCTAAACACTTACATACTTATTTTATGTTGTTGATATATGTTAGTGTATACTAAGTGGCATTGATTAAGTATCTTGAAGCTATGCAAAAAGGCATAGTAGTGTTGTGATCTATGAATATGTGTTATGAGTTAATTTTGCAATGGTTAAACTCGAATTATATTATTGAATATGAAAATTAAGATGAAGGTGAACTAATGATACTATGACTGGATTTGGTGTATAGTTATTAAGGATGAGAATAATTTGAAAGGACAAGAATAAGCTAGTGAGGGATAAGAATAAACGAGAGTTACAAGGAGATTTACTTGTTTTCCATTGCGTATGCTCTTGTGATGATATTGAATTGTTATTCTTGAATTAAATAAGTTATGAAATTTGCTATTATTATGCATATGAAAATGGCATACTCATTAATGATTAAGTTATGGAAATTGTAAGAGATAAGTTATGAGTAAAAGAAGGTAAATCTAGTCTGTAAGATTTTAATTATTGTGTAATTCATTTATTTTAGGATGTTTACTCACTAAGTTATAAAATTACCTCTCCGTGTTTAAAATTGCTAATTTTTAGATTAAGGTGTCTTCATCACCACTATAGTAAAGATAGGTCCTTCAAGTTTCTCTTTTGCAAGGTTAAAGGTAGCAATTAGATATTTTGTTGTAAATACATACATCTTTTGAGCCTTTTCTTAAAAAGCCTTGGCTTTCAAAAGTCAATTATTAAGTAGGGATTCTTTTGTTTATTGAGATTAATTAGGCTGATTTATTTTAAATATATTAAATATTATAGGTAGGTCTAACTTTTATTAATTTGTAAAAATTAATTTGTTGAATTTTGTTACTATCATTTAATAATGTCAACCTCATTACTTGTTGTTTATGTTATTATATGTGTCTATATATTGAATATGATGGGGTTAAAATAGTAAAAATCAATAAAATGGATTCTATGCTGGCCACGGTAGAAGAAGAGATGTGACAATTTTAATATGGATAATTTTTTCATGTTATTAGTTGTTGTAATAGTTAGAATTAGTTATTAATTAAGATTGTTGGTAGGTAGAGATGATTTCTATTTTTTTTATTCATTAGTTGGAATTATAAATATTGTCATTCAATTAGTTAGTGAATTGTACTATATATATTTGGAATTGCTAAACCCAACACTTTTATGTAAAATCTTTTATTTGAATAAAAAATTATACTACTAATTTAATGATAATAAAATAATAAAAAATATTTATATAATTCTAATAAAGACATATTAATTTGAAATATTTAAGTTAATTTTACTCTTTCTCCCTTATTTACACAATAAATATACTCATTAAATTAAGAAATTAATGAAAGTGGCAAATGAAAGCAACAAATCATAGCCTTTATTATTGCATAAATTAATCGTATCATTTTTGAAAGAATAACTATTACTAACTTTCACACATTATCTCTTAGAGTTGAATTTTTTAAGCTTAATGTATTTTGTAGATGAATCATATATATCAAATAAATTGTTTGATTTATGTGGTAAGGATGAAAGAATCATATTTTTTTTAAAAAAAATAGTAATTCCATCCTACAATAAGGAAAATAAAAATGTTATAGATATTAAAAATAAATTTTAAAATTAAATTCTAAATATATTATAGTGGTTAAATTAAATTTTATAAATTTATTTTATTATTTTATATTAATTGAGAGTTTTTTATTTATATTTAAAATTTATTTTTTGTGCATCTAGTATTGATTGATGTAATGAGAAATTGCAAAATTTTTGGTTCCTTTTCGAGTTTAGCCGATCCATATTAGTTACTCAGATACAATCGGACACGAACTATCTAATCATGATTCCAAAGTCATGTATGGTTGAAGTTTTAAGCTACTCGATTTTTTTTTTTTAAATGATAGTATGATTTTAGATCATATTTTAATCATGATTATGAATGAAAGATTCTATAATCAAAATCTACCCATGTCATTTTTATTTATTTTATATATTTCCCTGCGCATAAATTTTTCCAAAACGGTGAGTGTCATATTTTCATGTTACAAGATTTCTCTTCCTTTTTTTTTAATCAATCATCCAAATTTTTTTAATTTATACTTACATTAGATGTGGAATTTTTATATCTTTTAGAATTTAAATTTTACTCACTATCAATATAAATTAACTTTACATTATCACCCAAGTATGTATAATATATTATTATATTAATAAAAAATATTAAGATATATTTACTTCTACTTAAAATTTCTAATTATTATTTTTTTAATGATATGCATTCATCTTATTCACCAATAGTGCAAAATATTTCACGTCATTAATAAATCAAATTTAAATTCTATCTTTTTAATATTGTATGTAAATTTTTTTTTCTTTTATAAAAGAAAGCTAAATAAGAGAGCAAAATTAAAAAAAATAAAGAAAAATTTTATAAATATTTATTATAAAATTTTCATTGATAATTTTATACGTATATTATTTTTTTAACTCATTATTGATAGTTATAATTCAATAAATATTATTATTAATTACTTACTAAATTAGTTGAAAATTGAATATGCATATAATTATACTTAAAAATTTCAGAACTGATATATATAAAATTTCACTTAAATTTTTGCCTTTCAATTAATATTATCGATAGTGATTACTCATAAGTGAGTCAAAATTAATAAAATAAAGTCATGGAGGGCAAAAAAACATAAGTTGTATAATAACTCTAACCCTGGTTATAAGTAAAATAAAAAGAAAGGAAAAAAAGTTGGAAAATTAGATGAAATGTGAATAAAAATAGATTTTAAGATTTTGATGTGTGAGAATAAGAGAGATCATTTTTCTCTTTTTTTTTTTTTTTGTCATTTTTAACAACCAAACATGGGGATAAGGGTATGACAACGTGGGCAACTGCATACCTTTGACTGAACTGGGGTCCGCCCATGGATATAGTTACATGTGTTTGGCAAGATTATTATAAGAAAGTGATTTGAAAAAGTCGCGTGCTACGGTATCACGTAAATTTTAAATTTGGGGTGACATAGCGTAATATAAGTCATTGGATGAGATTATTAAGAATTTTGATAATTTCATCCAATAGTTCAAAATGCACCACATCGAAACTTTCAAAATACCGTAGAATTACCCTTTGAAAAATTAATTATTCTTTTATAAAAATGGTCGTACTATTTTGCCACCAAGTCAAATACTTTTAAAGTTGCGGTCACCTTGTGCTCGTGGCCCTTCGATTTTTCGGAGCAATCTATTTTTCACCCAGGCTTCCCCCCCTCTCTCTCTCTCTCAATGATCGGACATATGTAGAGAGAGAGAGAGATATATATATTTGAAGCGAAGATCACTTTTTTTAATTTAAAAATAATTTGTGCCTAAGATATATATATATATATATATATATATATATATATATATTTAATTATTTTTTATTTGTATTTATATATTCTCATATATGTTAATATGAAATTTATTGAAAATAAGAATAATGAATGATAAGTCCTTCTTAATAATAATATCTTCAAAAATTGAATTTAAAAACCTATAAGTTTAGAATATCTTGATTTTCAACCTACTAATCAATTATTGATACCAATAAATATTTATGTTATTTGTTATATAATATTTTTGGCAAAGCCATCTATTATTGGGCTCTACTATTAGGCGAAGTAGTTACCGATCTTATAAAATCAAAATGCTTATTAAACCAGAAATAGATTTGGTTGAAGGTTTAATAGTTTAACAATGGTCAAAATAGTCTTAAACCGAAACTAAAATTATAATATAAAGTAAAATTTTAATTTATAATAATTAAAAATAGTTATGTTATCAAAAAAGTAAAATTATATATATAAAATATGAAATCATTATCAAATAATTTTAAAAATTTATAATTCAAGTTATTAAAAAAATAAATATTGAATCCAATTTTTTTTGTTCTGTAACTTTTATTTACAAAGAGATAAGGTAATATTTTAAAGAAAAAATAATATTACTTTTATAAATAATAATATTTTAAAGAAAAAATAACCAATTTAACCATAAAATTTATGATTGGTTTGCAAGGTTTGATCGATTCGTTGCCAATTCACCAATTTTTTTATGGCTAATTCTAAATATTAATTAAATCATTTACATAACTAATTTAGGATGGTAAGTTCGATTTAATTTTAAAATATTGGTCGTTATTATCCTAAAAATATTTTCATAAAAGCTTCTTATATATTTGATACTTTTTTTTATTTTTTTCCTCCGTATCTTTTCTTCATTTCTAAAAATCCCCTTACAATATAGTCACATTCTCATGTAGTGCAGTTTTACTAAAAATTGTTATCACATGTTTCAACTTTTATATTTATATGATTTCATTGTACTGATAAAATATATAGAATACGTAACTGTATCTTGATTATGATTAGTATAAATAAAACGATACAATTCGTACATAAAATATAGGCAACTTGTATGTTGCAAATACATTATTTGTTACATCCCATGCAGCAACTCACGTGTTGCAATTACGTGACTTATAAACTTTACCTTACAATTGTAGATGTTGGATGGCGACTGGTGGTACCTCCTGCATTTTTTTAGGTAATATTACGAAAATTTTATTTTTTAAAATTAAGTATTTTTATTATTAAATTATTTTAATTGTATCAAAAATTATATTTTTAATTTTAATTTATTTATTTTAAAATTTAAAAAAGGTAATTTAATAATAGTTTATTTAACTTTTTAAAAAGTGAAATTCTTTATAGTATTCTTCTTTTCTGAATTATTTCTACGATACTATCGCTATCGGTTATGAACCTTCAAATTGAACTCCTGGTTTTTATTTTTGTCCCAAACATTAACTTTTAAGTTTTAAATTTTGTTGTCAATGGAGTCTCGCTACGAAAGCCCTCCGATTTCATTTTTTTTTTAAAGTAAGTTTTTCTTTTCAATAGCTTTCAATATCTTATAATGCTGATAAATTAATAACGAAAATGATAATTATCCCTCTAGTAAAAGTGTAAAATTAAAAATAAGTGTTATAATTAGAGCCTTAAACAAAATTTTGTGCTGGAGACGCATATAAAAATCAATAAATTAAAATTTATTATCCTTTGATTATACGAAAATTTTGGTAATAACTGTTTTTATGTTTTTTATCATTATTGAAAAATTCTTTTTATTCATTTTTACCTTTCAAACTAGAAAATTAATAATGCATTTATTATTTTCTTTCTCTCGTCACTGTTATTCTAATAGATCTGAAACCACTTCAAACATCAATTAACGTAAAAGGATAAGTTCGTAAAATGTATATATGTTTTTTTTTTTAAATTGAAGCTATTTATCAACCCTTTAATCGTCATGCATTCACCTTAAAAGATAAACGAGGGGAAGTGAGAGAATATAATTTTGATAATAGAATTTGAAATATGACACCTTTTAATATCTATCATCTAAATATATATATATAGCTTTATCACATTAAATTATATAATAAAATATATAATTTAGAATATTAAATTAAGTAGATATTTATTATTTTTATAAAAATATTGTTACCATTAATTATTATTTTTTATTTAATTCCTCTGTTATATTATCTTACTAAACATAAAAATAGAATAAAATGATTATTACATTCCAACAATATCAAATAAAATTATGAAATAATTATTTTCTTTTATTTTTTTCCTTTTCCATCCTATTTCTACATAGCTAAATGCACATTAATAGTTTTGGTGTGATATACATAAAATGATTTTTAATAACTAAAATTTTTAAGAAATATGATTGTTTAATTTTTTTTGCTGGGTTTACACTGCGTTTCTCTACAATTTTTGGTAGGTAGGTGAAGGCAAGAATAACAAAGATAAGTCCTATCAAAATTTAAAATCTAAATAAAAAATTTATAATATATTACTAAGATAATAGTATATTGGTATATTATGAAATTTTATTATATATTAAATTATTAATTTTGTATGATACATCATACAATAATATACCTATAATTGATTTGTTGATATATTAATATATTAATGCATGAGCACTCCCAATCAAATCTAAAATTTAATCTTAAAGAATAAAATGAACTGCTTCATAATCTTGTGTGAATTGATTCAGTCTTTTTTTTTATTGGATTAATGTGAGTTTTTCAATTCTCATCACCAATAGAAATGTATAGGGGTTGGACTTTCATACTTTAAGGTGGATTTTTTTATACATAATTGTGTAAAATATACCCTGATTCATCTAATTTTAAACAAAATTAGCCTAGTCTATTTTGAATAATTTAATATATGGTTTGAGATAAAAAAAACTCAATTAATTTTTTTATTATTTTAAGTAAAAATATTTTTTATAAAAATACATATTTAAAAAATAATAAAATATTTAAATATATAAAATATTTAATTATATTAAATTAAAATTTTATATTTAAAATAATCAAATATAATTATTTTTATAATATATAATTATATTATTAAAAATAAATTAATATAAATATTTTTAATCTAAATCTGACTCAAATAATAATAAAAAATTTAATAAACATTCAAATCATAAAAAAAATTCAAATCTTATATCCGAAAGTTGGACCTACTCACGTGTAATTCTAGTTACCGACATGAAACAGTAAAACGATTTTAATGTTTTTTTTTTCTTTTTCCGGTGGCCTCACCAGATGAATAGGAATATAGGACTCGTGTTTAAAATTAAAATTCTTTTTCTAGGTTGCATAGCGTGCAACAAACTTCAATTTCAATTGTTTCGCGCCTTCTGTACACGCACGTGACACTTCCAAATTGTTTTCCTCACACGTCAGGCAATTATTATTTCTTATTAATTCTTTTTTTTTTCAAACAACCCATCCATGTCAAATTTGTCAATACTATTATTTTTATCAGATTTAATTAACACAAAAATATTAATTAGAAATATAACATAATTTTATTTTAAAAATCATAACAATTTAAAATTTTAATTTAATTAAATTATTTGATTATATAATTTTTTTTTATTTTATAATTCACATATTGTTTCCCTCCTCTTTATTATATCTATTACATTTTTTTCATGCTCACACATATTTATATCTAATGCATTATTTTTATTTTTTTGTATTTGCTACGTTACTTGTTTTTATTTTTAATTTTTTCATGTTTACATGTATTATTTACGATTTGAATACTAATATAATTAAGTAATATATATAATAAGATATATTTTATTTTTATAAATGTATTTTAAATAAGTTAAAGATTTAACTTGGTTTATCTATACATTCTAGTTTTAATTCATATGTTGTATTATTTTATAACTCACTCATTATTTATATTTTTTATTTGCTTTATTGTATATTTTTTCTTTTCATATTTCATGGCCATTAATTGCAAATATATATTTTTATCTTGCCTATAATTTTTCATCTTAAGTTTTGTGACTCTCTAAAATGACTTGAATAATTTATTTTTGATATTTAACTAAGCATTTGAAATTCTTAAAATTATTAATTCAAATTTAATGTAGACTAGAAATTCATTGCTTTTTATTTATTTACATTGTCCTTCTGAATTTTATATATTTATTTACTTTAACCATCTATTTTATCCCCAATTATGGTTTATACTTCAAATTAAGTTATAATTAAATATTAATTACATCTTATTCAAATGAACTTTACTTTCTATTACATTAAATATTTTATTTAGTTTTTTTCCTAATCATATGATATATCTTATTTAAATTGTCCTTCTGTACGAGTATTCATAATTATTATTAGTGATTAACTTTGTAATTTTCTTTTAGTTTCAATTATAATATTTTCCACCTAGATTAATGTAATTCCTTGAATAATTTAATTTTTTCAATATATATTATTAGTATTTGACTAAACATTTTAAAATTTTAAATTAACTATTCAATTCAAAGTATTAAATCAATCTTATATCTTGTGAAAACTTAATTACTTTATTTTTTATTTTGATTATATTTTTGTCTTTATATGATTTTAATGGTATGAATTAAATTGATTTTGAAATTTAATTATAATACTACAAGAAAGATGACAATTAGTAATAAAAATATCTATTATTAAGTCTCAAAAATTTGTCACCACAAAAAATTTGCAACAAAATTGACAATAGATATACAATTATCAGTATATATTGCATCAATAATTTATTTAATGATAGATGAAAACAATCTATCTCCAAGTCCATCGACATAATCTATTAGTAATTTCAAGACACAATGAAGAAAAAATAAATGACAAAAGAAATTAACAATGCTCATGACTATCGCTAAATTTATATTTATTAATGGCTAGACCATCAATAATTTTAAATTTAAACATGGAAATATCCGTCGCTAAATAGTTAGAGCTTAGTTTCTACTAGGAATTTTTATATTTATTGATGGATTATTCCATCACTAAATTTGTCACTATTCTATGAAATTTTAAAAGTTTCATTAGCATCATTATTCATAAATCTATAGCTATTTCTATCACTAATATGGAACCTATTTTTGGTATTCTCAGATAACCCATACAATAAATGTTCCTACATAAAATGACTTTAACTATAACACTAAATTTGATCAATTAATAAATGTTTGAAATTGAATATTGTAATATTGAATATCAATTATGCATTCATTAAACATAAAAATTGTCATATAAAATAGTGAACCTTATGTACAAACAAAAATTGGATCTAATATTTCTACCAAATAATAAAAATCCTAACATGTGGAGGTTTAGGATTCTTAATTTTCTCTTTGGCCCTTTTAAATGTCTTTTCTGCTTGTATGAATGAAACTTCTACTTGTACCTCAATCTCTTAACCCTTTAAGCATCTTCCTATTCAAACTTCATCTATTATAGATTACAGTGGTGATGTTTATAAAGGTTGGGTAACACTTTGAGCTTTTGACACACGATGACTTTCCTACATTTGACTATATTGTTTATCATAAAGTGAATCATGCAAGATAAATTTATCTAAGAAAGATAGATTGTCTAAAGACTACAAAATTCAACAAATTCAGAAAATCTATCAAAATCATGATATGTAATAAACCACTAGTGTCTTATAAAACCCTTTATGCCTAGATCTATTATTAGAAGCTTAACTATGCTATCAATACTTGTAATAATAGACCAATAGAGTTTTTCACAAGACATTACTGGTTCATTTCATAGCTTGATTTTGATAGATTTCCTAATTTTGTTGAATTCTGTAATCTTTAGATAACTAATCTTCCTTGTAGAAATTTGTCTTACACACTTCACTTAATGATAAATAATGTAGTCAAATGTAGAAAAGTCATTGTGAACTGGAAGCTTTGAGATGTCCAACCTCTATAAATATCAAGATACAATCTATAGAATTTATCATCCAATCTAGGCTTACTAAAGACTTAGTAACCTATAACAAATAAGGACAATATTAAGTCAATATTATTTTCCTATGATTGATGAAGACATTTACATGAAATATAGTAATCTACGTATATAAAATGTAATTTAGTTTATGATGAAAACTTTTTATTATTGTACTTAATATTATCATCATTTTCATTAATCTTTTTTTCATTGTCTTTCTTTCCTTCATCATCTTCATTTTTGTCATCTTTTAAAGTTTTTTTTTAGTCATATATGTTATTTAAGTCATCATGTATGATATCATTAGTGAGTATAACTTCTACATATCCTAACTCATGTTCTAGTGATTCGATCTCTTCATTAACAATTTATGATGACATTGGGTGTATTGCTTATCATCTTTGAAGGCATCTATGACATCATTTGTTGATGGAGCATTAACGAAACTCCTTACTTTCATTTTAATGACAACTAACTAGTTATTATGATCCCTTCCATGAGTAGGGTATGGAGTGTAATAAACTTACATAGCTTGTTAAGGAAAGATGAAAGGATTAAACTTATTATAATGTCGAGATGCCCTAACCTTAATTATATCATATTATTTATGCCATCTTGTTCTCTTATTAGAAGTTAGATTAAACCATTCACAATTAAACAAGATAAGTTTCTTTGGTGGCAATCCACCATAATCTAACTCATTGTCCTTTTGAAGTTTTTCATAGTAGTTATTTTTTGAGTCATTATCACTAGATCCTTTGATGTACACACCAAAATTAGAGGTAGATTTATACTGGTTTTATTATTCTATGTGAAATTTATAACTGTTAATAAAATACATTGGTTATATGCATATTTTATAGTTAGGTTTCATGCTATGTTAAGTATTTTCTCATTGGTGACCGTATTCTTACTAGTGAAAATCTAGTCATGAAATAAGTTTATATTATTATTATGAACATAACCCATTTTATGAAACTCTAAATGAGTAGGTTTGGCTTCACTTATATAAATACCAAGCTACTTGGAGAATTCACTTTCAATACACATGCTAACCTCCTAATTGGTTATGGTTAGATTTATATGTTGTAATGTTTGTTCATAAATATTGCAACTTAAGTCATATCATTAGAAGGCTATTTAAAATTTATGGGATATATAATTTTTTATATTAATTTGACTTATTTTATTAAGTACTTACTTCATATATGGTTGCACCTCATTATAACTCAATAATACGTACATCTGAGCCACTTGACACTCTAAATTTGATAAATATTAACTCTTGCATCCTCCTTTTGGATGACCATGATAATTGAATATTGAACATACAGATTCATGATCTTCTACATCCTTATCATTATCATTCCTAGAAACTATAATCTTTCTAAACACGATGTTTAAAGTAATGTGAATAAAAAACATATGTCTCCTTAGTGAGGTATGCTTCATATATGAACTTTTCTACATAAGTCTTGTTTTTTTACCTTTTTTCCAATATGCAAAGAAACTTACCAATTAAAAAATTATATTAATTATGGATATTTGAAAACATAAATAAATGAATAACTCAATCATAAATTTTACCTTTTAAATAGATACATCTAGCAGTATTGGATAAGGTTTCTTAACTGAACTTTATATGGTAAGTGCACTGAAAGGTGCTCTATTAAATTGAAAAAACATAGAAAGGATATTCATTCTAACTTATAAATGGTGAGATGAATATTTTACTCCATTTCTAATAGTTCTTTTTAGTGTAAGGCGCTTAAGCACAAGTTCTTGAAAAACAAACTCAACTCCCTTTGTGCAATCCAAATGGACTCCGATAAATCTTTAAAGGTGGTAAGAAATAATTGTTCCACAAATACATGGCAATTATAACTTTTCATTCTTATTATCTTGAGCTCTCATACATTTACATATCTAACTAAGTCTAAAGTATAATTTTCTAAAATTTTTAAGTTATTTTTATCCATTCAAGCACTTTTCTTTTTTACTCTGTATTCAATGAATATTATGCTTTAAGTTTCAATGTCCTTCTATTATTTTGCTGAACTTGCTCAAGTTTACTATGCTTATACAACTCAACTAAATCTATCCTAACTTTCATATTATCCTTTGTTTTATTGATTATATCCATCATTGTGTCGAACACATTCTTTTCAATGTGCATAACATCCAAACTATGACAAATAAGATTTATTTACCAATAAGTTAACTCCCAAAAGATGTTTTATTTTATCTAATTATAGGTTATGCTGTAACTTTCAGTATATATTAAGCATTTTTAACTATAACTTATGGTATATACATAACCTTTTCCTATAGGGTTTCACAATTAATTTTTAAGAGTGGACATGGTCTATCTATCTTGTTTTTTTCCAAAAGTAACTTTATTCATTTTAAATGGGTGATTTGGAAGCAACCTTTATCAATGGTAGTTAAAGAATAAAGCTTTTTAACCATCTTTCAATTTGAAAGCTTTAGAAAGCTCCATACAAATAGGGCATGCTAGCCTCTTATATGTCTACTAACCAAATAATATCCCATATATAGGAAAGTACAATGATGTAGCTTAAAAGATAAAATTTTGTTTCAAACATACATTATATGTATGTATACCATCTTTCCATAAGACATTTAGTTCCTTTATTATCGACTGTAAGTATACATCGATATTGGCCTTTAGACTATTAGGATCTAAGACAATTAAACTTAGAAACATATACTCTTGTTTCATATACATCCATAGAAGGAGATTATAAAAGGGTTACAATCATAGTCCAGAATAAATAGGTTTAACCTAATTGGCTGAAAAGAGTGAAGCCATTTACACATAAGCCTAGTTTCACATTTCTAAAATCCATAGAAATTAAGGATGGGTGCAGTCAAAGTATTTTCATGCTTTTCCATCTGATGGGTGATATAAAACCATTATCTAATAAAGGTTTTCATGATTCTATCTCATTGAGCTAGCAATAGACTTTAATATGTACAACCTTAAGAGTCTAAGAGTTAAGGAGTTAAAGGCAAGTACTATGGTTTTTTATTGGAAACTCATTATGTTGTTCTTGACTAGATTTAAGGGATGTGTAGCAATGATGGGTGTAGAAAACATATGCCTTCTCATCTACATATTATTTGTAATAAAGTATGCAATATTTCTTATAATAATCTATCTTCTTATGCTTAAGGCCTAATTTAAAAATCAATTTCTTTGTTAATGCATTTGGTTTCTCTCCAACATGTATTCTTTTGTCAACTAGCAAATTTCATTACAGCATTGCTCCAGAAAAATAAATTTTAATTTTATATTCAATAGCCTAACTAAAAAAGATAATGCAATGGTTCATGTAACCTTCATATAAGGGTTCTTAGCTCTTGACCAACATATTCTAAAACTCTTAAGCATTAGGTTTAAAAGGTTTTTCTATGTTTGGATCAAAATTTCCTTTAAAATCCATGCATGCAGCATCTATTACATTGCCTTATATTAGTTACATTATTTAAACTAAATACTTAGCTCTTCTCCTACTCTAGATTACTAGGTCTATCTTTAAGTTAAGGCATTTGTTCTCTATAAGGGGTTTACCACCAATAATTGGGTTTAAATCACTTCCTATAAAGATACTTAATCATAGTATTAGGCATAAAAATCTTTTTGTTTTCACATTTAACATATTAACACCTAATCTTTTGAGCTTTCCTAAAGATCTCATTTGTACAAACATATGTAATGAATTCATTAACTCTATTAATGAATTGAATTATTATTCCTAATGAATTAGGGCCTACCTTATTATACATCCATTGCTTATATTCACATACATCCATATCTATTTTGCATTATATATACATCGTCCAATAATTCATTAACTACTCCATAAATAAAACTATATATGTTGCAATATATAAGTGAAGTATATTATTTTTAATATAGTAAAATGTCAACTATTATAGGAGTAGATTAATTGTCCAATTAACAAAATTAATGGAGTTATAAGTAATAAAGATTCAATATATCCATTTTAAAATATTAATCACTCTTAACTCATCATTATATGAATTTGAATTAAAATAAAAACTTTAATTACATAAAAACTTAAATTTCTCTTTATCAAACCCTTAATCATTAATTTTATAGATTCAACCCACATTCAAAGATCTAAAATATTTTAGCACTTAAAAGTATGTGAAAAATATGTGTTAAACTTTAAATGGAGATAAATATTTAGAATTTCCTCCAAAACTATCAACTAAGCTTTAAGCAGCAAAAACTCATTTCTTGAAAAAAATAATTAAAAGAGAGAAGAAACAACAAAGAAATTCCTAGAAGTGATAGAAGGTAATAGGCAAGCTTGAGGTTAGACCATGAAGGCGGAAGTAGAGTCGGAACATTCTTTGCAATTGCAAGAAATGGGTCTTAACTGGGAATAGGGTAGCACAGTTGTTAGCCTAATATATTTCAAAGAATAGTGACAGAATTAGCAACAAAAATATCCATCACTAAAATCTTTTAATAAAATGGTACATTCCATTGAGCGATGGATTAACTTACTCATCCATTTCTAACTTTGTTGCTAATTTTTAAAAAATAATATGGAACCATAAAAAATTTAAATTTCTTTGACAAATCCATAATCAATTATGTTGGCAATTTAAAATTCAAATTTTTTAATTCGATTCTCATTCTATCAATAATAATTTCAAATGAAATTAATGATAGATATATCATTAGAAGGAAAATTCTAAAAATAAAAAGTAAACTAGCTATGATTTGTCTAAATCCATTGATATTTCCTTCGCTAAATTCAAATGCTAAAAAAGCATTCCAAAATCTTTCTTAGTAATGAAAAATTCATCTCCAAATTCGTCATTAAGTGTTCATTGCTAATAATTTATTGCTAAATATAGGTTTTCTAATAGTGTAACTTTAATTTATATATTACAATTTGACCTTTAAAATGTGTTAAGAATAGTTTAAATATTTTATTATTGTATATTAATTATCACTTCAACTTATATATTTATAATAATATTATAAATTAATTTTTTAAATAATTATTTATTTAATAATTTTTATTAAATATTATTAAAAATTTTGCCTCTATAACATATAATACACATTCGTGCAATGCACGAACTTCAAATCTAGTATTATTATAGAAGCAAAAAAAGAGGAAAATTCTATGATACCCTGAAGGTTTTCAAACTCAGGGTGATGTGGTGTATTTTGTACCATTAAATGAGATTATCAAAATTTTTAATAATTTCATCTAATGACATATATTATGTCATGTCACGTCACGTCACCTCAGTTTTGACGCCCTGTTTGGAACAGGCGAAAAGGAGGGGAGGGGTAAACGGGGAGGGGGAAACGAAGGTGAAATGGATTTTTTCACCTGTTTGGAGACCGAGCGTTTTGGGGATGGGACGTAAAAGGAGTTGCAAAATCCTGTGGGCCCCGGTGAAAATAAAACCACTCCTAAAGTAAGGTGAAAATGTAGGGGGAACATTCGTTTTTTCATTTTTTCCATTTCCTGCCTTCAGAAGCTGCTACTAACGAGTTGGTTGTTTTTGTATTTCAGTTAACAATTGTTGGAAGAAATTTTTTTTTCTATTTGCTCCCTACAACTAATGTTATTAAAAAAAGTAATAATATTAAATAATAATAGTGAAAATAATATTAATAATAAAATAATAATAAATAATAAAATTATATTTATAATGATAAAAGATAATAAAATATTTAATGATATAAAAAAATAAATTAAAAATAATTTAAAATTATCAAATGAAATTATTATCATCAAATATGTATAATTCTATTAAACAATGATAATATAGTAATTTTACTACCTCACCATAAGTATTTTTCTAAAATATAATTCAAATTTTTTAATATTTATTAATTATATGAAAATAAAAAATTATAATTTTTTAAATATGTTAGTATTCAGAAAAAAAATTTAACATATTTTCCTTTATCCATAAATTATTTGTTATTTAATTTTACTAAATAATATTATAACTATCTCAATATAATATAACAAAATAATATTTTAATCATTTCACTCATTCACATTTCCTTCCCCTTCTATTTTTACCCATTCCAAACAAAAGAAATTTATTTCATCTATATTTACTCTCCCTCCTATTTTCACCAATTCCAAACAAAAGAAATTTATTTCATCTATATTTACTCTCCCTCCTATTTTTACCAATTCCAAACAATTCAGGTGAAATTACTTTTACCTCCATTTCCTTCCCCTTCATTTTCACTCCTCTCCATTTACACCCCCTCCCATTTTCACCTCCAGCCAAACATACCATTAAATCCTACATGTACCGTAGCAAACCCCTAAATAAGATAGTTAAGTTGTTACCCCATTATTTTGAATTCTTTGTCCCCTCCAGCAGCCTTGACAATTCAATCTTGCGGGCTCTGTCTCTTCTGGAAGGCGTGGAAAGACTTGTTGCTCTTTCATATTCATACTTTATATCTAAAACCGGAAAAATCACCGGAAGACTTTCGTACTTTCGCGGAAGAGTCCGGGTACTTCCCCGCCATCAATCCATCCATTTAATACGGATTTTCCAACACAAACCCAAATCTGACCAAATTCTTTTAAAATAATAATAAATCATTTAAAATTCTGAATTTAAATTCCAATCTGACTATTTTGTCTAAAAAGCCCCTAAACTCTTAATCAATTAATCCACTGTTAAAGAACAGTCATAGTTTTCTATCCTCGTCCTTGACTGGACTGCAAAGACAAGTACATGTTGGACCAACTGCTACAGGGAAGTCTTTTTTTTTTTTTTTCTATTTTCTCAAAATGAGACTATTCTTCAACGACTTAAAAAATGAGACTATTCTTTTTATGATTAAAATAGCATGAATTTCTTGCCACAAACTTGGAGCCAAAGTAAGAGCTTAGACTTCTTCCCCATTAAAAAAATTAAAAAAATAAAGGACCAAAAGCTGATTTGATTCTCCAAAGCGGCATTTGATTTAGAAGAGACCACCAAAAACAAGTGATTGATATAAAAGAAACATTAACAAAAACTTTAAATATAAAAAACATGTAGATGAATATGTTGAGGTATATTCATAAAAAACATGTAGATGAATATGTTGAGGTATATTCATAAAATGGAGAGTAATAATGGATGAGAAAAAAATTGGAGGAAGGAAATTTTAGGTGAGGTATTTTCAGAAAATTTTGTTTAAAATAATAATTTCTTTATTTAATTGTTAATGTTTGGATAAAAATTTTATCCCACAGTATAATGCCTAATTAAAAATGGAAGATTGTGATTCTTTTATTCTTATATCGAGAATTAACTCAGTTGGAACAATAGCGGAATTAGAATTCGAAGGTTGGTGAGCACTAAAATATAGACTTAAAAAAATTATATTATACTAAATATATATTTAAATTAAATTATCATATATATATATATATATCAAATTTTAAATATTGTAATTTTTTAAAAAAATATATAATTACATTATACAATGTCCTTGACTTAATTTTATATTTTGAAATCATGATATAATCAATTTATTATCAATCATGTTAAATATATCTTTTTTGGTGATATGTTAGATATTTCTTTTGTAATATATGTAAATAAACAATCATTAATTCTGCAAAATCTTTCATAAAATTAATGTCATTCTATAATTACTAGCCTAAGGCTACATTGTAGATTTTTCGATTTTTATTTACGAGGAATAAAAACCTATACAATTAATCTTACTATTCCTAAATGTGTTTATTATATACGCTATTTTAGTTAATATAGTTTAATAACTTAACAATATATATAGGAATAAAAAAAATATAATCAAATCCAAAAGATGAAGCCCAATGACTGACGATTAATTTTAGGCTTTAATGTACTAATTAAAGAAATAATTATTTTATTTTTTAATATTTTAATGAGATAAAATATAAAATTCAATGGGGCACTTTAAATGATTATATAATAGAACACGATATTTTAAAAAATTTAACGGAGGCGCATATCCACGCTTAAGGAATTTAGGGGGAAAAATACTTATGGAAAAAGAAAATAATAATTGATAAAGTTTAAATTTGATTTATTATCAATATAAAATATTTTACATTGTTAATGAAAAAAAATATATTATTAAAAAATAATAATAATTAAAATTAAAAATTTTATAACTAATAAATAAATTTTAATGAATTTTTATTAACATAATAGTATATAAATAAATGATAATGTAAAATTAAATTATATTAATAATGAGCTAAATTTAAATTTTAACTTATATTTATAAAATTGTAAATATCTTTGTATGAAAAATTATATAAATAGGTATAACTATTAAATTTTGAAAAAAATTATTTTAAAAGTTATGACTTTTTCATCAAAAATTGTAATTTAATATTTAAAAAACACGTCATTTCAAAATAATTCATTATTTTATCAGATGATGCACAAAATCACAGCAACTCAGTCACAACCTTAAAATCATTCTTTTAAGATTAATAAATTATGATATCTAAGATCGTAGTGGTGGATGAATGGCTTTCTCACTGTCAGTTCCCAAATTTGACCAAACAAATAAAAACTATTTCTCTGGTCAATTCTCCCTTCTTTTCTATATAATCTGCTCCAAACCCAGCTCCCCGCTTTAACTCTCTCTCTCTCTCTCTCTCTCTCTTCCTTCAACGCTCTCTTTCTCTCTTGTTTTCTTTCTTTCTGATTGCTCAACACTTCGCAACACAGGGTCTCCGTAAATTAGACACTGTTCCTTATAAATTCTTTGGTTATTCTATATCCTGAGTTTCTTTCAAAAAAACTGTTCAGTTTCTGGGCTAAAACTTGAACCCATCTGCTTGTTAATATCCCGGCGACCAAACAATGGCGGCGGCTGCACTGGCCGGAGAGACTCTGCCAAGGCAGCAAAGCGGCGGGAGCTGGCGGTCGGCGAGTGTAAGGGAGATGTGGAACGAGCCCGACGTGTTCCAGAGGAGTTCACGGCGTCAGATGGAGGACGATGAAGATGAGTTGAAGTGGGCTGCCATAGAGAGGCTGCCAACTTATGACAGATTGAGAAGAGGGATACTGAAGCAGGTGACCAGCACAGGAAGAGTGTTCCATGATGAAGTTGATGTTACAAAGCTTGGGCCTCAGGACAAGAAGCAGTTGATGGAGAGCATCCTCAAGGTTGCTGAAGAAGACAATGAACGGTTCCTCAAAAGGCTCAGGAACAGGATCGACAGGTTAGCAAATTTATTATCAGTATCACTCGAGTATGTGTATAATAATATAATAAAAAAAAAGGATAATTTTATGGGGAGATTTATAAACAAAATTAAACAAAAAGAATAAATTTCAATTAAAAAAAGATAATTTAATAATTAAAACATCTGGTTATTGAAAAGTTTGATCTTAAGGGCCTCCAAAATGTATAGTATCCAAAAGTGAGATGTTTAAGCACGGTAAATAAGTCTAGCGAACCGGACCAGATTGAACCAAGCCCGTTTAAGAGATTCGGTTGATTAAAATTCACATTTCAAGCGAACTTATTTTAATGGACTCGATTCATAAAAAAATTTGTAGGATCATACAAGGCTTACGAATTTTATTTTATAAGCGGATTTGGTCTATGAATCAAATCTGTTTACATTTATTTTTTTTCGGGATCTATTTTTCATAAGCCCAATCTGCTAAGTTGGTGGGCTGGCGGTCCATTTAACACTCCTGAGGATGTCCGACTCCTACCGCTCTAATCTCCCCCCCCCCCGGTCCTCCCTCCCGTGTGAATGCATGACCAAAAAAACAAAAAATATTAAAACATTAAATCTCTCATAAGAAATTTGCTCTCCATAAAAAAGAGCTTAATATAGTTTGGGGGCCATGGTCCCTAACTCTAATTTTATTTTAAAAAAATATTATACACTTATTTGTATCATACACAAAATATAATTACATTTTAGAATTGCAACGTATTTATTATCTGTATTAATTTTATAATTCTAAATTTTTAGAATAAAATCTTTATGCACAACTAAAAAAGTTTGTATATATATGAATAATTTTATTAAATTAGTTAATTTTTTGCAAATTTTTATTGTATCTGTTTTTATAAAAAAATCTTAATAATTTATATGTTACAACTTTTATAAATAGAATTCAATAATTTTACTTAATGTTTCATAATTTTTAAAAAATTATAATATTTTGCGTCAAAATTATAAAAAAATTTACCATTTTTTAAAACTAATTATAGCTTTTTGGTACATGTTTAGAGTCCGGTCCAAACAAAATTTTGTTGCTTTGCCACTACTTCCGAGGTACTTATTGGGACTTTAACAAGGCACCGGCTGTTAGTAGTTGAGTAGTGTATGCTACTATGCATCATGTTTTCATCCTTAGTCTGACAAAGTATGCTTTTGAAGTTTGAAGGGATTTTCAAATTCTAGAAAAGAATAAAACCATATTAACAATTAGGCCAATTGGGTTGAGTTGCAACACACTGTTCTTAGAAGCAGACAATGTATTTTTTTTCTTTGCAAGACAGGTAATAGTACCTTTGCTGATGTTTGAAATCACAGGGTGGGAATTGATATTCCAAAGATTGAAGTGAGATATGAGCATTTGTCTATAGACGGAGAAGCATATGTTGGGACCAGAGCCCTTCCAACTTTGCTTAATTCCACCTTGAATACAATTGAGGTACGCATCACAACATAAGTCCTTCTTTTAGGCCTTTATTTTCTGTGTTTTCTGGTTTTTGTAGTCCTCAATATCGGTTTCATATCACAGGGAATTCTTGAATTGGTTAGACTTACTCCATCAAAGAAAAGGGTTATCAAAATACTTCGAGATGTGAGCGGAATAGCAAAGCCATCAAGGTCATTTTCTATTTTACTTTGAAATGTTCTAAAATGATTATACGTCAAAGATTCTCCTAAGAATGCAGCTTTTCAGTTTTAACCGCTGAATATTCTGCAGACTGACTTTGCTTCTGGGGCCTCCCGGTTCAGGAAAGACAACACTACTAAAAGCACTAGCAGGGAAACTAGATAATGATCTGAAGGTTTGTTTGTCTCTGTGCCTGTCATTTGTTTATTTGAACTGCTTTATGCTAGCTCTTGGAATTTATCAAGATTTATTTGTAAAAAAAAAACCAATGAACAGGTAAGCGGCAGAATCACCTACTGTGGCCATGAATTTAAGGAATTTGTTCCACAGAGGACAAGTGCTTATATTAGCCAACATGATCTCCATCATGGTGAGATGACAGTTCGAGAAACACTCGATTTCTCTGGCCGCTGCCTTGGAGTCGGAACCAGGTATCAAATGCTTTCAGAGTTGTCCAGAAGAGAGAAAGAAGCTGGCATCAAACCTGATCCTGAGATTGATGCCTTCATGAAAGCCACAGCTGTAGCTGGCCAAGAGACTAGCTTGATTACAGACTATGTTCTCAAGGTATAATTTGTTAATGCTAAATGAAGCTAATTTTCTTTATAAGCTCATAAGTCTATTGTCTTACATTTTTTTTTATATTTAATTAATAACAGATTCTTGGTTTGGATATCTGTGCTGACATTATGGTTGGAGATGAAATGAGGAGAGGTATTTCTGGCGGACAAAAGAAGCGTGTGACTACCGGTATGAAGTTTGCATCTTGCTGCCAGTTATTGCATGCTGAATTTCCAGAATTACAAATACTGGAGATTTGATTATATTCTCAAATTCTTCACTATAATTCCAAGTTTAACTAGAGTAATCTCATCGAATACAGGAGAAATGTTGGTTGGACCAGCAAAAGCATTTTTCATGGATGAGATATCAACAGGGCTGGATAGTTCCACCACTTTTCAGATTGTCAAGTACATGAGACAGATGGTTCATATCATGGATGTAACGATGATCATATCTCTCTTGCAACCTGCACCTGAGACATTTGAACTTTTTGATGACATAATTCTACTTGCGGAGGGTCAGATTGTCTACCAAGGCCCCAGAGAATATGTGCTTGAGTTTTTTGAAAGTATGGGATTCAAATGCCCAGAAAGAAAGGGCATTGCAGACTTTCTGCAGGAAGTGACTTCCAAGAAGGACCAACAACAGTACTGGTTCCGAAAGAACCAACCTTATCGATATGTCCCAGTATCAGACTTTGCTCAGGCTTTTAACTCTTTCCACATAGGCCAACAGGTATTAGATGAGTTAAATATCCCTTATGACAAAACTAGAACACATCCTGCTGCTTTGGTGAAGGAAAAGTACGGTATTCCAAACTGGCAACTCTTTAAGGCATGTTTCTCGAGGGAATGGCTTCTGATGCAACGCAACTCTTTTGTTTACATATTCAAAACATGCCAGATTACAATCATGGCTATAATTGCCTTCACTGTATACTTCAGAACTGAAATGGAAACTGGCCGGGTAGATGATGGAACAAAATTTTGGGGTGCATTATTTTTTAGTCTTATTACTGTCATGTTTAATGGCTTTGCAGAGCTAGCAATGACAATTGCTAGGCTGCCTGTGTTCTACAAGCAGAGAGATTTCTTGTTCTTTCCTGCATGGGCATTTTCACTTCCTATTTGGGTCCTCAGGATTCCCATATCAGTTGTGGAATCAGTAATATGGATTGGTCTTACATATTACACCATTGGTTTTGCACCTGCTGCCTCTAGGTAAGTGCTGGTTTCAAGAGTGTTGGTTACTAGTCTTAGATTTTAAGAATCTGGGTAACAAAATAGCATTTTCCTAACATTGCAGGTTCTTCAAACAACTACTGGCATTCTTGGGAATACATCAGATGGCATTGGGTCTCTTTAGGTTTATCGCAGCTGCTAGCAGGACTGAGGTCATTGCCAACACATTTGGAACATTTTCCCTGCTGGTTGTCTTTATTCTGGGTGGTTACATTATCTCAAAAGGTCAGAACCCTTTCTGCTGACAAAACATGCTTTTAAGTATGCTTCTGGGTTTCTAAAATTGGACATTTGAACCCTAATCATGGATGAACTAGAATCTTGAAAGTAACAAAAAGGCTTCATTTCTTGGTACACAGATGACATCCAAGACTGGTTGATATGGGGCTACTACATCTCTCCTATGATGTATGGACAAAATGCTATTGCTATAAATGAATTTCTAGATGGAAGATGGAGCCAAGTAAGTTCCCCTGGACCAAAATTACTGATAAATTTGAAAGTTCGTTTACATTTACACAGACATACACATATTATGTGGGCCAAACTATCTATAGCTAATTTGAAATTATGTTTAACAGCCTGCAGAAAACTCAGATCAGCCTACAGTGGGAAAGACACTTCTTCATAATAGAGGCTTGTATATGACAGAGAACTGGTACTGGATTAGTGTTGGAGCACTTTTTGGGTTTTCTGTTCTTTTCAATGTTCTCTTCGTTGCAGCATTGACATATTTGAATCGTAAGTCAATATTTTGCGCCAGTTCTAGTTTTTGCCATAAAGGAGAGATCAGCATGTTGACCATTACGTTTCTTTGTCTTCTTCAAAACTCCAATTTCAGCAATTGGCAGTAATAAACCTATGATTTCGGAAGATGACTCCGAAGATGATACAAGGCAACAGTTGATATCAAATGCTGAAGGCATTGAAATGACAGGAAGAAATGCCAGTTCCACTGATGGTGTTACAAATAGTCAAACCAAAAGAGGAATGGTTCTGCCATTCCAGCCTCTCTCACTAGTCTTCGACCATGTGAACTACTATGTGGATATGCCTGCAGTAAGTTTTTCTTTCTCCATTAAATAACCTGTGCTATAACATCTTTTTTTCTCAATTATAATAAACATGTAAGTCCTTTTATTAGGACTTGTGATAATCATTAATGTAACAAATAGTATGGGTGAAAAACTTGATGTTTCTGCCTGAAGGAATATCAAGTGAATCTGATACAAGTCTGAAACTTAAGAAATTTGTTTCTCATTAATTTCTTGTTATCCTTCAGGAAATGAAGAGCCAAGGAGTTGAAGAGAGCCGGTTGCATTTATTGAAAAATGTTAGCGGCGCTTTCAGACCAGGTGTTCTGACAGCCTTGGTCGGGGTCAGCGGTGCTGGAAAGACAACCTTGATGGATGTCCTAGCAGGAAGAAAGACCGGTGGATACATTGAGGGTACCATAAGCATTTCTGGTTATCCGAAGAACCAAGCCACATTTGCTCGTGTTAGTGGTTATTGTGAACAAAATGACATCCATTCACCTCATGTTACTGTCTATGAGTCTCTTCTGTACTCTGCATGGCTACGTCTTTCTTCAGATGTAAACACTGAAACACGGAAGGTATTATTACTTGTCTTCCAAGTTAATAGTTTCGTTTGTCAGTCAATATTCGATTGCCTTACTGCTTTTGAGTACAATCTTTTTCTTATTTTCACAGATGTTTGTTGAAGAAGTTATGGAGTTGGTAGAACTCAAACCCATTAGAAATGCTCTAGTTGGTCTTCCTGGTGTGAATGGTCTTTCGACTGAGCAGAGAAAAAGGCTAACCATTGCTGTAGAGTTGGTTGCTAATCCTTCTATCATCTTTATGGATGAGCCAACATCTGGACTTGATGCCAGAGCTGCTGCAATTGTTATGCGTACTGTAAGGAACACAGTGGACACAGGCCGAACTGTTGTCTGCACAATTCATCAGCCTAGTATTGACATATTTGAAGCTTTCGATGAGGTAACAACCCAATGTAACATCTTCTGTCTATGCAAGTAGATAAATGATTTAAGACCAATATCATTTTTCTGCTCTCTAATTCAACTTTAACATGTATTTCTTTTCTTCCCTTGCAGCTATTTTTGATGAAGAGAGGAGGACAAGCCATTTATGCTGGTCCTCTAGGACTGCATTCTCACAAGCTCGTTGAATATTTTGAGGTTCGATATATCCTCTTTTTCCACCCGAATTTCAAATATTGCTGCTAATATTTGTAAATAACTATAGTTTCGCTGCTAATCCTTTTTATGTATATGCTTCATTACCCGCAATGACAATTATATCAATATCAAGCCTAATGTAACTTGCAAGTCAAGCTTTGTCTAATATAGATTCTTTGACAGGCTATTCCTGGGGTTCCCAAGATTAAAGAGGGTTACAACCCTGCTACCTGGATGTTAGAGGTCAGCTCAACTTCAGTTGAAGCTCAACTGAATGTTGATTTTGCAGAAATTTATGCTAACTCTGAGCTATATAAGTAAGTATTTTGCAGATTATGCTTATTTTCATCCTTTTCTATTACTTTGTGAGTTCGATAAAAGATTTCTAAATCCTCTACTGTCATATTTTCAGGAGAAATCAGGAACTAATAAAGGAATTAAGCACTCCTCCACCTAATTCTCAAGATCTCTACTTCCCCACCAAGTACTCCCAGAACTTTTTCACACAATGCAAGGCTTGTTTCTGGAAACAACATTGGTCATACTGGAGAAACTCAGAGTATAATGCCATCCGGTTTTTCATGACAATCATCTTTGGCATTATCTTTGGTGTGATCTTTTGGAACAAAGGAGGAAAATTGTTAGTCATAACATCCTTCCTTTTAATTTACTCAAATTGTAACTACCTGTGCTTAAATGGAACTAAATTGTAACTACCTATGCTTAAATGGAACTAACTTTGGATTCAAACATTTTTTCTCTACAGAGGAACCCAACAAGACCTGTCAAACCTTTTCGGAGCAACCTATGCTGCCGTTCTTTTCCTTGGTGCCACCAATGCTACTTCTGTGCAACCGGTTGTGTCAATTGAAAGAACGGTCTTCTACCGTGAAAGAGCAGCCGGAATGTATTCAGCATTGCCATACGCTTTTGCCCAGGTGCGAGCAAGATCGAGATCACACTTCATTGAATCCAAGAAACTAGCTTGTCCATATTAATGTAAAACATTTGTGCTCGCAGGTAGCTATTGAGACAATTTATGTTGCAATTCAAACCATTGTGTATTCACTTCTTCTGTACTCGATGATTGGATACAACTGGGATGCTGGAAAGTTCTTCTATTTCTACTACTTCATCTTCATGGCCTTCGCCTACTTCTCCATGTACGGGATGATGCTTGTGGCCTTGACTCCTGGCCGACAAATAGCCGCGATTATGATGGCCTTCTTCTTCAACTTCTGGAATATGTTCTCTGGTTTCATGATCCCTAGGCCGGTGAGTGCTGTCACAACTACTGATGCATGCACGCAGACGCTACTTTTCACATATCTCTCACATGTGTTTAAATTGTATATTGCAGCTTATTCCAGTGTGGTGGAGATGGTACTACTGGTGTTCTCCAGTTGCATGGACAATATATGGAGTATTTGCATCGCAGTTTGGCGACATCGAGACCCGGCTCAGCATCCCAGGCGAAACAAACAGCAATACAACGGTAGCTGCGTACCTTAAGGATTCATTGGGTTACGATCACGACTTCCTCGTACCTGTAATCTTCGCTCATATCGGATGGGTAGTAGTGTTCTTTTTGGTCTTTGGCTATGGCATCAAAGTCCTCAACTTCCAAAAGAGATGAGGACTGTCCTTGTCCACGGTGACTCCCAGATTTATTTATTAATTGTATTTTGTCAAATGAACAGATAAGACAACTTGTGTATCAATACTATAGTTGTCGTGTTCTGAAAATGTAAGCTCAATTCATTAATTTTTATTCCTATGTTCTGGTCGATTCATTAATAGCTCTTTTTTTATTTAGACAATAAAATCTGGTATTGTAATAATATAGTAATACTCAATATTATTTTAAAATTTTTATGATACAATAATATCTAATGTTGTTTTAAAATGCCCGCAAAACTAACATATATATATATATATATATATATATATATATTTCAGCAATATTGCTCTTTTTAAGTTCAGAAGTTATAAGCAGCTTCATTTCTTTTGGAATATCATGCATAGCGAAGTGCCTGCAAATGTACTCAAGGATGAGCAAAAGCTTCAGCATGAAATTAAGCACACAAATGTCACACTTGGCATGGTAATAGGATCTTGGTTATGAATTTTTTTATAGGTGAAATTCTATACCACTAGGGATAAAAATTAAAGTACATCCTAGTTTAAAATATGGGGCATTTTTGTTTAATATTGATTTTAAAAAGTAATCTCAATCGTTTGTTAAGTTTAATGGATGACCTCTATGTGGGTAAAAAATCATAGTCAGCAATTAAAAAGATACTCCTTTCATCCTCGAACTTTCATTTAAGGTAATTAACATTTGAAGCAAGTCAAATGCTTTCTCTCTCCTTCCAACTGTCGTTTCAGGTTTTTTTCCCCCCTTCAAATTGTGTCATTTATTTAGAATGTATCCTGATACTAATAATACATTTTCTTCCCCCTTCAAACATTTATTTCAATTCTTTTTTTTTGTGTGTGTGTGTGTGTTTAAGTTGTGCTATTCATTTGCACTATATCATGATATTAATGTACACATATAGACCTGTTGCTCTTCAACTAAACTACTAGCAGATAATATCAAAAGTGAGTAAATTTTTTTAATGATGTTCAGAATTGAAAATCTTCTTCAATTTTTTTTTGAAGCAACAAAATTTTCTTGATTACAATGTGTTAATCAGCACATTAATCTTTATTTTTAAACTAAAATAAATTTAACCATTAATTATTCTTATAAAAGAACCAATTAGTATAAAATGAGTCATTGAAATTTTTCAAAACTTGAGAACTTCTCTTTTCTTTTAGAAGTTAAATTTGATCTATCATCAATGTATATTAATTTTACATTATCGTTTACTCCTATATTATCATATCATTAAAAAATTGTTATAACTCTCTTATTGTTGATAAAAATATTACTTAATATTACTTTTTTACGATATATGATTTTGATATTCACCCATAGTGTAAACTGTCATTTACCATCATACATTATCATAGTACATCAAATTTAAACTATTTTCTCTATACATATAACTCTCCACAAACTTTTTACCAATGATTCTTTGATGCATATTACAAATTATAATTTGAAAAAAAAATATATTTTATTCATGTATGATATGATCTTATTTATAATTTACCCATCTCTTATTTAAAGAGTTTAAAAAAGGTCACTTGTATTGATTTTCCTTCAAATATAACGGAATTTGTCACATGCCTCTTTCATACCCTTCTTCCCCATCTATCAACTAAAATGAAACTCTAAATATCTAATTTATGTTTTTAATTTTTTTTTCTTGATCTCAAATCCCAACACATCAATCTCAAAAGACTAAATTGGAAATAATGAATGAAATTATAGATGAATTAAGAGTCATCCTATTTTTTTTTTTTTGAAAGATATATGTATCTTTTTGGTAAACCTTTTGGAAAATATTTTTGGTAAGAAAATTTTATTTCCTTAAATATAAAAATGAAGGAGTATTGTGGGTCTCTATAGCTTATAATTAAAAAAATATATATTTAGAGTTATAGTAATAAAAAAAATCCCCTTTTAAAAAAAAGGAAATTATCTTTCATTAATAATTTTCTTATACTTAACATTGAACATATGAAATATTTTTTACTATGTTAATAACTTATGATCAAAAAATATTTTCTATCAAAATAAATAAAACCTAATATGAAATTATGTCAAATTAAGGCTAATAAAAGAGCATGTGGCTTGTAAATAATTATTTTCACTAGATTTAAACAAAAACATAACAAAAGTGAAAAAAAGTATTAGAAGTGTAAATCGCAATTTTTTTTTATCATTTTAAACCACAAGTAAACAGGTTATAAATATGACAATACCATATCATCTGACATCTATGGATAAAACGCTTTTTTCCATTATAATTTTTCTGTTTATAATATGTTATTATTTTATGACAACCTACTCTAACAGACAATTCATATACATGTTATGATTGTACTAGACTTCAGCTTTAAATATTATCTGCCATAATACTTACTACAAGTACCATAAAAAACTCTTTTTCATGTAATATTTTTGCGTGGCAATCAAATGGTCCCAAGCCGGCTTTCTTGCAATGATATTTGCGTTACGATTTTACACTTCACTGTAACGTGAAATGCACTCAGCACTAATCAGCAGAGGGGAAAGGTGCAAAAGAACTTCGTAGAGGAACACAAAACATAGCTAATAATAGAACATCCATGTAATTTGTTATGTTTTGACATAAAACGATGCTATCTTACTAATCTATGGCAAGAAAGTCAATTAAGTTCTTCCCAAAGGGTATGAACTACGTCTTCACTTACCATTCAAAAACCTAAGCATCCACTGTTCCCTGCCCCCAATCCCCAAATATAAACCAAATGGTGATTTTGCACTGTGCAAAATAGGACACCTGCAAGATATAGTCAATGGTCATTATCATCAATAGATATATATATATACACCAAAACCCAAAATCTCTTCTGAACCACACGGAGGAAGGTCTATCTCTAACCCTCGAGAGAGGCAAATGCAATAGCTTGGATCTCCTTCTTGCTCTTCACCACAGAATGCTTCTTACTTTCAAAATCCAACTTATCTAAATCTTCAGCATTACCTAAATAGCCATAGAGAAGGCTTTCCTTATTTCCAGGTATGCATTGTGGCTTCTCATTGCTGTTTTTGAGGCCATTGCTACCAATCTGCTGGAATTCATCCCTTCCATGATTGTTGTCAACATAAAACTTGTGAAGCCTCTCTGCTTCTTGCAACCCAGAAAATGTACCACTAAAAGTCACTACCAAGATGCTGTTATTCGCAGGTTTTCCACGCAACACCTTTGTCTTTCCACCACCAAATCCCATACCTACAAGTCAGCACAAAGAGAGAAGGGCAAATACAGCATCATGTACTACAATGTAAGAAAGCATTACCCCCTAATTTATTGAGGCGATCAAAGAAGTAAGTTTCACATAATGGCCATACACGCATCAAATCAACTATGATGCTAAGATTCCACACGAAAAGGGAAGCAAAACATAAGCTATAGCTAGCGCCATATTATAGGCCAGAATATAGAGATATTATGCCATCCTTCTCTAAGGGGGTAGTGCACAATTTTCGTCCAAGGTGCAATAGACTGATCAGATACTGACAGAAAAAGGAGGAAGAAACTCACCTGTAAGAGTAGCCTCAAGATCCTCAATACTTACAATTGTGCGTTCACCCGGATTATCATGAACAATAGAACTGTTATGAACAAACACAACTGGAGGCCAGATGATCAGGTCGTTCTTCAGGGCCAATACTTCAGCAGCAGGCAACATATGCTGGACCCACAATCCACCAGTGGTTATGGTATCGCTCCATCCCAGCAACACACAAAGTGCCTTGTGAAAACCCAAGTGCTCTGCTCTACACCCAGCCTTACTAGACTTTGAGGCATGCATTGCAAGACTTAGTGTGTTCATAAATTCCTTCGACTTACTGCTACGTGAATGCAGGCATGTGAGAGATCACTCATTGAAATAATTTAGAGCCTAATCAAAAGCATGTTGGACAATATATATTTAAAAGCAGAAGAAAAGGTTGTCCACAATTGTTGACTATCTCATCAAGTTAGAAACAATATCTAAAACTGCACTATGCCATAAAATTTGTACAAGCATATCCTATAGAAGGGAATGTTTCCATCGTGCATTTCACCAGAATACATTTTTTCTGGTAACTCCCCAACAGGGCACTCAGATTATGTTATAGTCCCAACTCTGAGCAGAACCAAGAGTTTTGAAGTCAACATAATTTTTATATAGGAAGCTAGAAACATGTTCAAGTCCTATTCACTAATTATGGCTTTCAAAACTTAAAAGTATGCAATACGGATATCAAAAGCATGATAATTTTTTTTTTAAATCACACCATCAATGCAATGAACTAACTAGTACCGATTCTTGTAACCAATAAAAACATGATAAATCCTAGAAGACTAGTTCTATACTTGAATCAGAAACTCCTGCACCTTACTCAAAAGCATCATATTTATGCTAAATTATCCACGGACCACAAATTCTCCAGTTCCTGGTAAAGCCGAAGTATACCAAGACATTTTAAAATGCTGGTAACCTTATACACAGAACTAGTACAACTCCAATCTAATGAATAAATCGCACTAGTACTCAATAGCACCAAAAACCATGAAGTTCAGTTTAACATATAAAATGACCCTAAACAGGTGACGCAATAGATTACAGACCTGCCACATATGCCGCATTTAAAAGTACCAGTTCCTCCTTGACCTGTGTATTTTCTACGTTGAGCTGCATTCTCATTCAGAAGTTTGAAAAACTTTAGAAACGCGTTATTCACCAGTTGCCTGAACTCCTTTGAATCTTCAGGTGGATCAGCCTTCGTAGGTTTCACCATAACCTCTGGAAGGCCAGGAGAGGGACCACTTTCATAGAAATCATGTGAAGTTCTCCTTAGGGCTTTGCTTTTCTTAAATTTCCTAGCTAAAGTACTTGCAGTAGGAGCAATGCGAGGCCCCAATCGCTCGTGGACACTTCTACCAGAAGAAACTGAAGAATTTGGAATAGAAATTGGCCAAGAAACCCATGGCAGCTTCTTTATACCTTTTCCAATAATTTTTTTATGACTTTTTGGATTGATCCGGCTTTGCAATGTTGGGTAAGAAGATGCTAACTTATCATCAGATTGGACATGGATTATGTCCTCATCATACAACATTTCCTCTTCACAGTTCAAATCATGAATAGCATCGGATGAACATTGCTTGGTAGAAAATATAGTATCTAGATTTTTCCAAATTCGATTCTGATCTGTAAGGTGCTTTAAACCAAGCATCTCCACATCCAAGCGATGCTTGGGTAGATACTTTGTTGTCAACATTCCAGTGGGGATGCCGTCCTGCTCGTAAATGCCCTGATCCTGGTCAAGCACTGGTATTCCTTTCCAATGATCTTGATCTTGGTAATTCAAAGTATTAGCATTTCTCTCATAAGCATTCAAGTTCCAGCGTTCGCCATTTTTATATACTTCTGTTCCATTTTCAAGATGTGTATATCTAGACACCAATACCTCATCTAAGTATTCTGTTTGATTTGAGAAATGGGTCAATTCTTCATAGTTAGGCATTGGATGCTCTTCTGAAGAGCCATGCCTTTCCCATGTCATTACATTGTTTGCCAAAGGTTCTCCACGCGAACTCTGAACTCCATCAATTCTGTCTACAATTGAATCCACTATGCTAGGTGGCCAAGAATCTAGTTGCCTATAGTTTCCTTGAAACCTTGTCGTGCTCTGAAAAGAAATGCCATCGGGCATTACGCCTGTATCACCCTTCTCACTTCTTTGACTTTCAGAGTAGTTAGAAACTCTGTCCGTAACCTCAACCAGAGCGGGGTCAATCAGCCGGGCTTTAGAAACTTCAATCGGGTTGGAACTTGGTTCTTGACCCCGGTCATCTTGAGCAAAATATCCATCAAGCATTTCTCTGCTTCCGCTCAGTCCTACTGAGCAAGGAGGAATATTGCCATCCTTGTACACAAGTTGAGAACTGTCCCTTAAATTGCAAAATATTGAACTTGGATATGTTTTTGGTGGGGAAATAGGCATTCCGTATCCGTGACTAACCCTGGAACCGCGCATTGTGTGTCCTTCATTGTTCTTTGATGGACCGGGTGAGCATTTAGCCACATGTTGCTGCTCCCAAGGCTTTGGAATATCACTGCGTTTTTGAATACCTACTTCAATTTTTCCAACAGGCATGCCAAAACTAGAATCAGTATGCCTATAATTTCCAGCAGCACCATGAGGACTAGAATGCACGGAGTGATAGTTCCTCCACTGGTCCTTCCCAATGGAAGTGGGTCTTGGGACCACACAGGAAATCGGAAATCCATCACTCTGGCAACCATTTTGGGAATCGAAACCATAGCCACGACCGCCAGAATCATTCGCATAGTTCGTTACCGGTTTAGCATTCTCAATTTTCCCTTCCAATAACTTGTTCCACTGAAACTTCAAAGAGGCCGGTTCACCATGAACCACACTCTTACCACACAGTGGAATATTCCTCAATCGGTCATCCGCATGTCCACCACAGTGACGAGAATCGCATTCCGACCTCCTCACTGGGCTAATGCGCGTAGTCCGGCAAGTACAATCCGGTCGGTTTTCTCGAGACGTGTCAGAGCCCCGAAACTTTTCCCGAATCGGAGACGGTCTCCCAGTATCACGTAACCCGCGTTCTCTCATTGCGACAATGTGTTCCCAGGTATTGAAATAAATGCAAGTCAGAAACGCCCTAGAATCGAAAGCGATAACCAAAAAACACTCAACGATGAGAAAGACGATTTGAAAAACCCTAACCCTCCACGAGAAAGATCGCGTAAAGGAATGTACTTGGTGACAGAGAGTTCGGAAACTCGCTGAAAGAAGCAAATTTTGAAGAAGAAAACGGTGACGATGATGAGAAGCAAACCCTAGCCAAACGGTAAAATACTGGAAGGAACAAAGAGAACAAAACGAATTGAGAAGCTTGAGAGGGATTTGGCTATCAGACTATCAGTAACAGAGGCCAGAAAGAGAGACGAGTACGAAACGGGGTCTGTGAATGAATTGTTGGCAAACTGCAAGGGAAGAGAGGTGTTATAGAGTACGATCGATAATAGAGTTAACAATGGCGTGGCGATATATAAGGGGTACGATGGTTTTGGTTATTTGAGTTGGAGCCAATGATGCAGTAATGTAGCTGGAGCTCAGTGGGCTGCGCTTTATGATATTCTTAACTCCATGACGTGCATGCGCAGCAAGGCCTGCGTTAAACCCATTCAGGCATTCAGCATGGATTGCGTAAAATTTACATATAATAATCAGTCTTAAATAGAACTAATTTTTCATTGGATCAAATTACTAAAGTTCCAACCTCAATCCCAAATTAATATTTATCAAGTAAGTTTTAAAATTCATTATATTTTATTATCATATTAATTATTTATTTATTATTAATTTTATATTATTAATAAATTAAAATCTATTATTATTAATATTAAATATAATTATATTTTATTATTATTACTAAAAATTTTATTAAAAGGATAAAATTAGGATAAATTTATTGAGATAATTGAAATAAAATTATATACTTTTTAAATTTTAAAAGATTAAATATGAATTATTTTAAAAATTAAAGTAATAATTTTTTTAAATATTAATGTATTTTTATTCCTATTTTCTTAGGATATATTGATAACTTTTCAATATATTAAAATTTAAAATTAAAATCTTGTCACCTTTAATATGTGAAAGAAAATATTGATTAAAAATAATTTGACTAAATTCAAAGTATTATATATATAAAAAATATATTATTGAATATATAAACAAATAATTATATAAATAATATATTAATAAAAATAATTATAATAATTTATATATAAAAATAAATAAATAATAATGTATTATATTATATATATGTATAGAATATAATGAAAATTAATATCAAAATTATTTATTTAAAATTTTCAAATAATTTAAATTTTTAATATAAAAGGACTAATTCAAATTTTAATACAATTATTTATTTTGATAAACTTATATAATATATATTGATAATATTAAATATTTAAATTTATTAATTTTAATATTAAAAATTATTTAGTATTGCTCATATATGTAATTTTAATATTATATATATTAAAGTATAATTTTAATATATCAAAATTATTATTTTAATATATATAAAAATTAAACATATAATAAATTAATTATTTATTACTTATTACTATTATCAAAGTAATGAGCTAACTCAATAAATATATATTATTAAATATATATTGATCAAGTCTAAAGTATTATATATAAAAATAAATATATTTAATAATTTAATATTATTAAATGCAAATATATAAATAATATATTAATAAAAATAATTATAAAAATTTATATGTAATAATAAAAAATAAATAATAATGTATTATATTATATATATGTATATAATATAGTTAGCATTAATATCAAAATTATTTATTTAAAATTTTTAAATAATTTAAAATTTTAATATAAAAGTACTAATTCAAATTTTAATATAATTATTTATTTTATACACTTATATAATAGATATTGATAATATTAAATATATAAATTTATTAATTTTAATATTAAAAATTATTTTATATTGCTCATATATATAATTTTAATTTTATATATATTGAAATATAATTTTAATATACTAAAATTATTATTTTAATATATATATACAATATACAATAATAATTTAATTATTTATTACTTACTATTATTATCAAACTAATTCAATAACCTGACAAATTAACACTTATCAATCTTAATTCTTTATTAAGTTGAGTTAATCAATCTCAATCCCTTATCAAGTTAAGTCAGTATTATCTTTTTTTGTATTAATCCCAATTCCAAGTAAAGTCAAATTATATTGATTCTAGGCTAATTCATTAAATTTAGCCTATTTTGATAGTTATATTTGTGATAAATAAAAAAGGGTAGTGTCTTCAAATAAAGTGAGGGAGAGACGTGAAAATTTTATATGGGAGGAAAAGAATTAAAATATAAAACTATGTAAAATTTTTATAATGCAATAAATATATATTTATATAGATATCTATTAGATCTTTTGATTATTAATTAATTGCTGTAAATTCAAATTTAATTTAGTATCTTGTAACCAAGATAATTATTAATAAGAGATAATTATATTATGATAAATATCAATTGGTATATAGAAAATTTATAAATACAAAAGAAGAATGATTTGACATATTAAGAATCTCCCTTCTTTAATTATCCTGTTCTCTTTATTTTTTTGTTTTATCTTTATTTTCACAATATGTGATCAATATGAAACTTTATCAATTTGAATTTTTTAGCTTTAATTTTTATTTTATGAATCTTCCATTCCAATTAGTTCTATCTTTTGCTTGACTTTAAATAAATAGTATTTTTTATATTATTCTTTTTAGAAACTTGGATTATAACAAAACTTCATAATATTTTGATCATAAATGTATGGGTTTATGGGCTATGAATAATTTTTTGCATATATTCGATTTCATTTTTTTATACTTAAAATTTTAATGATATTATGATTTCATGAAACAAGGATACTACATGAATTCGAGTTATGGATAATTTACACTATTCCTTTTTTTTTAAGGTTTAAATAGAAGAAAAATAAAAAAAATATTTAAATCAGAATCAAGATGGATTATAAGGACACAAGTTGTCACATTCGTGTTTTCCGCTCAGTAAATCTCTCACTATTTTGTGTTTAATTTCAATGTTGACGCCCCTCGTTAAAACGTTGATCGCCGCGTTGCTTTTTAAATGTTGGTCTCTGATTTGTCACCGCAAAATTACTGGATAATCAATTCACTCCATTGGAGGGGATATATAGCTACATAGTCCGTTTAGAGTGCAAGTCAAAAGTTACGTCATTATTATATCTATCATGTGTTCAATTTTATAGGTTAGGGTATCATTTCTTCTCTTTATTCATTGTATCATGTGGTATAATTGATAAAATTGTATCAAATTTATTATTATTTAGTCATATATTTCTCTCTCTCTTTCATACGTGACTAAATACAATAAATAATTTTTTATAAAAAATATGAAAATCGTTCAATGAGATTCCATTTATGCTTTTTTGTGACTAAATAAATGATTTTCTAATAAAAAATATGAAATTTGTCCAATTAATTTCATCACATTCCTTATAATGAATGCATCAATAATTAAAAAATATTTTAATGAAAAAATATAAAGCTCATACAATTGATTTAATTATATTCCTTAAAATGAATGCATCAATAATTAAAAATCTTTTTTAATGAAGAAAATACGAAGCCCATAGATTGATTTCATTACATTCCTTGAAGTAATTGAGTTTGTGCCTTTTAATAGTTAGACAAAATTTTAAGTTTTTAATGAAAAAGTATGAAACTTATCCAACTAATTTTATTACATTCCCATAAGTGAATGCCTTGATGATTAAAAAGTTTAGATGTAGATGAGGTTGTAGTTATAATTATATACATGAAAAAGGCTAAATGATTACCAAATTAGTTTTTACAATCAGAAGTTAGAGAATATAATGAGAAAGGTTTATATAATAAAAATTTAAAAAGTTCTAAAAGTATATGTTAACAATGGCCAATTCATTTCCTATTAAAATAATATTGAATATTTATCTTTTATAGACAATATAATAATGCACATCATTCTTAAGAATAAAAAATAAATTTTCTAATTAATGATTGGTGAAAATTATTGTCAATTATATGTTAAAGTTTTTAACTAAGTTTTATAGACATATGATAAAATGTGTTGGAAAAATTATTATCATCTTCTTTTGATATGTAGTATATATATACAAAGCTGATTAAAAAAGATGAACTAGAAGTTCAGTGACCAAAATATTTTTACTATATAGAATGATTGGATAGGTCATCCTAAATTAATAATGATGTAAAAAGTTATTAAAAATTTAGAAATTTATTCATTGAAAAATTAGAAGATTCTTCAATTTAATAAATTTTCATGTGTTACTTATTTTTAAGATAACTTGTTTATAATGCATTAAAATCATTGCCAGCCAAAGTTAGAATTGAATTTCTAATATTTTTTAAATGAATATAAGGTAACATATATTAATTTATCTATTATGTGGAATATTTGAGCATTTTATGATTTTAGTTATATATAAATTTATTATTAATTCACAACCTGATGTTGGCAAGACTGTTAGCTCAAATAATTTGACTTTGATCACAATTTTCTAATTATACAATTAAGGCAATATGCTTTAATAATACTATATTTAGAATGATTTAGTTAGAATAATTTTAATGTCCCAAATTATTGGTTATATTATTATTCAAAAGAACAAGATTCCTTTATCATTTTGAAAGACATGCAACTTTATATATTGTAATACCTATATGTATTAAACCAAAAAATTATAGTTTCTCTTGTAATTAGCTTTGGTTAGAAGTTAAAAAGTTTTGTATATAAAGAATTTTTTAATGTGTAAAATATTTTTACTCTGCCATAATACACATAGATGATTTTAAGAAATAATAGAGAATAAAAATTCATATGTGAAACTATATTCTCAAAATCAAGGGAAAAATATGACTGGAGAGCTAATATGATTTATAATCATCTTGATTCTCACACAAAGTAATATGAATCAAAAGTTTATAAGATAATTGATTTAAAAAATATGGAAAAATGCTAGATATATTACTAACAAAAAGAGAATAAATAAAATATATCAATTACAAATGTTCTTATTCAGATTGTTGTCTTAATATGATAATTTATTCTTCAATCACAATTAATTTCTGAATATACCTAAAGCATGATAGACTTATTGATTCCAAATATAAATATTCTCAAAAATTAAAATAAAGAAGAAACAAATGAATGACCTTATTGAAAGATTAAATATTTTAGAAAAGAGATAAGACATAAATAAATACAAACTTCAAAGTTTAGATAGCTAAAATTTATGAAAATAAAAAAAATCTTAATTAATTATGTATCCAATAAGAAAAATGGAATCGAAAGGAAAATAGTTATTAACAATATTTACTTTTATATAATGTAACACTTAAAATTATAAAAAATAGTGATTAATGAGAATCTTAAAATTATAGAATATTGATTATAGGCTAAAAAGAAAAAGAGAAATGATATAATTTAGATAGAAATGTAAAATTTAAATTTACTTATAAAGTAAAGAAACACCCAAAAAGTGTTAAACCAATGAAATATCCTAAAGTTGTGAAGTTAATAAGGTATAAATGTATAATTATGGCAAGAAAATAAGTAAATTGAAGTTACAAAAAAGAAAGTATGATTTATAATATAAGAGTTTTGTAAAGATTGTCAAATAAATTTCATGTGGGGGATATAAATTTTTAGCAATATATATATATATATATATATCAAAAGCTTGATATGCATTTGATAGATTTAATTATATTCTATTTCATGTGTGATAATTGACAATAATATTATAATTGCTTAAGGATTTTAAATGTTTAAAGTATGAAATTTGAATATTTGATAAATATATTCAATTCAATTCTAAAGATCTTTATATGGATTTAGGACACATGTGTCAATCATCTTAGGGAATATTTATTTTTTTATAGATATATAATGATACATTTATATCATGTTTCAAATGAAAATAATTATAAATGCATAAGTTCAATTGGAAAGATAATGTGTGAAAGAAAATATCTTTTTCTCATACTTACAAAAGGATTATGATAGTTGATCATAAGAACAAGTTCATTCAAGTGGTCTCTAGTTGAATTATTAATAGAAGTACTAATTCAAGGGTCTTTAATGACATTCTCAATAAAAGGAGTTAAGATCCTGTTGAACACGTTTTCCCTTATCATGATTTTTTTCTATTAGATTTTTTTGATAATGTTTTCAATGAGACAAAGTTAAAAAAGTAATTTATTCTTTTTCCTTCACTGGAATTTTTTCACTCATTAGATTTTTGCTAATGAAAGTTTTAACCAGGCATATTCTTTACAAGATGAATATTCAAAAGGAGTGTTGTAAATATATATATTTATTTATAAATTTATATGAATATCCATCAAATCCTTTGATTATCAATTAATTACTATAAATTTATGCTTGATTTAATTTTTTATAATCAATAAGAGATTATTATCAATTATAGATAATTTACTATTATCAATTATGATGGTTATTAATTGGTGTATTGGAAGTTTATAAATATAGAAATTTATAGAAGGACTTGACACATTCATAAATAAGAGAATCTCTTCCTCTTGTATTGTTCTATTCTCTTCATTTATTTCTTTATCATTTATTTTCATTAAAGTGTTGTGGTCCCTAGAAAAATGTAGATTAGGATTTGTGAAAAATAAATTTTTTTGAATGAGGATCTAAAGCAATTCAATCGGTTGAGTTTGCAATTTGCATGAACCAAACTAAACAATTTGTAAACAATTTGCATTTTTTTGAAACATTTTTACTTTCAATCTAAGTTAATATACTATAAAAATTTTCATTCAACAAATTCAATACTTTGCTCTTAAACTCAATTTATCTTTCAAATTAACTTAATTAAAAATAATTATTTTTAAATTAATTCTTTTGATTATATAAGTTAATGATTTTATTTCTAAAATAATAATTTCAAAGTAAACTAATTTTTGTTATAATTTATTTAATTTTGAATTATTAGTGCAGATAAAAAATACATTAAAGATGTGAATTTTGAATTTATAGCTATCATTTTAGATTTAAAATAATTTTAAAACATCTAAAATATTTTTTAAATAAAAGGAAAAAGTTTGCTGGTCTAGTTCACGGGTCTACAATTTATAAATTTTGAGACTTGAACTTCTATTTAGAGAGTTTGAAATTTTTGCAACTAGTTTATTTATAATTGATTCATGCAGATCATCCTCCAAATGAATCCTTTTAATAGTTAAAAATGATATAATCTTTTTAAATGATTTCATATTTTTTAATTATATTTTAAATTTTAAACGATTACATAATTTTTAATTCTATTTAATTTTCATCATCCAATAAAAAATTTGATGATCATAATTTTTCCTCTTATATCCTCCATACAATTTTTCATCCTAGCTACACACACATATATGCACCGTATAAGTTATTAGGATATATTTAAATAACATAAGACTCATTTACAGTAAATTTTTTAAATTAAAATTATTGATTTTTATATTTGTAAACAATATGTGGCATTAAAGGCATGCAAATTACTCCCAAAAATTTGGATGTAATTTTTATTTATTTTTTAAGAATTTAATTTTGATTCATTGTAAATAAATAGTATAAAATGAATTTTATACGACGGTTTACTCATGTTTTAATTACTTTATTCTTTTAACAATATGTCACTATTTTATTAATTCAAGATGTTAAAAAAATTACAATAATAACACCATCAAATTTAAACTTTCTTTTAAACCCGATTCAATTTCGTCTTTTAAGAGACATAGTTAATTTGATTGCTTTCTCCGGGAAACATTCTTGAAAAACATTATAAAAAAAGAGAGAGATGAAAATCTATACATTTTATATTAATGAAATTAATACTATTTGATTAAGAAATAGATATTAGAGAAAAAAATTTAAATACTCAACTCATTAGACACGGTTATAGAATTTAGTACTATTATTTAACCAAAAAAAAAAGAAGAATTGAGCTGTATATTAATAATATCAGGAGAAAATGGAAAATACTTCCTTTAACTTGAGCTAATTCGATTTTTCCTCCTTTAACTTTAAAAATTTAAAAATTACCTTTTAAATTATATAAAACTTAGATTTAACACTTGTAATCAAATTTACTATTGTATCAAATTGCATAATTTTTTATGATCTTTTTAAATAAGAACATCAATATTATAGTATGTTAATTTAACTTATTATTTTTTTACAATTTTTTTTATGTTATACAAATAATCGAAATTAAATTAGATACATATAATTTAATTAAATAATAAAAAATGAGTTACAAAATTATATGTAAAAAATAATAAAATAAACCAATATATCATTAAAATTTTAAAAAAAATAAGTTGACCATATGTATTAATTTGATAACTTATTTAAAAATTTATTAAAAAATCATGTAATTTGATAATCATTAATTAAGTTGACAATATGTATTAATTTTAAATTTTATGAAGTTTAAAACAGTAATTTTCAACTTTCTAAAGTAGAAGGATGCAAATTCAATCACCTAAATTAAAGTGGTTATTTTACATTTTTTCCAAGATATTATGTTCAAAATTTTCACTAGTAATGTATAAAAGAAATCATATATTTAAGATTGTATTTTTGTGTAAGAAATCATAATTTTTATGGGGACCGGGAGATCCTTTGTCCTCACGCTTGTTCCTGCTGTGCAGCAACGTGCTATCTTGTCTTTTACTTCAAGTTAAATATCAAGGTGACATAAGGGGGCCAAGATTAGCAGGCACGCCCCTTCAATCACCTATTTGATGTATGCGGACGATGTTCTCTTACCTTTTAAAGTCACTTGGGAGGTATGCTTTCGAATTAAGGAGGAGTTACTTTCGCCATATGCCAATTTAGCTCGGCAGGAGACCAATTGTATCAAATCTAGATTACTTTGTGGTCCCAATGTGAATGATCGACATGCTCAACTTCTCACTGAAACCTTTGGGCTCAGAATTATGCCTTTTTTAGGCAGATATCTGGGTGTTGATTTGGACTATAATGGAAAAGGGCGAGTAGCTTATGATATAGTTCTGCATAAGGTTCAGTCTAAACTGCAGGGATGGAAGGGTCTGTTACTCTCACAAGCAGCCTGGCTCACCTTGATTCAATCCACCATCAACTCGCTTAGTACCTCTCATTTGTCATATCTCCTCCTTCCAAAGACTTGTGCGGCCAAAGTTGATTCGGTTGTTAGCGAGTGCTTGTGGGGTGGGATAGATAATCAAAACAGTAGGCGGATTAGGCTGAAGCCCTGGCCCAAATTATGCTTGCCCAAGAAAGAGGGAGGGATGGGACTCCGACCAATTCATCTAGTCAACAAAGTTCTCTTAGCAAAGCAAGCTTGGAGACTTCAGAGTTACCCAGCAAAGTATGGGTCTCCTAGTGAAGGGAATTTTAAACTTGACTCAGCAAGCTCATGGATTTGGAGAGGTGAATTTAAGAGTAGTGACCTGATCACTAACCATCTCCGGTGGTCACTGTGACACTGAGAGCAGATATCTCTCCGTAATCCCCATTGGTTTTCAGGCATAGAACCGCTTCCTTTGGGTTGCAACACAGTAAGAGACTTATTTACTACTAATCACCTTTTCTGGGATTTTAAGTAAATTCCCAGAGGTTGTAGCTAAAATGCAGTGGATACCGGTGTCTCATCTTGATTCGATTGATACTCTTCTATAGAGGGGAGTGCCCCCCCCGGGGGGGGGGGGGTGAAGTATGCTGTAAAAGATGGCTTCAGGTTGTTGCTTCGGGAATGGAGTCATACCTATACCAGAGCGGAAACCGTAACAGTTGATAATGGTGATTCACGTAACAATAATTTTCCTTGGAAGAGGTTGTGGAAACCTCGTATCCCTGGAAGCTAATTGTGTTTATGTGGAAGTTGTTGCAGGATGCTTTACCCATAAAGAGTTGTTCGATGACACGCCATATAATAGTGCCTCAACTCTGTTTTTGGTGAACAGCAAATTGAAATCGGAAAACACTTGTTCTTCATCCTTTAGCTTGTGCGACTTGGTTTAGTGGTACCATGCCTTTTACAGCGGATTCCATTCTAGATGCTAGTTCTAGGCAGGGGTTTGCGGCTCTTTTTATGCTATGACGGTGGACGGAAGGAATTTTTCATGTATGTAGTGGTCGTGCTATAGGCCATTTGGACTCACCGAAATGAGGTTTGCTTCAAATCTAAAAATCCTAACCCTTCTGCTACTATTACAATGGGCAATGATATCATGAATTTATCAAAGATAGCTCTTCTAAACATGATATTTCTTGTAAGTTAAAGAGGCTAACTATTAGGGAGGGGTTGCCTTGTCGACGGCTCATTGACAAGAAGGATTTTAGCCAATCCTAGTCCCTGGTTTTAGTACAGTACTACGCTAGAAGGAGAACGTCGAAGACTTGTTTAGCAGCCTGCATCACTGCTGGAAATACTATTCTGTTTTCTGCCTTGTTCGTTTCTCCTACTCAGCTCTCATGGATGCAGATGGTCCTTAACTTCTTAGGACTATGTTGCAGTGGATTCATGCCCACATGGATCCAGGTCATTACATCTGCTGCTGAAAGTGAATAACCCTAGGGAGCTGTGGTGCTTGGTCAGGTCCAATGTGGTGAAACTACAAGTACTTAGGGAAGAGACTCTGGATGCTAAATAAATTATCCTTTTGTTTTGCAACCTATTGTAATATAGAGGACTTCAATCTGATGAAGAATTGTTTAGCCTATAATAAATATGCTCAGTATGGCTGGTATGCAGTAAACCTAAATATTATGTAATTGTCCTGCTATGTTATATATATATATATATATATATATATTTGTGTGTGCACACGTATATGTGAAGCTTTTATAATTTAGAAATTGATTAACTCCTCATCTGATTGTCTATGAACCAAAATCAACTTTAAATTTGAAGATAATCATTCTCACTTTCGAAAGTTCTTATGTTGAAACATTCACTACTATTATATCAAGTCTAAGATGTTCTTTGGAGAAAATTTTCTAATCTTACTATAATATTGAGATTCTTAATAAAGCTTCTTATTATTTTTTGACAAATTAAAAAAAATTTAGATTTAATTCACTATTAGTGTAAATCAACTTTACATTATCATTCATTTATTTATTGCTATATAAATAAAAAATATTAAAATTTCTTTTACTTTGATTAAAAATTTTTAATTACTATTAATTATTTAATAATATATTTTTCTCATTTTTTAATAATATTTACACCGATGTCATATCAAATTTAAAATCATTTGAAAAATACTCCCATGATTTTAAGTTCCATTTAAGTTTTAACCATAAAGTTAAAACTCATAATTTGATAAAATATAATATGAAGTAGCACTAAAATCTCAGTGCTACAATAAGACTAGGATTTTTTCCATCATTCATTCGATTCATAGAAATTGTATGGAAAGTGTAACTTTTTAAGAAGTTAAAAATTCTTCAATTGTTCAATTAGTTACTAATTGTCAAAATAGATCACAAATTATAAAAAATTACTTACTCACATCCTTCATATTAAAAAGAACTTTTTATGTTATTTATAAGTAAAAATACTAAATTATCCTTACACAATTTAATTAATGATTACTTTAATATTTTAACCTCACTATGAATTGGAAAATTATAATAAATATAATTATTAGTTATATAAAATATAGTTATTTTATTATTTACATAGTGAATAGAATGATTGTTATGTGAAATTATACAAAGTAAATGTTAAATATTATATCATAAATATAAATTTTAAATATAATCATAAATTTAATTATAATAGAATTTAAATCTAAATAGAATTATATTTATTAAATATATAATTTTATTAATTATTTTATAATTATTTTATTTATTATTTTAATATTCAATACAAATTTGATGGAAGTAATTATTTACTATATTAATTATTTTACTAATATTTTTATTTAATTAATTATAGTTAATTTTAATGATATTAAAATAATTAAAAATATATATAAAAGACATCTTAATTTTTCACATAATTTTGTTTTACTTTTTTATAGTAAATTAAAAATAAGAAATTATACATTTAGAAATATTATAATTTTATTAAAAATAATTAAAAAATTTAATATTTCTTATTTTAATATTAAATTTTTAATGTATATATTAATTATTTTTTATAATATTTTCAAAAAAGTTCATAATTGAACTAAATAAAATATAAAAAATTAATTCTTAAAAAGTATTATTTTTCAATATCAATTAAACAACTACATGCAGTTCTTTATTCAAAAAATTTATGAGAAAAATTACTTTATAAAAAAAATCAATTTTCCGCATAAAATTACTAAACCAAAATTTCAATTTGCCGTAATATTATTACTCAAAAACAGACAGTATTGAGCACATCAATCACCAACAGAGCCTAAAACCCAAGATGGCAAGGGTCGGCCCAAACAAGGATGCGGCTTTTGAAAAAAAGGGGGAGGATATAGGTGAAGTCAAATGCAAATCTGCCAAATAATTTCACGCGCGGGATCATCTCAAACATTTTTCTTTTGAGTAAATTTTATTTGCTATCCTTGAATTTGGGCGAAAACTATTCACCGCCCTTTCATTTTAAATAATTTCGGCTAACAAATTTTGACTCCGTTTGTGATAATTTTTTTTGTATCAATCTTACCCTTCATATAAACCATAAATTATTAGAATATAATTTATTTGCGTGAATATTTCTTAATGTTTTATAAAATTATTTCAACTAAGTAATTATCAATAAAAAATATAATCTATTATAATATTTTTTATTATGTAAATATGTTATGATTTATTTAATATTTATATATATATGCCTAGTATCATCATCACCTAATTAAAATTAATAATCTCAAAAACTCTTTAAAATATATAATTTCTTTAAGAGTTTAAATTTGATATATTATGTATATAAAATATTTTATACTACCAGTGAATAAAAAATAAATACATTGTTAAAAAAGTATAAATAATTAAGAGTTTTTAACTACAATAATGATGTTTTAACAATTTTTCACTGGCATTGCAATATATGAGTGGATAATAATATAAAATTAATTTATACTGATAATAGAATAAATTTAAATTATTTATTTTAATTGATTTAAATTTAATCCATTATTAGTATAAAATATTTTATACTAATAGTAAATGATGAAACATCATTAAAAAAAAACAATTAAGAATTTTTAATAGTAATAAATGAATTTTAACAAACTTTTAATGATATAAAAATATATAAGTGGATAGCAGTGTAATATTAATTTATATTAATAATAAATTAAATTTAAATATTTATTTAATTTTTAGCCCCAATCAATTAAATATGATCTTAATTCTTTAGAGATTAAAATTCATCATTGATGGTATAAAATGTTTCACATTATTAGTATATAAGAGAAAGATACGTCTTTAAAAAGATAAAAGTAATTAAGAAATTTTGGTTGTAATAAAAGAGTTTTAATAGTACTTTAATAATATAGCAATATATAGGTGGGTAAAAGTATGAAGATAATTTACAATTACAATAAATTGAATTTAAATTCAATTCCTTGACATAATCAATTTTATTTTCATTGAATTCTTTTATCCCATTAAATTAATAAGTTAATATCAATTATAATTAACACCCTTAATCATTCTCAATGTTAATTTGAAGGCTTTTGTTTTGTCATGCCCTGTGTTCAAACTCAATGTTGATTATGTGTTAAGTGGCTTATCATTCTTAATACTAAAAAATTAATATTAATTATAATTTCTAAAATAAATTACTAGGAAATTCAATATTGCTAACAATAATATATTTGAAACATTTTTATTTATTATTAACTTTATTATATTCCACAATATTTCAAAACTCTAAATTCAAAATAAAAATTTCATAATAACACAAAATGTATTATTTCATTTTTATTTATATTTCATTACAATTACAAGTTAAATATAAATTCATTCCAATTAATTGTATGATATTATTTTATGAGTATGTTTAAATTATATAACTATTATACAATTAAACTAAAATAATTATAAAACTGTCCGTCTTGATTAATCAAGGGAGACAAAAGGAAGATACTAATTTTTACAATTTTCTTTTCTTGAAACACTGCATTTTTTAAAAGAAATTGATTAATGTGAATATTTTTAAAATATTTTTTAAAATTTAAACCATAATCTTATATTTTTCTAAAATATGTTCTAAAATATTAAGAAAAAATTCTGAAAACGTAACAGCACCGCTTTCTTCAATAATTTGTTCGAAGGCGAGCTTGACTGGTCACTTCATCCCTTGAAACGGCCAGAAATTTTGAAGGCCTTAATGGAAGAGATATGTTGAACAGGGAGGAAAGTCCAATGCGACCCGCCGCCACAAATCGGTAATTCTACATTGTGGCGGTTAGAGCTTTAGATGATTGAGATGATATAATTGACCGGTTGAACTAGAGGTCAGGAAAATCTTTTAATCTCATCTTAGTAACATAAATTATAGTATTTTTAATAAGTGAAAGAATCATCTCTTTAATTATAACATTCATTCAAGTATATCTTAAAATATTTGGCTTGAAAAATATAACAAATACATTAATATTATACCTTAGTTTTGTACGAAGACCAAACCTTCTTCCAAATATCAAACATTAAAAGTGAGTTTGTTCCGGTAAAAAACTCGCTTTTGCAAAATAAAATTTTATTTTTTAATGTTTGAAAATTTTAGAAAAAACCAATCAACGGACAAAGGCATTTGAGTCAACAGAAGGTAACATATTGAGAGGTAGAAAACAACTGCTTTGTCCAAATGAAAATCGATTTCTGGCACCTTTCTCTACATTGAAACATTGCCTTCGATTTCAAACTTTTCTCTTACGCTTAAACATTTTATCAGTAACAGTAATTAAAAAAATTAGCAAACAAAAATAAAACAAAACTAATTTCATGCTAAAATTTATACTTCAAAAAATTTAATGATTTATAAAATATAATTAACATATTTTTAATTAAGATGTTGGTTATGATTAATCAATTATTATAATTCTTTACGAATAATTTAATTAAAATATTATTCTGTTGACTATTTTATGCCTATAAGTTATTTTAACATTTGTGCAATAATATTAAATAGTATATTTAAAATGTAAAAAAGTATATATGAAAAATACTTTCCTTCTCTATACCAAATACAGTAACATATTTTTTATTGATATTACCAAACACCAAAAATTATTCATTTGTGTAGAAATATATTTTCAATGAAATGCATTTTTTTCATCATATAGTTTTCCATCAAAATAAATGCATCCTAAATGACAATTGTATAATTTGTTGATAAACAATTTGATTTCTTTTTATCAAGTATAAAATGTTTAGACTACCCTCAAATTTACGAATCAGAATAGAGGGGGAAAAAGTAGACATTCGTTCTACTCTATTGAAAATATAATTTTTATTAATTACACTTCTAAAAATATTTTTTTATCAATATCATTCCTTATTTATTTAATTTTTTTAATTTTATCTTTGATTAATATATTTGTCAAATTGATAATGAAAGATTATTATAAAACTTTTAATAATTGTATTTTAACTGATTTTTTATTTATTTTATATCTCTTTTAATGAGTAAGTAAAGACGATTTCTGCTCATGCGAGGTTGCAATTGTAGCAACTTCTAATTTATATATTTAGATATCTAGTATTAAATGATGTCATTTTCACCTATCCACTAAAAAAGATGTCCAATTAAAAAAAATCAATTGCCACACAAACATTAAGAAAATTACCTCAACCTACCATTATCAAATTGACAAATAGACTAAAAAAGGAATAAAATTGAGAAAATTACATTAACCGAAGATGGAATGGATAAAATAAAACAATTAGCACTTCGTGTGGATCATGGAGCACATAGTATTGAAATGGCCACAGTCAGCAAAGATTTTTGCAGATCCACAACTCAGTTGAAAAACCAAATTTCGGGTTCTAGTTTTTCTGAGTAAATTAGATTTTAAAAAGTATGCCTCACTTCAATGAATCAACAAACATATGAAGGGTATGATTAGCACAAAGAAAGATACTATATGTAAATATTAGATATATATGACGCATGCTAACAATCAAGATCATATGTCAGCTTTCAAGCATTGGTATGTTTTGTCCCAACCCATATCATTTCAGTATTTGTATCCTATCACATCTATATGCCTTCAATTATCTCAGAAGAAAAAGGACCTCACACAAACTAATACATAAACGTCCTCGAGTACTCCCAGGGACCAAACATTTGTAATTGATATTTGAATTTCCATTTATCCGCAACTCCTTTCACAATTACATATTAGGTAGTTTGAATAAATTATGACAATAGTGAAAGATTTATATAATCTATGGAGAATTATTAATTTAAGTGTTCTCATTTTCATTGTATTCAAAAAGAAAAAAAAGATAATTTGAATCAAGTTACCATATCAATACATCTTAAAATGCACATAGCTAATTTTGATCAAATTATTTTAACTATACAACTATAACAAAAAGGATTGTAAATAATTGACAGTCTTTGTTTTAAGTAGTATTTAGTATTTCTCATCAGTTTTGTATCTTCTTTTACATTCAGAATTTAATTCTTGATTATTATATGTGTATGTTTAGTAGTTTAATTATTTAAAAAAATAAAAAAGAGCTATAAATAATAGAAAAATGTGTAGATAATAAATTTGCAACAAAAGCTATGAATTCTTTCATACAAGGCCAACCTGTGAGGGTATGGGACATTCTGTTTGAAGCATAGATGGGGTGGTCAGCCATATGGGTAATCATTTGGCATAAAGGCAACTATGCTTAGCTGCTGCCAATCTCTCCTACTCTGTCTTGTTCCCTAAGGCTCCCCTTCTCTCATACCTTTTTATGTAGGTGAGCCCTTTCTGTCCACAACGTTAAACTTCTACCCCAAGCACCTTTCCACCTTCAAGAAACCACATTATATTATTACCAACAGTACTCCTACTAGGAAACTTCCACTTAAATTTTCCTATCTATGTATTTTCTTACATAAATTAAACAAGATATTACCATTTAATTCTTGGAAAGAAGAATCTGATTTGCTGGATCATGGTGCGGTGGTGGGTATATTACCATGTATATGACTTTATGGAAAGCCTTGGTTATTTACCTGGCCATGTATAAAAAATTGGTGCCTTAGAAGCATTAGTTAGCTGAATTTGCCAATATACCAACCTAAGAAAATTGCTACCTAACCAAAGCAAGCCCCATCAAGATCCTTTAGTAAGTTTACCATGTACTTTAACATTATCATGCTCTGTTAAGTATAAACATTAGCACCCTTATAATTCAATACAAACACACTGGTGGTGTTTCAGTAAAGTAAGCCTTCTAGTTTTGGTGGAAGTAAAAACTGATACTTCTGATAAAGTATACTTATTTACATAAATTTTAACATTGATTAAATGGCATGTGCTAGGATAGTACCTTGCACTTGAATTGATAACTCACTTTTTAAAAATAATGGAAAAGAGGATTAAAATATATCACTGGAAGATTCTAAAAATAAGATATCAAGAATATAAAGAAAATAGGATAAATATCCAATTTTTTCAGTTCGACTATTTAATTTAGATTTTATTATTTATGAATAATGATAAAGTTCCTTTCATACAGTAGTACCTTAAAATAACATAATCATATAGTGAAGGACGAGGTTTTAAAATATAATCATAAAAGTTAATGCATTAGAGAGCATGTTAGAAGATATCTTTTCTTATCTTTAACAAGCAGAGGACTTAAACTACTGGAAGGTTTAGGTCATAATTTTGTTATATTACTTAAAGAAAATGACCGCAGACTTAACAGTACAGGTATAGGCATTTTTGTCATTTCAGCTTGTTCCATAATTTTGTCATAAAATTTAAAATGGGCTTGGTTTCATAGCTTTGAAGCCAGCCATGTTTATAAGCAGTTAAGGCAGGCAGGAGAAAGAGAGCCATTATTCCAAGGGAAAAGAGCAAAGAACAGAGGAGACAGGAGGGAACAGAAAGAGAAGAGAAGAGAAGAAAAGAAAAGGTTTGTGGTTGAGCAGCAATGGCAGCACCAAAACAGCTATATCATGAGCAGCAGCAACCAAACGCGCAGCGAGCCAAAAACTCGGGGACGATCCGAGCGAACGAGAGCCCATTAAGGGATGACAAAGAAGAAGAGATGTCAAGATCAGCTCTGGCTATGTTCAGAGCAAAGGAAGAAGAAATAGAGAGAAAGAAAATGGAGGTCAGGGAAAAAGTTCATGCTCGTCTCGGTCGGGTTGAGGAAGAAACAAAGCGTTTGGCTGAGATTAGAGAAGTAAGTTCTACAACGTTAATTACCACAAACATCAACTTAGTGAGCTATATTACAGGTGCCTGTGCATCCATGCTTCATTTGGTTTTTCTCTAGTGTCTAGTTTCACGAACTTCGGAAATTTTTTTTTTTCTTTCGTAATTTTTTATTTGTGGCCGGCCTCCGATCAGAACTGATGTTGTTAAACTAAATTTTATAATTATAACACAACTTAAATCCCCAGCTAAATTTAGAATAATGATTTATGTATACAATGTATAAATCTATAAACCAATTAAATTATGATATATAATATAAATTAGATATATGAAAGTTCTGAGACAGTAGTGGTTTGTTTGATAGGGAAAGAATGGAGAGGTAGAACATGGAAGAAAGTTCTATTATCTAAGAAAATAATATTCAAGTTTTTTGTCATTATATCCATCTTATCTTACCACTAAACAAACCATAAGGATGTTTACTTGAAAAGAAAGTGGCTTTTGTTTTCTAATTTTCTTAAAGACATCCTAGAACATAAACTTGGAGAGAACATAAGAGTGATTGAGGTAGTGTTCTTTTTTATGTTTTCCCATGTTTTGTTCAAAATTTACGACTGCTCATTGAGAAATTACATCGACATATATATCAGGAGCTTGAGGGACTGGTAGATCCAATGAGGAAGGAAGTTGGAATAGTTCGAAAAAGGATAGACACAGCGAACAAAGAGTTAAAGCCACTGGGCCAAACATGCCAGAGAAAGGTGGGGTTCTTCCTTACCGTTTACTGATTGTTGTTTGCTTTTGTCATTTCTAAAGACTTTATATCAAAGAATCCACAGGATCTTTATTTTTGGTAGATAAAAATGGTACGAAGGAGAGGTTTTCCCAATCTTATTAGGTATGATACTAATAATATGTTGGAGCTATCAACAAAAGCTCACTCAAATATTATTATCAAGTGGATAAAAAGTAGTAATTCAAATAGTCTCTAAAACGTTAGAAATTTCTGTGAACAAGGTTATCCTTAATTCTTGGGATCTTATGTCCTAATTACACAGCTTTTGATACGGCCTAGTTTTTAATCAATTGAATTCATGCTCTTTCTTGGCCCCATATTGTCCCAATTGGCTACAAGGGCATCCGGACATGATTATTTTGGTAGTTAAGATGAATCATTCATAATAATTGCCTTAAATTTTCCACGTAGAATATAATAGGAGGAAGATTTGAAATTCCTCTTGCAAGTTTCTTTTCCATGATTATACACTGTGGAAAGCAATTCCGGGGAAATATTTTAACCTCTGATTTCAACAGGAGAGAGAATACAAAGAAGCTCTAGAGGCTTTCAATGAGAAGAACAGAGAAAAGGCCCAGCTTGTTACCAAATTAATGGAGGTTAGACATTTTTGTTTCCTTTCTTTCTTTTTATATTTTTGGGAAAATTTCAAGTACTAAAAGAGAGAATTTTATCAGTATTCATCTATAGTCACACATTGCATGTTCTCGTGTCATTTGCATCCTCTTACATAAATTATAAAAAATAGATAAAATTATCATATTTTATCTCAAAATTATAAAGCACCGGTGAAATAATTTTTTGGATTATATAAAATTATAATTATAATTTTGATTATGAATAATAATCCATTCATATAATTCTACCCTTTTATATAAATTTGTACAGATAATTTTGTCTCTCAGTAATAGAAATGAAAAATGAAATTATATATACAAATTATTATTTAGGAAAAAATTATAATTTTATGTAATTTAGGAATTATTTTATTAGTATTTTATAATTTTAAAGACAAAATTACCAATTTTGTTTTAAAAAATCGTAATTTGTTTCATGACATGATCATCTACATTTATTGTGAGATATTTGTGCAGGTTTTTTTTTGTAAAATAATAAATTTTATTGATTATTTCCTATGCTTTGAGAGAAACTTCCTATATAAATTCCTAACATATGTGTACTTTTTGTTTTTGTTTAAATTTTGGAATAGTTGGTGGCTGAAAGTGAGAGGATGAGGATGAAGAAGCTGGAGGAACTAAGCAAAAACATAGAAACCCTTCACTGAGGGTTGCTTATAAGAGTAACCCTTTGGGTTGTGTGTGTTGTAATTAGAATGATCAGTATGATTGAATGTGGTATAATTTGTGATTTTCTTTGTATTTTCACTGACTGAGGATTAGGAAACAATATCCTCCCCAAAGTCTGCAATTGTAGACATCTAAACTCTGAATGCTCCAAAGTTGCAGTCATTGTATTGTGAGATATGGTGGCTCATTCATAACATTCAAATTGAATACTTAGGAAAAGTATTCTCTAACCAGGCTATCCATCCTACTTACCTAATTGATGTGAGTGTCAAAATCTTACTGTTTTCAATCTTGAAAGGGATTTTATCCATTTTCAATTAAAAATTGCATCCATCATGATTATGATGGTTCAACACATTATCTACTCCTTCATTTTTTTCCTCCTAATCAAGGACTTTCCTATTTCAAAGTCTAAAATGAGGTATATTTTCAAAATGCAAGCTTATGAATTAAAAATCTCATTTTTTTAATGAATATGTCATAATAATCAAGTGATTGAGAATCGGGCAAAGGGTGAATCATTGTTTAGAGGGGCACAAATTGGCTTGCAAAATTTCAAGTTTGAACTTGACAATTACATAAATTTAATATATTTAATGATTATTTTCAGCAAATAATAATAAAAAATATGATAGTAACTTGCTCTCTTTTTGTTTTTTGGCAGATTTTTTTTTCAAAAAGAAGAAAAATATTTAAGATATATTTGATAATATTAAAGTATTTAAGTTTGAATTTTAAGTGTTTAATCTATTAAGTACTAAATTTATTGTCTCTGAATAGTCTTTAATTTTAGGTATTAAATTTAGTTATTATTTCAAATTTTAAAAAAACTAAAATTTTATAAAATTTCAATAATTATAATTTTAGATATTCTATGTATCAAATCCTTAAATTATATGATATATATTATGTATTCAATTATTATGTTATAAATAAAGATAATATTGGGCATATTTATCTAAAAAAATCTCATTAAAATAAAAGTAATTGTTGAATGAATTCATAAAAAATTTTACTTTATTTAATATTTAATCTTAACAAATTAAGCATTTAAAACTTACTTTATTTTAAGTTTGAATCATTCAATAAAGCTTAAAATGATGTTTTTAAATATATTCTTACTCATTATATTGTCTCTTACATATATTTTAATTTTTTTAAAAGGATCAAATTGTAAGAATTTTCATTACTTTAGGCTATCATTAATTGAATTTTTTATTTTTATTAAAAATTAAATTAATATATATAACTCAATTTTTTAACTTAAATTATTATTAAATGATCTAATAGATTTTAATTTACTTCTTAAGTATATTAATTTATTAAGAATGTAATGGGACCTATTAAGGCAAAGTTAACGTAAAGCTTGTTATTGAACTCATAATGGATTGACTCAGTTAGGGTTTATTAATATGAGGATAGGTCCCTTCTCTACACATAAAACTATCAATAATTTGCTCCATTAAAGCTATCATATACTATTGAATAAGGAAGAGGGAAAGACCTAAATCTCTTAGTTATCACTTATATATTAATAATTTTTTTAGAAGATTATTAAAGTAAATTAAGAAGTACATAATCCTAATTATTTTTATTTTATTTTCTTAGTAGTTTTAAATTTGATATAAAGATCCTATTAGTTACTAAAATTTCTTACATGTGATGTTAGAATCAATATATCAAATCAAAAATCCTAATCAAATTATCTACCTAAATTTAAAAATTATGTTACCTTTTAATTTAATGAGAAATTTTTTCTAAATCTAACCTATATATTTCATCCATAAAATATGTAAAATAAATTAAGTGAATGAAAGAGTTTCAAAACAAAAATTTAATCATTTTATTTTTTTATTGTTCATCCAAAATTATGTCTTACGATGATGCATTTTGGGATTGAAATTAATTTTTTTAGCTGCAATTCATCTAAATGTTGAAACATCATCATTCCATGGTAGTCTCCTTAACATAATTTACTTAGAACAAATAATAATAATAATAATAATAATAATAATAATAATAATAATAATAATAATAAAGCTTACTTTGAAGCTTTAATGATGGTCAGCATTTCAAAGCAAGAGAAAAATATAAAGTATAATATTTTTTATTCTAATAAGCTACTGTGATATATATCTTATCATGATATATACCTTGGTAAGATGCTTGCTATACTGGCAAATTGTATAAGTTATATGACCTTTAAGGTCAGCTATTCAAATTCTACAAGATGTTTCTCTTTGTATTTTCATATTTTGTACTTGATTTAGGCTTATTATTACCTCTATATAATTAATAATTAATTTTATGATGTAATACATATTTATAATATATTTATGTTATTTTAAATTATGTTAAAAATATTTTTCAATCATAAAATTTTGTTTAAAAAATGAAATATTTGTAACTTAGTCATGAAACTATTTGTAGAATATTTTTTATATTTATGTTCTTTCATTTTCTTGAGGAGTGAATATAATTAAATTGGATTGTGATATGTTTAAAATATTTGTATAACATTGTTTGAAGATCAGTCGAGATACATTAAGGTTTAGAATTATTTTTCGCATTTTATTTGTTAGTAGGCATGGATTACTTTGGAATAAAATATTTATTTTATCTCTATTTTAATATAAATTTTTTTAAAAATATATTAATAATACTTTTGCTAAAGTATATATGAATCATGAACAAAAAGAATTTTAGGTAATAAATTATACATTTTCCAAGATTTTCTTTTCCTTTGAGAAACATAATGTATATTAAAAAAAGAGATAATTTTTTTAAGTTAACTTGGTATACTTATTAAATAATTATTCAAAGCCAATTTGACACAATTTTCCTAGTAGTATTGCTACTATTTTGTAGACTTACAAAATATGCATAATGTGATTTTATAACTTTAGATATTATTAAAATAATTATATTGATTTCCAATACATTGCATTAGACATTTCGTTTATAAGATACATATATTGAAAGATGTCTATTTTAGATATTATTATAGTATGATATAATTATATTTTACATTGAATAAGTCTGATTAGTATTAATTTCATGATATATAATCACTTGTGTGATTTATTATTATATATACTAATAAAATTTATTTTATTTTCCTATATCTTTCTTAGTAAAACATGAAATTCTGAAGTAATGAAATTATCAAATTCAACCATTTACATGGAATTAAGGAAATTTTCAAATATTTTTTTATATATAATTTACTATTTTTATGGATGTTATGAATTTATTTTGATTTACACATGATGTGTATGCTTTCTAAAATTATATACTAAAGTACATTTATAAGATGATCCAAGTAGGATGAGCTTATCTTTCTTACCTTGTAATACTAGCTATAATCAATTACTTACATAATAATTGAAATGGTTGAAGTTGTTTTATTTCTTAGGAAACATGCATGTTTAAAATAAATGTGAAAATAATAATTAATTATGAATCATTATTTATCTTATAGGAATTTATTAATGAAGTGAGTGATTGTCACCACAGTAGCTTGCTTAGTAAATTAATATATTCATATTATATTCTTTTTAGATATGATACTTGATTATAGCCTACCAATTATCCCATGAGATTTTATTAGTGATGTAAGTATTTAAGACCACAATGGATTACTTACTAATCCAATAAAAGCTTGTTCAAATATTTTTAGTATATGATAATTGGTTATGAGTTGTTTCGTGGGAATTTATTTAGTATTAATAAATATTCGTCAACACATGACTATTTATCATGCTAATATATTCTTATTAAGTTTTATGGAATATTCTTATTATCTTAATTGATTTATACTATAATCTATTTACAGAGAGGTATTGTATGAATTAGTTAAGTGAAATATAATTTTTTAGATAATTTTATTATTAGAAATCTATTTGCCACTAGGTGTTAATTTTTTTTTGTTTCTCTTAAGAAAAGTGATCTTTTTACCCATAGGGGTTAAATTTATTTTTCTTAAAAAATGTGTTTATTATCTAATTAACTTGTTATTGGAAATTTTCTGAAAATATTATATATTCTTTACCTACAAGAGAGTTTGTAATGATATATCTAAAGTCCTAATGTTATAATGGTTATCACTATTTGTTTTCCATGTGTAAAATAATGATTATGCAATGTTAGCATATTTTATATTATTTAAATAGTAATCCAACTTTCATTGTTGAATTCTAATTTTATTTATTAAAAAATTTTGATTTTGATTTAAATAAGTTGATATAGATATCTATGATTTCTTGAATATCTCCAAGTATATGTGATCCATCATTTATAAAAATAATTTGTGATTATGTGTATATATTATTAAAATTATTACTATTAAAAAAAGAAAAAAGAAATAGTTTTGTTCCAATCTTGATAATTCCATAATTTATAAGGAATGTTGTCATAGCAAATTATTAATGATATTATGAATTTATATTTTTATTGGAACAATGTAAAAATTGAATAATTATACATATATTTTTTAATATTAAATAAATTTTTATAATTCATAATATTTGTTAAGTTATGTGAGAATTTTTGTGTATGCTAAACATTTTGTCCACAGAAGATTGTACAATTATATACTTGAAATCTTATAAAATTTATTAATTATATTTTGAAATTATTTTTTTAATTTTACAATTAATTTTATCAATCATTTATGAATATTACTTATAAAGGTAAATGTGGGCTTAGGTCATTCGATCGAGTTAGAGTAAGTAGAGTACTCAATTGAATTGCATTTGGGTGCATTTTAGCTAACCTAATTTCAATTAAGTTCAACAAAAAATCAAAATTTTAGGTTAAATTTGGATATGGGTAGGTTGGATTGGGTCAATTCAACTTAAAACATTTTGAACTTATCACTTTCATTGCTAAAGGCCCAATTTAATATTTAAGCTTTCAAAACTAAAATTATCATTAAAAAATCCCAAAAATACATTATAGATTTACAAATCTTGTGAAACAAAATAGAGAAGCATAAAAAAATTAATAATTAAGCTTATCACTAATATCATAATTGAAAAGAAAAAAATCCATTACAAAATAGCAAGGTAGTTGTTCTTTTTGTGTCCTTACCATATTTACTCCCTTAAATTATTACTATCCAGTAGAAGCAAATTACTATAGTCCAGTGTCCACCATTAACAAACTCTAAGTAAATTTTCTAAAAATAAAGTTGCAATAAGTAAAAAGGCGAAGCACATTTTAAACATAAAAACTAAACACATGCTAAAACATTACCTTATCATATTCAAATAAATATATAAAAATTATTATTGATTTATATCTACATGATCTTCATCAATTAGGACTATCCTAATTCAAATGCATTTATATTAATAGTTTGTTTATAGTCATTTTATTTAAAGCAAGACCATTTACCCTTGCTTATCTAAGATTATGGCAATAGTAAATAAATTACAAATGTGTGGTTCTTTTAATTATTTATAGATTATTTTCTTATAAAAGAAATGATAAGGACAAATATTAACATTTAATAACAGCAAAACAATGTGTTTAATAAAAAATTTTCACTTTATTCTTGACACTAAATATTAAAATCTATAAAAGGTAGTAGGAAGGCCATGCAGATTCATAATCAATATAAATACCAATCAATCAATATAAATATAGGAAATAACTTATTAGTTATGGCACCTTCAAAAAAAAATTTAAAAATAGAATCACATCAATCAATTAGGTGATTTAAAAAAGATTATTAGTTACGAAACTTTTGAAATTTTTTTAAAAATAAAAGCACATAGAAAAGCTTAAAAACCCTAGAAACCCACAATAAAAAAGAAATAGATAATTTGAAAAAGATTACCAGTTATGGCACTTTTGGAAATTCTTTTTAAAAATAAAATCATATAGAAAAACTTAAAAACTAGAAACCTAAACAAAGAAAGAAAGCACCAACCAAATGCAAAAACCTTAAGCATCTAGAATCAACAAAAATCCTGAGCAAAAGCCTAAAAATTTAAAAAATAAAGAAGAGAACAAATACTTATCAGAACAAGTAACCAATGATGTCAAGATGGATTCGAGAGGAATTATTAACTTTCAAGATCAATCAAAATAAATTTAACCTACAACAGAAATAAATTGATAGGCTTAACTGAAAAAAAATTATAGATTGAAGGGTGATTTTAAGGATGAAGGGCATGTACCTAGCATCTAGACTCTAGAAGTCAGACTATAATAAGAAAATCTTCTATTCAAATGCTTGAACTTAAAGCAAAAATTAGATCTTTAGGCTTCAAAATTGCTCAATTGAGTGACATGAGACAAGGACCAAAATGATCTATGGATCTGATGAAGAAAAAGGTTATGGGTTAAGGTTTGAGAGGAATTCACGGCCAAAAGAACTAAAAAGCAATGGAAGTAAATGATGGGAGAAGAGATGGCACTATACTAAGGTTTAAGCTTTGACTGAATGGAGGCTTTTAAAGGTTGAAGGCTCAATTTGGTATTATATAGCATTATTAAAATGGTATATTTTAAGTTATTTAAAGGTTAGAAAAAAATTCGCTATTACTTCTTAGGTCAAGTTCGATTCTAATCAAGTTTGAATCCTTAAGCTCGAACCTTACTAAAATAACCCACTTTATTTGCTTTCTTTGCCTATTTTGCTTGTTTATCTGATTTGATCTAACTTGTTTAGAATTTTCTAATTAGGTTCAAGCGGGTTCACATGAGTCAAATTTTTTTGCCCACCCCTACATAAAGGTTTAGAGAAATATAAACTATTTCATTTTTTTAATATTAATTAATGAATTTATCAATGAAAATTTTAATTGGAAAATTCATGTAAAGAGATGAAGAGCACTATGAGCTTATATCTTAGCATATGCTTAATATTTTCATATATAATTTTATGTATTGAAATTTTTTTCATGATATATATGATAAATCTTGACAAGTGATTCATTTGTTTCTAATAATTGATACTTTTAATTAATTAAAGTTAATATATTTTAAATTGATTAGTAAGAAATTTTGATATCAATGGGAGTACTATGATATCAGATGTAATCATTTATATTGGATATTGATATTTTTCTCTATTATTATTAATATTATAAAGTTATGATATTATAATATAATTAAAAAGTTTTATTTCAAAGTTTCATTTATATATATATTTCTTTATTTTTAATGATCATATAAGGATTAACTGTACTTATATGTAGGTATAAATTTTATAAACATTTTATCAAATTTTTAATTATATATATGATATATTCCTTATCTTATTTTATAGTTCCTAGCATAATGATGTACCTAAAATAATTAATATATTTTGAAATATATATTAAAAGTATAATAAATATAAACTTTTGATTAATTTTTTAGTCTTAAACTATGATATGAAATATTGTAAGATATAATTATTTTATATTAAGATACTAATAATTTTATGATGAATTAATATACCATTTAAATGTTAACTTAATTTTGATAATAATTGCTTACGCTTGTTAATATACATGCCTTTAAATGAATATGAAATTAAGTTTTTTGATATTCATGTTTATCTCGTTTATAATGTTAAGCTTTTATTTTAAGTCCTAATTAATATTCTAGTAGGTATTTTGACATCAAATTTTTAATAATTTAAATAATGGACTTAGAAAATTATAGAGTATCTTTATAAGATATTTTTGATACATTAGACATAATTTAAAGATCCTATTTATTAAGAAAATATTTTATGATAATTATGAAATTAACAAATTTCTTGAGGACTATATTGTTCTTGATTATTTATATACCATAAGATAGTCTAATCTTAAGGTAAACTTGTCATTAATGGTAATATTAATAATATATTTTAAACTTAATATTTTTCCTTAATTTAATTTATTAATGTATTAATTTTAAAAAATTTCAAGTAAAGTTTAATTATTTTCACTTTAATTTTTATGGATTGTATTATATTATGAGTTTAATGATTGATAAGTTAGATAATTTCATTTGTTATTTTGAAATATTTATTATAACATATTATATGAATTAGCAATTGTTATTATTTATATGTTACAACAAATACTAAATATGTTATTGTTAGAATGATTTTGCAAAAGGAAGTTTGGTATTATTATCATGAATATCAATATTGAAATTTTGAAAACTTCTTAAGAAATAAATTAGTTTAATCAATTTTGTGAGAAATAAATTTCATTTTATTTCTTATAATTTATTAATATGATTAATTAGTGGGAGCTAATTTATATTTGCACAAGTAATTATGCCTTAATACTTCCACTGGATAATGTAATTGTATAAGTGATTATCCCTTGTTGATTGACTTGTCATCACAATAATTCTCTTAAAATATGTATTGTTACCATTGACATATTTTAGGATATAATTTTTTTTTGTGAAATGATGTTATTTTAATAAAGTTGTTATAATTGTCTCCTTGTGGAGATGGTTAATTAAGATCTCATTATAAATTTAATTATAATTATCTTTTTTAGTAATGTTAAATTATTGTGTTAGAAACTTATATTACCTTTCTAAAAAGATATGGTGACTTTCATGAAAAAGATCACAATGAAGATCTTTACACAATAGTATAGGAGGACCACTTAGTCATACTATGAGTGTAACTATACATTTACATTCTTATAATTATGTTAATAAAGTAATTGACTTATGTAATTATGGATGTAATATATTGTTATATAATATATCATTGTCCATAATTCTAAGTTTAATGCTTTATTGGATCCGATCATATTATGAGGTAAATTTATTAGGTTATGATATTTTGTGGCCACTAAAGTTGTTATTAATCTTAGAATCAATTTTTTTAAATTATTTTCAAAATTAATAGAATCCATTTAATGTTTCCGAAGTGGAAAAATGTAAAAAAAATTATTATTTTAGACTACCTTTAATTAATTTTTGTTATTTTTATTAAAAATTGGATTAATATATATAGTTTAATTTTGTAATCTAAATATTATTGAGTGATGCAATAAATTTTAATTTATCTTTTAGGTATACTATTTTATTAAATAGATGGGATTTGTTAAGATAAAATTAGTATAAAGCCTAATATTGAGCTCATAATAGATAGATTCAATTAAGGTTTATTATATAAGACTAGATTCCTTATCTAGACATAAGGCTATTAATAATTTACTTCATTGAAGTCGTCATATGTTGTCAAATATAAATGAGAAGAAGACCTAAATTTCTTAGTTATCACTTATATACTGATGATTTCTTTAGAAAATTATCAAAGTCAATCAAAAGGTATATAATCCTAATTCTCTTTTAGTTTTATTTATTTTCTTAGTAATTTTAGATATAATATAAAATCTTTTTAAATACTAAAATTTCTTACACAAACTAATAATATTTTCTTACAAAAATTTACATATAACTTCTTCAAAAATTAATTTTTTTTTGGGGGGGGGGGGTGGGGGTGGGCCCCACCCCAACCACTATGACTCAAAAATGAAGTCCATGTATGTGAGTCCAACAGATTCACTTGCATACAGTTTTCTAATCATGGTACCCTAGTGATTAGAGGTGTATAAACGGAATCTGAGTTTGGAAGCAGTAGCAGAACTTCATGGGGACAATATTTAGAACCATGTATTAGTATAATGGAATTATATGAATTTTTTTTAATATATACATATATATAAGTTATTTAGTTTCCAAAAATTTCCCCACTCTTTAGTAGCTCTAAAATTTTATGCTAGGATCTGTTGTTATTTGTAAGTTCGTAGAACTTACCTTTTTTTCTCCCTAGAAAAGGGTAAACTTAACATTAATTAAAGTAATCTGTAAATTATGATTACAAGCTCTCTCTATTAGAGGAGAAATTTCGTGGATGGACCCGCCCCGCTCCCTATGATAAAATCCATTCGACTTCTTCATGAGTCCTAATATTTGCTTGCCAATCAATCCAAACATTGAAAAAAATAATTTATGGTTTTGGATATATGACATTTTAAGTAAAATAATATATATATATATATATATATATATGCAATTTGGGAGATAATTTTATTTTTTTTACCTTTCTTTTACTTTTTAATAATGTTTTTATTTACTTTTTATGAATTAACTTTTTAAAAATGTTGGCTTTTTTAATTTTTTTCAAAATGGCTGATAGAAAATTAATTAGTTAATTAAATTAACATAATCAATCAGTTAAATACTCTCAAATCAATTAAAAATTGATGGATCAATTAACTATCAAACACCCCCATACAACAATGAATTGAGTTTTTTTTTCTTAATAAGAACAAAAAAAAAAAGGCTACCTAGAAGAAGCATCCGCATTCACTTTGAGGGTCCCAGGAGGATGATGCCTCCAAAAAGAAGAAGAGTGGCTAGGCTTAGCACTCTGAATGGAGCAGCTTGAGAAGACATTATCAAATATCATGGGAGGCAGTAAAGGCTTTCTTCAAAAACAATCAAAGCATTCAACATTTTCATGATAAACTTGCATTATATAACTGATATACGAGGTTCGAGGTTTTTTTTTTTTTTGGTCTTAAGGTTCGACGTTTTCGATCAAATATTGAGAGAGTTGCGATTAGGACAAACCAAACTTGGACCAAAATCCATAAAACATACAAGATTTGAACCATATATAACTGTCATACTCAATTTTATCTCGGAATGCCATTCAATTTGGACTTATGTCTAAGGTAATACAATAATACTACGCTCATTTTCTTATTTTTATTTCTTCATTTACACCCTATTGTAAAAAAAATTAAAATCTTATTCTAAATTTCATTTCCTCTATTAAAGAATATAGAAAAGTCAAAATCAAATTAAACGTGAATTAAACAATTTTTTAAATTTATAAACTTAATTTGGATTAAGTCTACTCCCATAAAACCAAACTTTATCGCCACTTACACGAACAAATTTGTGTCCAAGCAATACAATTATAATCAATGAGGGCTTTGTAGACTAAAAATCGCGATTTTAGAATAATTTAATACCATTTTATATATAGATATCTCCTTATTTAAATCACCATATTTTTATTTTGTTTATATAAAAATTAGAATTAGAAATTTAGAACATAAACAAAATATAAATGGAAAAAAAATCAATAAGGCTCGAAGATAGAAGAAAAAAAATGCATAGATTTGTTCTTGGCGACATTTTACGTGTGGACCAGGACTTAACTTGCAAATTAACAGGCTTTAGGCCCGCAGCCCTAAGCTGTGTGAGGATAGACTGTCCAAACTAATCACCCATCAGTGACAAGTTCAGATAATTGTGTCTGTAACAACTTTTGTTTATTTATAGTTTTGGTCCCTATAATACAACCGTTGGTTGAATTTTGAGGTGAAAATAGATTAAGTTAAACTTTTTTTAAATAAGTCAAATTTTCTCTTTAAATAATTGGTATGAGTCTGATCTATTAATTTATATAAAGTTAAAATTAAATCTCGATCTAACTGAAATATAACATGGAGTGCTAGTTTATTTAAAAACTTATTTATATAAATAGACTTTTAAATTTATCAATAAATTAAAACTTTCACAAGGTTCAAAATTATTTAATGATTTAATTAAGACTATACATATAAATATATATATATATATACAAGTATTTGTATTATACATGTATAATATATATTATTTATAATTTATAAATATATTAATAATTAAATAAGTTTACTTAATAAGCCTACAAATCGAATCTAAAAAATATAGATTATTCTACTTCATTTAAATAAACATATTTATTAACCTTGATCCGACTTGTTTAAATAAATAGATTAAGTTATATTTTACTATAAATAAACTAAGCGTCTTAGACCTAGTTGCACCTATAGTTGAATTTGACCTCTCTAGTAATATAATATTCTATACTAAATTAAATAATTTACAATTTGGTCTAAAGGTAGTGTAAATTACTAATTGTTATCAAATTAAATATAATTGAAAATGTCAATTGTTATTAAGGGTGATAATTTAAATTGACGAGTTGTGTTCGTATCGAGTTAAGATATGATTTCAACATATTTATATTAAACCCGAATATGATCCATTTAATTATATGGATCAACATGACACAACCCATTTATTTACAAGTTGAGACAATATGATTCATCTAATTTGAAATATTCATAATATATTTATACAAATTGCAATACAATCCATTTAACATGAACCTGTTTATATTAATTTTAATTTTTATTTATTTAATAAAATTTAAATATCAAAAAATTTATTTTTCAATTATTTTTATCTAATTGGAGAGAGAATTAATTTAAAAAATTATTAAAAATTAATTTTTATCTAATATCTAGTAAAAATTTTCCTTTGTTTTTCTTTCATCTATCTCTCCTACTATTTTATTTAGGATTTTCTATTACATATAATCAAATTTTAATAAAAAATTTACCACTTAATTCAAGAAAGTAAACTCATCGGAGCAAAGAAAGAATTACACCATTATTATTACTGCATCATAGTTGCTTCATCATTATCACTGAGAGATCTGAGAAAAGAGTTGTTGCATTAGAGCCTAAGATTTTTTTTCTCTCTCTCTGTTGCTTCTATCCTAATTTCTTTTCTACATTTAGGCTTAAACACTTTCATTTAGACTATTTGTTTTAAATTTCTAGAAATTATAATTTTTCTTTTTAGTTTATTAATATTTTTAATTTTTAGTTTTTTCACTTTTTACTTTCAAATTTTTTATCTTTAATGGTTTATTTTAAATTAAACATTTTAGCATATATTCCTTTAAACAAAATTAATTCAAAATTTTAAATTTCTATCCTATATAAATTAATAATCATATATATTATATAATTTATTTTTATAGATTGCACAGATCAAATTGAATCAAATAATAACTTGCATAACTTAAATGAGTTAAGATGAATTGACTCTAATTTGATACAAAATTTATTTAAGTTTAATTGATCAACCAATTTATAATCTAAACCAAAATAATTTGTATTGTATTCATGTTGTATTATTATATTATGTCAAAACTATCACCCCTAATTGATATATGCATGTAACACTTCAATGGGGTGTCCAAACTAACAATAATAAGAGGGACTTAGTCATACTTACCTTATTAATTTTCCTTTCATTCAATGCTAACTTGGATTTTATTGGAATTTTGCATGTTAACTAATTTTTTCCCAGGCTTAAATGCACTTCTGCTCTTCTTCAAATATAATTAGTATGATTGTTTTTATTTAAAATTTCTTTTAATATATGATTGATCCAATTTTGATCTTCTCCTTTTATTTCTATCCATTTATGCAATTTAATTAGCGCAAAGGGTAAGCTTATTTGATCAAGTTGAATGTTAGGAACATTTTCACAACGAAAATAAAAAGAAGAAATAAAATAAAAAATAAAAAAATAAAAAAACTGGAAGTAATATAAAAATTTTGCCACAGTAAACTTCATGTCCTCAAAATATGGGGAATCATGACCTAACTTAGCATGACTAAATAGAAGTTGATAAAAATAAATGTAAGGACTAAAATTGCATCAATTAGATATATATATATATATATATATATATATATATATATATATATATATATATATATATATATATGAAAATCAAAATAAATTCTTTTAAATTAGAAAATAAATCATACAATTTGTATTATAGGAGAATTAAAATTATAATCAAGCCTTTTTTGTAAAAATAAAAGAGAGAAAAGGTGTGATCAACCTTAACTACTTTTTTTCAATATTATTAGAAGAATACTCTCTCATTATAAAATTTTCAACTTATCCATGTCTATTATTTAAAATGTGAGTTTGTCATTATAATCTTATAAAAACATTAAAAGCTCCAAAGATTTTCCGCTTATTCATTAGTAATACGTCAAACTCATACTCTTTAGAGTGAAATGATTTGGTTTCATTGGACCAATTACTCTTAATAGTGTGTACTAATATTTTTAATTTCGAATTTGAAAGAATTTCTCATGTGTACATAATTCGAGTTAATTTGTATATTAGAGAAAAATAATACCATGATGCACCCATTCTCTCAATGTCAATTTCTCACTTAAACACTCTTCGTACGCCCACGCGCTTATTGTCAATTTCTCGCTTAAACCCTCTTTACATGTAAGTGGGGTTCAAAATTCTAATCCCCCACTTTATGTGGCATAATTTGAGTGAAAGGTAAGAATAAGAATGCAGAGGAAATTTATTCTTGGAGGGTCTACCAAGAATATAATATTTTAAAAAAATCAAATATAATAAATTTATATAATAAAATATTAAAATTGTTAATTTTAAAAATTTTTCCTTTTAATTATAATGGAAATCTCCAGATACTTGACACATACGTCGCTTTAGATTTGAATAAAGTCATAAAGAAACAAAATACCCTAAAACAATATCTTCCCGTACTCCTCTTTTTTCCGCTAGTATACATGGTGATAATGTGTAAACAAGGATTTAATAGTCTTCATCGGCAAAAATACCATTTTAACGTTTTTTACGAAACTTATTTTCATTTTACCGTCCTTTCGAAATTTATTACCAAAATACGCACGGTGGGCGGAGGCGCCATTTGGGTTGGCGCCATTGGGGGGCGCCATCCAGGATGGCGCCTTTGGGCACCTTTGAGGGCGCTATTCAAGATGGCGCCCTTGGTCCTATTTTTTACAAATTTTTCTTTTAAAAATAATTAATTTTGATATCATTTGAAAATAAAAATTTTAAAAATAAATAATATATGATTGTGACTCAAAATAAATTTTTGAAAATAAATTACTCATTATATAATTATATTTGATGTCATATAAAAATATGTTAACTCCACTTTGATATCTAATACATAAATTTATCATAGGAATTAAATAAGAAAGTAGTTAATGATAATAATATAATGAATAAAAATAATAAATATTTGGTAAATAATAAAATATTATTTAAAAAATATAGGATCAATAAAGAATAATTACGTAATTTATATTAATGTCTCTCAAAATTTGATTCAATAACACTTAATATTTATCAATTTTTGAAATTATAAACTTCCAACGTTTGGAATTATATTATTACAAGTAATTATTTAATATATTATTACACATAAGTAAATTTATTGAATTATTCAATAATATTCTTTATATACGAAGTTGAAGATTGTTAAAGATGAAAAGAAATATAACAAAATAAATATGTTTTCCTTATTTTGTATTTATTGCAATAATATTCTTGTCACTTTGTATTTATCTCAATAAAATTATTTTTATTTTGTAACAGAGAAAATACGAAATGACGAGGTTGAAAATAGCTGAAAATTTAAAAGAATGTGATTATTTCGTTTCAATAATCTTTTCATTTTATAATGAAATCAAAATTGTAACATGAATTAGTTATTTTTTATTTCGTCACAATGATAAAATATTTTGGCAATGAGAGGAAAAAGTATGGATTATCTGTTTTTTAAAAAATTATTATTCGTTTTATCGTTCCTTCGAAATATTTTATCGAAATAAGCACAAAAGATATGCACAGTGATGGAGAGACGTCAAATGACGTGTAGAGGTACGCTAAACGAAATGACGTCGTTAGCGCTGAAGGGAGGGGACGACAGGCGATATTTCACATTATGAATATAAAATTTATTAAATTAATTTAATATTATTTATTTATTTTCACATGATAAATAAAAAAAGAGTAGATAATTATAACAGTTGTGAAAGTATGATAATTAATAATGTTAAGTTATTATATTTGGGAGATGTCCTTATCATCATTTTTAAAAAAAAACTAAATAGTTTTATTCATTATGAAGTTTATTATTATTTATAATTGTTCCTACGCAAGCAATTAAAAATGTCCTAGTAATTAAAATCATCCTAAATGTTGATGTTTAGCAATAAAGTAGTAAAATCATCCTAAATGTCGATGTTTGGCAATAAAGTAGTAAGATAAATGTACATAAATATACAATAAATATAGAAAAGAAATCTAATGTCTACGTAAGTGATGTCCAGTCCCACATCCAGGATCGGTAATGTGGCGGCCGTATCTACTAACCCTCTACGCAGGTTCGGGAGTCACATCCCCAGTGTCTGTGTCTCCTCTACCTCTAGCCTCCACTCTGCCTCTGCCTCTGCCTCTGCCCCTGGCTCCCGCTCTGCCTCCACCTCTACCTCTATCTACAAGCTGTGAGTCGTCTGTCATTATGCCACCATGTACTAATCCCTGATCCCTGAGTATGCTAATCAAATACAGGACGATATGGCTGCGATGGACCAGCATCATCGGAAGGAAAGGCATAGAATGAAGATGAAACTCCTGGTATGTGTGGAAATGCCTGGAATGAGGATGAAACACTAGGAGGAAACTGGTACATCTGGGATGACGACGGCCCATATAGTGCAACCGGGAACATGGTGGAGGACGAAGGATCATCAGGTACAGTAGGATACACATGAGATGAGGCAGTAACACCAGGCATCATCGTCATGGTCTCCTGGGCAGTCAAAGGTGGAATATGCTGCACTATCGAAGCGGGCGGAACATCAGCCTGCGACGTATGTCGTGGAGCAGTGCGACGTCGTCGGCGAAAGTGAGGCTGATCATGGTCACCCTCCGCAGGGTCTGGGATATGATGAGCCTGAGGAGCTGGCTCCGCATGTGAGTCAATAATCACGTGATCAACCTCCTGAATGGCATGAAGGATGGACTCCGTCGCTGATCTAAGCGTATCGAAGGTGAACATAGCCTGCCCCTCAAGGGTAGTGAAGTCCTGTAGTGTGGAAACCTCATCTACCTGTGCAAAATTTAGACATTAAAGTTAGTTATAATACTAATGCATTTAAAGAAAATCAGATACAGAAAACTAGCACGTAATATTACCACAAGGTCTAGCGCTCCCCCAACGGGTGTAATACATCGCCTGGTAACCCGTCTGTACCATGTCATGTAATCGGATCGTGGTCCCAGAACTAGGCATGTCGTCAGCTCGGCGATAGTGCACAAGTCTCGTCGGATATCCCAGAGTGCAATATACGACTGATGCAGGATGTGCCACTCCTCATCATGCCGACCGGACAAGTGAAGGCAATGGACCTCCGCCACCTGCTTCGGTGGCTCTGGAATAGCCTGGTGTAGTCCAAACTGCCGCAAAACCCTATCAAGCTGGTGCCACTCGACAATCTGGAAGTGAATGAACGGTATCACTGCTGTCCACGTGTCACTCCCATCAAAGCAGTACTGAGGCAGTGATGCGGTGACCTCCTCAGTGTACGGGATCTAGTCGATCTGAAGTTGTAAATTTAGGTTGTCATTTAAATACGATAGTGGAATGGACAAAGCCCTGAAATAAAGAAATCCATTATCCCCTACATACCTGGTCAAGTCGAAGACGGTCCAGCACGTATCTGTAATGGGGTAGGCTGTGTGCCGGACTATCCTGGAAACGTCTTCTGATAGTACCACCTGCCAAGTATAATAACAAAGTTAAACAACTTCGTAGTAAACTTAATTATAAGTGAAAGTTGAAAAATTCTCTAACCTGCGTGCTAAGGGGCCAATCCCTGCATCCCTCTCTGGTATGTCTAAAACAGTTATCGCAAGGGCAATAGTAGGAAATCTATCCCATGCCCTAGAGCTGCTGTAGTAGGCAACACCCTCCTATCTCCCTGTAATCTAGAGCGGTGGCCTTACAGAGCTCTCTGTACAGATAGGCCAAGCAAGCAGATCCCCAGCTGTACGTCCCAGCCTCATGTAAGTGTCTGATCAAGGGTAAGTGTATGAGGTGGACATATGTGCCGGAATGGTCTGAAAATAACGTCCCACCAATGAGACGTAAAATGTAAGCCCGGGCGAATCTCTGCACTGTCACCTTATCCGCATCATCTGGAAGATGAGTGAAATGCCTTTCCAACCAACTCATCCTCAGTCGCCCCCTCTGATGACATGCTTATCCACCAGTAACTGGAATCCCAAATACTCCTTTATCAGGGCTCCCCATCCCCACACAGTGGGCCCTGTCACTACTCGACCGTCAATGGGTAGGCCGAGTTAAAAAGCAACATCCTGCAAGGTAATAGTCGTCTCTCCCTGCGGCATGTGAAAGGTGTGTGTCTCCGGCTTCCACCTCTCTACAAAAGCACTGATCAATTGATGGTCGATCGGCACAAACTCGCACATCGCCAAGCCGTAAAAGCCTACCTCTCGCAAGAAGAGGACAATCAAATCTGGCGGCTGCTGGTGATGGTAGTGATGAGCTTGTCGAATCCTGAGCACACGATCAGGCTGCAAGAGGAAAGAAATCACCAATTATCACGTCTGACAATTCAGAAACAGGTTTAACCAAATTTATTAAGATCTAACTATTTCCATACATGGCCAGCCCAAACCGACTGGGATATGTGTGAGGCCTGAGCCGTCAGCAGTGAAGGATCCCGTGGTCCAGGATCAACGCGTCGGGATGTGGATGCCATCTGCCACGGTAAGCATTACATTAGAATGAAATTTAAACACACACTAACTTAACAGACTTGTGCAATTTAAGTACAAAGTTTAACACAAAGTTCAACACAATTTAAGTACAAAGTTCAACATATACAAACTCTTGCACGATTAACTAATGGTCGGTTCACATTACTGGTAATGGGGAAACATATATATACATAATGACGTGCAATTTTACAACCATAAATAAAAAATACAGCGTGCGACCGTTACACTTATGATATTGGTTAACATACTTTATAACGTATATGCGAAAGTATATAATAAAAATCAAGGTATGGAAGGGCCCTCCTCCCCATATAGCAGTGGGCAACGCTTACGATTATGTCCTTCCATCTTACAATGACCGCATTTTTGCTTTACACCGTTCTCTTGAGGTCAATCCATCTCATTTCTAATCCGGGTCGACTTTGGTCGTCCCCTTGCACGTAATCTTCCATAATTTGGAACTAAGACAAGAAATGGTGATAGGTTATTCCATTGTGACCACTCCCCGATAGGCCACTACTCAGATTTGTAGCAATTGAGTAGTGTGTCAAGCCTGTATACAGCATCGACATATGGTTCCCACGATATGTTGATTGAGGCACAAGTAGCAATAATATGAGCGCAAGGATACTTATATGCTTGGAATTGTCCACATTCACATTGCCCTTTGTCTAATAACACTTGGACAACCTTTCCACATGACCCTCTGGCCATATCAAGGCCTTCCACCACCTCAAATCTAGTCCCTTCTCTATTGTAAGCACGAACGTGGTAAGAAGAAGCATGTGACTGGATAGTCGCAAGCTCCTGTCTGAATTTGTTTACATATCTGTGACCTTGTTGTAGTTTAGCGTGCGCTTCTTTTGCTTTTTCCATAAAGTACTTGACACATTTATAGTATGTTTGTTGAACAAAGCCTTGTGATTGGCAGCTTCCTTAATCCTTTGAAGAGGCCATTGATGCACTCTACAATGTTAGTCATCATATGACCATATCTTCTGCCTTCGTCATAAGCAAGCATCCACTTCTCGTTCGGAATAGCGGTCAACTTCTTGTGGATCTCCTCATTGACTTTGCTAAGATTGTCCAATCTCTCCATGGCCTTTCCCCAACTGGGCTCATACGCTGAACAGAAGGAGACAAATAGGTCAACCGGGTTGAACTACCAAGTACACAAATTTATAGATGAAAGGTTCAACAAAGAAATTATGCTATAACACATACCAATCTTAAGGACAGCTTTCCTCACATTGTCATCCCTGCACTTCTTGCGAACGTTGCTGGCAATATGTCTGATACAGTACCGGTGATAAGCATAAGGAGGCTGCCATCCCAAGCCTTCGGTGGCTACAACATCTTTTATAGCTCGGTGCCGATCTGATATCAAGCATATTCCTTGCTTGTTCGTAACATTTACTCGTAGTAATGTCAAAAACTAACTCCAGTTTTCATAGTTCTTCCTGTCAACAATGGCAAAGGCAAGAGGAACGGGGCATTTATTACCGTCCTGGATCGCAGCAATCAATAGCACGCCCCTGAACTTGCCATATAGATGCGTTCCATCAACTTGGATGAATTACTTGCAGTAGGGAAATACGGCAATGCATGGCTTGAAAGCCCAAAAAACTCGGTTGAAAACATGTTTCTGCGGATCGACACGATTGTCAGATGTGACAAATTCTTGTGACTCCAACTTGAACAGCGCCTGGTCACAGTAGCTTAAAATGTCTAACCATTTGGGAAACACTTCATATGATTTATCCTAATTACCGTACACCTTGACAATTGCCTTTTGTTTCGCCTTCCATACTTTCCTGTACGAAATCTTGTACCCGCACATGCCTTCCACCCTCTCTTGTAGAAGCGAGATTGGAACATCTTGCTTCATTTTAATCATCTCCAGTATCAAGGAACTGATATACTCGGAGTCCAGAGACTTGTGATCCTGTGTCAAACTGGCATTAACACATGTGTGAGGCCCTGAAAATCTAGTTATTGTCCAAGTGTTACAATTCTTCAGTTTCGTCGCTCTGAGGTGGAAATTGCATTGGTCCCCAAATTTATCACACTTCATGCTTAATCTTCTGGTATCTAACTCCTCCACGTAATAACTGTGGTGCCTTCTGATATGGTAATGCTTGGTTGCAGCAATTAAAGCCTCCTTGCAATCGAACTTTTGCCCAACCTGTAAGTCCTCCATGTCGTAATCATGGGTTGGTTTCATTATTTCCAAAAATTCATTTGGATTCTGTATGGCATCCCAATCAATGTGAGAGAAGACAGCAGCTTGGGGGACACCACATGATGTTTATGCAGCATTACCACTCCTCACACACCGCGTTGGTACACTGTTTCCATGTGTAGTCGCACGTTCTTCGTCATCAGTGTCACGATCGTCACCGCTACTGCAGGACACCTCATCGTCTTCAAAACCAGACTCTAGGTGGGCATCCATTAATACGAGATCGATGGATTCTTCCTGTATAACCGGCAAGGCACTTGATGAACCTATTAAGGTATGTGGTGAATTTACCAGGAAAACACCTGCAACAGATGAGTCCAATGCAGGAGTATGACTATCAGAAAAGTGGAACTCAAATCCATCTGTGTAAGGAGGGCCTCCCTGCACCATCGAACAACCAGTGTTGACATAAGCCGCTGGATCCACGGGTGGTCCAGTTCTTGGAACTCTTTCATCAAAACCAAGGTTGGCAGCGTGTAATTCGGATGTGATCATGTCCACGTACAATTCCATGGTTGTCATAGTCGGATGTTGTTCATAGCTTGCTATCGCACATGCCAAGTCTTCATCGTCATCCAATTCGTATGCCATGTACTGAGCCTTTGTTTGATGCTGTGGAAACCTGTAAATAATTTTCCCCATAGTTTGATCTTGGTGAAACTTCAGTCGGGCATGAATTCTCTCGCGCAAGACATCCATAGTGTTGCATCCTTTCAACTTTAGTGCCTTTAGGGGAGGTCCATCGTACATTACTCCCATCGATCCCTCAATCATTGTACCATTTGAATATATAAAAGTAATTAAACTTTTCTTCATCTCGTTACTTCTAGCTGCAAAATATTCACTGCAAACCTTTCTTCATCGATCCCTCAATCATTGGACAATTTTTGTTCTTACAGACGAATCAACCAGTATTTAATATTACAAGTAAAAATGAATAGAATATTTTGTTATTTTTGTAATGTACTTGGTTAATAATAAATAATAATCTACCCGTACAAGTCAAATCCATTCTGACATTTACAGGCCGACATTTATTTCCCGCAAGTTTTTAAGCTACTTCTACACTCATTCATAATTTGTCATTTTTTTTTGTTTATTCAGCACAATGTATACTAATTAAATAGAGAAATATTTCCAGTACACTACATTTTTTATTTTCACGATAACCTACTCCCTTCACACCTATTACTAAACAACAACTAAAATTATTTACACATTACTGTTTGTATATTTTTATGTAGATTACCATGGATTCTTTTTTACATGCACTGACTTCTGGTTACATCCACATATCCTAAAAAAATTTTTATTACCTCTCTTACAGTATATTAAAATTTCACATAAAAAATTTCTCTAAATATAACTTTCACCTAGAGCCTAAAACCTATTTAGGACACATTTCTTTATCTCATTTTTTCTTCTTTTAATAGCACAACCTATCACAGTACATATAAATTTTTACAAATTTTTCACACATCATAGTTTGACATTGTAGGCCATTATAATCAAGATAAAATAAAAAACTTATATTATTTACATCATAATAGTCTAAACAAATTTCTCTACCACTGTAAAAGATATTTTCATGATAACTAATAAAAGTTATAACATAAGCACAAAATTTATAAAATACTAACCGGTAAGTATTAGGAAAAGCAAACAGAAAAAGGCCTCTGTATGAAAGAAAAATTTGTTAGATATTTTAATAACTTTAATCTCTAAGTAAAAATTATTACGTATTATTGTATCATTACAAAAATTATACAAAGATCACGCTAAATTAAATATACTTTGCAAGACAATATATAAAAGGAACAAAAACAGTAGCATAGATAAAATTTTATTGACGTATATTTAATTTTAAATATAGTGTTTGAATTTTTTCATCAGGTCAATATTTGCAAATTTTTCCTTATATATTAATTTTTATTCTTAAATACTTTTATTAGAACTGGAATATATAATTAATTATTTCAATTAACGCTTCCCATAACATTAATTTTTTAAAATTATTTTTACACAAAAATTAAATATGTTTCATTATGTTAATATTATATTATGTAATTATCTTATTATTTAAATCGTGAATAATATAATGCAAAATAAGAAAAATTATAGCCAAATAGATTAAAAAAGGAGAAGTGCTATGTGAAATGTAAAGTAATAAGTGTTAAAAATTAAATATGTAATCAATTAATTTTATTAAATAATTTATTTGATTATTAAAAATAATTTTATGTCAAAAAAATAAATTGTATTATATTTATATTATTCATTATATTGCATTTGAACTTCTAATAGAATGATTGAAGAAATGAAGGAAAAAATTAAACAAAGTGGATGAAACTAGAAAAAATTAATGTACGAATTACACAACCTTAGAGAAATCTTAGTTGATGTATTTTAAATTTAAATAACATTTAATTTAATTACTAAGTATTTTATTTAAAAATATAATATAAAATTAATTATTTTTAATAATAAAAAGTATATTAGAGCTTTAATTTATTTAAAATATTATAATAAGCTAAAAAATTATAACTTATTATATTTATGTCAATTAATGATGATGGTGTTTTAAACCATAGATAATACGAGTAGATATAAATAGAATACAATAGAGTAAATTCTCATTTCTAATACATACAGTATAAAATAATAAAAAAATTGACTCTATAATATATTAATTAATTAAATGAATTATTTAATTTATATAGAATACATTTATAATCAAATAATTAATATATCTTACTGTTAAAAAAATATTGGTGTGTGTGGTTTAAATAACATGAGTTAACAAAAAAGAATAACAAAAATGTACAGCAAAAAATAAAATAAATAGAAATAATGCATAAAATGTCAAGTCTTTACAAAATACCCTCAATTGATATTTACTTATTCTGACATATATTACTCTAAAATTAATATAAAAATATTAATTAATAGGATAATATATCCTCGTAGTAATGATCATATAATAAAAATATTCTTATTTTTATCATATTCTATATCCTTAAAAATTTTATATTTTAAATGTATCTAAAAATAATTTTTACCTAGAATAAAAACATTCAATATGGCGCCTTCAGCCATGTCCCAAAAATGCCAAATGATATGACGCCCTCAAGTCCTCAATGCGTATTTTGGTATTTAGTTTCGGAGAAACAGCAAACCGGTAAAATATTTACAAAAAAAGGGTATTCGGGTATTTTATCCGTCTTCATCTAGGATGCAGGTTCGGTGAAAAAAGATGGTAATTCATGACAAATAATATTATAGTAAATCTTTAAAATTATTAGTATCTCGGTGCAGTTATGTTGACAGCTTCATTAATTGTGGCTAAATTGAATGTTTTCTAGTAAAAAAGTATTGTTGTGATAATATATAAAAAACAAAAAAGGAGTCAATGTTTTCCCTCTCTCTTAGTAAATAAAAGAGGAAGTTAAAAAAAAAATTATGATTGTATCTTTTTTCTTTAAATCAAAAGAAATTGACATTGAAGGTATCCAGATCCAGCACTTCCTATATGCATTGGTAACTCCGAAGTCCAAAACTGATACTCTTTCATTGAAAGTGCGTGACTTACGGTAGTTGACGAATGAAACGAGCGGAGATTTGTCATCCGAACGAACTCTCGATCTGAATGATTCCCCACTAGTAACGATAAGTCAACCAAAGGGCGGGCTAGGGCTTGCTTCCCTCCTCTGATACCATTTGATTTTCTATATTATATTATGTAGGATCAAATGTAATGTTATTTCTTTTTTCACAAACTTTTTTGATAATTTATTTTCTTTACTTTTTCCCAAATTTTGAGTTTATGAGATATTTTTGAGGAGACTACTGTAGCCCACTTATGTAGTAATATACTAATACATTATCAAATTTTATTGTACATTAAATATACTTTTTTTAAAAAATTAAATTTGATACGCTATATGATAACAAATCAATAATTAAATTTAATGGTATACCATAATAATTTTTAATATTTATAAAATTTTATATACTACTACATGATTCATTTTGATTAATATCAATTCCACTAATAACCATTTTAGTTAACTTAATGGATGATGTTGATGATCTTCGATCACTTATATCTTAAATTTAATTCTTGTTGCTAACAATTTTAAGAAGTTAAATAATTTGTACATATCATTGTGTTAATGTCCAATTTTACTCAAAAACAATATAAATAAAATAAATATTAAAAATTCAAAAAATAAAAATAATAATTTTTAAAAAAAAATATAAGATAAGAACAATAAATGAGAAACTGCCAATAATTTTCATCTCTTCTGTATTGCAACTCTCTTATACCTGTCTATCATATTTTACTCAATTATACAATAAATTCCATCCATTATAGATTCATTGCTAGCCTATCTCTGTTCTCATGATCAAATGAAAATATTTTAAATTGTTCAAAAAAAAATTGTGTGGCGGTACTAACCATATGACAGTAGTCAATATTAAAAAATAATGAGATTTTGTTGAATCCTTGGCCTATTGAAAATATTTAAGTAAAATATAAATGAAATTAGGTTAAATGTAAATTTAATTATTGAATTTTCATCTATAAATATAAAGACTAAGGTAAACTCATTTTGGAGGAGGGGAGATTGGAACAAAAAAAGGCAATTAAAAATTTTCAAAAAAGAAAAAAGAAGAGGAGGAAAGGTATTTAGAAATTCAAAAAAAATGTTGGAAATAAATAAAAGAAGGAAAAAATTATTAGAAAAGAAAATTATTAAAAATGAAAAGTAGAAGAACTTGTTGAGAAAAATTTTTTCATCTTCAAATTCACCTCTTTTGGTCTTCTTTTTTAAAAATCTTATACTTAAAATATCAAAACCTTTATTTCTTTCAAATTTTAGAGCTAAATTGAGATACAAAAATTAGAAAGAAGAAGAAGAAGCAAATAAGATTTGCATATAAGAAAGAAGAAAATCTATTAAGAAGATAAGGGTAAAAATTGTAAAAAGGAGAAAAAGAAAGAGAAAGAAAAGACTTTTTTTATAAAAAAAATAGGGATGGAACGACACATGACAATACTGTTCCAACCCCTTTTCTATTTCTTTTATTTTTTATTTTATTTTATTATATTTTTATTTATTTATTCATTTCTTTTAATTTAATATTTTGTTATTTGACATTAAAGCATTATGTTTGTGCAATTCCTGTGATAGAATAAGTTAAATAATCTGAGAGTTCATTCTATTTTAATATTCTTGAAATAAGAAATATTATAAATCGAATGAACTAGTTAAACTAAAAAATCTCAATATTATTGCACATAAAAATTATTTTACATCTATTTTTTTTGTTATGTTTCAATTTATTCACTCCATTAAAATTACATATTCATAATTTATATTGTATATTTATTTCATATAAAATTATGTTATTATAAAAGAAAAATGCAAAGAAACTGAACTTAGAAAATGCGGAGATTCCTTTTTTAAAGAAAAGATGCTCCACCTTCTAACTTATTCTAAACATTAAAGCTAAATTAGATGGAATAGCATTATTGCATCATCGACTATTCCTAATTAATTTTTTTTACAAATATCTTATTATCTGTTTGATTTGTCATTAATTTAAATGTATTTCATTTCATTTTGTTTTAAGTAATATTAATTAAATCCATTAAGAGAAAACTTTTTACTATTAATATTTTTATTGATATATACTTTTTTGCTTTTATTTTTTATTTTGTGAGAACAAAATAATATTGAAATTAATTACAAGTATAATAAAAATAATTTCAATTTTTTTAAGCAATTTCTTTACTCAGATTTGGCCATGAAGTTAGACAAATTCAATACTTTTGTAATATTAAAATTATGATTCTAATTTTTTAAGCAATATCATTATTCAAATTTGATATTTTAAAATTATGAAATGATATTAAAACTATAATTTTAATTTTTCTAAAAATTTTTTTATTCATATTTGATCATAAAGTTGGATAAGTTTGATACATTAAAATTATAAAATGAGACTAAAGTTATGATTTTAATTTTTCTAAATAATTTTTACCTCATATTTAGCCATACAATTGGATATATCTAATATTTTAAAAATTATGGAATGATATTAAAATTATGATTTCAATATTTTTGAACAAATTTTACTCTCAGATTTAGTTATGAAATTAGATAAATTTAATATTTTAAATTAAAAAATTATTAATACAATATTTTTTAAAATGAATAAATAAATGAGATTACTTAAAATAATTTTTCTTATCTTATCATATTACAATCATTTTATTAAAAATATTTCAAAAATAATGAAATGAAAATCTTTCAAAAATAATAAAATAAAATTTTCTAAAATGATAAAATGAAAATCTTTTTATAATAATAAAAAGAAAATATTTTAAAAATAATAAATTTGTACATATGACGTATCAAAGTTAAGTAATCTAATTGTAGGTGCAATCATGATAATATTTAATATTATTAACACATTTTATCTTGTTTAAATCTTACCATAAAGTTGAAGAGATTTGACAATTAAATTAGCAACCAAATTAATAAATTAACTAAAATAAAAAAATACTTTTTAGAAAAGTATATATAAAATATAATTATGACTATCATAATTTAATACAAAATATAGAATTAAAATAAGTAAGCAACTGTTGTTTCAATGGATATCGTAAAGTCCTAATAACTTCTCTACATGTAACTAACTCCTAAATCTAAACTTTGTAAATGTAGACCATTTTTAATATTTCAATCACACCATTTAAAAATGATTAGTGATGACTCCATTTTCTTTTTTTTTATTCATACACCAATATTTCCAAGGAGGTACTATAACCACTCGCCTCCCATAGATTTTGCCATGTGGCATGTTGCAACAACTTAGCAACTCTATTGGGAACTTAAATCGAGGTTAAGCCATTATATTTCTTCTTTTTTCTATCTTAGCTTTAAATTTCTTGGTCCATGTTGGTTTAATATTTCCTTACATATATGTTTATCTTGTTAGTTTCATTATGGTTATCTTTATTTATTTCATGATAAATTAGTCATGTGAAGATTTTGGAATGGTTGATGTTTCCTCTCACGCATTGTACATTGCAGATCCCACGCACATATCACAAGCCTCCTACCCAAGCTTTATATTACCTTTTAGGATTAGTTAATGGCAAAGTAGCAATGCCTTTGTGAGACCAACAGTTTCCATGCAAGCTAGTGAAACACGTCACTAAAATCGAACCCTTTCCATCTACAGTTTATTATAGGTGAGAATTAGGGGCCTTACTAGCCTATGATAGGATAACAAGGATAATTTGGAGACATTTCATTAATGAAATGTCATAAAACCTAAATTAAACACAAATTAAAATAAACTTAGAATAGCTCTATTTGAAAAAAGTCTATCCTATAAGAGAAAATTTCAAGCTTAGGAAAAATCCTTGTAGAACACATAAAGGAACTCTTTTATGACTAATCTTTTATCTAAGCCATGAAAATTTACTCAAAAATGATAATTAAGCTATATATCAATTAAACTAGATGGCTTATCTTCGTTTAAAAAATTAAACTTAAATGGGTTATCCCATATTTTATTCTTGCCTAATTGAACTTGATTGTTATTTTTATTCTTTAGCATCTTGAATTTTTCATTTCATCATATGTAGATATCACTAAAAGTTATTTATATCACTTGAACTCATTGCCAATTGATTATGAGCTTCAAGGATTAGCACTACGCATTTAAAATTTTTTTTTAAGTCTATGATCATAGGTGGTTGGAAATAAGTCATGAAGTTATTTTTAGTCTTAAGTGGAATGAATGATTTTTAGTAGTATCACTTTCTTGTAAGTATTCATGAATTTACCTATTAAAATAACTCATCTTAGAAAAGAAACCTTGCTGTCACATTATCCATATCGAACTCACTCCCAAGCAAGAATCATAAAAAGTATGGAAGAAAGTCTTACAAAACTCAAAATTAGGCTCCCAACTCTTCCCCAAAATTTACTTAGGAAAATCTATAAATGCTAACTTGAAAGAATAAAGGTACTCATACATTTAGGCCTTCTCGAAGATATGTTTTGGATTATTAAAGTTAAGGTACATCCAGTAGGTGAGTGTTATGTTTCATTTGTTAAACGTATGCTGGGAATGGGAAGAAATTCTTACGCTAAGAAGTGAAGAGTTATAACAATAGGAGTGTGTCATAAGTGTGCAGGGTGGACATGTAATATATGTTGCAAAAGCATCTGAATGATTTTCCAAAATCAAGAAGATAAAATTTAATTCATAAAGGATGAATTGAGTAAAGAGTCATTGGATGATGTTCTTCAAACTCTTAAGAAGTATCCTAGTGGACAAGTTCATAGTATTCTTCTTAATTTAGTGGATCCATTCAACAAGGAAAAGAAATGTTACAGTCTCAGAAATTTGACATTAAAAAAAACCTTATTTACTAGTTTATAAGAAAATTAGATAGGAAGCGAGTTCTCGATTCATATAAGGTGTTTAAGCCATTATTGTGTGTAAAATTGGAGAAAGATGTAAGCAAAAATCATAACTATTGTTCATACATATATCTTTTCTTTTTAACTTTTCAATCATTTTTTGACTTTTTAGTATAATTGTCTTTACTTTTTTCATGAAACTACTACATCGACACCTATTTTTGACTTTTTCCTTCTCAAATTTTAAATTTTTTTGATAATAATTAATTTGCATGATCTTTTTGACTTCCTCTATACACTTTTCCACAATTTTTTAAAATTGTTGTGCCCATCTTTTCAAATTTAAACTTCTCTAATAATGGTTAATTTGCATGATATTTTTGCTGCTTATATGTTGCTATATAAATATGCATGTTCATACTTGTTAATGCATATATGACTCATCCTAAAGTAAAAGAAAAAGTGGAAGGACATTAATATGCAAATTTAAATCAATTTGTATCTTTAGTGGATCCAATTTTGGGAAAGATAATGAGTTTGTAAAAGGAGCAAATGAGCTTAGTAAAATGTTAACTACTAGAAATATCAATATTGTGTATAAGGGAGGAATCCAAGGTTTAAGGAAATCTGTGGTAGCAACTGCATTTATAAGGGAAAGCAAAGTCTTAAGTATCATTTTAAAGAATTTAGATGATAAAATCACCATTAACTATGCTCTGAGTATTGAATTAAAGGTTTCGAGCTTGCACAAACATTTTGGATACTTGTTTCACAATGCAGAAACCTTTATCATATTACTTGGTGGTTTAAAAACATTAAAAGGAATTTTTAGCATTGCATATTAAGCTAAATGAAACTTTCATAAAAAATTGTTAGGATTGTTAAAATTAATAGTTTTTATAATTTTTTGTTATCTTTTTTAGATCAAGTTATGGAACAAAGATTCATTTCTTAAGCGACTCGTTGCATCATAATATCCGCCTCAATTGTTGATTAATTGGTTGACTAATTGCAAATATATATACCTAAACCTAATCCATTAATGAAATAGTTAGATTAGCAAACCTAGGCTAGATACCATTTTTTAGTTGTAATTTTCTCTATTCTCATTGTTTTGCTTTTAACATTTTTATTCCTTTTTTGTTGTATTTTTATTTTTCTTCTCTATGTCTTTCCTCATCTATAAAGATATTAGGGACATTGTCTAAATTTGATTAGGAAAAGGGATAATAAAAATTATTAGTAAAACTATTAGTTCCCTTATGCGTAAAAGATGATTAAGTAAATAGTTATTCTTAGCTCTTAATACACATCCTATTAATAATAGGTAGGGATAATAAAAATTATTAGTAAAATTATCAATTTTTTTGTGTGTAAAGGATAACTGAGTAAACAGTTATTCTTATCTCTTGATACACATCCTATTAGTAATAGGTTTTTCTTTATGATTTATCCTTATTTCAAAAAAAATTATTAGTAAAATCATTAGTTTTATTGTGTGTGTAGAAGATGGTTAAGTAAAGAGTTATTCCTAACTTTTGATATATATCTCATTAATAACATGTTTTTCTTTATGATTTATCCTTATTTCAAAGGGAAAAAAAAAAGAGAAAGGATCTATTTTTAGAAAATTCTATTTTAAGTATTCTAGGTTTTTTTGCTTATTTATAAGAATTAAATGAGTCTTGAACATGAATTAATTGGATTTGAAGGTTTTATAGCATAACTAGACAATTATCTTACTTTTTAAAATTAATCAGTTTGGCAGCTCTTAGTTATGAGACTTTAAGCCTATTTGATTAATTATGATTATTTTTCTTGTATGAGAGATTTACTTATTATATTATCATTTTAAGACTTATTTTAATTCTTGTTGAGATTACATTTTTACATGCATAAGCAAATATGATTAAGACATTTTTTTCTTTAAATAAACCATTTGTACCTAAATAGTTAATCTTCACATTTTCATTAAGTACTCCTTTTGTGCCTAATTTACCTTCTCTTGTTTTTAGCTTATTACAAGCTTAAAATAAAAAAAAAATTCTACATAGCCTTAGAGGCTAGAAGGGTGTTGAATTAATAAAAGGATGAGTTCCTAAATAAGTATGGGGTATATCTAATGCTTGAAAAAGAAGAGTTCATTCAAAAAAAAGGAAAAGAATAAGAAAAATAAAAGAAATAAAAAGAGAAAAGAATGATATATCATTAGAACAATTGTAATTCCAATTATATGACTTTTTAGTCACTTACTATTTAAATTCATCCATCAATACTCTTTTAATCTCTTTGGTTGGTAGCTTCTCTTTCCATGTTATTACCCTCTCTTTACCTTGACCCCATTACAACCATTAGTAAGTGCTTTTAATTTACTTTGTGTATATGAATTGGGTAATGGAGATTGAAAATTTAAGCAGGTCTATAGTAATACTATGTTGAGTTTGAGTAAGATACTTACCTTTAAACACTTGAGAAATTCTAAGTATAAGTTGTGAAATGTTGTTCATTTGGTTCTTTCTTTCTTAAATAAAATTGCCATACTTTTTTATTCTAGAGTACATGCATTATTGATTCATGGATGTTATGATCTCTTTATAGTATAATGATTTTCCTACTTATGACTTTGCATTCTTGACTTCTATGGAAAATTAGTATTTTTATGTTCACCCAAGGCATGCAAAACTAAGAATGGGGAAGTTTTATGAAACTAATTTTCATTGCCTTATTCATAACTTTTTAAGTTTTTTCTAAAAATCTCCATTCAGTTAAACTATTTATATTTTTGAAATTAGGCTTATTTAAATTAAGTTGTTACCATTAGGAGAAGTCAAGTGGATTCAATATGATCAATTAAATCTTATCGAAAGAAAAATTATTTACATTATACCATGGTCAACTCTGTGAAAAATAAAAAAAATATTAATGAGGATATTTACTAGAGGGATCATATGCTAGACATATGTTAAAAGGATCATATACAATGAAGAAGGTTTTCTTTAATAAGACTTATCATAATTAATTTCATAATTTGTGGTCATCAAACCATATGTAAGGGTAGCTGACATTATTGTTCTAAAATATATTATCAAAAGGCTAGAATCCCTTATAAACCCTATTGCAAATGATATTTATTGTCATCCATGCTTGACAATTCTTCATTTCTAGTTTTTATTGCAATGATAATATTCTTTATTATGTCTTTCTCTTTCCTTGTGTAAATATCATGCATTTTCATATAGTAAGTATGTATAGGATTATGCCCATTTGAATGTGTTTGAATGAAATTAATAATATAAATATGTTTGAATTAAGCATTGGATTTACCTTAAATCTACTATAAACAAGGGACAATATTGGTGGAAATTTTAAGCTAAACAAAAAGGAAATATGCATAAGGAAAATGGAAAAACTCAATACTCTCCAAACATGACCTTCTTGAGTGAAAGTCCCTAAAGAGGATAAAGTAAGGAACTCTTTTGAGAGATAACTAAAAGAGGATAAAGTAAGGAAATCTTTTAAGAGATAACTAAGTTATTATTACATGTATTGCATTCCTGCATTAAGTCATGTTTGTATAATTTACCTTTTGAAATCAAACCTGGTCGATCCAGGTTATTATTTTTTTTTATCATTAAATCAAACTCAATTAACTTGAGTTAATCCTGTGTCAATCCAAATTATTTATATTTTCATTATTAAATCGAACTTTATTAAGTTAAGTCGAACATATGTCAATCTAGGTCATTTATATTTTTATTATTAAATCGAACTCAATCAAGTTAAGTTAAGCTTGTGTCAATCTATATTATTTACATTTTTATTGTTAAATTGAAATTAATCAAATTATCAAACTCAATTAAGTTAACTTGAGCCTACGTTAATTTAAGTCATTCATTTTTTTGTTAAATTGAACTTGATCAAATTAAGTCAAGCTTATGTCAATTCAGATTATTTTACTTTTTATCATTATATCAAATTCAATCAAATTGAGTAGATCCTGTGTCAATCCAAGTCATTTTCATTTTTATTGTTAAATAAAACTTAATCAAGTTGAGTCGAACTTGTGTCAATTCAAGTCATTTACATTTTTATTGTTGAATCAAACTTGATTAAGTCAAGTCAAGCCTATATCAATCTAAGTTGAGTTAAACTTATGTCAATTTAGGTCATTTTCTTTTTTCATTTTTAAGTCAAACTTGATCAAATGGAGTCAAGCCTGTGTCAATTCAAATTATTCATTTTTTCATTAAATTGAACTCGATTAAATTAAGTCAATCATGTATCAATCCAAGTTATTTTACTTTTAACATCAAATTGAACTCAATCAAATTAAGTTAAGCCTATGTCAATTCTAAGTTATTTTTCTTTTTATCGTGAAATTGAACTCAATCAATTTAAGTCAAGCTTGTGTTAATTCAGGCCATTTTCTTTTTTATCATTAAATTGTATCGTTACATTGAACTTAATCAAGTTGAATCGAGCCTATATCAATCTAGATCATTTTAATTTTTATTGTTAAATCAAATTTAATTAAGTTAAGTTGAAGTTATATTAATTTAGGTTATTTTACTTTTTATCATAAAATTAAACTCAATCAAATTAAGTTGAGTCTATGTCAATTTAGGTTATTTTTCTTTTTATCGTTAAATCAAATTCAATTAAGTTGAATTGAGTTTATATCAATCTAAGCCATTTTACTTTTCATTGTTAAATTGAACTTAATTAAGTTAAGTTAAGCTTGTGTCAATTAAGTTAAGTCAAACCTATGGCAATCCAGGTAATTTTTCTTAAATCAAACTCAATCAAGTTGAGTCAAACTTATACAAATGCAAGTTATTACCTTTCGATTATCAAATGAACCTATTCATATTAAATTAAGCCTATGCCAATTTGAGCCATTCATACTAAATCCATTGAAGCTAGATTAGGCTTTTGTTAATTCAACTTAAATTAAATGCAGTTGAGCTGGGTTAAACTCGTGTAGGACATTGCTTTTGAAGCTAATCAACTTAGGTCAAACTTACCTCAATTCAATTGTTACATCAGAATTAGTTAATTTAATTTATTTATTTTTAAGCCTAGATAATTTAGGTTAAATCTATAAAGTAGGTTTATCCTTCCTAACTCAATGTTAGGTCAAACCGTACTTATCCCTCATTTCATTTTTGCTTGATACCATAGTCCCTATACATTAAAAAAAATTCCTTTTTTTCTTTTAGCACTATCTCTTCTAATCTCTCTCCGTTTTTATTCGTCCCTCCTCACCTGTACTTTCTTTATCTTCTCTCAATCTTTGCTACTCAATTTCTTTAATTCTTTTTTTCAATTCCTTTAATTCGGCTTCCTCATCACAATTCCATTACCTTCTATTAACCTTTATCTGATTTCTCTACCTCTCTTTAATTTCTTATCAACTTCTCCATCACCATTCATTTACCTTCTGTTAACTTCCATCACCTAATTTCTTTGTTTCTTTGATTTCTTGCTAGCCATCTTTATCTTCTTTTTTATTCAGAGCACCACTACACTGCTTCACACCAATATAGAGATATTACAATAATATGAAGGCTTATCAATCTTGTAGGAATTTGAAGAAAAGACACTGTGATATGGAAATTATACGTTTTAGTTGTCATACTTCATGCTATAGCTTTAACATGTGCGGTGATTTATGATTCATGGCAGTATGATAGTTACTCGTGGTTAGGATTGGATCAATAAGGGATAATCTATGTTCCTTTCAAAAATTGCTTGGTAAATGATTTTTTTTGTAATTATTGTTTAATTAAACTCATGTGTTATGAATAATTTTGGTAATAAATTTCTATAAAGATGCTTCGCAATAATTTTCTCTTATTGGTGCCATGTTAGTAACATGCCCACACAACACCCAACTTATTATTTTTCTCTCTTTTGCTTTTGAATTAAATCCAATTATACTGAATCAAGCATGCATCAATTCAAGTCATCTATTTTTTGTCATTAATTTAAGCTCTACTCCACCAAAAGAAGGCTAAGTTTACATTCTAAATCATTTTTCATGAATGGCTAATGGTTTTTCGACAATCTTGTGGATGATCAGATGATTCTAATTGTTGTGTTAATTGTGACTATGTTGCTGCTACTGTTAGCCATTGCTATAAAGAAGTCACTAATAGACAGAACCCTTAAGTGGCTATAATTAGTACTATGGCTTCATAACTATTCTTCTTTATTGTACTAAACTAATGTAGTTTTAAATGTCATTTTGTATCAATGCTTTTACTCACCTTCTAATTCTAGAAGAATGAGTAAGAGGGACAACTATTGATATTTAATTTTATTTAAAAAAATAATAAAAATAAAATAAATATTAAAAAATAAAGTATATTAAAAAAATTTTAAGATAAAAATTTTAAAAAAAATTATAAGATAAGAATAGTAAATGAGGAACTACTGATAATTTCTGTCTCTTCTACATTGCACCTCTTTTATACTCCACCTATTATATTTTACTTAGTTATACAATAAACTCCACCAATTACAGACTCATTGTTTACCTATCTCCATCCTCACAATATGATGAAATGATTTTGAATTGTTCAAAAGGAAAAAAATTATGTGGTAGTACTAAACATATGGCAATATCCAATGTTAAAAAATAATACGATTTTGTTGAATTTTTTGCTTACTGACAATGCTTAGGTGAAATATAAATCAAATGTAAGTTAAATGCAAATATAATTGTTGAATCTTCATCTATAAAAATAAGACCAACTCGCTTACAAGGAGGGGAGATTGGAGAAGAAAAAGGGAAATTGAAAATTTTCAAAAAAAAAAGAGAAGGAAAGATATTCAGAAATTTATAAAAAAATGTTGGAAACAAATAAAAGAAGGGAGAAATAATTAGAGAAGAAAAATAATAAAAATGAGAAGTAGAAAAACTCGTTGAGAAAATTTTCTTCATCTTTAGATTCATCTCTTTTGGTCTTTTTTTTCAAAAATCTCATATTTGAGATATCAAAATCCTTATTTCTTTGAAACTTTAAAAACAAATTCAAATACAAAAATAAAAAAGAAGAAAAAGAAGCAATTGCAAAAGAGGAAGAAAAAGAAAATCTATTAGGAAGATGGGGATAGAAATTGTAAAAAAAAAAGGAGAAAGAGAGAGAGAATATTTTTTTATTTATTTTTTTTAAATATGGATAAGACAACAAATGATAGTATCGTCCCTTCCCTCTTCTTTCTTTTTTTATTTTTTATTTTCTTTATTTTATTTTATTTTTATTTTTATTTATTCATTCATTTTTTTAATTCAATATTTTAATGTTTGATATTAAAGTGTTATTTTTGTGAAATTCCTATGACGAAATAAATTAAATAGTTTAAGAGTTTAGTCTATTTTAATATTCCTGAGGTGAGAGATATTTTAAATTGGGTGAGTTGATTAAATTAAAAATTTTTTTATATTATTGCACATAAAAATTATTTTACATTTATTTTTTTGATGTGTTTCAATTTATTCACTCTATTGAAATTGCATATTCATAATTTATATTATGTCTTTATTTTTTATGAAATTATGTTATTATGAAAAAATTCAAAGAAATTGAATATGAAAAATAGAGATATTCCTTCTTTGAAAAAAGGATACACCACCTTTCAACTTATTTTAAATATTAAAGCTAAATTGGATACGATAGCACTATTGTGCCATCACACCTTTGAGATTATTTTTAATTATTTTTTTTTTTTACAAATATTTTATTATGTGTTTGATTTGTCATTAAGTTAAATGTATTTTATTTCATTTTGTTTTATGTAATATTAATTAAATCCATTAAAAAATTTTCTCAATAAATTTACAACTATTAAGATTTTTATTGATACATACTTTTTTACTTTTATTTTTTATTTTGTGAGGATAGAATAATATTAAAATTAATTTTAAGTGTAATAAAAATAATTTTAATTTTTCTAAGCAATTTCTTTATTCAAATTTGACTACTAAATTGAAAATTTTTTATACTTTAATGATATTAAAATTGTAATTTGAATTTTTTTTAGCAATGTCATTATTCAAATTTGACTACGAAATTAGACAAATCTAATGTTTTAAAGTTGTGAAATGATATTGAAATCATAATTTTAATTTTTATAAATAAATTATTTATTCATATTTGATTAAGAAGTTAGATAAATTTGATACTCTAAAATTATAAAATGAGATTGAAATTATTATTTTAATTTTTTTGAATAATTTTTTATTTCATATTTGGTTATGAAATTGGATAAATCTAATATTTTAAAGTTATGAAATGATATTGAAATTAGAATTTTTATTTTTCTAAACAAATTCTTTATCTAGATTTAGTCATAAAGATGAATAAATTTGATACTTTAAAATTATAAAATGAGATTGAAATTATGATTTTAATTTTTTAAATAATTTTTTATTTCATATTTGATCATAAGTTTAGCAAATTTAGCATTTTAAAAATTACATAATGATATTGAAATTACGATTTCAATATTTTTGAACCAATTCTATTTTCAAATTTGGTTATGATGTTGGACAAATTTAATATTTTAAATTAAAGAAGTATTAACATGATATTTTTTAAAATAAATAAATAAGATTACTTAAAATTAATTTTCTTTTCTTATCATATTATAATTATTTTATTAAAAATATTTAAAAAATAACAAAATAAATTTTTTCTAGAATTAAAAAATGAAAATGTTTGAAAAATAAAAAATAAAAAAATTTTACAAAAATAATAAATTTTTATCTATGATGGTACTTAACATTATTAAGATATTTTATTTTATTCGAATCTTGTCATGAAGTTGGATAGATTTGAAAATTAAATTAGCCATTAAATCACCAAATTAACTAAAATTAAAAATTACTTTTTAGGAAAGTACATATATAATATAATAAGTACTATCATAATTTAATTCAAAAGATAGAATTAGAATAAATAAGTAATTGTTCTTTGAACAAACCTTTTAGGATGTTAATACATTCTCTACACGTAACTAACCCCCAAATCTAAACTTTAAAAATGCAAATCACTTTCAGTATTCCAATCACACTATTTAAAAATGATTGGTAGTGACTTTATTTTTTTAGTTTTATTCATATACCTACTCACCTCCCATGGATTTCGCCGTAAGGCATGTCGTGACACACTGTAAAACATCTTATTTAATAAAATGCGTAAATAATCTTAATTTATATATACTAGAAAGATTTATTTTTTATATGATTATATAGAATCATATATATTAAATATGACTACTTAAAATCTTTATTTAACATGATATAAATATTATTGAATAAGCTTTTAAATATTATATATCTATTTATTAATGAAAGTTTATTTAATATTAAAGGGATGAATATAAAAAAAAATTTATTAGATGTAATTAATTTAACACTGTTACTATAATATATAAAATAATATCACTTCTTTCAATCTTCCAACTTAATTGGTTAAACCAATCTAATTATGATGGTAACTCTCACTGTCTCATTGGATCAATGACTTAATCAATTTCTTTTATTTACATTCAAATATTCACGTATATTTTTTTATTAAGTATAAGATTAGTTTGTAATGAAATGGGACTGGTAAACAATAAATATCTCATAATAAAAATATTTTTAGGATAAATTCCTTTTAATAAAAATATTATTAAAAGAATACTTTCTCAAAATTTTCCGTTTAACCATATGTACTGTTCAAAGTGTAAGTTGGTTAACACAATCTCAAAAAAATATTGGCAGTCCTAAAGATTTTCCAATCATTCATTGGTAATACATCAAACTCATATTCTCTTGGATGAAATCACTCAGTTTCATTGGACAAATTATCTTAGTAGTACGTATTAATATTTTTAGTTTTTTAATTTGAAAGAATTTCTCGTGGGGGCATAATTCAACCCAATTTATGTATTAGAGAACAATAATGTTATGATGCGCCCACTCTCTAATTGTCAATTTCTTACTTACACCCTCTTAAAACACCTGTTCTTTTATTGTCAATTTCTCACTTATACCACTTTCACATGTAAGGGGGGTTCAATTCGAATCCCAACCCATTTATAAAATAATTTGAGTGAAAGTAAGAATAAGGATGTGGGGGAGATTTATTCTTGTGGAGTCTATTAAGAATATAATATTTTAAAAAAAATCAAATGTAATAAATTTATATAATAGAAGATTAAAATTGTTTTTTTCCCTTTTAATTATAACATAAATGTCCAGTTACTTGACACATGCACGGCTTTAGGTTTGAATAAAGTCACCAAAGAAACAAAATACCCTAAAACAATATCAAGTTTTCCAGCATCATTAACTCTTTTTTTTTTTCCCTTTTTCTAATATACATGGTGTGATGGTGATAATGTTTAAAATGTAAATAAGGATTTAATAGTCTTCATCTAGGATGCAGGTTCGGCGGGAAAAGTTGGTAATTCATGACGAACGATATTATAGAAAATCTTTAAAATTATTAGTATTTCGGTGCAGTTATGTTGATAGTCTCATTAATTGTGACTAAATTGAATGTTTTCTAGTAAAAAAGTATTGTTGTGATAATATATATATAGTTGTCAACGTTTTCCCTCTCTCTTAGTAAATAAAAGTATAAAACCGGATGTTAAAATAAATCATGAGTTTTAAAATAAAAGGATTTTTTCTTTTATCTTTAAACCAAAAGATGTTGGCATCGAAGGTATCCAGATCCAGCCCTTCCCATTTGCATTGGCAACTCCAAAGTCCAAAACCGATATTCTTTCATTGAAAGTGGGAGGCCCACGGGGGCTGCTGAATGAGACGGTGGGGGATTGGTTACGGTGTGAAAGATCCAAACTGTCAATCTGAATGACCCCACACTAGTATCGACAAGTCAACCCAAGGGTGAGCTAGAGCTTTCTAGCCCTCCAACGATGCCATTTGATTTCCTATATTATATTGTGTGGGATTAAATGTAAAGTTATTTCTTTGTTCAGAAACTTTTTGATAATTTATTTTCTTTACTTTTGACAATTTTTGAGTTTATGAAACGTTTTTTCGATTTTATAAAATTTATATACTAGTACATTATTCATTTTGATTAATACCTATTCTACTATTAATCACTCTAGTTAACTTAATTGGTGAAATTGATAATCTTGGATTATTTATGCCGTAAAATCAATTCTTACTATTAATAATTTTAAGGAGTTGGATATCTGTAAATATTACCATAAATTTTAAAAAATAATAATAATATTTTTGATTTTAAAATGGGATAACCTATCTTATTCTTAAACTTTTCATTATGAAATAAGAAAACTTACTTTTTTTTATGAAAAAATTATAAATTACTCTTTTTAACTCTAAGATGATTGAATTTTATCCTCTTCAACTTTAAAAATTTAAAAATTATTTTTTAAAATTTTTATAAAATTTAAAAACAATACTTATCTTTCATCTACTTAATTATTATATCAAATTACGTAATTTTTTTATGAAACTTTTAAATAAAAACCAAAACATAACTTCACCTATCTTGCCCAAAATTGATGAGTTTTAACACCAAACTTCCACTTAAGTAATCATTTTAATCGGTGCGTAACTTCACCGACTTTAGTACCATAACCCTCAAACAGTAATTAGGCAAGAAATCTCCATTGTTTAGAGTATGTAATCTAAAGCGTACATCAATATGGGATTAATTTTGATGTATTTAAAGAAATTTTACGCCATGCTCATACATGTCAAATTACATAATTTGAAAAACTATTGAAACACTTATAATGTCAGTGAGTTAATTATTAATTAAACCACTAATTTTTGGATGATACTATTTTTACAAGTATTTTTACCAATACAACATCTTATCTAATAAAATACGCAGATACTATTAAATCATATATACTAAAAAGCTTTATTTATAATATTATTATATGATTGTATAAAATCATATCTAATAAATATGACTACTTAAATCTTTATTTAACATGATATAGATATTATCGAAGAAGCTTTTAAACATTATATATCTATGTATTAATGAGAGTTTATTTAATATTAAAGTGATGAATATAAAACCTTTTATTAGATGTAATTAATTTAACATTATTATAATATATAAAATAATATCACTTATTCAATCTCCCAATTTAATTGGTTAAACTAATATAATTATGATTGTAACTCACTATCTCACTGGATCACTGATCTAATCAATTTTTTTTAATTTACATTCAAGTATTGACATAAATTTTTTTATTAGGAATGAGATTAATATGAATTGGAACAAAAATAGTAAATAATAAATTCTTTTTAATAAAAATATTTTTAGGAAAAAAATTTCCCAATAAAAATATTTTTAAGAATCAAATTCAAAACTTTTTATTGAGCCTATAACACCTTAAAACTTAATCAAGTACTCAATTAATTGTTGGCAATTAATCCAATTTTACAACATTGGTAAAAATATGTACGTATCGATGGTTCCCAATTCCCACCTGAATATGCCGACAAACACAAATATTATATTTAGTTGAATGGAATTAAATGGAATAAAAATGAGAATGCAAATAAGAATAAGAATGAAACAAAATGATTATTTCATAATTAATAACCATATTTGTATGATAAGGAATACAATGGATATTTCATTTCATTTTTATATTACGTACAATAAAATAATGTACAAATAGAATTAAAAATATAATTAAAGACAATGATATTCTTATTAAAAAAATAATAAAAATTTTATTAAATAATTAAATATTATTAATATATATGATATAATTAGCAATAAAAATTGTTACAATTCAAATTTTCTCACCAAAATTATAATAAAAATTTTCTATATTTAAAGCATAACAATACTAATTTAATAAATTTTTATATTAAATATTTTTATAGAAATATAAAAATATCATATTGTAAAATTTGTTATTAAAAATATAATTATAAAATACTTTAATAAGGAAATATTTAAAAACTAATATTTTTATTATATATTGACAAAATTAATTTTAAAATATATAAAAATATATATATATAAAAACAATCATTCATGAATAATAAAATAACCATTCCCTAAAAATAAATATTTTAGTTTTATAATATATATCAAATAAAAAATTTCATTTCCCTTTTTATTCTCGTTCTATTCAATTTGATCCGACCCTCCGGTTGGATTCATAGCAACTCCATGAATATCGAGAAACATGTGATAGAGTCCGAATCAATGAACAATGAGGGCAAATTTCAAAAGTCACATTATATGCAGACAATTGGTTCAAGGACAACGCGAGGCTGCACGCACCTATTTCTTTTTCAATAAACAAATTTAAAAGCTACCAGAGAAAAAATTATGGCATGATAATTTGGATTCAAAACCTTTTTTGCTTATAGAAATAATTTTTCTTTATTTTAAGAAATGAATGACTCCTCAGTTGGTTCCCAAATGTCTTCAATGCAGTATTAATCTCTCTTTAACTATGACAATTTTTTTAAACATTTTCTTTAACATTTAAAAATTAGAGTTTATGAGATTTTTTTTTTCAATTTTCTGAAATTTGTAAGTCATTATAGGCACTGCTTATACTTAAAAGTAATACAAAAATATTTTTAGTAGTTTTAATATAATTTTTAAAAAAACCTATATATTATTGCTATTTTAAACTTTTTATAAATCATGCTTTTATCTCTCAAAAATTCATTTTAACTATAGTATTATCAAATACTACTTAATAATATATAATATAATGAGAAAAATATAAAATACATCCTTCAACTTTGGGATAAGCCAGCTTTCTATTTTGAAAATTTAAAATTACCTTTTTAAATCTTACAAAACTTAGAATTAATACCCATTATTAAATTAATTAATTATTTTATTGAAGCATATACATAATTTTTATAAATTTTTAATAATAATCATAATATTACAGTATATTATTTTATTTCACTATTTTTATATATAATTTTGCCGCCATTTTTTATTATTTAATCATAAGTCTATATATGTCTAATTTATTTTTTACTAATTATATAGTATTGAAATTTTCGTAAAAAAATAATGAGATAAATTAACAACATACTATAAAATTATGATTCTTGTTTAAAAATATTATAAAAATATATATAATTTAATAAAATAATAAATTAAGTTAATAGTAAGTATTAATTCCAAATTTTGTATAATTAATGGATGATTTTAAAAATTTTAAAGTTGAAGTGCATAAAATTCAATCATTTCAAAATCGAAGAGAGTATTTTATATTTTTTTCCTAATATAATTTATTTTTAACTTCCAAATTTTCAATAGCCAAAACTTCGACCTTCCTCCATGTTCGGATTTTGAATCTATCACTTCATAGTTTGTTGTGCAGAGTGGATCAAACTTTTTTAAATTGTAAAATACACTTTAAAATATAGGTGACATATCTTAAATTTTGATGAAAAATTAAAATAAAAAATAATCATAAATTTAAATTTAATTATTTAAATTTATTATTTTGCATTAAATTTTAAACTCTAAATTTTTTCATTAAATATTATAATTTTATATTTTGTTTTTAATTTTAAAGTCCATCTTATATTTTAATATTTTTGAAAGAACTCAATCCCCGTTTATACAAAAGTCATTAATTAACGTCTCTAAAAAAACACCACAATATTGTATCAAAATATAAATTTTCATAAAAATTAAAAAAATCTTATGCCAAAAATAATACGTAATTGATGATGTTATAAATACATTAGTCCTATTGAGTTGGCGGCGTTTTGAATGCAGACAATAACCTCATCTAATGCTAATTAAGGAGCCAATATTCACCGCTAAGAAATTTTCCACGCGAAAAAAAAACCTATTTTTTCGCAAAAAGACTAAAAACCACAATACGGAATTTTAGGCTTTTTATTTATTTATTTCTGCGAGTAAGCACGTGTTTATTAATTCTTCGTGCATGAATTGACATATTGCTGTACACGTAATGAACGACCTTGACCCGTTTTACTCATTAGCATTAATTGCGTACAAACACGCCTATCTATTGCTTAATAACACAGTAAACAGTATTCAACCCCTTATTTATTTATAAAGGTTATGAGAAAAGGAAAAAAAACTTCCCTTGAAAAAACTTATTTTTATTGTCTAATTAAAACTTCAACTCAGAGGCGAAAACTAATTAATTACCAAGAAACTTTCTGTATTCTTAATGTGTAAAATTAACTTTTTTTTTAGTATTAAAATGTATTATTTATCCTCCTACACTTATTTAATGATACACATAATCCTTTCATTAATTTTTTATTAGATATCTAATATATAATTTTCATGTGATTCACTCCTATAAAAAATTTTTAGGCTTAACTCATTTTATCCCTCTATATCATAAACTCTGGCCCATCTCTGTAAATTTTAAACTATTAGAAGAGTAAAAAAAAATAATTTTTACTATAATTTTAAGATTACACTTATTTGTGCAAAAAATATTTTTTCATAAAAATATAGTTATAAATTATTAAAATAGTAAAAAATATTTTATATATTCATTATTAAATATAAAATTCAATAAATAAAATTAATTTATTTTTAAAGAAAAAAATATTTTCTTCTATTATCATGATTTTAAAAATTATTTTTTAATAATAAAATATAAAGGAGGGATTCTACCATGCCCAGGGGCAAAACTATGGGTTCCAAAACCCAGGGTAAGTTGGCCCCATATAAATTAAAGTTATAAAATAACAGCCATGGATCAAAATCTACGTGGCAAACAAAAAGGAAATTTTCAGTTTTACACTCAAAGAATGAAGAATTATACATTAAACGTCATTCAAAACCTACATTCATTATTGATCTAACACTAAAAGGCAGCTATATTTATTATTATTTTCCTATTTATTGAATGTGATGAAAATAATTGGTCAAATATGATAAGAATAGGCATGATTAAGTAAATATTATATTGAATATTTTGTATATGTAATGGTGCCATGAACAGTACGAATTGTCATTAACATATAGTAGCAAGTCTGTGTGACAAAATGGATTATTAAACCATGATTTGAATACATGTATATAAGTAGCCAAAATAAAGTCAATTTGATGATTAAGTGGGAGAGTGACTATAATTTCTAAAAAAATTTAGCATGAACTCATATTATATATAAATATAATAATAAATTAATTGGGTTAAATATTTTTGATTGATCAAGAATATCATATGTAATAAAATCATACAATTTTTAAATTCATTTTAATTAAAAATTATTAGATTGCATAAACAACGGCAACAAAATACACCTATTTATTTTTCTCAAAGTGCAAATATCACCAAAATACTTGAAATACCTAGTGACATACACTTTTCCCGGAGTTCATTTTACAGTGTTATTTATTTATATAAGAGTTCAAAGTGTTACAAATGTGTTATATATGATTATTTTTTAATTTTAACTACATCATATACCTAATACAATGGAAAATGGTAGGAATAAGGCTCATCACTTGATGAGAGAATCAGTCAAATTTTAATGAAAAGAATCTTTTAACTTCTTTAAGTTTTAATAAAGTTGTACAAATCTTTATTTTTATTCTAATAGTTGTTCAGGTCCCCTTTAAATTCATAAAAAATATAAGAATTCAATTCAAAATTATATTATAGGAAGGATCTATATGGATAGAATTCAAAGATAACTTCATATGTTAAATCATTTTTTTTTGGTTAATTTATCATATATGGAACAGTCTAACACACACAACCCAGATAAAAAACAAGAAGCAATGCTTAATTTGGGAAGACAATAAACCCTTGAGTAGGAGTAGCAATTTTTAATACGGCAAGAGCACGACATACTTGTTAGAATTTAGATTAACATGTCAACTCATGTAAAAATTTATATTAAAATTTAAAAAAATAATTAAAAAATAATTAATAATTAAATTATAAATAAATATATATAATGAAAATGTAAAATTTTTATTTTGAAAAATGAGAATAAAAATTTAAATTAATATTTTATTAATAATTAAAAATACTATTATAAAAATAATAAATGATTAATTAATTTACTTGAATGACACCAGCTCATCCTCAGCTTGTTTATACACTTGTCGAAGATAGTTTATTGGGAAAAGTCTTATTTAGTACGACAGTTTTAATTTCTAGAAAAATTAAAAGATAACCGGGCATAAGTCATAGGTATAAAATATATGGGGACCAAAAATACGAATTGAGTGCATCTGGCATCATTTATAAGTATTTTGCCCTTATTGGTATACATACTTAAGATTTCAAAACCCTTGATTCTATTAAAGTACTGTAGAATGCAATACAAAGATAAGATCTTACCCTTTTTATTTATATTAAAATAAATAATTTTTTTTATTAAAAATTGTCTTTCGAACAACAAGAAAAAGGTTAAAGAGTGGTAACGTAATCACCGGTGAGGTTTTCAACGAGCTTAATCTTGTCTTGTGATAGACATAATAGGAACGTTTTCACTTTCAATCTTCACTGTGACCTTGCTGACCCTTCCCAGATGGTCAAGCCAACACTCCCACGTGCGCATTTACACTGTAATACAATCTTTCTCATCACTTAATTAAAAGGTGGTTGCTACGGTACTCCAAGCTTTTAAATTCGGGATGATATGGTACTTCCTAAATTATTGAATAAAATTATTAAAATTTATAGTAATCTCATTCAATATCTTAAGAGATGCCACATTATCCCGAATTTAAAATTTTTCAGAATACCGTAGAATTCTCCTAATTATAATTACCCATCATCAATCAGTAATATCACATGGCCTAATACTTAGTCCGTGTGTTATACGTGTTCTCTTGTCCCTGTTTTCTCCTTTGGAAGTTCTTTCTTAATTCCTACCAAACAGCCTTTAAATTCACAGCCAAATTTGATAATTAATATTACCTCCCCGACCCCACTTCTTTTTTTCATGCATCTCTATTCTCTACTCAGCACTTTCCTGTACCCTATCTTTTTCAATCACTCATTTCTGTCTTTCTCTATTTCTCTCGAGCTTACCAATTTACACACAATTCCAATGGAATCTGAGCATGAACTTTTACTTTTATCTTCTTCATCATTCCCTTCTTCTCCATTAAACCCTAATTCTCCATCGCAACTTATCAAATCACCGAAGAGGAGAGCAGGAAGAAAGAAGTTCCGGGAGACCCGCCACCCGGTCTTTCACGGTGTCCGGCGAAGGAACGGAGACAAATGGGTTTGTGAAGTCCGGGAGCCAAACAAGAAGTCAAGGATATGGTTAGGGACATACCCTACACCAGAAATGGCAGCTAGGGCACATGATGTGGCTGCCCTAGCTCTCAGAGGCAGTTCGGCCGTTCTGAATTTCCCCGAGTCGGCTTCGCATCTTCCGGTCGCTAGGTCATCTTCAGCCAAAGACATAAGAGCAGCAGCAGCCAAAGCAGCTACACAATTGATGCCAACACCTGAGGCTGATCCGTGGAAAAATGCAAAGAGCCAAGAAACTGTGCGTTTAGATTCTTTCTTGAAGAGCCTGAATATTGTGGAGAGCAGTGAAAGGAAAGTTCTGGACGGTTCTTCAATGGATGAATATGATGTTATTACAAGATCCTCAGAGGAAAATTGTAGTATTAATGATCCGTGGGAAGGCGGTTTCTTGGATGAAGAGGTATTGTTTAATATGCCAGGATTTTTAGATAGAATGGCGGAGGGTTTGTGTCTTACTCCACCTTCTGTGGAAAAAGCTCTGGAATGGGATCATGAGATGGTTTGTGGTATGGACTTCACCTTGTGGAGGGACTAATTAGTAATTTACATTATCTTACGATAATACTTTCTCGTTTCTTATTTATCTATCGTCATTAACTGATTTCACACATATTAAAAAAGTAGTTGAATTTGTTTATTTTTAATGAGTTTTATAATATTATCCTTTATGCATAAAATTCAAAATAGTTGAAGATAGAGAGAAAAATATAAAGAAATAAATATAAGTTAGCTAACAGTGTAAAATAATAAAACATTTATTAATGAAAGAGAAGGATAAATTTGAAAAAAAAATATTTAATGCTTTATTGGAATTGTAAAATAACAAATAAAAATGAATAATTTTTTTTAAAAAATACGACAGATAAAAAAGAACAGAGGAAATAATAAAAATCGATACGTTTCAGACAAGCCATTTACAAGATCATCTAGAGTATCGAACCCTCTTGGCTGCTTTTCTTTAGGTAAAATTTCTTATATATGTTTGTTGTAAATTTTTTCCGTATTAATTATTAATAATTATAATAAAACAATTGATACACATATCATAAATATATAATTTTACTACAAATACTGAAAATAACTTTACGTGAATTTCGTTGTTTTTACCTATGTGTTTGTTGTTCTGTATGTTTCCCTCTTGTGAAAATTCATGTTAAAAAACATAACTAGGTAATAAAGTTGTTGTACTTAATCATAATAGTTGTCTTCACAAAAGTTTTAATTTATTGGTTGAAATGCTTTGCGGCATGCATATATAATTGCATATATTTAATGTGATAGTTGAGGGGACCAATTCACAACCACTAGATTAAAGCTCATAGTGTATGAAGCTTTTTTTTCTTTTGGGATAAATTAACTTAGTCCATATATATAATTTATTATACTAATTATGACATATTATAAACATCATTAAATTTGTAACAAGCGAGAAATTATATTATTGTCTGTTCAATTTTTTTATTTATTAACGAGAAAGCATCTTTCGTTTTATGATTAACTCGAGAGAATATACAAATTATATTCATCATATGTATATAAAAATTTTATGCTGTCAATCAATTATATTGTAATATCTCATTAAAAGTTTTTAATCATAAAATAGTTATATATTATCAAAAATAAAATACTAATTAATTATAAAAAATTTAAAGTAAAAAAACAAGAACTTAAGCCTATGTACGTTGCCTCATTGTTCAGCCTCAAAACTAATTAATCAGAAAGTTGATTTTTGCTGTATCTAAGCAAATGCCATTAGTAACATCTGGACTCAATTCCTAATGAATAATTTGATCCATGTTCATAATTAGAAGCCAAACCAAAAATATTATAGGAGTTGAACTATAATTTTTTTAAATATTTTAAATTTTGAAAAGTTGTTTATAAATTTTATTTAAAAAAGTGCCAAATCCTTGAAGCAATTTTGTGAATTTCCCCAAGTAGCTATTCCATTGCACGCTATGCAAAATTTTAATCCTAATATAATATTAAAATTTTCAGTACTTCTTTTTATTATTTTTTGACAAATTAATAAACTATTCTTATAATTTTAGGATTTATTCATGATGTCTTAAATACTGATTTTTTAAATATAATAAGAAGTTGCACTAAAATCTTTGTGCTACAGAAGGATTAGAAAATTTTCGATCCCCAGCCTCATCCATTCAAGGTGGAATTAGGTGTTTGGATTAGAAAATTTTCCCTACCTCACATATTATATTATAAATTTTTAATTCATTTTTGAAAAATTAAATATTAACGTCCAAAAAAATTTAGCATTATTCTTTCAAATATTGTATATTCTATAATTAACATGCTTAATTTTACATGTGTATGGGGTTTTAATAATGAACAAATCATTTTCTTGTTATAATTTGGTGAAATACCACTATAACTTATATAATTTTTAAGCAAAAGAATACAAAAAGATTAAGTACAGAATTTTTTCATAATACTCGTGTGTATAAAGAAAAATGATATAAGTAATAAATGAAATTCAAAATTAAATTTTAAGTTTTTTATATTCATTAAATTTTACAAATCTATTTCATTATTTAAGAACTCTTAATTTATATTCCACATTCAATTTCAAATTTGATTCTTATTATACATAACATTGCTGGTCTATAAATTTGGTCCCAATTTTTTTTCCCTAACCCGACGCCCGCCGGCGGCCATTCAAGAGTAAAACTCTCATGTCACAAGTTTTGAAGCTTCCATTATTGTAGTTTCTTTTAGTAACTAGTTACGGAGGAAATTAGAGCTGATTTCTGTGTGTTCTTGCAGGCTTTTTGCAACAGATTTTCATTATTAGGCTTTGAATGCAGAAGAAAAGGGTTAGACAATTTTTGAGTTTTATTCCTTTGTCGAGAAAATTAAGGAGGGGTTTTGAGGCAGAACAATGCAACTTCGTTCATAGACAACAGATATAGAATCCTTTAAAACTTTTTTCTTTTAAATAATTTTTATTTTAAATAAAATACATAACTTATTTACCAAAAATAAAAAACTACAAAACTATTTTCTATGTATAAAAAATTTAATAAGATAGCATAATGTAATCAGTTGGTGAAAATTTCTTAGTTGCCCAATGAACATACAATTTATATGTCCAGTATCATTAAAAATCTTTCATTTTATTATTATTAAAAAGATTGATAAAAATAATTAACTTTCCAAGTTCTCCTCCTTTAATTTATTTTAATTTTTATTAATTTTATGTTCACCAAACAACCAAGAATTTCTCTTGACCGGTAGTGTAAAACTCATGTGCTTAGATGGTGATAAAATTTATTCTCATTAAATAATTAGTGTAAACTATTGTTCTTTCTCACTATGAATTTTTTATCAACCCCATATTTACTTATTTAAGAAAATATCTTACTAAAATGGAAACATATAAAATTTGAGAAATTATGCATTTTGAGAGTGAGCCAAGCAAATATTGATTATTAGATATTGCGTAGATATTCAAAATCAAAATATTATTTGTGATTACATTACATGAGTACTATCAAATTGATTATTTTGTGTTTTAACATCATTTTTTGTGAAAAGATTAACTTTATTTCTAACTCTCAAATTAAATCACTTATCTCACAAAATATGACTTTCATCAGCATAACATTTTGTATACAAACTAAGCATTATGTTCAATAAATATTTTACTTTTATTTTGTTAAAAATAAATTTTTAAAATAATTGCTAACAATATAATATCTAATGATAAAACTTTTAAAATTTTATCAAAATTTGAATTTTGCAATTATAATTAATATTGAAGAGTTAAACTAATATAAATAAATGTATATATGGATTCAATTTTTTATATAAACAATTCTTTAAATAAGTTTTACCTTATCTCTTCATAGTTAATTTTAGGTGAGTTTTTATTAAAATGTTAAATAAAATTGAACTATATATTCATTAATTTCTAATCTTAACAAGCATAATATTATTGTATCTTTTTATTTTTATAAAAATATTACGCATCATATAATGATAATGTATTATTTTATATATTAAACATAAATGTTTAATTAAAAATATATTTTAAATCCTTAAACTTTAAAAAAATTATAATTTATCCCCTTAAAGTTCAAGGAAACCATGAAAATGTTAATTAATTTTAACTTTGAACTAGCAAATATTAGATAGGCTTATACTCCTTTAAAGTAGAAGGGTAAAGTGTGGTATCACATTTTTAAATGAAAAATTAAGAGAGTGAATAATTATAAATTTAAAAATTTTAATTTATTATTGTTTATTAAAATATAAGCCCTTAATTTTATTGTCAAGGGTTTTTATACTATATTTAATTTTTTAAAGTATATTTTATACTTTAGAGGAGTTCATACATATTCTTTGTTGAGACTTGACTTGATTCTTTATCCGTAAAGCAAGAAACTAAAATTAATTAAATGTCTTGTTTTATTGAAAAAACACTTAGGTTTGTATAATTTGAGCTTGGGAAATGGTCATTAATACATTTGATGTAGGTTTGTTCTTTGAAAAATATATCATATATTTTTTTTAATATAACTAGGAGGATTGAACCTAAACTCCAGCATAACTCAAGTACTAATTGTAATACATACATACATATATATATATATATATATATATATATATATATTAAAGATCGAACTTGAATGAAGACATAAAAATTTTAAAAATAAATATCACGTATATATTACTTAAGTTAAAATATCTCCACAAAGATTAATTAAATTTCTTATACTTGTGTTCAAGTGATTTTAAATCTTTTCGAAAAATTTCAACTTCGGTTGGAAAGAAATTAGGGGAAAAAAAGAAAATTTTTAAATTTAAATCAAGAAGAAAATGGAAGGAATTTTTTTTTAAAATTTGAATCAATTAGGAAATGATAATCATAAATTTTGCATCTAATATTTCTTTTTTTCCTCTTTTCTCTTCATCTAAATAAGAGAAAAGAGAAATTTTCAAAACCTTTTTCTTTTCCATTTTCTTTCTCTCCAACCAAAGTCTAAGAAAATATTATGATACATTGCTAATGTAAGGATGTATCAATAGAATAAATTGTTAATATATTATTATATGACATGTGAGATTTGACTAAAAAATAAATTTAATATACAATCCTCTTTTCTCTTCATCTAAATAAGAGAACACTACAACAAAAATCAGCAATAACGACGACTCTTTTAGCGGCGACAAAATTTCGGTCGTCGCTAAAAGTATCTCCGACGACGAAGTCGTCGGTAAAAAATGAAAATTTTTTTAGAGGGAAATCGAAACTGGGGCGGGAGAATTAAGCTTTTAGCGACGACAAAAGTCGTCGCTAAAAGCCTAAAAAAATTTCGGCGGCAAAGTTTGCGGAAGGGCGGGAAGAAATTCACTTTCAGCGACGACATTGTCGTCGCTGAAAACATAAGGCTTTCAGCGACGACATTGTCGTCGCTGAAGGTGGACCAATCAGCGACGACCGAGTCGTCGCTGAAGCCCTAAAAACTTTACGGTCAACATTTCACCCTTCAGCGACGACATAGTCGTCGCTGAAAGTGTCCAATATTCAGCGACGACATTGTCGTCGCTGAAGGTTGACACATCAGCGACGACTATGTCGTCGCTAAAAGTCCTCCAGTTTTCAGCGACGACAATTTCGACCTTTAGCGACTACATTGTCGCCGGTGAAGGTTCACTTTCAGCGACGACAATGTCGTCGCTGAAGAAAAATTCGGTCGTCGCTAAAAGCTTCAGCGACGACCGAATTTTTTGTGTCGTCGCTGAAAGTTGGCGCCTATTTATTCGCGGCGCCGCCTCCTCCTCCTCATTTGTGCATTTGAAGTTTCAGGAATTCAAGTAAGTTTCTAAACTTTCTCTCTATTTTAATTTTTTCTAATTTTAGTATATTTATTTTTGTTTTTATGTTTATATGTATTAATTTTGTATGTTGTATTTTTTAATTTGTTAGTTATTATTAGTACTTGACGTAGTTTGCGAGGAGTATTCACAGTTGATCAGTAGATTTTTGCCACTGAGGTACGTAAATAAAAAATTATAATTTTTTTCTGTACTAATATATTTAATTTACTCAAATAATTTAAGGTTTAATAAATAGATTTGATAGTATGTTTAATTTGAATTAATTGAATTGATAGTGTGTTTAATTTAATATGAAATTTTGTATTATTTAATTTTGTATGTTGTAAATTTTAAATTTATTTATGTGAATTTAACTTAGCATTAATTTTATAAATATAAATTTGGTTATTATTATGCATCATTCAATTTGTAATTTTGAAGTATACAATATATGTGTATATTATTCATTTAAACTAATTAAGATAAAATAGTTATGATAATTTATTCATAAAATCTAAAATTTGTGATGCAATTTAGGAAACTTCAAACTTATTAGATTCAATAAAATAATGTAAGATAGATAATTATAATAAATATATAAATCTATCTTAGAAAGTAAGAGATTATAATAATGTAGCTTATTTTTTAATTGAGATTAAAACTTAACAATTCAAATTCTATTATTTACCCCACATACTAAGAAAAATTCAATTAAATTAGAGATTATATAAAAATGAAACCATAACAATTCAATATATGATATTTCAATCTCATAAAATTAAAAAATTTCAAAACACTAGGAAGTTCACATGAAAATTACACCCCTCTTGGATAAAACTACATTTACTTAAATAAAGAAGCTGAGTTTGTGCATCTTATAAATAATATACACCTAATAAAACTAAACTTACTTAAATTTACAATTAGGAAGTCCATTCACAAAATGTATCCATTTGTGATGCAATTTAGGAAACTTCAAACTTATTAGATTCAATGAAATAATGTAAGATAGATAATTATAATAAATATATAAATCTATCTTAGGTTCAGTAAGAGATTACAGTAATATAGTCTATTTTTTAATTGAGATTGAAACTTAACAATTCAAATTCTAGTATTTACCTCACATACTAAGAAAAATTCAATTAAACTAGAGACTACATAAAAATGAAACCCTAGCCTTTAAATTTTTATGATATTTACGTCTCATAAAAATTAAAAATTTCAAAACATTAGGAAGTTCACCTAAAAATCACACCCCTCCTGGATAAAACTACATTTACTTAAATAAAGAAGTTGAATTGTGCATCTTATAAATAATATACACCTTATAAAATCAAACTTACTTAAATTTACAATTAGAAAGTCCATATTCATAGTATAGACATCTCTATAAAGAAGCTGAATTGTGTACCTCATCAATATAGTCAAGTAGGTTACGTAAATAATAGTACTGACACTTAATGGACCATACTTATAAATTGTTGTATCATTAATTTAAATTATTGTAAATATATTTTTACAATAATTTAAATTAGAACTACATTTACATTTAAATGTTAAGCTTAGACCCGTTCAAGGGTTGATTGTTTTCCGAACATCAGTCAACCCTTGAATTGTCCTGAGAAGTTAGACAGTTTGGGATATTATCATGTAGTTATTATTAACAATTTATCTGGCTCTTGTTTGATATTGTGGAAATATCTTAGCATCCTAACTGTTCTCCGGGTATAAACTATACAAGTGTATAGTTTAGGCACTTGGAGAACCATAGGGAGATGCTGCCGAAATTTCTGCACGAGTCAATCGATGAGCGTGGATAAATTGAAAAAAATAATAACTATAGAAATATCTCGAATGGGATAGGATCCTACCCTTCAAAATTGGAGTGATACGGTGCATTTAGGGTGAATGTCAAACATTAATCAACATACTTTATTTCACCTAAAGCAATTTCCTTCCTGTTCAGTGATACAATGTCTGTCGATAAAAGTTGGATACACCTACCAAATCGATTGTCAGATGAGTATTGGAATGGTGCAGTAAGATTTGTTGAAAGAGCAAAAAACTTTACCGACGAAAGGGGTATGGTAAGATGTCCATGCAAAAAGTGTGTAAATTTAATATTCCAGACATTACTGACATTGGAGGCGCACATTATAGATAATGGATTTCATCCATTATACATAAATTGGGTACATCATGGTGAAGTAGATGTTTCGAGTTCTAGAGGAACTAGTGAGATATTCCCTAACAATAGAGATGAGCTGGTAGATATTATACATGATTTCATTGGCCCTGAGACAACTGAAGTTGATTTTCACAATGACGAGTACAGGGGTGAGAATGCGGCTGGCGAAGACATTGGAACAAAATATAGTGACTGTGATAACCTGTTCGAGCAAGTAGAAACAGAGTTGTATCCAGGTTGCACAACATTTTCAGCATTGAACTTCTTGGTGAAACTTATGCATTTGAAGGTTCTGCATAAGTGGACAAACAAGTCATTTGATGCTCTTCTTCGATTATTAAAAGAGGCACTTCCAAACGATAATAAATTGCCTGAATCGTACTATGGTGCAAGGAAATGGCTCAACAAGTTGGGGTTGGGGTATGAATCAATCCATGTATGCAAACATGATTGCGCACTTTTCTGGAAAGATCATGCTTCCAAAGATAATTGTCCAATTTGTGGGGAGAGTCGATGGGTAAATAAAACTACAAAAGGAAAGAAGGTGCCCCAAAAAGTGGTTCGATATTTTCCTTTAACTCCTCGACTACAGCGTCTATATCGGTCGAGACATACTGCCAAAAACATGATATGGCATCACACTGGAAAATCAAAAGAAGAGGGGGTAATGCGACATCCCGTGGATGGAAAAGCTTGGCAGGAGTTCGATAAGAGGTATCCTAATTTCTCCGCTGACCCACGAAACGTCAGGTTGGGTTTAAGTGCAGATGGATTTAATCCTTTTGGTGATAGGAACCTATCTTATAGCATGTGGCCAGTGGTTATAACTACTTACAACTTGCCACCATGGATATGCATGAACCAATCTTTCTTCATGTTGACCCTATTAATCCCAGGGCCGCAATCGCCAGGTAAAGATATGGATGTGTTCTTGCAGCCGGTCGTAGAAGAGTTGAGGGATCTCTGGGAGAGAGGAGTTGAAACTCGAGATGCAAATACAAATACAGTGTTCAATATGCGGGCAGCATTGCTCTGGACTATTAATGATTTTCCTGCTCGAAGTAGCCTATCTGGATGGAGCGGGCAAGGATACAAAGCATGTCCTACATGTAATTCGGATACTCCGTCGATTCGAGTTAGAGGAAAAATAGCTTACGTGGGTCATCGTCGTTGGCTTCCAAGAAGTCACGCATGGAGAAATATGAAGGAATTCAATGGAAGGTCGGAGAGGACACCCCCTCCTCGACCTCTTACCAATAATGTTATCATGGAACAATTGGGCAAAGTGCCACAGAGACTTCCAGGAAAACATGCTGAATTTGGTGGTGTAAAGCGAAAGAGAGGTGCCGATGAACTTAATTGGAGCAAGAGAAGTATATTTTTTAATCTTCCTTATTGGCCAACAATGAACTTAAGGCATAACATTGATGTCATGCATGTTGAGAAAAATGTATGTGATAGCATCTTAGGTACATTATTGGAGATTGAGCACAAAACAAAGGATACAGACAATGCAAGACGAGATTTGGCAGACATGAAGATAAGGCCTAACTTGCATCTGTACGAGCAGAGGGGTCAACTTTTCAAGCCACATGCTGGATATACGCTTAACCAAGAAGAGCGAAAACGATTTTGCCAGTATATAAAGAATGTGAAATTTCCAGATGGCTTTGTTGGGAGTCTTAGTAAGAATGTCACAGATCGTGACTTGAAGTTAAAGGGGTTGAAATCACATGATTGTCATGTTATCATGCAAAGACTGTTAGGACCAGGTGTCCGGGCTCTTTTGCCAAAGGAATTATCCTATCCACTTGTCGAGTTATGCAATTTCTTCAGTCAAATATGTGCTAGAACTCTCAACAGGGAGGATATTCTGCAAGCCAAACAAGACATCATCATAATTTTGTGCAAGCTTGAGAGGATATACCCCCCAGCATTTTTTGACATAATGGTTCACTTGGTGATGCATCTGCCAGACGAAGCATTGGAAGGAGGACCCGTTCATTTTCGGTGGATGTACCCATATGAGAGGTATATAAAAAAGTTAAAGGATTACATTCGAAATCGTGCTCGACCGGAGGGTTCAATTGCAGAAGGATATATTGTTGATGAGGCGTTAACATTTTTCTCCATGTATTTGGAAGGGGTGGAAACTAGATTCAATCGCTCTGATAGAAATCAAGATGTAACACCGACCCACGAAACAAGAAGGACATTATCGGTGTTCCAGTCCCAATGTCGACCGATAGGGAAGAAGACAATTTCTCATTTTGATAGGAAGGATCGGGATATTGCAGTATGGTACATCTTGAATAATTGTTCTGAGATAGAAAAATATCTCCAGTGAGTATCTTAAAATTCAGTTATGTTCTTCTCCGTTTTCTAATAACAATAGACTAAGATTGTTATGTTCACCAGTGAGCATCGATTGGAACTCGAACGAAGTGGTGCTGAAGATATTGATAACTTACAGAGAACCAAATTCCCGTCCTGGTTTTACTCGAAGGTAAGGAATTTTTCTTCCCAAATCCATTGAACGGATATCTTAAATATTGTTCATTTGTCTTGTTGATAATTTAATTTAATTCTTGGAATAATTGCTACTTTTGTAGATGTACTATTTACATAGGAACGGTTCCCCGGAGGCCACCGAAGAGTTACTATCATTAGCATCCGGTCCCAGTTTCACTAACATGGTATACTCTGCGTGTGTTGTGAATGGAGTACGTTTTGTAGCCAAAGCTCGGGATGAGAAGCATAAAATGCAAAATAGTGGCATTTCTGTCCCGGGGATTGATGGCAACATGTTTTATGGTGTACTGGAAGAAATAATTGAGTTGACTTATTTAAATAAGTACAATGTGACTTTATTTAAATGCAAGTGGTATAACACTGATCCAACAAAGAAGAAACTTTATACTGACAAGAATATCACAAGTATCTCCATCAACGGACAATGGTACAAGGATGATCCTTACATACTTGCTACTCAAGCAAAACAAGTGTTTTACATTGAGGATCTCCTTAATGGACCAAATTGGAGGGTCGTCCATAATATGGTACATCGTGATATATGGGATCTACCTAGTGATGGAGATAATGCACAAGACCTGTTATTTCTGCAGGATAGTAACTCGTCCAACTTCAACCTCACAGTTGATCTGGGAGATTTCCATCTAGTACATCTAGGTAACGAAAGAAATAGTCCTTCAATCATTCCAACGCACAGGAATGCTGGACTTGGTGCTCATGGAGAAGACATCTTAATGGATGATGACGAGAGCCTTGAAGACGAAACAATTGATGATTATATGGATGAGGAGCCCACACAATCTGATAATGAAGGAGAATCCGATGACCATCAGTCTGTTAGGTTCACTGACACTGATTCTGACTAGGGAAAATATAACATATTCAAACTACAATTACAACTGTCCAATATGTAAGCATGATTATTAAAATAATAAATGTGATTGTAAGAGATTGAACCATTTCATCCTTCAACTGGACATTGAGTTCTTTTTAATTACTTATATGATGTGTATTATTTTAGATATGGCGAATGTCGAGGCACGATACCACGGAGGTGACGCTGGAGGTGACCCACCGGAGCGACCCAGCCAGATTCCAGCTCAGTGTGAGGGCTCAGGTATTTGACATCAATTGTGCATACCTAAGCTTGATTAAATATTATATTTATTTTGTTAATATTTTTCTTTATTAAATAAAGTAGCACCTGCTAAGAAGAGGGAGCCGAATAGGTCCCTAAGATTGCATGAGAAGATTGGCAGGGGTGGAGGCAGACCGGTGCCTGTACAGTTTGATACGACTGGTACATGGCATGCGGTTGGTGAGAATGCCAGTCATCTCCCTCGTGATATTGGCAGCATGATCCGCGCCCACGTGCCGCCCTATTATAAGTCATGGCGGGCTGTACCTCAGGAGATTCGAGATAGAGTTGTGCAGGAGGTTTGCGTAAGTATCCATTTCCTTTTGAATTAATGTCTTTGAGATTGAAATTTCTAAATATATTACTCATAAATTTATTAAATGTCTTTTAATGCAGTCCCATTTCGAGTTCCAGGGCGTCTCTGAGGGTGATCGGGATAGAGCGCTCTCTGGTTTGATGCGGACTGCTGCCGACCTGTACAGAGATTGGAAGTACAGGTTGAATAAGTATTTCTTAGATCATGGAGGTGATCGATACCAGGAGTATGACCTGGATCGAGCTCGACGTTGTGTGCCTCGGTCTGTCTCACCGCAGACATGGCAGAGGTGTGTGGATTTCTTTGATAGTGACGAGTACAGGGTAAGTATGATATTTTATGGTATTATGACAATATTTCATAATTAGTAGATTATGAACATTAAAATTTAACTTTCTTCTCTTAATTTGCAGGAGTTATCTACAAGAAATACAAATAATAGAGCACAGAAGGTCGTGAATGACCGGCATGGGTCAAAGTCTATTGCTGCACATCGCTTTGATAAGGTAATTTAAATTTTTTCTATCTTTTTTAAATATATCCATTTGTTAAATAGCATTACAACCCTTCATCCTTTTTTTTTGTTACAAAAATTGAACAGAGAAACAGAGATACTGGTGAGCTGCAGTCGGTGCCCGATAACTTTAGGGATCGACATACATACAGGTCGGGGGAGTGGGTGCATCCGATCCCTCAGGGGCAACATGTAAGTTGTTTGAATTTTATATTTTAAATAAAATTTTACAAATATATCTTCCAAGGTAGATTTCTTATTACTTTTTTCTAATAATTTAAGGCGAGGATGACTGAGCTCATGACTCAGCATGTACAGTCTAGTGTATCATCCACTAGCTTGCCTACGACTCCTGTACAGTTAGATGAGGCTGCCATTGCTGATGAGGTACTTGGCACTCGTCGAGGGTACAGGAAGGCTGTTGGGCGTGTACTTGCTGGTCAGACTTATCGTTCCATGGGGACTTCTAGCACGGCGACGAGCTCACAGACCGTGTCTCAGCTCGGTGAGTTGCAGGAGCAGTTGCACTAGAGTCGGGAGCAGGTTCAGCAGAGCCAGCGATTGATTGAGCAGCAGCAGCAGCGGCTTGATCAGCAGCAGCAGCAGATTATACAGCAGCAGGAGATGATGCAGCAGCAGCAGCAGCAGATGCAGCAGCAGTTTGGGACTTATCTTTCTGAGATGACCTCGATCCTTAGACAGCAGGGTATTGTCCTACCGCCGCCTCCATTTGTTGCTGCTACATCGCCTGGGCCGAGTAGATTTGCGCCTGCACCTACCGCTCAGCCGCCACCGTCATTTTATCAGCCTCGTAGTCAGGATGATGATGATGATGATGACGACGACGACGACGATTATGGTGCACTGTGATATTGACATCTCCCTACTTCCCCGTAGTATATTTTGTTTATATATCTTTATATTTTTTATATGTGGACATTTATATAGATGATGTATATAGTCTATTAGTTTATTCATATAAAATTTTTTTTTACCATTGTTTTATGAGTGTTAATTTTTTATGTTGGATCAAATTGCTAAACATTATTAATAATACTTTTGATGTGTTATAATTGTATAATTTATATTGAATTAAATTTAAAAAATTATTAAATAATTCAAGTTAATTAAAATAGGTACATTATTTGAAATATATGACAATTTAATTTTAAAAAATTTAAAAAAAAATTAAGAAACTTTTAGCGGCGACAATTGTCGTCGCTGTAGGTAAAAGTCGTCGCTGAAAGAGGAGACTTTCAGCGACGACAAAAAGTCGTCGCTGAAATTAAGCCCTTCAGCGACGACCTTTGTCGTCGCTGAAGGGCGGACCTTCAGCGACGACCTTTGTCGTCGCTGAAAGAGGAGACTTTCAGCGACGACAAGAGTCGTCGCTGAAGGGCGGACCTTCAGCGACGACTCTTGTCGTCGCTGAAAGTCTCCTCTTTCAGCGACGACAAGTTTTCGTCGCTGAAGGTCCGCCCTTCAGCGACGACTTTTACCCTACAGCGACGACAATTGTCGCCGCTAAAAATTAAATTTCAAATTTTTTTGAATTTTGAAATTATTTTCTGCGACGACAGAGTCGTCGCAAAAGGTGAAACTTTTAGCGACGACAAATTGTCGTCGCTGTTGACCTTTTTACGCACGGACTTTCGCCGACGACATTTTTAACGACGACTTTTTCTTTTGCGACGACCGAGAGCTTTTTAGCGACGACAAATGTCGCCGCTAAAAGTCTTTTTTGCTGTAGTGGAAAAGAGAAATTTAAAAAAAAATCCATTTTCTTTCTCACCAACCAAAGTTTAAGAAAAATTTATGATACATTGCTAATGTAATGATGTATCAATAGAATAAATTGTTAATATATTATTATATGACATGTGAGATTTGACTAAAAAATAAATTTAATATACAATCCTCTTTTCTCTTCATCTAAATAAGAGAAAAGAGAAATTTAAAAAAAAAATCATTTTCTTTCTCACCAACCAAAGTCTAAGAAAAATTTATGATATATTATTACTATAATGATGTATCAACAGAATAAATTATTAATATATTATTATATAATATGTGAGATTTGACTAAAAAATAATTTTAATATATAATCACATCTAATAATATAATTATATATGGTTACCAAGAATTTCTCCCTCTTTAGTTCCATGGACTCCGGGGTTAGGTTCTGCGCCTCTCAGGTGGTATCGAACACTTATGTTATAAAAATAAAAAATTATATAATATACTATATACTAATATATTAATAAATCATTAAACTTATCATTAATATATAATGGATATGCAAAATCTAATTTTAAAAAATAGATTTAACATACGATCAAATCTTATAATAGATTAATATATTATTGATTTAACAATGTATTAAATTAAATTATTAATATATAATTATATGATATATAAAATTTAATTTTAAAAAATAAATTTAATATATAATTAAATTTTATAATATATCAATATATTACTATATTACTATATTAATAGTCTATCAAAATCTACCCTTACAAAAATTAATGAAATCAACCTTCGTCAACCGTGTCAGGCTCTTGTTGCATTCTGCTTTACGGCGAATCAGATGATACTTTTCAAAAGTGTAAAATATATTTTAAATAATAAAATATATTATTATAATTTTTAATAAAAATTGAAATTTTAAAATTTTATAAATAATAATAAAAAATACAATAATTTTTAAATTTATAATTATTTATTTTTTAAATTTTTTATCAATAATTATACTGATGCGTTTTTATCTTTAAGTGAAATCCACCGCGGATTATACAATTAATATTCCTAGTTCCCTTCACGTGGAAGTTGTCGATAGAATTGCATGCGAAATTATGATAATTGATAATTGGAAGCAGCTTTTTGTCAACCATCTTAGGCTTATTCTTGTCGCAGTCTGATGCAGTAGCCCTCATTTTCTTTATTCACACAAAAGCTCGTCCTGGATTCTCCATTGATGTGATGCAGCAGCCCTCATTTTCTTTATTCACACAAAAGCTCGTCCTGCATTTTCTTTATTCACACAAAAGCTCGTCCTGGATTCTCCATTGATGTGATGCAGTAGCCCTCATTTTCTTTATTCACACAAAAGCTCGCCCTGGATTCTCCATTGATGGATGGCTTTGATGTTCAATGCTAGAGTCCCAAGCACCTGCCCCCTTTCCCCATATTACGAGAGAGAAGTGATTCTTAATGACCGTCATATTTTGAAATATAAATAAATGAGGGGAAGACTATAGTATCTTCAGGGATTTCAAATCTTGGATGGTGTGGCATAATTTTATTCATTGGATGAAATTATCTAAATTTTTAGTAATCTCATTTAATGGATGAGGTTGTGCCACACCACCCAAAGTTTAAAAATCCTCGGGGCAACTTAGAATTTTCCAATAAACGATTGTCCAACTTCTCAATGATGAATGATGGTAAAGTTCGAAAGTGTGAATAAATAACGATGAAACTTTTTAACAATTGTCAAATTTGAAATGTATAAACAAGCAATGGTTAAATTATTTTTTATTCTCTATCTTATATTCCTTAGTCTTTTCTTGAGTCAATTTTACCACTTAATTAACTTGTAAAATTTACACAATGTCAGATGTTTTTAAAGATTATTTATTATACATATTTAATAATTTAACAGCTACTCATATTTATATAAATTTTTATTAATTTGGATTGTTATTAATTAAATTTTTCATTTTTATTAAAATCATATTAATATATATATATATAGCTCAAATTTATAACTTGAATTATTATTAAGTGATCTAATGAGTTTTAATTTAACTTTTAGATATATTATTTTTTTAAAAATGTGATGGGACTTGTTTAGGTAACATTGGTGTAAAGCTTGTTATTGAACCCATGATGGGTGGATCCAATTAGGATTTATTAATATAAGGTTAGATTCATTCTCCACATATGAGACTATTGATAAGTTGCTCTATTTGAATTATCATGTATTGTCGAATGTGAAGGGAGAGAAGATCTAAATCTCTTAGTAAATACTTCTTTAATAATGATTTTTTTAAAGATTATTAAAATAAATTAAAAGATACATAATCCTAATTCTATTTTTTATTTTATTTATTTTCTTAGTAATTTTAGATTTTATATAAAAATCATATTAAATACTAAAATTTCTTATATGTAACATCAGAGCAAATTATATTAGATCTGAAATCTTAATTGAATTACTTATTATATAAAAATAATTGAATTAAAAAAATTCAAGCATGAAATTTTAAAATTTATACCACTCAATATAAAGCCACTGCCATCAATCAAACTAGAGGTAAAGAAATTAAGATTTTGATTATTGATTCAATCAAGTTGGATATTTGGTTTGTATTTTTTTTCATTTATTTACATGAGTTAATCATATATATTCACTTCTTATATGTTCTAGTATTTATTCAGATGTGGTTGATTTCCATTATTTAAGTGAATAAGTTTTGAATGATGAATTTAACCAATTTATTTTCTAATTTTATTGTATGAATAACCATGACTTGAAATCGCTTTTCTCAACCAAGATACATTGATTTTGACCATATTTTATCTAAATGGTGGAGGTTCACCATTCTTTAGTGAGACACTAAAGCTTATCTTGTGCTTTAATGGCTAATGGCTTATGATCTATAATGGGGAAGAAGAAAAATGATTCTAACTTCACTTTATATAATTTGTTGTGAAAAGATTTAATTTAGTTTGCTAGGTTAAGTAGCACAGCAAAAGACTGGTGGCATAAAAGTGAAGGGCTTTAATCATATGGTTGCAAATTATCTTTGTTCTTAATAATATCCATGAGAGGGATTTTTTTTTAATTTTATGGCCAACTGCAGTACGATAATGTGCAATTGTATTAGTGAGACAAAAGGCCTGCTATCTAGCAAATGATTTCTAATCATGTTAGATAAATATTTATTTATATAGTTTTAAATTTTTTAATATTATTTTTAGTAAAAAATATCAAATTTTCTAAAAAAATTAAAGTGAAATACTTATAATCCATTAATGAAAGTTCACTCTCCCTAAAATATTTTTTGGTCATATTTTTTTTAAGAGTGAACATAATTAAAAGTTATAATTAAATTGGATTGTAAATTATGTTTAAAATTTTGTGCAACAATGTTTAAGGACTACTTAAGACACATTAAGCTTTAGAATTATTTTTTTCAATAGCATTTTATTTCTTAATAGAGATGGACAACATTAAAATATGAAATGTATTTTATCTCTCTTTTAATATAAAGGATTTTTGAAAAATATATTAGTACACTTTTGCTAAAGTTTATATAAAATATATATTAAAAGAATTTAAAGTAATAAATTATATAATTTTCAAAGTTCTTTTTTTCTTTGAGAAACATAATATTTTTTAATAAAAGAACAAATAAATTATTTTGAAGTTAACTTGATATGCTTATTAGTGATGGTTTCATGTCGATTTGATATAATTGTACCATATCATAAATATTTAGATATGATTTTATAACTTTAGAAATCATTTAGATAATTATGTTGATTTCTAATATGTTACTTTAGACAATTTATTTATAAGATGTAGATCTTGAAACATATCTATTTAAGATATCATTATGGTATGATATGACTAAATTTTACATTAATTAAGTTTGATTAGTATTAATTCTATGACATATAATCCTTTTTGTGATTTATTGTTATGAGTATTAATAGAATTTGTTTTATTTTCTTATATGTTTCTTAGTGAAATATGAAATTTGGAGATAATGAGATTATCAATTTTAACCATTGAGATGGGATTAAGGAAAATTCAAAATATTTTTAGCATGTAATTTACTATTATTTTTTATTATAAAATTTATATGAATGATATGAATGTTTTAGTTTACACATGATGTGTATACTTTATGAAATTACATACCAATGTATACTCATAAGATGATTCAAGTAGGATTGGTTTTGTTTACTCTACAATATAGGGTATAATCAACTGCTTGCACGATAATTGAAATAGTTGAAATTGTTTTATTTCTTGTGAAACATGCATGTTTAAAATGGATATGAAAATAATAAGTAATTATGGATCATTATTTATTTCATAAGAATTTATTAGTGAAATGAGTGATTGTCACTATAGTGACTCACTTACTAAACTAATATATTTTTGTTATATTTTTTCAAGATATGGTATTTACTTATAGCCTATTAGTTATCCCATAAGATTTTATTAGTAATGTAAGTATCTATCACCACAATGGGTTAGTTATTGATTTAATAGAATCTTCTTAAAATATTTTTAGAATATGATAATTTGTCATGGGTTAGGCCATGGGAATTTATTTGGTATTAATAAATATTCATCATCACAATAACCATTTATTACGCCAATATATTCCTGTTAAATTTTATGGAATATTCTTGGTATCTTAATTAATTTATACTATAACCTACCTTCAAAAGGTTATTGTGTTAATCAATTAAGTGAAATATAACTTTTTAGATAATTTTATGTATTGAAAATATATTTACCCGTTGGTATTAAATTTTTTTGTTTCTTTTAAGAAAGGTAATCTTTCTATCCATAGGTGTTGGATTTGCTTTTATAGAAAATATATATATTTATTATCCAATTAACTTGTTACTAGGATTTTCTTGAAACATTCTATATTCTTTATCTGTACGAGAGTTTGTAATGATACACTTAAAGTTCCATTGTTATAATGGTTAGCACTATTTGTTTCCTGTGTGTGAAGCAATGATTATGCAATGATAGCATATTTTATTTAAATAGCAATTTAACTTTCATCCGTGAATTCTAATTTGTTTATTTACAAAAATAATTATGATTTTAATTTTAAATACTCTTGATATAAATATCCATAAAGATATGCTTTTTTTTAAATATTTGTGAGGATCTGCAATTTATCATTTATAAAATAATTTATAATTATGTATATATATTATTAAATTTATTATTATTAAAAAATATAGAGTTTGTTCTAATCTTGTTAATTTTATAATTTGTAAGGAATGCTATCATAGCAAATTATTGGACAATTTTTTAAAATATTCTATATTCTTTACCTATGAGAAAGTTTGTAATGATACATTTAAAGTTTCAAAAGTTCCAATGCTGTAATGATTATCACTGTTTGTTTCTTATGTGTAAAACAATGATTGTACAATGATAGCACATTTTATTTAAATAGTAATCTAATTTTCATCAATGAATTTTGACTTTATTTATTTAAAAAAAATTATAATTATAATTTTTAATGTTCTTGATATAAATATCCATGAGGATATGATTCTTTTTTAAATATCCATGAAGATATGCAATTTATTATTTATAAAATAATTTGTGATTATATGTATATATTATTAAAGTTATTATTATTAAAAAAATATATACTTTTGTTCCAATCTTGTTAATTCCATAGTTGGTAAAGAATGCTATCATATATTAGTGATATTATAGAATTTATATTTTTATTAGAATAATGTGAAAATTGAATAATTGTACACATATTTTTTTAATATTAAATAATTTTTTATAATTCATAATATTTATTAAACTATGTGAGAGTTCTTGTATATGTTAGACATTTTGCCCAAAAAAATTATATAGTTATATATATTTAAAATCTTATAAAATTTATTAATCATATTTTGAAATTATTTTTTATAATTTTATAATTAGTTTGTCAATGATTTGTGAATATTACCCATAAAGGGTTTAGAGAAATATAAACTATTTTATTTTTTAATACTAATTCATCAATTTCTAAATGAAAATTTTGACTGGAGAATTCATGTAAAAAAATAATGAGCACTATGTGTTTATATCTTAATATGTGTTTAACATTTTTATATATAATTTTATGTATTAAAAATTCTTCCATGATATTTATGATAAACTTTGACAAGTGATTCACTTATTTCCAATAAGTGATACTTTTAACTAATTAAAGTTAAAATATTTTAAATTGATTATTAAGGAATTTTGACATATGTGAGAGTATTATGATATCAAATATAATAATTTATACTGAATATTGATATTATTCTCCAATATTATTATTATAATTTTAAAGTTATGATATTATAGTATAATTGAAAAGTTCTATTTCAAAGTTTCATTTATATATATATATATATATATATATATATATATATATATATATATATTATTTTTTTATGATTATATAATGATTAAGTATGCTCATATACAGGTATAAATTTTATGAGCATTTTATCAATTTTTTAATTATATATATATTCCTCATCATATTTTATAGTTCCTAGCATAATGATGTACTTAAGAATAATTAATATATTTTAAAATATATAATAAAGGTATAACAATTCTAAACTTTTGATTAATTTTTGAGTTTTAGACTATGATATAAAATATTGTAAGATACAATAATTTTATATCAGGACACTAATGTTACTATGATGACTTAATGTACTATTTAAATGTTATCTTAATTTTGATAGCAATTGCTTCCCCTTGTTAATATACATGCCTTTAAAGGAATATGAATTAAAGTTTTTTAATATTTATATTTGTCTTATTTAGATAATATTAGACTTTTGTTTTAAGTCCCAGTTGATATTCTAGTAGGCATTTTAATACCAAATTTTGATAAGTTAAATAACAAACTTAGAAATTTTAAGAGTATCTTTCTAAGATATGTTTGATACATTAAGCATAATTTAAAGATCTTATTTATTAAGAGAATATTTTATGACAAGTGTAAATTTAATAAAATTTTATGAGGACTGTATTATCCTCAATTGTTTATATATCTTAAAATGGTCTAATCTAAAATAAGCTTGTCATTAATGGTAATATTAATTGTATATTTTAAATTTGATATTTTTCCTTAATTTAAGTGATTAATGTTTTAATTTATAATAAAAAGTTTCAAGTAAAGTTTAATTGTTTTCTCTTTACTTTTTATGAATTGCATTATGTTATAGGTTTAATGATCAACAAGTTAGATAATTTTGTTTGTTATTGTAACATATTGTGTGAATTAGCCATTGTTATTATTTATATGCTACAAAAAATATTAAATATATTATTGTTAGAATAATTTTGAAAAAGGAAGTTTGGCATTATTATCATGAATATCAATATTAAAGTTTTGAAAACTTCTTAAAAAAATTATTTTGATCAATCACATGATGAATAAATTTTGTTTTATTTCTTGTAATTATTAATATGATTAATTAGTGGAAACTAATGTATATTTGCACAAGTAATTGTGTCTTGATACTTCCACTGCATAATGTAATTACACAAGTGATTATGCCTTGTTGATTAACTTGTTATGACAATATTTCTTTTGAAATATATATTAGTACCCTTGATATTTCTATTGCATAAGTGATTGTGTCTTGTTAATTAACTTGTTATGACAATATTTCTCTTAAACTATATGTTGGTACCATTGACATATCTTGGGATATGATTATTTTCTTAGTGAAATAATATTATTTCAATAAAAGTTGCTACAATTGTCTTCTTGTAGAAATGATTATTGAGATCTCATTATAAATTTAATTGTACTTGTCTCTTCTAAAGATGTTAAATTATTTTGTTAGAAACTTAGATAATCTTCTTAGAAAGACATGGTGACTTTTGTGAAAAAGATCACAATGAGAACTTTTACACAATAGTATGTGATGATCACTTAATCAAATTATAAGTGCAACTACATATTCATCTTCTTGTGATCATGTTAATGAAGTAATTAACTTAGGCGATTATGGATGTACTATATTGTTATATAATATGCTATCATCCATAATCTTAAGTTTAATGCTTTATTGGACCTAACTATGTTATAAGGTAAATCTATTGGGTTATGATATTTTGTAACCACTAAAGTTATTACTAATCTTAAAGTCATTTTCTCTAAATTATTTTCAAAATTAATGAAAGCCAATTAATATTATCTAAGTGGAAGAATGAAAGAATTTTTATTATTTTAAACTATCATTAATTAGATTTTCTTATTTTTATTAAAATCAAATTAATATATATAGCTTAATTTTGTAACTCAAATTATTATTAAATGATCTAATGGGTTTTAATTTACCTCTTGAATACATTATTTTATTAAGAATGTGATAGGACATATTAAGACAAAGTTAGTGTAGAGCTTATTATTGAATCCATGATAGGTGAGCTCAATTAAAGTTTATTAATATGAGGTCGGGCTCTCTCTCCACATATAAAACTATTAATAACTTACCTTATCAGAATTGTCATGTGTTATAATATGTGAAGGAAGAGAAGACCTAAATCTCTTGGTGAGCACTTCTATATTCATTATTTTTTTAAAATATTATTAAAATAAATCAAGAGATGCATAATTTTAATTTTTTTAATTTTATTTATTATCTTAGTGATTTTAGATTTGATATAAAGATTCTATTAAATACTAAAATTTCTTACAATATATATATTCATTTTTCAGACAAAAAAGGTCTAATATCATTGGATGAAATACCAATTGAACTATGACATATTTTATTTGGATAAAAAACTTTTTATTTTAAAACAACGTTCTTGGCTATTTTAGATAAAAACTCTAGTTTCATATTTAATACTTTATTCTCACATTTACAACTAAATTTTACTTTTTGTGTCCATTACAAGTCCTAAAATAAAAACTACGTGCTACTTTATTCAATTTAAGCAATATATTTTATGTGAAGAAGAAGGGGTGTGATTGAAGTGAAATCTATCTCCGAATAGCTCTTTTAGTTTTACACTCAATGAAGTAGAAATATTATTGAGCAGTAAGGATTGTGATGAAATGACTGAAATAATCATGACTTTCATATCTACAATATTTGTGTAAAACTAATGAAGTTTTCATCTCTTGGGGTTATTTTGCATGATCTCTGTTTGAAATTCCTTTCTCTCCTGTATATATATATATATATATATATCATAGTTGCATAAGAACTTTAAGAATTCATGGAAGAAGAGAAGATTTTGTGCCCTAATTTAACAATGAGGAAGAAGATGAGTTTTAAATGGTTAAAATAATCTTTATTATTTTAGCAAATTTTGAAATTGCTTTCTATATGTTTTAGTTGCTTTTAATTGGATTGAATACTTATTGTTTTCAAGGGCTTCAATTGGATGGTAGGAAATGGATGGGAGGGAAAATAAAGTGAAATTTATCTATTATCCTTTTTTTTTTTAGAATTTTGTATTCATTTGAATTGAAAATTTTGGAAGGTTATAAGCTTAATTTACAATTTTAATCTATTTCATTTCTTAATTTTTATTTACATTTCTAACATTTTATTATTTATATTTTCTTTGAAAAGTACTGTATATGCAAAAAATACATAATATAATTATGAAATTTTTTTAATAAAAAATATAAAATTATATATCTTATAATAATAATAATAAAAAAAAAACTTAACAATTCTAAATTATATTTATTTATCCATATATATTCATCGTTATTTTGATTTACCTATATTAATTTAAAATAAATGTAGATTGGTTCATTATTGATTATCAAATAAAAATCATATTAAGTCAATTTATAATAATTTTTTCATAAATCCTTTAAACAAGAAGTGTTGTAATAACCTCCTAGATATGAGCCTTCAGTCGGTCCTTTATAATTTTCCTTTATTCTTAATTATTTTCTTGTTTTCTAATTTTTCTACATGTTGTTATACTAGTAGGCTGTTTTAGGACAACTATGTGTTCCAAGTGCAGGTTTAGTTTCTAATTTAGGAGTTTGCAAATGCAGGTTGGTAAGTAATGCTTGTTGAGTGATGGGAAAAAAAAATAAGAATTAGAGTATTATTTTACATTGATTTATCCAATCATCTTTTGAGAAGATAATTTTTTTAAAAAGGTTTTTTAAAGAAAAGACACAAAGAGAGATTTTTAAAAAAAATTAATTATAAAAAATTTATTAATAAATTAACCTTTAAAAAACAGAAAATTATAAAAATATATATTAATCTAGTATATTAATTATATATTATAAAACCTTTGAAAAAATTAACTCGACTTTTCTTACCTTTTCATTAAACAAAACAAGAAAAAGTCATAATTAGATTTTCATTTTTTTCTCATCTTTCCTTTCTTTTCTATCCTAACTTTGTGACATCCGATAAAAAATGTGTAAAGTTTGTGTGTTTCACAAGGTGCAAAAGACTTTGGTGTTGTGCCGATGCATCCATTGCACAATGTGAATATAGTACCATCTTTAACATTTATTATCTTTTCTTATATAATTTTAAACATTAAATGAAACAAGGAATAGGCATAACTTAAATTTTCATTTTTCCTCATCTCTTCTTTTTTTTTTTTTTTTTCTATCCTAACTTTGTAGTATCTGATGAAAAATGTGTCGTGTTTCTGTGTTTCACAAAGTACAAAAGATTTTGATATTGTGCCAACGCACACATTGTACAATATAAATATAATATCATCTTCGATCTTTATTATCTTTTCTTATATAATTTTAATCATTAAATAAAATAAGAAAAAAATCATAATTTAAATTTTTATTTTTCCTCATTTTTCCTTTCGTTTATGTCCCAACTCTACGGTATTCGATAGAAATGTGTCATGTTTGTGTGCTTCACAAGATGTAAAAGACTTTTGATATTATGCAAACGCATGCATTGCACAATATAAATATAATATCAATATCGACCTTTATTATTTTTTCTTATATAATTTTAAACATTAAACAAAATAATGAAAAGTCATAACTTGAATTTTTATTTTTTTGTGGTCTTTCCTTTCTTTTCTGTCCTAACTCCGCAGCATTTAATGAAATATGCGCCGTTTATAACACCGACCTTTCTTTTCGTGTGTTTCACAAGGTGCAAAAGACTTTGGTGTTGTGCCGACGCACACATTGCACTGTGTGAATATATTGCATCTTCGGTTGCAGAGTGGATTGTGCAGACGGAGATAATGAATTCATGCAATGGGTACACTTCCAGTTGTCGTTCCTGTACGTTTCGTTGGATCTAAGTATTTATTTCGCCCTATATATTCGTACTGTTCCGTTTTCAAAGACCCCCGTAGCCTTTGCATTCAGACTTAAAGTTGGCTTCAAACGTATATTTTAACCAAAAAAATATTTTTTATAAAACATTAAAATAATAAAAAGTGTTTTACATATTCAATATTAAATAAAGAAAACTTGGTGAAATATTTCCTTTTTATTTATATACAAATAAATATATTTTATCAAAAATATCTTTAAAAAAATAAATAAAAACGGGAAGCCTTGAATCCATACACGGGTTGTTTCAACTTATTGACCGAAAACCCTTTATTTTGGTTTTATCTATACACGGGTTGTTTCAACTTTGTGATTTGAAGGTGCGTACTAAATCAAATTGAAATTAAATGATAGTATAAATCCCATTGGCTGGTAAAACATCTGCTGATATAGCCGACGGATTTTTTTTTTTTTCTTGCGGTCAAGGCGGCATCACACTTAGTTTGACTTAGTAATTGGTTTTGACACAATTGAACTTGGGCGTATTAAATAATATCATAGCACTACAAAATTTTCTCATGCATACAGATCTTCAAACTTTCCAAAACAAACGCTTGAGGTGAGCCCGGGTTGAGTTAGGTTGAACTTAGAATCGACTCATCTTAAAGTTTTGGTGAGTTTTTTAATACATTAATACATTAAAATTTTAAATTTGATATACGGTATAAGATTTGGATTACATTTCATGTAAATAATTAATAATTGATAAGTATTTGATAGCTGATAAGTTAATATCATAAAATTAATTATTGAATTATCTTAAATTATAAAATAAAGTAAATTGATATATTAATAAAAATAAATATATAATTAAAATAATTCATACTTTTTAAAAATTATATTATATTAACACAATTAAAAAATTTTAAATAAAAATATAATATTTAATTAATTATATTATGTAAACTTATATAAAATAAAGTTACTCTATATAACTCATTAAATCAAAATTTATTTTTTCAATAAGTTAGTATGAAAAATAACTCTAAAAGTTAACTTATAACTTACTAATTAAGTCAATAAATTATAAACTAACTTATTTATTATGTAAAACAAAACCTTAATAGTATAGAACATACTATAATTAGGATTTCCACAATTTTTAGAGATTTTAAATAGATTTTATAACTTATCCAAAAGTCCCATTTCATATGTTTAATTTCATATTATAAGGTTATTCACTTTTTGAAAGAAAGGATAAGAACTAATAGTATAGTACAAGATTATTAAAATTAAAAAGAACTTCTTTATGCCCTTATTTCCTTCATATAAAAAAATATTTTTCTTATTTATCAAAAAAATTCTCTTTTTATCTCTCTCTCTCTCTCTCTCTCTCTAACATCCCTTATCTTATATTAAAATACTTTATTTCAAATTTATAGAAAGGAAAAATCTTCTATTCCGTAATCATGTAAAATACCCCCTTTCTCTCTCTTTAAAAGAATGACATGATTCTTTTTGAATTTTATGCTTGAATTATTAATTTATTATAAATATTTTATGAATGTGTTATATATACATGTATGTGAGTATGTGTACTTATTATATAATGAAACACATATTGCAATTTTTTTATTGCAATGTAAATTACTTAATTTATATTATCATATATTTTTAAGATATTTATTGTTAGACAGTATTTTGGTTTAACTATGTAGCTTAAATTATTTAAGACAATTTTATTATTTTTTATATGTAAAGGTATTTTTATCAAATTATTATTTTTTGAATCTATAAATTCTTATAAAACATAATAACAAATAGAAGATAGAATAATTTTATATAATTTTTAATCTTATACAGTTACAAATCAAATATTTTATAGTATACTACCTTGTTTTATATAATACAATACTATATTATATTGTCCAATAATTCTTATATCTTATACTATATAGTGTATTAAACGAGGCCTAAATTTTATTTAATGTATGAAATTTAATGGTTCACATTGATTTTTATAATTTTTTGGTAAAAAAAATTCAATCTAATGACTTACAACTCATTAATAAAACAATCCATGCATGCATTCAATTTTAATTAATGCATGATTGAATTAGCCTAAGTACTTTCAACTCATTGATTCAATTCATTTATGATTTGATTCAAGCTTGATTTGTGTCAATTTATTTAGTTTAAGATTAGTTCAAATTAAGTTTATGAGTGACTCAACTTATTAAACTTATATAATCATAGATATTAAAAATTGAACAAAAGCTACCTTAATTTGGATAGAGTATTAATTCATTGGTTAAATTAGTTTTAAGGCGAAAAAATATAAATTATATATAGTATTATATATTTATGGTAGCAATAAAAAAAGTAATAAAATACAAGTGGCATAATAATACTTTATCAGCATAAAAGAAAAATAATACAGTTTCAATTGATGTAAAATTGTAAAGGTATCACATAAATTATTTTAAAATTATATAAGTTTTTTAATAAAAAATGGAACAAATTGATTTGATTAATTAATTTTAATTAGTTTACTCCGATTCTTTGATCTAAAATTCTTCATAAATTAGTTCAACAATCAATTTATTAGTTCACTAGTTCACCTAATTTGACTAACTGATTCGGATTTTAAAATTGTGACTTCAATAATAAAATATTTTAGTCACAATATAACACCTAAAAAAATTTTTGAAAACAATTTTATTTAGCAACTTATTAGCATAAAATAGATAGTATAAATATGGATGGCAAAAGACCATACTATAATATTGTTACAAGAATACTCTATGTAGCTTTAATGTCATTTTGTAGCAAAACATAAAATTAAAATTTGGCCACAACCATACTTACAAAAAATGAACTTAGGTATTAGTAATAAAAATATATTACATTTTTTAAATAAATTTTTATACATCTATTAAAAATATTATATATTATAATATATGTTTACACAAATATATTTATTTATATTATATATGTCTATACGGACTTATCCCTCATGACACAAAACAACTAAACTTTTAGTAGCTCAAATTCAACTTAACTATAATATGAGGCACATACTTCAACTTATGTATCCTGCACTTGTCTTATGAGCACTTGTCCAATCAAAGTTCAAATCTTATACGCAAAATTAATTTTGAGTTATAATAAATTCTTGTCATGCTTTTTACTACTTATATAATGATGTTTTTGTTATCTTTAGTTTATGACCATACCTTTTATTCATAATTCACACAAATTAACTTCCAATCTTATACTTGTCTTGTACTTGTTAAATCAAAATTCAAATTGAATTATAGGCCACTCATAATCAATTCTGAATTGCACTAAGTCCTTGTCATGCTTTTTACTATTTATATAATGGCATTTTTGTTATCTTTGGTTTAGGACCATACCTATTTTTCACAATTTATATAAATTAACTTCTAATCCTTCATTTGTCTTGTGAGTATTTGTTAAATCAAAACTCAATTTGAATTATAGGTCACTTACGATCAATTTTGAGTGATATTAAGTCCTTATCGTACTTTTTACTATTTATATAACAGTATATTTTGTTATCTTTAATTTATGACTATACTTTTTGTTCACAATTCAAACAAATTAACATCCAATCCTACACTTGTCATGTGAGCATTTGTCAAATCAAAATTCAAATTGAATTATATACTACTCACAATCTTTTCTAAGTTAGAGCAAGTCTTTGTCATTCTTTTATTATTTATTTAATGATGTTTTTGTTATCTACACTTTATGGGTCACTCACAATCAATTTTAAGTGATATTAAGTCTTTATCATACTTTTTACTATTTATATAACGGTGTTTGTTGTTATCTTTAATTTATAACTATACTTTTTGTTCACAGTTCACACAAGTTAACTTCCAACCCTACACTTGTCATGTGAGCATTTGTCAAATCAAAATTCAAATTGAATTATGAATTACTCACGATCAATTCTAAGTTGGAGCAAGTCTTTGTCATTCTCTGATTATTTCTTTAATGGCATCTTCATTATCTATGCTTTATGACCATACCTTTTATTCACAATTCACACAAATTAACTTCCAATCCTAATTGGTATAAGTGAAGAGAGCTTCAATAATTGGTGGATTCAAAGCTCATAGCTTCGATTTCAAATTGAAAATGATTGTAATGGTTGCCGCCGCCGCCTTGTGCGTATTGTTGGCCACTGATTGTGAAGGAAAACATGTTCTAATTGCTGTAAACCTTTTCCCTGCACGAGGGCTTTGCTTTTCACCCTTCTCACATTTCATTTTACCTTTTACTCTGCTCTTTAAATAGCATGATTCTGATTTTGCCCTTTTTTTTTTGTGAGAAAGAGGCACTGCACTTCTCAAAGAACAAGTTTTACACACTTTTTGAACCTTTTTTTAGCTTTGTGATGGTTGAATATTACTTCCTTCAATCTTAGAATGGAAATCACTTCTTTAAATTTTATAAAACTTAAAATTAATATTTATCATTCACTTAATTAGCCATTTTATCAAATGACATGCTTTTTTATGAAATTTTTAAACAACAATCAAAATATAATAGCATGTTAATTTTTTCTAATTATTTTTTATACATAATTTTATGCTATATAATTATAAAGTATAAATTATTATAAATTTTTTTAATTAAATACTTGTAATAAGGTGAGAAATTATTATCCCAAAAGTAATAAAATAAATCAATATTTTATAATGTTTTGATTCTTATTTAAAAGCTTCATTAAAAATTATATATTTAATAAAATAATTAATTAAGTGAAAGATGAGTGTTATTTCTATGTTTTATAAAATTTAAAAGGATAATTTTTAAATTTACAAAATTAAAAAAGATAAAATTCAACCATGTTACAGTTAAAAGGATCGTTTATAATTTTTTCTTCTTTTATAATGGTAGGAGTGGAAAAGGAAAAGGTTGAAAACTATTTTCTTATGTAATTTGCTTTGGGCTTCGTTTCACATAACAAATAAATTAACTAATAACTTATTGACCTAACTAATAAATTATAAATTAGTCTATAGAGATATATTCACATTAACTTATCGAAAAAAATAAGTTCTGATTTAATAAGTTACTAGAGTAACTTATAACTTATAAATTACTATTTCTTCAAATTTATCCTTATTTTTTTATTAATTTACAACCCATGCCTTTTGTAATATAAATTTAAATATATTTTTATAAAATATAATTAATTTAATTTTGATATAATTATATTCTAATTTTAAATTATGAATATATGAAAATATATATGTATATAAATAATATCATAAAATAAAAATAATTATATTTTAAGTAATTATAATTTTATAATAAATTATAAAATAAAAATTATGTAAGTAAATAAATATAAAAACTTATAAAATATAATTAATTACATATTAAATATTATATTTTTATTTTAATTATATATTTATTTATATTAATATGTCCTTTTATATTATTTTATAATTTTAGTTAGTTTAACAATTGATTTTACTAAATATTTCACCTAACTTATTAGTTATTAATTATTAGTTAGTTATTAAATAATTTATTAGTTATCACTTAATTTATTAACTACTTACGCGAAATGAAACCTTGGTAGAAAAGTGAAAGGAAAGAAAATCCTAATTTACCAAATGACAAATTTATCGTTATTTATAATATAGAAAATTACACTTATATTAATAATTTTATTATAATATTCTCATTAATCTTTGCAATAGATTACAATAATAATGACCATATTTACACTCACAACATTATTATAATATTCTCATTAATAATTAATAAATACCATTATAGCTTCGTTTCATATAATAAATAAGTTAACTTATAATTTATTGACCTAATCAATAAGTTATAACTTAACTTTTAAAGGTGTTTCACATACTAACTTATTAAAAAAATAAATTTTAATTTAATAAATTATCTGAAGTATTTTATAATTTATAAGTTATTACCTTTCTAAATTTTTTCTAAATCTGTTCTTATTATTTTTATTAATTTATAACTCATGTCCTTTATAACATAAATCTATATATTATTTTTTTATAAAATATAATTAACCTAATTTTAACATAGTTATATCCTAATTTTAAATCATAAATATATAAGAATATGAATGCAAAAAAATAAATAATATCATAAAATATAATTAATCATATTTTAACTAATTATAATTTTGTTATAACTAATAATAAAATAAAAATTATGTAAATAAATATATAATTTATAAAATATAATAAATTAAATATTAAATATTATATTTTTATTTTGAACTTATTAATTGCATTAACATAATTTAATTTTTAAATGAAGATGAATTATTTTAATTATATATCTATTTTTATTAATACATCATTTTATGTTATTTCATAATTTTAGGTAGTTTAATAACTAATTTTAAAAAATAATTCTTATATAATTAGTTAACTTATCAATTATCAATTATTAACTATCAATTAATTTATGAGTTATTTATACGATAGAGCCTATGTTTATACATATATTCTTAATTATAAAATTTAACATCTAAGAGTAAATTGGCTAATGGTTGCAATTCCAAATTTGGAAGCAATCCCTCATTAACCATTTTATTCTCCTTTACATCTAAAAATAATTTTAGAATTTTTATAGTTATTACTGTATTGGTTAAGCAAAACTTTGAAATTCAAAAACAGTTTTTTGGAACGTCAAATTGAAAGTTAATTTTGAAACGTCAAATTTAAATTCAAACAAATAATGCGTTGTTTCAAATGAAGAGGAGTGCAATGCGCTGCTTCAAATGGAGAGAGAAGGAGTGTAATCAACTATGTCTGAAGTTGGATTTCTTTTCCCCCACTCCCGAAGGTAAATAGGAGTAAATGAAGAGTAAATTTGAAATACTGTAAAAGGTTGAAGTTTTCTACAATTTTTTGCACCGTTTGAGGTGGAAAAAAATTCGTGGGCCCACGTTATTTTTGTGACAGATATTCAAATTTTTTTCATATCAACCAAACGTAGAAAAAATTAATTTTCTACCACTTTTCTTTCTAACTCTTTTTTTTTTTTTTTTGTGCCTTTTTTCAGTAAATCCGAAAAGTTAACAATATACTGGTATTGTACTCTGCAGATTAAAGCTAGCCTCACCTCCTTTTTTTTCCAGAAGGAATCTTTTGGAGCTTATGGAGTAGTGCCCATTCAAGCTATATTATTGTTGCTCCATTCAGTTCCACATTTAATCAAATTATTGAAGTTTTGATAAGATGTGACTCAGAGAAATTAGAAAAAGCTTAACACAAAATTCCAAAAATCTTAAAGGCATTAATTTGATCTTATTATTGGTGATTCAGACAGATTACCTGTTAGTCAAAGTAGACCATCAACATAATTACATTACATGTCGAACTATTTCACTAACCAGCTCTAATATCTACTGTTCAAACCCTTGATGCAAATTAACTCGGCCCAAACCAGAAAATCTACTCACTAATTAAGAAGTATCATTCTTGCCACAATTTTACAGCTAAAAATATTCAATTAATCAATAAAACAGACCTAACTAAAACACTGGAACAAGTTAATAAACCGATTGTTAACCAGGGAACCAGATCTTAGTCAGGCAATCTGAAATTATATTATACAATCAAGATTAATTATGCATCATTGTTATTCTTTCAATTGATGCTACTCATGGATAATCAGAGATTATAGACTCAGAGGTATGCATCCGGCAAAGGGTACTTCACTCTCACTCTCATTTTTATACTATTCTCTCCAGGATTATTGACTTGTCCGTTGGGATGCTTTCCAGAGGTCAGACTCCGATTCCCTGTTTTCTCATTTTGCAGGTCATCCAACTAGATCTGGACAAGTTGGAATTTATCAGTTTGAATTAAACTGGCTTTACCTAAACTCAGACTGTGTAATATATGCAAGTCTGAAGGATTTATGGGTTTGAACGGCAATAATTTACCTTAAGGTGCACATAGCCAAAGACAAGGAGAAAAGTTGAACAAGAAGGACTGCTTTTTTCGTGAAACACAAAAGGAAAAGCTACTGAAGGGAAGAAAAGGGTCTGGCAATGTGATCATAATGATTTTTTTTTTTTTTTTAATGTTGTAGAGTGAGGCCAGCCCATTAACTCAAATTTCAAGAGGAAAATGACTAAGGACCCCATTTCATGTGCCAAGACAACGATAAGAGACATATTTTAACAGTGGAATAGGGGGAAGAAGTTGCCCGCTGGTGGGTCTATGGCTCTGAAGAAATCGTACCTTTCCCAAGATTGTGTTCGGGATATGCTGTCTCCCATGACTTGTTGTAGTGAATTGATATTAACGTCAAAAGAGCGGTGAAATTGGCTCATGGAGTGTTTGATGGTGGACAGATGGGGACTGTGACGGTTGACACTCGAATATACTGCGTCATTTTACAGCCCTTTTTTTTTCTCTCGTGCATTATTATATATTAAGGCTTGCTGCTGACAAGTTTTGTGGTTCATAGGAGACTGAGAGAGCTGAGACATGGGGGAATTCAAGCACTATGTGGTTGTGAAGTTTAAGGAAGGTGTTGTTGTTGAAGACATCATCAAAGGGATGGAGAAGATGGTCTCTGAGATTGATCATGTCAAGTCCTTTGAATGGTATGTATGTATGATGTATCTTCTCTTTCAAGAGAGTACTTCTTGTTCTTTGTCCTAATAACTTCAAGTTCTGCTTTTGTCTCGGTTAGGTTCTAGATTTGGGAAGAGTACACCCCTTGGGTCGATGTTGAAAGATTAGGTTGACATCAAATTATTCCTATAAGTTCTTACTACATCAATTTGATATCAGTTAAAACAGAACTCTCCTAAGCAGCCCTAATTTGATGTAATTTTTATGAATTTGATATTATATTGTTGCAGTTCTTTAACTTGATAAGATTTGGTGTAGGTATACTACAGAACTAATTTGATGTCAATCTAATCTTTGGAGATAATTGGTAGTTTAATTTTTAAACTTCAAAAACATGCATGATGTACCGTATGTGTCAGCATAGACACACAATGATCTAAAGATTACCAGGGTAGAAGCAGCTAAGCGAAACAAATCTCATAACTAGGCAAAAAAAAACAACACTAAAACATGAAGCAAGTTGGAGATATGATTTCTCAAAACCCCTTGTGGCCAATTTTTCGGCTTCATATGGAATTCCCTTGTGTTGTTTTTAGCATCAGCCCTGATATTTAACTTGCCATCATATGGTGGGGGTATGTCTAAAACAGGGGACAGGACATTGAAAGCCCAGATATGCTAAGACAAGGTTTCAGTCACGCCTTCATGATGACATTCGGCAAGAAGGAAGACTTCCATGCATTTCAAGCTCATCCGAGTCATGTCGGGTTCTCGGCAATATTTTCAGCAGCTATTGACAAAATCGTGGTGCTGGACTTCCCTGCCAATCTTGTCAAGAAAGCAGCAGCATGATCCTTTGAGATTTTTAGATTGTAATAATTCGATCCCAAATATTAGTGCTTGCGTGTCTGTGATTGTAATTGGACCCTCCATGTGAAGTTTAATTATGTTCTTAAGTAGTTGTCATGCAATTTCAACCTTGTAATATTACTTGCAAATTGTTGAGTCTTTTTTTTGTTCTGATCGATGAATATTTATGGGGTATGAATATAGATTCTCTTCTGTTATGTAGCTACAGTAGTATGAATTAAACCACACTCTGATTTGTGGTTCTCTCACGTCAGCTGCAGCCGCAGTATTAGAATAAAAAGTAAAGAGCAGCATAAAGCACTATTGACTTTGTTGTTTAGCCTCAGAGTATTCTATGTCTTAATTGATCAATTAAATTATTGTAATTTTAAGTGAAAACAACAGCTGAGCAACTTTAGGAAGGTAAAGGAGGAGAATCAATTGTGCAGAAATAAATTTTATCATGCATGGCTTAAAGAAGAAAAAAAAATGGAAATAATCTTAAATGAAGGATGGGAAGAAACAAGGCAATATTTCCACCTAATAAGTGTATGGTAAATCTAAAAATGGAATTTTGCATAGTCGGAAATGTCCTATTCTCTTGGCTTTCTTTCGTTGCTGCAATAGATCTTGCCATGGATATCTAAGTTTATTCATTATATGCTAGTGTTAAAATTCTTGAATCTCATCTGTTCAATTTGTTGAAAGTGCTTACAAAGAATATAGGCACAGATTAATTGATATACTTACTAATATCACCGAGCCTGTTGTTGAAATGAGCCATGCGAAGCTGTTGTTTGCTCCCAGCTAGTTACTTTATCTTGAATGATTTTGACGGCCACCTTGCTACGAAATGGTCCATAGCCAATAAAACCAAGTTTCCAAACCTCGAAGCATATATCTGCTAAAAGTTATCTTACATCAGCAAGCCTCCATGCCTCTAACATAGAGACAGTCCAGAGAACAAAAATTCAATCCTGAATTGGCCTTGCACTTTGCAAGAATTCAGGTTTGCCAGTAGATCGGTTCATCCTAAGATTCTTCCTGCAGATAAAAAGTTTCCGGTTTTCCATTAACATAGTAACACATATTTGCCCCTTTTTGGCAAATGGAAACGAGGAGATATAGGGGCAGAAAATGACGTGGGACAAACATAAGAAGGTGTGAGCCATTTCTCGCAAGTCAAAAGAGCAACTTAAAGGGCAGCTAGAGATTGCTATTTAAAATTGGTAAGCCGCTGATTAAGGGAAACAAAAGAACCATAGAATTTTCCTTCAAAATTTTGACAGAAACAATAATTGAGCCACAACTGAGCTGCATCAGAATATTTTATGCCTTGTCTGAAGACAGATGGAATTCAACTTTCGCCCTCAATTTTGGCTGAAAACTGTTTTTAATTAGCTATGATTTACATATTATTGTTATCGCTAAAAAAATTTAATAGTAGAAACAATCAAATCATTAAATTTATGCACACAAAAATTAAAAATTCAACTCTGAATATAAATAAAGATATAAAATTTTCAAATAACTTCGAATAAAAATTGTAACATGCCTGGTCTTAACTTTTATTATTCAAATCACGTTTTTGAAAATTGTGTTGCTGATTATCAGTGTATCAAAAGCCTAATCACCTCTATCCATCTCTGTCTAATAGCCTTATGCATGCACTTGGGCTTTGGGATTGAAAAATAATTAGTAGGGCGCAGTAACTTTGTTCGTACCCAGTATGAAAAGACAACATCTTTTAATTACTTTGAATACTTATTCATTGGCATAAAAGAGCCTTTATTCAAATTTTGCATTGAAGAATTTATGCTTTCTTCTCCGTACCTTCACTCAAAACAATATTACACCATACAATGTAAGCCCACCATTTTAATAAGATTTTAACGTACTAATTTTATAGTATATTAATGAATTTAAAAACTTTGAATTCATTCATCTATACAATACAATATAAAATAAATAAAATTTAATAATTTAGATCATTAATGTACCATAAAATTGATGCATTTTAGTCTACCTTTTAATAATAGGAGAAATCCAACATAGAGAATCATATGCACAAGATTTTGTAGAAATTCCTCTCTCTGAGGCTACCCTTTTTCTTTTTAGTTTCGCCAAACTTAATGCAACTTACTAGCTAGGGTCTTAGGGTGAACTGCCACCTCTTAGGGGTTGGACAAGAAAGGACTTCGATTTGCGGTGTAAGCAACAATTTCGCTTCCTAATTTGGTTGCCAGTTGGATTGCCAGAACTGGCTGTTTAACTGATAACACACAACCAAAAAAAGGGAAAAAATCACACACACACACACACACGCACAAACACAAGCTCATCAGCCAAGATTTCTGAACTTACTCTCAGTTTACCAAGGATTAATAATGGTATGAGATTTTGTTTGCCGAACGTCTTGCAACGGCATTAGATATCCCTGGGAGCTTCAGAAAATGAAGGCCAGACAATATGAAAGAAATCAAACACCATCAGTTCTAACATGGCTGGCACTGAAAAGGAACTTCAAATGCACACGCTGTCGGAAGGTTCTAGTTTTAGGGTCATTTTTCTAAGAAATTTCTTGACCAGCAAGTTACTCTTTGGATACTGTTGGACAATATATAAAACACAATGTTAGATTTATTGGGAGAATTCATTAAGGATTATTTGATTATCCTATTCCAAGAAATTGATATGTCATTGTATTCATGGATATTTTATTATACAGTTTGTTTGGGTTTGTGACTTCTTAACCATGTGAATTTTTTAATGATTCCTTCAAGAAAACAATCTTGCTCTACCTTGTCTCTTTTCGGGCTAATCTACATATTTCTACACCATTTGACACACATGTTCTGGTTGACGAAAAAAGAAGACTGAGCTAAATTTGATTTAGTCAATCCAAATATTTGTGGCCTTGTTTGTGAGCACGTCCTTGTTATTGCCTCACCATATTTTATCCTACTCTCTAATTCAACTCTCAACTGCTACAACTTATGCCAAAAGAAGACATTTGTGCACCAAAACAGGTAATCATGAGACAAAAGCAATATATAATTGCCGGCAACGTCTGTAGTGCAGTAGCACCCAATGCTATTTTAGAATTTCATTTCTTATTATGTTTGAAATTCGAATTCAAAATCTTACGCATGTTCATTAAGCGAATTACTATTCATGCTCTTGCAAATCCTTTCCAAGGTGAATTTGCTCACAAACCTAATTTTAATAGATTTTTTCCACTTTGGTTTATTTAGCGACTGATAATCAACAATTAGGGGGAGCAGCAATGTGTATGATCACATTAGAGATACAATGGAAATGGGTAAACCAGAATAAATTGGCGTACATGGTGTTCCTAAGAACAAATAGCAGTTTAACAACAAATGAAAGTAACATGCACCAAACACAACCTAACATGCAAAAAGCAGCAGAGCACTGTTTCAAGATGCTAGACTAAACATCTACTCTCTTTTTTTCCCTGTAATCATCGTAGCTAGGTTGTAACTTGTAAAGAATAATGGAAAGCAAGATCTCGAAGCAAAGAAACAATTATATGTAATCAACCAACAAGAAAATGACATAAATCGAAAAATGCGGAAGGAACAAGATTGTTTGCCATCGGATTTGTTGTAGTTCAGGGGCAATGCTCGTCTATCTGGGTTAAATGCGATATTACATCCTAAGAAGAAACACCTCGAAATTTCCCAGAAACATCATTGATTTTCTGTCAATGCACTTTTATCACGCACCATGTAGTGTCTGTTGAATCATTGAAGAAAACAAGAACCAGAGGACAAAGGAATAGAGCAAGGTTATCAAAGGCACCACTACGCCTGTAAAGACAGACGGTTCTAATATTTAAATAGTCAAAGTTGGTTTGAATGATTTTTGAAGCGATAGAGAAGCCAATAATGCGCCTCTTTTGATTAACAACGCACTTACTTTCACATTACCACGCATACATGTATATTGTGAAGTGAAAGTTAGTGAGTGTTGTTAAGTGAAAGTAAAATTACCGGTAATAATGCATGTTTTATAAAGTGGAAGAAAGTAAAACTTATTAACAAAGAATAAAACCACTAATAGTACTCTCCTTCTTAATAAATGGGGCAGTTATTTTGGAATTAAATCATTAATGAATTTCTCTCTTTTGAATAAAGATTATTTTTTTGTATTCAAAATCTTTATTCATAAACAAGTAAATTCCGTTTGGTATCAGCATGAATTCAAAACCACTAATAATATTCTTATTTTGATTAAATACTGCTGCACACTGATAGAATATAAACATGTAATCTATCAAAATTATCCAATTAAAAGTTTTGGCAGAAAGTTTTCTTAAATAGATAAGTAACTTCACTTTATAGAAAATAAAATTTTCGAAGAAATTCAAATTTCTCTACTTTACTAATTAGTAATTAACTAAACAATCCATTAATCTATTATCTTTCGGGATGTTATAATTTTTACGTAACTTTTTCACAACCAAATAACCTCATAGTACGCTTGATTTACTCTCTTTTATAATATATAGTACCAAGGTTGTCTAATCAGTCTCCTAATCAAGCTAATCTATGCAACATTAATTAATACACTGAAAGGGCATTGTCTTGTACAAGATATTAAGAATCAAAATACGAAGAAACCCATGATTTGATTTATCGTGAAAGGGGAAATACCAGGTTAGATGATTAGATCCCATTAAGTAGTGTAATGGAGTAAAAGAGGGGGAAAAATCCTGTCCATTATCTTGAAAGCATAAATCTCTAACCTACCTTTAAAAAAGAAGCTAATGGCAGCAAATCACGCATTGTCATATACTTGTCTCCATTAGTGGCAGGTTATCAGTATCACAAACAAAATTGTAGAACGCAAACGACAATATTGTCGTCAAGATATACTCTTCATTTCATGCATGGGATCCTTAGCTCTATCCTCTCATCCAATCTTCAGCCATTATCAATATTTTACTTTCCTTCTAGTGAATCCTAATCATATTGATATTCCTCCTATAACCCCAAACGCTCATTGGCCATTTCCTTGTCTTCTCTCTCTTGTATTTCCCTATTAAGTTTCTCCGAAGAAAATTGAATTTCTTAACAATTTTGGCACTTAATTAATCAGTATATTCTCAGGTTTGATAGAGAATAGGATCGAACACCCTTCTAAGTGTTAATGTTCAGTACTATTTTGGTTTAAGGGAAAATTCCTGAGAAACAGAGGGCTTGAAATTAATTAGCCCATTGCTTTGTTATAACTCAAATTCCTGCATCTCTATGGTATTATTTTCCTCGTTCTATGAATCTATGATATGAAAAAATGGAAAGAGTATGTATCTTCTAAGAAGAAAGGAAAAGAAGAATTAAACAAAAGGAAATAAATTAACAAAAAGAATAAAACAATAAAACAAAAAGAGACAAAAAAAAAATAGGGGTTAAAAAAATTAAGACGAACAAACAATCCTTCTTATGTGCTCTTACAGGCATGAATCAACAAGGAGAATTCAACTCTATCTTTCTCTTTCTGAGCAGTCTTCTCCTCTAACCACAATCTGCTGTCCAATCCACTCCTTGTTCTGAACATGAACACAGCATATCCAGATGCAGGATTGAAGAACCAGTCATGAACATCCCAGAACAAATCCACCAGCAACCCATCAACAAAAATTGTCTGGTTTCCCCTGAAATTCCATTGCAGCCTCTTTACACGTATTGCGGTCTTCTTGTCGATGCATACTGATAAAGCTGGAGACTTGAATCCCTCATTTTCTCCGCTGCATCTTATCATTATGTCATGCAAATTCCCAGTTTCACAAAACTGGGCCTTTGTTGAATAAAGTGTGTTTCCGGAACAATTCTCTTTCCTTGATATCAGAGAGGATTTAGCTAAATTTCTGCAGCTTTTGAACTTTCTGGTGACTGCTTCTTCAGCCATATCTCCCAGAACTAAGCCTATTTCTGAATCAACAACAATTAGAATGTAAAACCCATCAACAGGTTCAGGGCCTGAAATACTATACTTGGCATATGAAAGATCCCAGAAAATTTCTATCTTTGATTCTTCGGACTCCACCAATTTGCTTCCTTTTTTCTTCCTGAAAAACCTAGAATTTGTGTTGAGTCTGAAGCTCGCTGCTGCTGCAGTTCGGTAATCTTCGAAATTGATACTGAGTCCCTGAGCTGCGTGGTTTTTACACCAAGTGACTGTAATCAGAAGCTGCTTTTGGGTGGATAGTGTGATTTTGTAAACAGAAGAGACTGAATTTTGGATTGAAGGTGTTAGACTTGGGGAGATACAGGCATTGCTTGAATAGCTAGAACATGAAGAATGAGACACATTTACTGCGTTTTCGCTGAAACAAGAGACTATATCTCTCATTTTTGCAGATAATTTCTGCAGAAAAATGAGCAACTGAAACCAAAGATCTGAACTTTTGGGGAAAGGGTACTTTTGTTTTGAATTTCTATGAAGAAATCAGAGGTTCAAGGAAGGAAACGGTGAAAGCAAAGTGTCTTGGTTTTGGGAATGAGAAATTCAGAGGGAGGTAAATGAGAGGCAGAAGGCTTGGCAAGGCAAATTCAGTCTCCTGTCAGGCCAGTTACCATTTAACATCATTCTCTCTTAATCTATCTCTCACTTTATAATAATCTGCATCTTATTAGTAAAGCAAGAATTAGAAGATTGAGGGAGAAACGTTGGTGTTAACTGTTAATGGGTTTTTTTAATATGTTTTGCCAGTTAATACGGGGATTTTAAAAATGAAAAGAAAAAGAGGAAAGGAAAAGAAGGGTTTACCAAAAAATTGAAAAAAAAAAAGGTTTGGTGCTGGCCTGCCTCTGTTTCAGCACTATTTTGTGACGTGATCATGTTCGCTTTAATTTCTTTGCCTCGGGTTTAGTGATTTCATTAAGAAAAGTAATTAAGCAGGACATGTTAACCGTGATTAATTAGGCTCATGCTTTTGTGGTGAAGTTTACAGAACTGAAAAAAGGTATTCATTTTTTTTTTTTTTGTGGTGAAGGTACTCATTTTGTAGTACTGAGGGAATGAACATATATTCAAGTTCCAAAAAAAAAAAAAAATCCTGAGCTCGATCAAATATTTATCATCTATTATTTTCGTTAAAATTAATTTTATATCTATAAAAAAAATGTAGGATACCTTATGTATAAAAGAAATATTAATTGTGAAGGTGTAGAATATTAAATAATAAGAAATGTAATTTCATTTATTAAAATTTAGACAAATTATAAATAATTTATTTTTTCAATTATTTGCAACCAGCATAGCACTTTAAATGAGAAATTAGGGGAACGCGTGGATGTCCCCCAAATTTTATGAATCTGGGTCTATATTCTCATATTACTCTTTCTTTCAGTAAATCTAATGAAATGAGTCTTATTTCTATGATATGATTAATAATTAAAATTATATTTTCAATTTCATCATTTGCCAAGATCTGAGTTTCAATTTCAGATCTTTCATCTTTTAAATTCATGGTTTGAGAACATTTTATTAGTCACGTGATAGATACATAACTTATTTTATGGAATTTAGTGAATAAAAAATGAGTTTAATTTGATTTATTATTAATATAAAATATATTATACTGTTAATAAATGAATAGAAGATATATTATTAAAAATAATAATAATAATTAATAATTTTTAATAATAAAAAAATTTTAATAATTTTTATTAATATGATAATAGTTAAATATATAATAGTATAAAATTAATTAGTACTAACAATAAATTAAATTTAAATTTATAAAAAAATTATCCAAATAGGTGATATGCACATTTTATGAAACCTAAATAGACTATTTACACATTTTTATAATTCAAAAAATTTTATGTGTATAAAAAATTATGAATTTAATTTAAGGAGATTTTGTATCATTTACTTGAATATAGACATAGTTGACAATAACTACCGAAACAAAAATCCAAATTCTAGAAGACAAAGAGAATGCCCTCGTGCAACGTTAAAGGAGGACTGGATTTTTTTTTTGTTATACAGTGAAGAAACAAGAGGAAAAGGAAAATAGAAAGATTTCTTTTTCTATCTTTTCCATTTTTATGGAAATTATGCTTGCCAATTATGAGTACATTATTTTAGCTGTCTGCAAGGCTTAGCTAACTCCCGTTGTTAAGTAATTGTCAACATTAACCACTTAGTACCAACAATTTTCACTTGTCATAATCTTCTTGTTATTGTCCCACTTTGATTTAAACCCAACATTCCATGTCTCTCTCCACCATCTTTATCCTTCAAAACTACTAATATACTTTATTTTTAAACATGCTCCGAATTGCTAAAAATATAATAAAAATAATGTTATTTATACTCTGAGTTTATTTTTTGATCAGTTTTTTTTCAGATATGACATAAAAAAGGTTTTCTAAGTTTGTAAAAAAATAGATTGAGCCAATTTATTTTTTCTAATACAAAGAAGAGAATGAGAAAAGTGTAAGTATTAGAAAGTGTAAGTAATATCACACACATGATACAACATGAGATGAAATTAGAAAGGAGCTATCGATAACAAATTATCTTTTAAAAAATTGATAAGTATTTGAAGTTGAGATTGGCTTGTAAAATGGGGATTATTCAAATAGTAAAGGCTAATGAAGCACGAAATGGTGAAATAGATATATTATTTTATTATTTATTTATTTATTCTTTCTGGTGCCAGAAAGGCTTTACCTCTTGATTGTCATAACCAACGAATTGAAAAGGGCAGTGGGGAAAGTATGAATTTGTGAAAGTGAATTTGGACCCCGCAAAATAAATTTTGTCTATAGTCCCACCAACTTCTCCTTCCCCTACATCTATGATTAAAAGCAGGCCATAATATGAGCCAATGTCTTCCCCATATTTCTCATTTTTATTAAGCCTCTGAATATTAAAATTTAGAATTAAAGTAATTAATATAAAAAAAGGGCGTATGACCATTGCTGCTCTGCTTATTACATGCTTTGATATAAAATATCATGTAGTTGTAGTTGGGAAAACAGTGCATTAATATCAATATATGGCTATGGATTATTAAAGTTTCGTTCACCGTTTGCATCCACTCGCTCTTAGGAAGTAAAACAAGCGAATCGATTGAATCTAAATCTATATTAATCTGCATTATTTGTAAAAAAAAAAAAAAAGAACATCAAGATTAGAAAGATTCGAGTTTAGTTTATATCTATAAATTTATAAACTAACTGTTATGGACTTTGATCTCCCCAAATCGATTTATATTATCCATAAAAAAATTAAATTTTAAGAGTTTATATCCTAGAATCCTCAATTTAAATTCATTTGACATTCTTATTTTACTACCTCACATAATTCCATTCTTTCTTGCCTTTTATTTTTTTGGTGTTTTTCTTTTTCCCTCTTAAGAGGACATAATGAATTTAGGAAGGTTGTGGTGACATAAATAGAGCTGTGTGAAATGGTTTTACAAGGTTAATGAGAGAAAAGTTGGAGTCACTGGGTGGGGGCATGATTTAATGCTGTTTGGACGGCTCAAAAGAGTTATAAAGGTTACTATATATTATCAAATTTGATTATATATTAAATTTATTAATAATTAGATTTTTTAATATATTGACAGTATACATAAAAATTTTTATAAAAGAAAGCATTTGACTCTAGCACGAAATATATTTCAAAGGCTGTTAGTAAGAAAATTGAATGAATAAATAAATAAAAATTTTGAAATTATATTTTTAGTGAGTTATTATTTATAAAATTTTGAACTTTTAATGGTTCTATCAAATAGTTGAGATCATTCATTTGTATCTCTCACTTTAGAGCAGTTAAATATCAAGAAGGAAAAAGTAGCAGAAAAAAATTAAGGCTGTGCAAGAAATTGTCGTTGGATCTTAATGCTATTGCTACCTACGCAGCTTTGGGATGAAAGAGGAATTCAATGAAGAATGGGCAAGCAACGGAGGAATCTATCGAAGAGGATCAAATTTTTTAATGGATAATTAAGAGTGGTAATATATTTAATGCATGAAATTAAAATTTGGAATTCAAATTTTGAGTATGGTGAAAAGTAAAACATTTTAAATAATATTAAATTTCGCTGTATCAAAGTTTTGTTTGTTTTTTAGAACATGTTTTTCGTATAAAAATTTCATATTTTATATAAAAATAAAAAAATATTATATAATTTTATATTTTATAATTAAAAATATATGATATATAAAAAATTGATAAAAAAGTAATAGTATATTTAATGCATACAATTAAAATTCTAAATTCAACTTTTGAGTAAAGTGGAAAGTAAAACCTGTTAAGTAATATTAAATGTTACTAAAGTTTAGTTTATTTTTGGAAGATTTTTTTTGTAAAAAAAAATTATTTTTATATATAAATAAAAAATTATTATATACACTTATAACTTGTAATTAAAAACCATAATATTTAGAGAAATAGTAGAGGAAGAAAACAATTTTTTCTTTATATAAAATTTTTAAATAGCAGAATGTAAAACTCTTTAATAATATTAAATGTTACTACATCAAAGTTCTATTTTGTTTTTAGAAGATATTTTTCATATAAAATAAATTTTTATGGCATTGTTTGGTGAATGACGTTTCAAGCATCGTTTAGCGTTTTTGACTATGTTTCAGCTGATTGACCAATTTTTAATCCAAAAAGGTGTTTGGTGGATGGCATTTCAAAACAGTTGATGCCTTCCCATCAGCCATTTTTGAAAATGCTGCAATATGCAGCATTTTCATTTAGCGTTTTCAATTAAATAACAAAATTACCCTTATTTTGATGCAATAATTGGATACTTTCCGTCCAATCTCTTTCAACTTCACTTTAAATACTCTTTTTTTCATGTTTTTTGAGTTTTTTTTAAAATTAATACCTATAAATATTATGTTAATTTATTTTAAATAAATTAATAACTATAAATATTATATTAATTTTTATATTTCTAATTTTATCTTTTATAAAAAAATTATATTATTTTTACATAAAAATTAAATAATTATAATTATTAATTTTTGAAAAAATAAATAATAAGAATTATAATAATTTAATAATAAATTATAATAATTTCAAAATTTATTTAATTTAAAAATATCTAATAATATAATATTTATAAGAAAATTTAATATACTAACTAATATATAAAATTTAAAATATTAAAATAAAAAATATTCAAATAATTCTTAAAATATACTCATACCCTTATATGTCATTTTACATGCAAACAGTTAATTATAAACAGCTGATTTTACTAAACACTCTTATTCAAACAGCTAATGCAATCAGCTAATCAAATCAGCTAATACAATTAGCTATCAGTCAACAACTAATTGAATCAGCTAACCGCTACAGTTATCAGCTGATTGCCAAACAAGGCCTATGTATAAATAAAAAAGTACCATATACTTTTATAACTTATAATTAAGAAATATGATATCTAAAAAAATAGTAGAGGAAAAAAATAATTTATTTGTCAATAAAGAAGAAATTATATTTTATTAATTTTTTTATATTTAATATTGAATATTTAAATTATTTTTAATTATTCAATTTTTTATAATTATTTTTTACAATAAACATTTTCTACGGATTCTAGAATGTTCAGAAGAGAATCAATTTTATTCCACTATTAAATTGTGTTTTCGGAGCGGTTTAGTTGGGCGGGCTCATGGATTCTTGAACTCTTAGATGTATGAATCTATCTCTTTCTGATTTGTTATTCAAACAAAAAAATTTGTTGTACATATTGCTAATACTAATTATTTATATACATTATTTCTATACTTACACATAAAATAGAGTTCGGTTCATATTAGTTTTACACATTTAAATATACCAATTCTACCAATATAAAATGTGTTTTGATTTTTTTATCGATTGGGCAAATTAAAGAATTATTTGATTCACACAAAAAATAAGTTTTGTAGGAAGTTAAAATTCTTAAAAATTGACTTATTATATAATTTTTTTAAAAAATACTTAAAATTATTTGATTAATATTAAAAAGTGAAATATCTCAAAAATATTTTATTTTATTCAACTTTAAACTTTTTAGAAAATGTTTAAAATGTTATTTGATTTTTTTATCAATTGGGCAAATTAAAGAATTATTTGGCTCACACAAGAAATAAGTTCTATAATAAGTTAAACTTCTTAAGAATTAACTTATTGTATAATTTTTTTTTAAAAGTACTCAAAATTAAGTGATTCATATTAAAAAAGTGACATATCTCAAGAATATTTCATTTTATTCAACTTTAAGCTTTCCAAAAAAAATGTTTAAAGTTATTTAGGCTTTGTTTGTTTAGGTAAAAAGCATATTTCATAAATTATAATTATAAAATATTAAATTGAAGGAAAGTATTTGAATTATTTAATGTTAATTATAAAAAGTTTAGAAAAAGTAATTTCTCTTTTTTTAAAATCAAAATTTGTTTTTTTTCATTAGTGTAAATTTAGGTATCATTTTTTTAGTCACAAATATAGAAAGTATATCATTCTTTTATTAATATATATATATATATATATATATATATATATATATATATATATAAATGATATTTTTTATAGAATGTTTTTTGACGAAACAAATGAAGTCTTGTTTAATATCGAGAAAGTGACATGATATTTCTCAGAAAGTATCTTCTAATATTTTACTTAGTTCAATCTTGAACTTCTCAAAAAATGTTAATTAATTACATTATAAGGAAAATTGCCCTCACAAATTTATTTTTTTATATATATAGATATACATTAATAATATATATTACCCTCATAAACTTAAACAAAATTACTCCACAACTTATTTTTACTTAAGTTGTAAATGAAAATTTTTATTTTAATCAAATATATGAATATTTGATACTATTAATTGCATACAAGAATACATATAAAAAGATATGATAAAATAAGTTAAATTTTGTTTTTTATTTCAATTTTTAAATTTCTTACAATAAATTTATTTTTATTTTATATGTAAATATTTCCCTTATAATTTAAAATTCTTGGATCTGCTATTAAAAGTAATTATTGTACTCTCAATATTATTATAATACATATTAATAAATTTTAATCATTTTTAATTTTTTTGAAATCATATATGTAATATCTTTTGCATAATCATTTTTATTAACTCATAATTCATATTGTTATTTTTTTAATCTTGAAGGACATCTAATTTTATTATTCATTCATATACAATATTATGCATGTTATATAGTTTAATGTCAATAACTTTTTTAGTAAAAAATTCATTAGTTGTCCTAATAAAGATGTTTGCTTTCTATTAAAATACTAGATATAAATTTAGTGAAAAATACTTTTTACTACCAAAAAAATTTGAAAAATAAAATTAGCATGAAATTATTAATTAATTGAACTCTTAAACAACGTTGGAATTTTATTGAACTTAAAAAAAATTGAAGATAAAGTATATTGATATAACAGAAGCTTAAATATAATTTTATTTTTATATCTATAAAGAATATTAGTAGTAAAATTTATTTAGGAGGAGTAAGCAAGTATGTAAGTGACTTTTCATATTTTATAAAAAATTAAAAAAAAATTAGAAATCTTATTTTTCCTAATTTATTAGATAATAACTAACTAAACAAAGCACTTTTTTTTCTATTCCTAAGAAATAGAATTTTTTATACTATTATTAAAAATCATATTACTCTTAGGTCAATTTCTATCTACTATAGAAACCTCAAGAACAATGCATATGTAACAAAGAATTCTCACAAATCTAAATGCCACAATAATTAGACATGTAAAACGGGGCTCATGACCATGGGCAATACGAGTAGCCTGTGGTCACGAACCAATGTGGGCAACCTAGTATAAAACTCACATTTAATGCGGGCAAGCTCATATGGTTGTGGGCAAAAAAAATAATTTTTTAATTATTTTTTTCTTACATTTAAGCCTAATATATTAAAAAAATATTCATCCCAATTACTTTCTAATAAATTCAATCTAAATTTTCTTACTCAAGTAATTTAATAAAAATTAAAATATTAAAATATAATTTATAAATTATGAAATAAAATAATTAATAAAAATATAAAAAAATGGGCCACCCGCAAGCAAGCTCCCACTACATGCAAGGCAATGTGGGCATGCTAACATGAAACCCATATTTAATGTAGCCTTATACGGATAAGCTTGCATAGGCAAAAGTCCATGTGGGTTAAATCTATATAAGCTCGCCCCGCTTGTTTTACATGCCTAACAACAATCATAAGGGTAGTTTGATTCATAGTCATATAATGGGAAATCCTATTTCTCGAGTAATAGAGAAGAAGTGCATTCTTCGATTGATCATTATTTAATAAATTAGAAGAATAAGTCTTTTCAGAAAATTTTACTTCTTATAAAATATAAGAAGTTACTTACTTACTTCTTTTTAAGCAAGTTTTACTTTTTACGTTATTTATGAACGCAAAAGTAAAATTATTCACACTAAATTTTATTAATGACAACTTTACTGTTTTATTTGTTCATTAGAATTTTATTTTTTTCCCAATTCACTTCAGTTCCTAGATCTTCAATATCGTTTCTGTACTAACCTTATTTTTATGTATACTATCTAATTATGTCAATTTATTTTTGGTATTAAAAAGTGTTTTTTGTTAAATTTGTATCTAATATTTCAATAGAAAGCAAACAACTTTAATGTGACAGTTGATTTTTTTTTTTTATAAAAATATAACTAATATCAAGTTATGCAACCTTCATAATATTGTATGTGAATGAATAAAAAAAAATTAGATAAATGGGTAATATTTATATTTTCAAAGTAATATAATTTTTCAAGATAAAAAATATAAAATTATGAGTTATAGGTTAATTTGTTTTTGAAAAATATAAAATTATAAGTTAATAAAAATTATTATGTAAAAGATACTACAAACATGATTTCAAAGAAAATGAATTAAAAATAATTAAAATTTATTAACATGTATAATAATATTAATGGTATAATAATCATGTCATTAGTATTATCCATAAAGTTTAAAGTTAAATTAAATAAAATATAAAAAATTACTTTATAAAAAATGTCACTTCTTTAGTGTGTACTAAATAACTAAGTGCTTTTTGAAAATGTGTACTAAATAACTAAGCATGAAAAATTTATATAAAAAATTACTTTTTGAGAAATTCATCTTCTTACTAGAACATATTTTTTGTATGAACTAGATGATCCCATAATATAATTGCTATTTTAACTTAATAAAATGCTTAAATTATTTGACATTCATCAATTTAAAGTTATAAATGATGATTACTGATATACTAATTAAAAGAATAATTTCAACCCCCAATTCTTTTGTCCCCTAAAATAAAATTATAATAAACGAATCTCAAAATCATAAAACAGTGCACAAGAGGCACCATTATTATCTTATTGGACCATTTCTGTAATGCCTATAGGTTTAAAACCCATAGTGAGATAATTAAATGAAAGTCGTTAAATAAAATTACGCGTAATCTCAATTATTTGTATGTAATCTGATCAAATAATTTTCATTTGGCTACCTCATTACAGTTTCAAATCCAAACGAATAGCATAGAAGCCACCATCTTGTTGAGGTAAAAGTCTTAAGGTACGAAATTTGTACCCCTTAATTTTTTAAAAGATATTCAGAATATGAATTTAAAATAAATAACTATAAAAATTTATATTAAAATATTGGATTTCAATAAAATAAATTTGTCTTTATTAATTTAAATAAAAATTATCAAATAAAAAAAATTAAAGAATCCAAGTGGAAGGTACGTATGTCTGGGGTCATGGACCCAGAAAGTCTAGTCAGTGGTCACCTGGGGCATAAGGCATCCTTCATATAATCAAGTACACAGTTCCCAGCATGCTTGTAGAAAACGCCAGGATTCTTTGACTGCACAATTACACTTAAAGACTCCCAACAACACAGAATAATAGACTGACTTTAAATTGCAGCCATATATGCTGTTTTGCCGTTTATCAGGAAATACCTTTTTGCTTCTTAGAGTAATCTTGACTCAAGTCATATTAATTTTTAACTTTTTTGTATATTTATATTTAACGGTTTAATTATCCTTACTGATATATATATAAAAGATCTCTTCCTATAAAAGATTAATTGCATTATCCTTAGATCATGTCTTAAAGCAATAACTGATAATAAAAAATTTTAAAAATTAAAAGAAAATAAAATGAATAAATTTAAACAAAAAGTGAATGAAAACGCGTGCTTCTCTTTTATTCCCTGATAGAAAAAATAGATTTGCTTTGCTTTCTTTTCTCTTTATAAAGTTAAATAATGAGATTCCTTCCTATTTTTAATGTTTTCTTTAAACAAATTTCTACATCCAGTTCCACGCACCAAATTGCCAATTGCTTAAAGACAGACAGATAAAGAATTAAAAGTGGGGAGTGGAAGAATATAATCTAAGTGTGGTATCTTCAAAATGACCAATTTCAAATTGCTTATCCAATTATATCATTGCACTTTTATTTACTTTTTGGAAAGTTCCCACCTGCCTTTTCAGGATGGTGCTGCAGATCCATTGTAGGAACTTGATATCAATAAAATCCATCTGTTATAATTATCTAATAATCCATGTGTCACTAACTCATACTTTGCATTAGGTTTCCTGTAGAACCAACGCCCTATTGATGAAAAATATTTTTTAAGAATATAATTATAAATTAGTAAAATAATTAAAATATTTAATATTAAATATATAAATTTGATATAAAAGTTATTTTTTATGACTTTAAGAATTATTTGTTTTAATCATAATGTATAAAGATACAAAATACTCCATCATCTTTATATAAGAAAATGAAACTTTTCTACAAAAGTTACTTTCCGAATAATAAATAGAACCACAATTTATTATTTTTTTCATTTTTTCTTAAAAATTTATAATCACTAGTTTATTATTATGTCAATGAATAATTTAGCAAACAATAAATTATTATATAACATGTTTATATTAAACAAGCAATTGATTATCTTTCAAATGTATTATCTTTAATTGTCTTCAATTTAATATCCATTATGAGCAAGAACAATTATAATTGGTTACATTCTTTTTAAATCATTCCCAGATATTTAATTCGATAACAATTATTATTTGAAAGATAAATTAATCACTATAATTTCACCAAAACTTTAACAATTCTCAATTTTTTTCGCTCTTTTCTTAATTATAGATTTACCTATTACATCAAACTCATATCTTTTGAATCAAGTAATGATCAACATTCGTTAGATTAATCATCTTAATGGTTAAAAAAAAAGCCCTCGTTACATATGGTTGCTAGCAAGATCAAAGATGGTTGGTTCCCAATGTTTTAAGCTAGGTATTAGTTATAGGGAAAAGATCCCAAAGGATGATATACAACTAATGACTTAAACACAGCGTGAAGGTGACAATTCAAAGGGGAAAAAAATGTAATCCAACCTCAAAAGAAATTCTTGTGGCTTGACCTTATGCATTACCTAGAAATTCTCTTCAACCAAGCGGCCCCCGGGCATCTCTCTTTTTCTGACAAATTGTTTGCACAAATTTCATTTGATCTCCTTTTCACAAAATCTCAGTTCATTGAAACTTCATGGAAGCTTGTTAGCGGGAATTATGAGAATAGACCAAATAGGCCAGCTCATGGATTACCCCTTCAACTCCTTATGAAGGTCAACAGTGGAATTTCTCATTGTGATGTAAATTAAATGTACTTGCTTCAAAAGCAATATTAAACACCGCATATTAACGAGTTGCAACACTTGCTCCGGTCAATACATGCTGCCACATTCTTTTTTTTTTTATATAAATCACTTCTAAACATGATTAATCCAGATTCGAGCCGCCACATTATGAGATAAGTCTAAACAAGAATTTAAATTGCTCGACATATCGCATTATAAATTTATAACATTACCCATATTCATTGAATTGAGTGATTGGAGTTGGATATTTCTTAAATAAAGTTTCATATTCGATCATTTTATATAAAGAAAATAGATCTTGAGAAATTTTTTTTAGAGTTCAATCTATTTTGATTTTAAATTAATTTGAATCCAATATAATTGCTTAATATGAAAAGGTGCCAAATAAATAAATAAATAAATTTATAATATTGCAAAAAGATTACATTTTATTTTGAATTGAATAATAATAGAAAATAACTACTATGAGCCACTTTTTGAATGATGTAGATTATAGATTTAGATTAAAAGTTAAAATTTAATTAATTTTAAACCAATAATGAATCTAACAAAAATTGATTAAATCATGATCGTCAATTTAGTGGTTTAGATTTTCATTACTAAAAAAGTTATGCATGGTAAACACTTCCATAATAGCAACTGATTTTTATTTACGGTTTCTTTTGACACTATTGCAATAGAATAGTTTCATTGTACTTATAATTATAAATTATTCGATACACACACAAGAATTAAAGATAAAATCTAAATTAAAAAAAAAGATATAAAATTTTAAAAAAATATTAAATATTATTTAAACTAAATATTTTTAATTACATACTTTATATTAAGAATAAGTTATATTCTCTCATTACCATAATGTCTTAATTAACTTTATTTTTAATTATTAAATATATAAATGATATGAGATTGTTTAATTATATATATGGAAATGATCAAATTTTCATACCAAAAATATTTCCTACAAAACGAAACTAATTCAAATTAAATTTTAACTATTTGGATGAAAGTGTAGTTCTTGTTTGAAACGAAAGCCTCTGAATTTCTCAAGCTGGAATCGGGGGATGCATTGTTATAATTTTCCTTTTCGGTATTATTGTTTATTTGTTGACTTTATTATAATAATTTGGAGTTTAAAACCCATACGGAATAATGTAGATGGATTCTTTTTTTTTTTAAAAAAAAAAGAAGATCTTCTCCTTGTTTCATTTCTTAAACAAAGTTTTCAGACTGAAGTTTATCCAAATTTCTACGGCAAAATGTTCTAAAAATAAATAGCGGAGCAGAAAGCTGTTTCTTTGACTTGATAACAAATGCACCGAACAAGATGCAATTAAGGGTTTTGTTTTTGCGTGGCTGTCAAAGTACTAAGTACTAACAATAATATATAGATTATTAATGTAAAGTTACATTGACTGTAAGTTGTATATACCTTGCATTAAATGAATTTTGCTTTTATTATATATTATTGAGGGTAATTTTATAAAACATTTGACTTATTAATGTTCTATTTATTTTTTAAAAGATAATTTTTATAAAAAAAATTATTTATATATATATGAGTGAAGGGATATTATGTATTTTTATATCTAATAATTAAAAAAATAATTTCTAAAATTATGATAGAAGAATAAAATAATTTTTCTTTGAAAAAGGGAAAGTTATTTTTCATTAAATTCAATATATTTATTATTAAATATATCAATCATTTTACATCTTAATAGTTTGTAAGTATATACTTATGGAAAATATTTTCCACGAAGTTTAAGAGGTTAAATATTTTTATCATCATATTATTGATAATATATTGAGATTTATATTTTAAATTTTTTATTTATTTTAAAATTAAAAAAATGGAATAATAAAAATATCCACTCTCTTACTTAGTAAAACGGCTCTTTGTTTAACCATTTCCCTGGTGTTATGGTTGAAGGATTCAGCTGAAAAAATAAATAAATAACAGATGTATGAATTAGAAATTATTAGTTTATATTATTGAAGTTTTTTGTTGTTGGTGAATGTCTATATTATTAAAGTTGACAAAGGAAAAACATACTTTTTCTAATTATTGTAACAATGCTAGCCATTTTGTGCAAATAATTATTGCTTGAGTTATAAGATTGTTGACATTAAGAAGCATATTTAGCAACATGATTAAGGCAGCTCTTCTAGCTTGTGAGAGTGGGAAAGGGTGATAGAATCATAACTATCAACTGGCAGTAAACTAATAAAGTGAGATAGAACAGTCAGATCTTGCTGCAATTTAATGGGTGTTTGCTTGCATTAGCCAATTCCATGACATTCTCTTAGAACTAACCATAGTAATTATCTCTGTATGCTGCCTGCAATTTGTGATCATAGCATGCAATTATTTTGGTTTAATTAATGCTTTTATGGGGATGTCTTCAAGTAAAATTTTGAATGAAGTGTGATATCAATTGACACTTTTAATAGTATAGTAATATTCAATATCGTCTTTGTAATTTTTTTCTTCATATATCTTAAATTTAAATTTAAAATTTTATGTATTTATTAAGTGACTTATCACTCTTGCTGTAATTTTTTTATAAAAAATGATTAAATAGATATTAAATTAATACTACTCTTAAAAAATATTTTAATACCAATTTAAAAAATCTTACTGTAACTTAGTACCAGAGGTACCAGAGCTACTCGGTTTTGCACAAATAATCATTTTTAACTTAAATCTTTGACTTCATTATAATATACTAATTATTTGAAATGATAATGTGAGTGAATTTGAGAGTTAATGAAAAATGTAAAGTATTAATTTTAGTCAAGAAAATTATTAGGATTTTTAAGGTTTCATACAAATTGTTAGCTACAATCCTTTTCAGTAACAAGTCTACAATGAAATTTAACTTCTATCTCAACTAAAATTATCAAACATATGCCATATGCATAATTTTAATAGAAGTGGCAAATAGTAATAAATTGACATAAACTTTTCAATATTAATACTAAATTGATGTCATATTATTTGATATGATGTCTTCTAATTTTCAGCCATCAATTTGGTGACTCATTCAAAAAAATTTCAAGAAATTATATATTTGGAAAAACAAAAGATAGACACACACACATATATATATATATATAAAACATGTGTCAGTAGTTCTCACAATTGTTCTTTTTTTTAAAAAAAAAAAATCTCCATGATGAACAGAGTCTATGTAAGAATTTTCCTTCTGACAACCACATTTTGAAAACTGAAAAAAAGGGAAATTAGTTATACAACGAACTCCGTCACAGGTTTTTCCCAGTTGCGTAGATATGGCAAACTCTTTTTGGAACCGACACAACTATATTAGAACACATGAAACTAGTTTTTAATAACTGTTATCATTTATATAAGGGAAGATTTTATTACATGTCTTATTCTCACATTGAACTTACACATTTAAAAGATAGAGACAATTCAAATGTAGATACTGTCCTACTCTTCACACTGAACAAGTCTCATCTCTCTAATTTGTGAGTTTGGTGTAAAAATAATGTGGATGAGATCTACTTACAAAAAAAGTGCAGAAGAACTTATGAATAAGTAGAGCTTTCAAGAAGAAGAAAGAAGGATAGTAGAAAATCCGTATACAATTGAAGGCCCTAAATTCTTCTTCTAGTTAATTTTTTTTTAATAAAAGTGGTTAAACACACAAGAATTAAATATTGAATTCTGAATGCAAAAGAACAGAACTTTAAAAAAATCGAATATCATTTTATTGAAGTAATTAAACTATTAAATATATATACACAAAAATTAAAAATTAAATTCTAAATGCAAAAGAAAGCATAATTTTTTTTAAAAAAAAAAATCAAATGCCATTTACTTAACACTCCGCGCCACTTCTATTGAGTATTTTGTTTTGTGGAAATGAGTAGCCAAGATCCGCGTGAAGTGGGGGGTACTTTACTATGCCGACAACCTCATTAAATACACATTGGCATTAACAGTAAAGTGACATCTCATCTGCTTGAGCATTTGCGACCAATTTTAGTCTTCTAAGCCAATCTCTTGTGAGGCTAAGTAAAATAATGGTACGTACTAGAATGAATAATAAATGAATCTTTGTTTCGAAGACAACCAAGAAACGCCATCTTTAGGAGTTTGATGGGATTTTTAGTTGCTTCTTGGATGTTCGCTGCAGAGTACAATTTTAATGTTTGCAAAAACTTAGACTAATGGATGAAAATGACACTTGAAATTCCACCACCTCAATTTCTTATGTCATGACAGACGGAATCCACACCTCATGTTTTATTGCTTGTGCTTGGACGGATACTAAATACACACCTTAAGCTGTATAAATTACTCAGGGAGCTGACGATCCGCCGTTGAAGTATTCAATGGCTTCTTTCAATATAAGTAATAATAATATAATGGTTAAAACTGAAAAATATTGGCAAGGGTGGAGTTGAGTCAAAACTTAAAAGTAATAATGGGACAAAAGTTTAAATAATTAAAACTTGTAAGTTTAATTTTTTTTATAGGATCAAATACCTATTTAAGAATTATGATTTTTTTTTTAACTTTGGAAATAGCCCCAAAATGTTATGACTTTTTTGGTTCAGAAGAAGAAAGATTTCTCATGTCCGACAATAGGATGGATGCAATGTGACTTTGTGAGCATTAACATTAATTGTATGTTTGAGCATGAAAGCTTTGATCTTTTTCTTTTTATTTTTTTAGGTCATATTTATCTCATGTTGAAGAAAAATAAAAATTGAATTTTTATGTCCATAAAAGTTAGAATGATTTTTTTTATGTACAATAGAACTTTAAAAAAAAAAATCTTATTTTTAATTTTTTAAGAGAAAACTGGGAATTTCAAATCCCAAAGCACAACGAGTTTTTTTTTTTTTTTTTTTTTGGGGGGGGGGGGAGTGTGTGTGTTACGTTACAACTATTGTAAAGATGGAGCCTGATGTAATTCAGAGACGTAGAGTAGATCAATGACCAAAAGAGGCATTGGTGTATGGGGTCAGAATCCTAGCACGAACAGCTAGCCTTCCCCCATTTTGGGGATGGAAATAAAAGTGGAAACACAATCTTAATCTTATAGGTGAGGTCTTCCATGCCTTGGATTTTCATCTAAGAAAAGTAAATGAAACATAGACGCATGGTAAAAACTTAGCGGAAAGCCATGCATTTTTAGCTGTTGTTTTTTATATTTGTTTGTTTGTGAGAAATAATATTTATAAAACGAAGCTAAGCGTTTTTTGACATAATGTATCTATGACTGTTTTAAATGAAAGGGGTTAAAATTATCCTGTAGTAAAATATTTTTAATTACTATAAAAATGATCTAAAACCTTTAATTAGTTCATGAACTTTTATAATAAAATAATAATTATGATAATTATATATTTTTTATGTGATTTTCACTATACTTTTTCATATTTATCATAAAAAGTGACAAAATTTTTATGTTATAATTTTAAGGATTTAAATTTAGTTTATTATTAATATAAATTAATTTCATACTATTATTTATTCATATATTATTATAGCAATAAAAAATACTGAAACTCTTTAATTGCATTTAAAAAATCTAAATTACTCCTACTTTTTCAATGATATATTTTCTTTTTATTCACTAATTGTATAAAATATTTTATATTGATAATAAATTAAATTTAAATCTTAATTTTAATTAATAATTTTTACAATTATAACATACAAAGTTGGGTTTAAATTGATCTGGTGTAATATTTTTTACACTATTAGTAAATAAAAAGATAATGCACCATAAAAAAGTTATTTTATAATTTTATTTTATAAAAAAATTTTTGCTGGAAACAAACAATATCAATTATAATGTCAAAGCACCTTATTTATTAAAATGTAATAGATATGATAATTCATCAAAAAAAATTATAAAGATAATAATGATGATGATGTCACACTTGGATTAAAAATAAAAAAAATATTTGTCAACTTCCCGCTTAATTCAATAATTTTGCCCTAGTGACACAATGAAAGTTTTAAATATAAATGGAGCAAACATCCTTTTTTAATTTTCCCACAAAATCAGGTGATATTTTATTTGTTTGGTAAGAAGTTTGCCATTTGAAAAAAAAAAGTATTTTAAGAAAATTTCCATTTGAGAAAAAAAAGAACATTTTAAAGGATATATTGGTCACTAATTAGCTTTATAAATGAGGAGATTAAGTATCTTGTTTACTCTAATAATTTCACTTTAAAACGTCTAACAATAAGCATTAATGACCAAAAATTAATTTTAAAAAATTAAAAATAAATAAATACACCATTGATTTAATATTATATTATATTTTATATAAAATTAAATTATTTTCATTTTTATATTTATCTATTATGATATTTTAATTTGTTTTCCTTTGCAACTCTAAATTATGGTTGCATCCAAAAAATACAAAAAGTGTTTAAATGAAATATAAGTAAAATTCCTTTCAATGCAAATAGTCGGGAGTTTGGCATTATCCTTTTTCTAAATGGTTGAATTAATATTTAATAGTTTAAAATATTTATTTTTAATAATTTTTTAAATTAATTTATAAATGAAAAATGATAGATAAGTCAAGCTATCTCGAACAAGTCCTGATGTAATATGTAATACTAATCTATTTTGTTAAGTTATATTAGGAGTCATTCAGCATAATATATTCAGAGAAAATAGTACGACTCTTATTAAATATTATAGTAGATTCACAACTTGACTACTATGATATTTAAGTGATAAAATAAATATAAAAAATTTATAATACTTAATCTTCTAGCACAATCAACTGCATTAATTTTTATTAAGAGAAATTAATTTTTAAAATTTTATTATCAATTGATTCCTTTATCTACAATTTTAAAATATTTAAATTGCAAATCACTCTAATAAACTATAAGTATGGCATAAAAATACTTTAGAAGCAAGGCACAAATTATTTCTAAAAAGAATGAATTATTTTTTAAATATTTAAAATCAAATTATTTCTTCATCAAGAACATTAATATAATTTTTAGCATGCTAAAAACTATACATATATAATAAAGGAAATTTAAGAATTTACAAAACTTAATTATTGAAACTACTATTATTATCACAATTAGCACTAATACCATTACAGTGTGACTTGAAATTTTGTTTTAAAATACTACTTGGAAATATTACTTTAAAATATTTATTCGAAGCTCTGTATGTGTAACTTGGAAAAAAAATACATTTGAATTATGATATTTAAAAAAATACCTATAAAATAAAAAGAACTTAATTTTAGAATACTTTAAAAAAAAATAAATTAATATTCTCCATATTCAAACTCTGTTAAATTTCTAATTGGTCATAGTATATTTAATTTGAACTACATCCTTAAAAAATTGATTTAAAAGATATTGATAAAAATCAAATAAGTAAATTTAATTTTAACTTTTACAATTTTTTAAATGGACAACTAAGGTCTTTTTTGTTCATATTCATCTTTTAAGGGCCAAAAACAGAAAATTTACAACAACAAATTGCCTTTTTCTCTGGTCAAAAATACCTATCATCCAATGCTCATCAATTTGCCACATGTACAAGGTTGGCATGCCGGTACTTTCACCCAAGACACCATGGTGCCAAATATTCTTTGAATGTTAGTGGAACAAGTAACTGTGCAGGAAGCAAAAAAAAAAAAAAAAAAAACCATCTGCACAGTACCCTTCCCCGCTTTCTTTCAAACATTGACACAGCTATGTCAAAAGACAGGAAATAGGAAACCACTTCATATCCCACTTAGAGAGGCATGTCAATGATACTACGCCCATCCCTACTTATAAACCACACCGTCATTCCCAATGAAGAAAATGATACAAACATAGTGGTCATCATAAAGGTAGATTTTAATAATCCTATTCAGAGCAAATCAGTAATGGCAATGCCCCTGCCACTGAGAGCGTGTCTTTGCATAATATTAAGAAACAAAAACAACAAGACCTATCAGAACAGCGGTAAGACAGATCTAATTATATTAAGGTCTAACAATAAGGAAAAGGCAAAATTATGCCGAGATGTATCTTCCAAGACCCTAGATCTTACTGACATGAGGATACTTTAGTCCGCAGCACATTGGCAATCAGGTATGCTGCTTTCGTTCACTTCGTAGACAATATTACATTACATGTATCACGCCCTGTACTCAAGCTTATGAATATCTATATGTAACCTATAACCTAAAGTACATCATTGAACACAACAAGTGGTAATCCTATGATAATTCAAATTTTAATGAGCCAAGTCTCACAAAATACAAATGACTTGTATTTCATTTAAGTTATTAAGCACAAACCTCATCCATATCGACCATCTTTCTTCTGCCGACACTCCAATCCTATAGAGATAGCACAATTTCTTCAAAGGTTCCAAGTTCGAACTGATATGCCAGAACTGGCTTATATTTTCAAAAGGACAACATATCCGGCTGTAGCAAGCCGTTGAGAGAATTAACGCATAAGGAAGAAGGAAAGGAGAAACAACGTGCATAATCCCCAGGTCTCATGAGGAAACATTCATTTTTCAACTCCTAATAATCCCATTTATAGAACCTCTAACCGACTGTGTCACCAAAATGTATGTAACAAGCATGACAATGATAGCCGTATAATGTTGTCTTGTCTTCTTTTCTTTCTTATTTGTTCAAGGGAGGGATCGCCAGTTTAAATTTGCTTCTCAATCGGGTGACATAATATAGTTCAAAAGTATAAATAACTATATCACTTGTCAAAAGTTACAACTCACAACCTTTTGTCAGAATAGCAGAACAGAATAGGCAAAACCTGACCATCAATATACCAGACCTTCTCAGCAACTAATCCAGAAATTTGAACCTTGAATTCTCAAGGACAAAACAGGGGTCGGGGAAAGGAAATTTCTGGTCATTGAAGAATTACAAGAGAGAACTCATCTTCGCATCACGCACTACTAGATGGGACTGACATAGTTAGCAAATCTCCCTGTCATGAAATATAAACAATAATGTTATATACTTAACTCACCCGAATGTCAGCTGAATAAAATCTTCCAAACACCAGAGAGAATAAAAGATAGCACAATAGCAATAAGTAAAGTAGCAGCCTACCATATACATTTTCTAATTCTTCAGACAAAAAGTTAATACATGGTCTAACACCATGTGATCTCAAGCACTAGTCTAACAAATTCATTTCTAAAATTAATCTCCAAAGACACTCCTCACCTTTTTCTAAACTCTCTTCTATGTTATAAAACAACACAACAAAGGTTAGTGTTCCTTACCTTTTTGTGCGACAGAATAATGTCAAAAGAATCCCCTTCAAGGAGGCAATCTCTCCTAGTTCACAGGGTAGCATGGGGAATTCAGGAATTAAATCATCACTCTTCAGAAGTGAATTACTTTACTACATTGGCTCATACTCCTATCTGAAATTCATACGGATAGATACCAACCAAAGATTGTAAAAGAAGACCAACAGCATTATCAGATTGTTGACCTCAAATACGGTAGTCAAGTTAGTAATTAATATTAATATTAGCAAATATTACTCTTCCTGGCCTTCACCAGCAGTTCAGCTCTAACGAGTATTTAGTCATAGAACATACCTTCGCTAGAGGCGACGACTCCTCTGGGAAGCTTGGATACAAGGTGTGCAGATGCAATGGCACTGTGTAGAGGTTTAAAGGAGCTCAATTCTCGTCGCAACAATCTTCGCAAAAAATCAAAATCAGCAACCCAAAAGTAACAATAGCATTATAGAAACAAAAAAGGACCTCCTTGCATCGTATAAACAAGCATATTTGAAAAAATGTAAGTATCAATATTTGGAGGAGAAGAAGAAGGAGAACCTTATACGAGATTGATTGGCAATGGAAGGGCAGGGAGAAGTGAAATTCGACGTGCGAAATGGCACGGCCAAAGACAATCTCCGTGGCGTCGAATTCGCCGATGCTCTGCATAAAGTACGTAGAACAGTGAATCTTCCGGCCATTGAAGCCGCTGAACCTGCCATTTTAGCTCGCTTGTATTCTGGGATCGGACCCCTGAAATCTCTGCAAAAGCCGCGCCCCCAAATCAGAGGACAGAGGCTACTCCGGATGCAACTACCTATAGAGGGCTGGGCCGAGCAACTATACTGGACTTATCTTCATATGATCCATCCTCAAAAACTAAATTCAGATCCAAACGAGGGCCCAAAAAGTCTACCCAAATGAAAAAGTCGAAATTTGCAAACAAAATTATTATTATTTAGTTGGAGGATTTTGGAAATTAAAAAATGTTAATTCTGATGGATTCGTCCTATTTTTTTCTTCATCATGCTGAATTTTCAATTTGAACAAAAATTAAGGGAAATAAAAAAGCTACTTGATCTTTTTGATGAATGTTGCAATACATGCATTTATAAACTGGATAAAATTTAAGTCACTTTCATTTACACCTGTTGTGTACCACGGAGATTTACAAAAATCAAATCAAAATAATTCGAATAACAAATTTATCTTTAATGATAATGGGAATTGAAAGAGAAAAGGAATGGCTGTCAGTCTGTCAGATTCGTGTGTTTAAAATGTTGGGAATAATTTTGAATAAATTCATGGGAAAGGAAGAAATATGATATAATGTATTGTAACATAATAAGAAGATATGTACCAAATGGAAAACAGACACTTTTTCTCGTGTAATAGATAAAGACAATAGTTCAGTAGAAAGTATGAAAACTTTGGGTGGATCATATCGGAATAAGATTTTAAATCCTAGAATAGAAATCATCCTTATAAGATGAATAAGATTTTGTTAATGTTCTAATTCTAATAGTAATTGTCCCACTCAATGATTCACCCAAACTCTTGCTTGTTTCTAAAAATAGGAGTAAGGAAAATTTTAAAAAATAAAAAGAGTAGAAGTCAATATTTTTCTTTACTTAATTACAAATGGATTGAAAAGAAAATGAATGAAAAATAAAAAAATGAAGCTAACAAAAAAAATTTTAGTACATATAGAGATGCCAATGGTATGAAGTGGGGACAGATCTATCTTATATTACCCTAATCCAAAACTCTTGTCATCTGTCTTGAATTTGTCCCATCCTCGTTTGAAAGGAAAATTTAGACTATCAATGCCCCATGAGAACATTTGTAAAAATTAAAAAAAAAAGTTGAAAATTTTGATAAAAACTTATATTTGAAATTCAAACATGAGCAATACATAATATTTAATATTTAATATAGTGTAATAATATAAATATAAAAATATATATATAATTAATAATTTCAAACTATAAACAAAACAGTGAAGATACATAATGACTTGATGATTAAAAAATAATTTTTTAAATTTAGATATAATACTTAAATTAAGAAGTTGAAAATAAAATCATTAAAAATTATTTTTAATAATTAAATTACTAAAAAAAGATTCTGTATATAATATATACATACATTAGTTATATAAAAAAAAATGTAGTATATAAGTTGGGAAGCCACCTAAGGCGAAATAAGTTAATATTATCCCATTTCTAAAATCTATTTTAGCTTAAAACTTGCCCTATAAAGTATATTTTTATACCATATCAACACTCCATTCAGACAAAGTCCATGGGGGCAAGCCTTGAATCAGAAACTTTGCCATTTTTAGGTATAAATAGGTAGAAAATGAATGAAAAATTCACTAGTTATAACTTTATCCTTGATTTACGTTAGAAACACTTATTTTTTACCCTTGAAATAGAAAGTGCAATGCTAATTAAGGTTTAGTAACTTATCAACTATGATAATTGTAATCCTCTTAATTTATATAAAATAGACTAATTTCAAAACCATGGACTAATTTTAAAACAAATGCTATTTTATGTTGTTATAAAACAAATGGACTAATTTCAAAATGTCAAATAAAAAAAAACTGCTTACAGTAAAAGTAGAAACAATTTGAAAACAAAAAACTTATATAAAAATTGGCAGAATGAAAGTGTTGTGTAAGCAAAAGTAAATAAAGAAAATTCTTTTCTTAATATGATGGTTACCATGATTAAAATTTACTATTAACATTTATTATGAATACTTAATTAATATTATTTTCATGTTTTTATTTATTAAACATATATTTTAAAAAAATTATATATAAATATGGTGATATATAATAGTAACTCTTGTTGGCCAAAAATAAAATTTTAAATAAATGCATTAAGTTGAAGAATAAAATTATTACTTAACTTAATTTTTTTTTGGATAATTAAGAATGATAGGAAGGAAAATTTCTCCCAATTTTATTAGATAATGTTTAATGGTATGTTGAAACTATTAGTAAAGACTCACTTAAAGACTATTTGTTGAGTCCAATAAGCCTGAAAACAACAATTCAACGAGCCCCCAAGTATTAGGGAATGTCACTAAGAAGAATTACTCACCAAACAAAATAGCTAGGGATGGAGGGGATTTAAACCTATAATCAAGAAGAGTTATAAGTATTTTATTTGAATCCTCATAATTAATTAAGTTAGCTCGCATTGACTTAATTTATTTTTCCTTTCTTTTACTTTTTTATCTAAACAAATAAATGAAAATTATTCTGTTCTCATTTTCTTTCTTTTTATTTTATATACATCTAAGTAAGAAAAAGGAAAATTCCTTTCTCATTGTTTTCTTTTTTTTTTTATTTCCTTTCTTTCCATTTTCTTTTCTTTCTTTTTTTCTTTTTTTTTACATTCAAGCAAAAGGCAAATAAAATAAACATTGAGTCGCTCTTGGATTATATATGAGTAATAAGAGTTGTACTTTAAAAGTCGCTCTTAGATTTTATGTGAGTTATACTTAAAAAGAAAAAGGAAAAACTTAGTTATTTATAGTGTAAATATTTTCTTATTTCAAGAGGGGATGCAAGTCATAAATGAAATGTTAAGATATGACCTATCTCTGAAGAGTACTATGTATGTGTAAATAAGAAAACTAAGAATAAGTTGGTGAAGATCTTATAACTCCTTATGATCACAGGTATTCTCCTTTTAAATGTTAACAACTATCTCCATTTAAAGAAATCTTGTACTATCTAATATACTTATTTATTATTTTACAAAAATCTTGTACTGTTTAATATATTCATTTCTTATTTTATGATGTATTTGGAAATTAGAAAAGAAACGAAAGACAAGGGAAGATAAAAAAAATGATAAAAAGAAAGAAAGCGAAGACGATTAGTGACAATTAGAGAATATTCCCTTAGGCAACTTGACAAATTGAATAAATATGAATAATAAAAAGTGTTAGGGAGCTTCGCAGAGTTAGGTTTTGTTTGTTTTAGTAGACAATGTCTTTTATTAGAATATAATTATAAAATATTAAGATAGTAAAAGATAATTTATATTTTTAATGTTAAATATAAAAAATTTAATAAAAAATATTGTTAAAGAGTTATTTTCTTCTACTGGTGAAACAAAATTTTCTTACAAATAATACTGCTTGAAAAACAAACGAAGTTTTAATCATAAACACTCTATCTTTTTTCCTCATTGATGATTGATCCAAAACTTAAAAAAGGAAAAAAAAAATGTTATGCCATAACATTCCCTTTCTTTCTTTTTCTTTTTGATAAAAAGGAATCTTGAAACGCGCTACACTGAAATAACCTATCACGTTGAAATTTTGTCTAAAACGAAAGAAGAATAAGGAGCTGACGGAGCGATAAGAATTTGGTAATTGCACTTCACACCAGTCACTTTCATCATGAAACGGCCAATAAAGAGGAGGGCAGTTCCGGAATGACTCAAATTCAGCCGTTGCTTTCTCCATAGGGCGCTTTGCTATCCCACTACAGCTTGCATTTCTTTTCATTTTATGTCAGCAAATTAAATATTTGAGTTGTTGTCAACTGACGATTTATTAATTAATTACTTTACATTCTCTGTCTTTCCCTTTTATTTATTTTATATTTTATTAAGGAGATTAAGGTTTAATTTCGTATAATAAATAAATTAATTTATAATTTATTAAATTAATTAAAAAATTATAAATTAATTTTAAAAAGTATTTTTCGTATTAAGTAATTAAAAAAATAAATTTTTATTTAATAAATTATCTGAAATAACTTATAAATTATTATCTCTTCAAACTCTTCTCAAATTTATCCTTTTTTTATTAATTTATAATTCATATTTTTTATAATATAAATTTAAATATTTTTCATAGAATATAATTAACTTAATTTTTAATATAATTATATCCTAATTTTAAATAATAAATATATAAAAATGTGTATATAAATAAATAAATAATACCATAAAATATAATTATCATATTTTAAGTAATTATAATTTTATTATAAATAATAATAAAATAAAAATTATGCAAATAAATATATAATTTCATAAAAAATAATTAATTAAATATTAAATAATATATTTTTACTTTAAACTTCTTAATTATATTAATATAATTTAATTTTTAGATAAATATAAATATATCATTTTATAATTTTAACTAGTTTAATAACTAATTTTATAAAATACTTCTTAAATAATTAGTTAATTTATTAATTACAAATTATTAATTAATAATTAATTTATTAATTATCAATTAATTTATTAGTTATTAATTACCTTATTAACTATTTGCATAGAACAAAACTTAACTCAAAATTTTAATATGCAATGAAACTTAGAATTTATTTTTGTATAAGGAAACTCATAAAAAATTATATATATATATAAATATATCAATATAATTAAAATATGACTTAAAGGAATGGATCATGGCCTTTATTATTAATTGGCTTGTCAGCTTCCTACCTCCGCAATCCCCTTTGCCGTATGGCAACTTCAGTAGGTGTGCTGCCTATCATGGAAATGATATGAAAATGTTTGAATGATTTGATTGCTCGTTAATTTTTAAAATAAAAGAGATAAAGCTTTTTATAAAAATTTATTTTGTACAGATTATAGAAATTTATTTATTCATATCTCTTTTGATAAACAGAATTTTTCATATTTTTTATAAGTAAAAATATAAAAACTATCCTTACTCAATTCAGTTAATTACTATTTTAATATTTTATACCTACCATTTAAAACTTATTATAAATATAAATTAATAATTATAAAATATAGATATATTTATTTTAATATAATTATTTTATTAATTATATAATAAATAGAATGAATGTTATATCAAATTATATAAAATGAATGTTAAATATTAAATCACAAATATAATTATGATAAAATTTTAATTTAAATAGAATCATATTTATGAAATTATTTTATATTTATTAGCTTTCTCATTTATTATGTTAATAGTCAATTATAAAAATAAAAAATTATGTATTTCTTATCTATTTTATATAAATTTAATTAATTATTTATTATTCTAATTATTTAAGTCATATTTTCTTCAATTAAATTACATTCCATTTTAATGATATTAAGATAATTTAAGATATATATATATATATATATATATATATATATATATATATATATATACACATATCAATATATATAACATCTATTTTTATAAACTTATTTTATTTTTATAGTAAATTTAAAAATAAGAAATTACTAATCTAGAAAAAATAAAATGAAAAGAGATATTAGAAATATGATTTAAAAACAAGATAATTAGAGACAATCAAAATCAACTTACATTTCTTATTTTTTATATTAAAATTTTGAAAGGTACATTAGTTATTTTGATAGTAGTTTCTATGAAATTTATAGTTAAATTAAACAAAATATAAAAATTAATTTCTTGAAAGTGTTAATTTTTTAGTATTAATTAAATAATTTTGGATATTTTTCGGAAAGTTCACAAGGAAATTTATTATCTAAGAAGTTCAACTCTCCACAAAAATTTGCTTTCTATGTAAAATAAATAAATCCTAAGTAACGGACCTTGTGTTCTTAATTTTATAAAATTCATAATTGGTAATTAAAAAGATAAACAATAGTTTAAGAATTCATAAATTTATATCAAAAGCCTTTGATTTAAGTAGTTGTTGGTATCCCTGACAATTTTATATTTTTTGCTACATCTAAAGTTTGATCATTGATTTTTACATATATGTTTGATAATTTAACCACTCTTTTATTTATTCAAAAAAAATTCATAAATTTATTTGTCCATCAATTAAAATGATAGCTTATTAACTACAAAAAAAAATTTAGTAAGATGAATCGTGTTCAAATCTCCCGGTCTCCATACTATACATTCTCTCTTTATATAAAATTTTTTTGCTTGTTATGGTTAAAAATTAGAATTCTTAATCACAATTTACTTATTACTTTTCATAACTCCAAAGGTTACTAATAAACCTTAGTGCTATTAACATAAAACCTTTACAATTCCTGATAACTATATTTCGTAAAGTTTAGTGAATAAAAGGATGATAAAAGTGATTGAGTGAACAGCATGTGAGATATAAAAATTATTTATACGTTCCTATAATTTAAATTAACATCTGCACATTGTGAATAATTGGGAAAAAAATCTATATATTCTTCTTTCCGTTACACTAAAAAAAAAAAAAAAAACAGATACAAAAGAAAGGGAAGGGAAAATACCTGAAACTACAACAATGGCTAACCTAAACAAAATACCTACAAAATACACACGTATCTAAAATAATAAAATCAACTAGTTAAATCCTAGCAAAGATCTAATAGTACAAGGCTAGTCTTACCCTGCTAACTCTTTCCAAAAGTGTTGATGCCTGAATTGGAACCAGTGATGTTTACCTATTTGCCTTAAAATCACGTTAAAATTTTTCTTGTAAATTTTCAGATCCCTCCAAAATTTCTTTTGGACGCTAGCATTTGATGTATATAAACCATCTACTACTCATTGAAATGATTGATACACTTCTAATTTCATTTGAGTTTCTTTAATATATTCTTGTTCCTTCAAACCTTAATCACCATCTTCCATCAAACCTTGCTTTGTTGAATTATGAGAGATTGCACTGACCTTTTGCTTCAAACTTCAATTGTAGAAGATGAATGCGTACCAGTCGAAGTAGTATGTGATGTGATAATTAGAGTAGCTCGACTGCCGCATAATAGGGGCCTAGCTGGACTATCATATGCAAGGAATCCTTTAAGACTTTGGAAATAAAAAAGGCAACACCTAAAATATTCTTTGTTTGAGTGAGGCTTCGTGCAATCGGACACAAAATGTCCTATCTGACCACAGTAAGAGAAAAATCTACTAACTCTTTCTTTTTGAAAAGGAATACTTAGGTTTTATTTGCTGCTTTAGGGACAAAAACTCCTAAGTGTTCAACAAAAATGAATTTGTGCAATATGGCTCTCGAAAGATTGCACATGTTTTGTTGTTGGACATCTTGAAGTGATTGTATTTGAGTTTGCAGAACCAAATTCTATTCCCGTATTCATGTTAATTTAGTTTCCAAATTCTTTATCCCCCTAGCCACCATATCAAGTTGATTCACTAATTCTTCGTTGGTAGATTTTAAAGCCTAAACTTGAGTTTCTAATTCATCAATTATAGTCATTGCCTCTTGATATTTGTGAAAATCAATATTTCTAATAACCTAACGCTGAAATTGTTTTCATGAACTAATGTCAAAGTATGAATAAACAAGAATTGATTGGTTTGAATACCCTCAATTGTATCCAAATGAGAAGCAAGCTTATCTACACAATCCCTTTTAAATTTGTCTAATGTTAAGGTGAAAGAAAACTAGACTGATGGTTTATTAGAAAGATTAATCTGCTTAAAATCTAGACACAAAAGACACTTTTAATTTTTTTCTCTTACTTTAAAAATATTTCCTTATCACTCTTTAAATGGAAGCTTTGTGATTTTTTATTTAAAAAACAAAAACATTTTAAGTCCTATACTCACAAAATCAAACCTGCATGTTAACACAAGTAACAACAATAGCAAAGCTATGAGCAGCACTCATACTGAAAGATATCTGTAAAAAGTACGAATATAATTTAAGCTCTATTTATATAGGTGAAAAATATTTTTCGTAAAAATTGAAGACACGCTATAGTAATTAATGTGCCTTACTTATAGATGAAAGTGATGAGATTATCAAATTGATGAATTTGAAGGGAAGCAGAGCAAGACACCAACTTTAAAATTTTAGAAATTAATGTTAAATATTATTTTAGAAATTTTATTCCATGTTATACCTATGATTCAAATTTAAAATTTTATGTATGTATGTGAAGTGAATAATTATATCTACTATTGAAAAAAATATTTTGAAGGAAGTCGGTGGATCCTCAATCAGTCATTTTCGAGCATGGATTTGGCATCTACGCCATCTTCTGCATGCAACCAGGTGATTAAACTCATTAAAGTAAACTGCCAATAATTTCGTCCCCACATCATCGTCCCATATTTTTAAGTCCAACTTATCCTTGGATTTATGAAAAGAGGTTATGCCATATGTGAAAAGAAAATGTGTGATAAAAAATTAAAATTATTTTTTTAAATATTAGGATATTATAGAAATTGTGGGGTGGAAAGACAAAATATTGAAAAAGTACGTCAATAATCAATTAGGCATTTTTTCCCCATAAAATGAGTACAAATATAAGGCTGGAAAATTTTATAATTTTAAAATTGGTCTTCTGTAATTTATTAGACAACTTTAATAATTTCTAATAAAAGTAATTTTATTATTTGATAAATTGTTTTTATTTTTTAATAAAATTAAGTAAAAATTAATATTTTTTATTATTTTATTTCTATCTATTTTTTATACATTCAAATGATAAGTGAAAAAATATTTGTCTATATATTTTATTTTTATTTTTTATTTATTTATTTTTTCATACTTTTTACTGCCGCATCCAAATACAGTATTAATGTTCTTCTTTCTTAAAAAGATTCAACCAACATTGGATAAGGCCCTTTCAAGTTAGACGCAGTCCTTGAAAGTGGAATAAAAAAGACACGATCATTGAAATCAATTAATTGGAGCCTTTTGGCTAATTCGAACAATATTATGCCATTGTTTTAATCATTAATCTCTCGTATTAAAAATATATAACATACGTGGAGAGTTTTCACTCAAATAATATTTAATATTTTTTTAAAAAAAATTGTATCTTTCATTGTATTCAAAATTTAATTTTTTATTTTTATATATGTATATCTAATAATTTAACTACTTCTACCGATATATATATAATGTAAATATTCAATATGATTTACTTTGTCTTATCCATATAATTCTATAGAAAGAATTATACGTGATCGAAAACGTAAATAGCACTAGAAGTGAAGTAGAGAGAACCTTCATCAATATAAGAAACGATTGTTATGAACAGTAATATATTATTTCAGATTTTAGCCAAGCATTTTTTAGGTAATTAAGATATTGAAAAAGCAAAAGGGACGATGTATATGTAAAGGAAAAACTCGCATAAACAAAATGATTAGTAAAATTACAAAAAATCTTTGATTCAAGTACCATGAAATGTTATTTGAATGTTTTGTTTTGTTTTTTTTTTCAACATGGTGAATACGATTTTAAAATTTTATATTTGTAAGTCAAATAATTTAATCATTTTTGTTACTATAAAAAATAATAATAATTAGGGCCATTTTCAAAGGCATCCAAAGTTAGCCTTTTAAGATATAATATTGTTTAAGCAAACAATTTTTATGAATTTTTTACCAAAGTGGAATTTATGGTAGCTTAATTAGCATATTTCATTTTACGTAATTGTAGAAATTAAATGGTTCGAAGCTATCTTCAATTGTCCCTTATGGCTTTATCTCTTGGGTAAGGCACCTAAAGGCTGTAATTAATTCCAAGAAGCAACAAGCTGACTTAAAGGTTGCTGTGCAAATGACATCCCAGCTAAAACGGCAGCAACAAATAAATAGGAAGTATGATTCATTAAAATGATAGGCATTATTTTTGTAATTAATTAAGGTGGTCAAAGAACTTCATTAGTTGAGGTAGTTGCCCCTTCGTTGTACTACATGCCGGTGTTCAAGAGGGGGAAAGCGATCAATTATCTGCATTTCAATCATCATGGGTATTAGTTTAGTTGAGAAATGTATAGGATAAAAATTAGTTGTATCAATAAATAGATTAAGAAAAAATTTTAATAATAACAATAATAAATACATATTAAATTTAACTTTTAATCCTCATAGTTTATTTCAATTTGTGATTTCATCTTTTCACAATTTTAATTAAATTATAAATTTTATTTTTTATTTAAAATTATTTCCTCATCATTACTAATTTGAAGATTTTTATTTGCAATATTTATTCATATAATTAAAATATTTGTAAAGCTATGAAGTTATATATGATACGAGAATGAAGAATAATCCAATGAAATAATAAGTTATTGAGTTTGAAATAAATGTTTAATAAATACAATGAAATTGAATTCATTAAAATTAAAAGTATACATGATTGGAATCGTGCATTTTATTTTCTTAGTAGTTTTTGCGTTTGAAGTTGTCCTTTTAAATTTTTATATTATAATTTAACTACGCAAATTGATAAATATTTGTTATGTTAGAGAATTAAAAATAGAAAATTTCAAAGCAATTGTGATAGGGAATTAATTATAGAAAAACTTAAACATGAGAACCTAATTACAAGAAAATAAATGTAAAAACAAAATTATGAATTAAAGCAAATTATAAAGGTGAAAAACTTAATTTAAACATAAATTAGTTAAAAATAATTTTGCTAATAACTAGATTTATTGAATTAATGTAATTTAAACATAAGCCTGTATAGTTTTAATTCACACAAATATTATTTTGAGTTTGATTTTATTTTAAAGTAACAAATAGTCCATTCTAACTACATATATGTTACACTCATTAGAATTCAAAATAATTTATGTGAAAATAATTAATCACAATGTTAATAAATTAAATTTTATTTTTTATATGAACTATCTTAAAAATGGATAAAAAGAGTGATTTAGGGTTACACATGATTAAGGACAAGTAAATGAGTGTAAGAGAGACTTTGGGAGTTTGTTTCCCATTTTGGCCCTAGGCTTTATACTTTTATATTTTCCCAAAATCACTTAACCCCTTATTTCTTTCCCAACTCCACATAACACTTCCTTTCCTCTAAACTTTCAAGTAAGGCTTCAATCTTCCTTAACTTCTTCATTTTCTTCATTCTAAGCAAGGTAACGGTCTCTTCATCTTCTTCATTCTAAGTAAGGTAAGGATTTCCATATCTTAATTCCTATAACATTTCTTCTCCCTTTCTTCTTTTGATTTTGGATGGTCGGGGATTTTGGGTTAAATGAAATTTTAGCGCCTTAACCTTTAACTATTAACTTTTGGATTATTAGGAGTAAAATAGTTCTCAATCTTACTACCTACCGTATCCTTTTTTAGTATTGAATATGCATTCTAACTATTGTGTGATTTGAATGATTTAGCTATAATTTTCTTTAAAATAACTTCAATTAATGCTATGTTTGGTGAAATATAATGTTTGGCATTAATTCCTTGGAAAATTGGATACCTTTATTGTTGTTCTTATTATTGATGGTGGTTAAGTTACGTGATATTGCATGAAAAATGAGATTTGAATGGTTTCCCTCGTGCATGAATAATGAAATCTTTGCATTTCATATGTGAATTGATTTATTGGGCTTAATATGAAACTCATACCCTTAATTGATTCAACTTTTATAAAACCAAACTCAAAGGAATTTAATCAATTTAACAAGGTTAAAAGCTAAATCCATTCATGAATCAATTCAAGCCTTCCAAAATAACATAGATTACCCCAAATTGAAATTCATTAAAAGCCATGAATTGATGAATCAATTCATAAGGTTTGATCACAATTCTTGCCATAAGATCAAAAAGGAAATGTTTATGATTTAGTTATATAGTAATGAGTTGGAAAGGACAAGCTAGAAACATAGCTCCATCTCAAATGTGAAAATTTTTATTGTGGTTTGATTAAATCAAAGTATAACTACTTTTATTGTGATTTACTTGTTTATTGTGCATTCATTATTTAATTTTGAATGTTATATGTATATTACATGGAAATTTAATGGATACAGTTCGCAACCTTTGTTTATATATGAATGCTTGTATTATAATTATGAAATGGAAGTACTAATTAAGGCAAATTTTTTTTAATATTTGTGCTAGTGATGAGATTAATGATGTTAGGGACAACTATACATATATTATGACATCATACATCAAATTTGCATACTTGCTTGTGAGGAATTAGGCTAACTTGGAGGAAGAAAATAAACCTATAAGGGATAAGACTAGAAAAAAGTTATGTTCTATTGAATAATATTGAAATATTATAATTGAATTATGAAATTGTGGACATGAAAGCATCAGCCATATGATTGAACTCCCATGTGAATGGAATGATGTAGAAATGGGTAGTATACATCTATATCCATTTTCTTAATAATATTTATTGTAGAACACCCTCTTATTCTCCTTAGGAAAGGCATAAAGGAGCATTTACCTTTTCAAATGAAACTAAACCTAAAGGTTTCTCATAAAAAATTTGATAATGCATTACATGTTAAGGCGTATTTTAACCTCAATTATTTCTCATTATTTTGTTATTTACTCATCGAGATTTTAAAAAAACTCTCCTTTTCTTTTATTTTTTTACGAAAATTTCTTTATAGGTGTTTAACTATTATTTGATTGGTTGGAAGTAGGTCCATTCAAGTACTTGGTGATGAGGTAATTCTTAAGCTAGTTGGGATTGATACTTATACATACATACTTGATGCATGACACATGGATATCCATTTATATTTGAATTCAACATTTATACTTCCTCAAAGGGAGGACATCATTATAAATAGCATATTGCATTATCCATATATAAGTAAAATAGATAGGTGATTACTCAAAGCAATTTCCTATATTGATCACATGTATTGAGATGAGTCTTAACAATGTAAATAATAATCCATATTTAGTTTTAGTTTACCTTATCCATCATTACTATTATTGATCATATCCTATTTTATTACTTTTTTTCATAATTTTATGTCTTGATATTATTTAGTTTTTTAATATAGTGTAAAGTTTAAAAAATTATTCTTATATTGTGAAATAGTATAACATAAATTTTAAAAATACTAAAAGTATATTTATATTATTAAGAATTACACAAAAATGTACTCCCTCAAATTTAAAGCTTAAATTTAATAGTTTGAATTAATTTTATATACAAAGTAATCAATAAATAAAATTATAATATAATTAATATTAAACTTATAAATTAATAAGGTATTTATAAATGGATAATTAATTTTTAAAATTTTGATTGCAAAAATATGTATGTAATTTCTTTTGTGAACATAAAATAAAGTACATATTTTTATTTAAATTTAATTTATTATCAGTATAATGAATAAGAAGAAGACACGTTATCAAACAAGTGATAGTAATTAGGAATATTTAATAACAATAATGTTTTAACAGTTTTTATTGAGATATTAATACATGATTGTGTGATAATGTAAGATTGATTTATATTAATAATATATCAAATTTAAATCTTATAAAATTTATACAAATGTTTAATAAAATTAATTTTTATACAATATTAAGTTAACATTAAGGCAAGTGTTAATTTTGCTCTGATTTATTTAAAAGAAAACAAATTCTATCTTTTATATATATTATGAAAAAGATTTATATTTAATCTATTATTAATAAAAATCAACTTTACACTATTACTTACCTATAAATTATTATGTCAATAGAAATTATTGTTGATTTTATAAAATTCTTTACATTGAAATCAAAATCTAAACCTTTATGAGATTTTGTTTCGAGATAAGTAATCTTATAGATAGTAAAATTTATGTTCGATTAGATAAATATTTTTGTTTATGAAATTAATATTCTATTTATTTTATAATATCATTTTATGCAACGGACGCATATATGATATATCTCTAGTTTCCCGCTTTCTTTAAAAGATATATATGTACTGTTGAATTCTGGTTTCAACTTAAAAATTTAATTATATTACTATTATTTAAAAAGAGACATACATATGATTCTTCCAAGTATTTTACACATATTTTTTTTAATTTTTTACACTTAAAATTTTCATATTTCTTTCTTTCTTAAAATATCACTTCTTTAATTTAGTTCCTTTTTATCTAACATTTAAGATAGATAATATCAATTTTAAAATAAAAAAATATAATTTATTAATATATCATTTATTAAGATTTAATTTTCATATATAATTATTATTATTAATTTTAAAATTCAGTTCTTTTTTTTTTTTGCTACGATAATTCAGTTCTTACTGATACTTTTATAATTGAATGATGATTTTGCACAGGCAAAAAAGTAGAATTTGTTTATTGTTTTTTCAAATTTCCAGCTGTAATCCAAATAAGCAGCGATACCTTTTTGCTTGGCAATAAATACTCAAATAGCTTTAAATTGGGTCATAGGAAGCGTGACATATATATTATTTTGTCCTTAAAAAGGCTCCATTCTCCGCTCTCCCTATTTTTACTCCGTTTAATCAGCAGGATTACAATTTATTGCATCTTCCCTTAAATTCTAATCTCCAGATTCTGTTCTATTTACGCTGTTCCTTGCATAATACGAATGCATATCCCGACAGAAAAACCATTGAAGAAATTAAATTAAATTAAATTAAATGCAAATAAACAGCGGGATTTTAGCGTTTAGCTCCTTCGCCACTCTTTGAGCTGTTTTTCACTGGCATTATCTCACTCTTTCCTTCGTCCCTCTCCCACCTCTCTCTCTCTCTCTCTCTAAACTTCTCCGCACTCACTCTAGCAACGTAGCTTGGCTTAGCTTTGCTCCTTCTTTCTCTCACTTCCACAAGCCAAAGAAGCATTTTTTTCTCTTCTTTTTTGGGAGTTCGCGGGAGGCAATAAACTTCAATTCAGCAGAACCCTAGAGCTCCATCTCAGTTTATGTGGTTTTGTCCATTACTGCTAGAGCTGGCTTGAGTGATCAGATCTACGAGCATTTTATTTATGCACCTCTAGTTTGCTGCATAATGTCCAATTCGGAGCACAAAACCCGCCAGCGACCGGGTCCGTGGCCCCCGGCGCCGGAGAGCAAGCCAACGGCGCCGACTTCCTGGGCAAAAAAAACTGGCTTCAAGCCCAAGTTTTCCGGCGAGTCCAATGCGAGTGATTCAGGTCAGATACCGTTGCCTCCAAGGTCAAGAGAAGCTCAGCCGGATCTCGAAGCGGGTCGGACCCAGGCACCGCCTGTAGTGAATGGTGAGGCGGATGGTGGAAAGGTTCCACCTTCTAATAAGGATCAAACACTGAAGAAACGTAGGGACTCTGATGGATTGCCCAAGAGTTCGTTAACCAGTACTAATGGGCAGGCTCTGCCGGCAGCCACGGTGGCAGCAGCAGCGCCAGCTGACCAACCGTCACAGCCGCGGAGAACGTCGAGGCACGAGGAAGTGGTCGATGTCTTGCCACAGACTGTGGAAGATGATGGTTTTGTCGCTAGACATTCACACATGAAGTATGAGCTCAGAGATTCACCTGGTCTTGGTAAGTTTGATTAGAATAATTTCATTCTGCTGCTAAAAGATACTTTTTTATCGGGTATATCACTAACTCAGCGTGGCTAGCAACTTTTATTTTTTAAAGGCAAAAAATTTGCCCTATACTGATGATCTCGTACATGGGTATTGTAGTTCCAATTGGGTTATACGGTATCCAGCATTACATTTCGATATTGGGTTCGTTAATTCTTATTCCACTCGTTGTCGTTCCGGCGATGGGAGGCACTCGTGTGAGTATTTTTTCCCCCCATGTTTTGTTTCTTTTTCAACTGAAGTTATCACGTAGATAGCGCTGTCTGATGCATTCGTGTCTCCAGGAGGATACATCTGCCGTGGTATCAACGGTGCTCTTCATGTCAGGAGTGACTACACTCTTGCATACCACTCTTGGGTCCAGGTTGCCCCTCATACAGGGTCCATCTTTTGTCTATCTGGCTCCAGCTCTGGCAGTAATCAACTCCCCGGAGTTTCAAGGATTAAATGGAAATGTAAGCATTCTTCCCTTTATTTCAAGTAGTCACATGATGATTATGACTTGAATAATTGTTTTGCTGTCTATGTCATGCTTCAGTATTATTATTAGCCAAAATGTTTCCTTTTGTGCCAGTTTCCATAATTAGTTATTTTCATTCCCTCATGGTCTTTAGTAATATATATTATTAATGTCCTGAGCACTAACTGAAAATAAGACATCTTATAGGATTTGCATTTCACTTATGCAGAAATTCAAGCATATAATGAAGGAGCTACAGGGGGCTGTAATCATTGGATCTGTTTTTCAAGCCTTTCTTGGATATAGTGGGCTTATGTCATTACTAGTAAGGTAAGGTTCTTATTAGTGGAGATTCTTAATTTTGTAAATAAAATTTGTTCAGGATACAGTGCTACGGACTGAGAGTGCAGGGGGAAGAATCAAACACAGAAAGAGAGGAGATATATTAGAATTAATTTTAATTTGTTTTTGGTTTATTTGGTTTAACATCAGTATTATCTATCACTTGACTATGAATTAATAACCAATTTATAATTTGAAACAATCGTGAGCTTTGGTGGGAGTTGGTTTATAAGAATTAGTTTTGATTGGGTTTCCGTTTATTGGGTTTAATGTCTGTATCATCCATTTATCGCTTGACTGGTGAATTAAAAATCAACTGGAGTTGGAACAATTTGGCTCAGTGCCACAGTAGTGCTTGTGCTACATCTCTGTTTTGTCTACATATAGACAGTGGCAGTATCATCATCAGGATTTCAAATGATATCCATGTCTTAGTTGTTGAGGTACATGCAGCTGATAGCCAGGGCTCGTTTAATATAAATTTTCTTTTCAGGTTGATCAATCCAGTGGTTGTATCCCCAACCATTGCTGCCGTTGGTCTCTCATTTTACAGTTATGGTTTCCCGCTGGCTGGTACATGTATTGAGATTGGTGCTATCCAGATATTGTTGGTGGTTGTTTTTTCTCTTGTAAGTTTGGTGACTCTTAGTTTTCCTTTTTCAAAAGTAATGTCTTGAGCTTATTCTCAACATTGTAAAATGGTTATCATTTTTTCTTAATAAAAAAATTAGCATCTTTTCTATTAACTTATTTGATTTATTCCTTCTATTTTGCAGTATCTCCGCAAGATATCTGTGCTTGGTCACCGCATATTTCTAATATATGCAGTAAGTTTTCAGTTATATTATTGAAGTTATTTGTCATTAGCTAACATAATACTTTGAGGTTTTTACACATGACTTGCATCTAATTTTCTCTACAAACTAATTGCCAGGTGCCTTTGGGTCTGGCAATTACATGGGCTGCTGCTTTCTTGCTGACTGAAGCAGGAGTGTATAGCTACAAAGGATGTGATGTAAATATCCCTGCATCAAATATGGTATCTGCACACTGCAGAAAGCATCTTTCAAGGATGAAGCACTGTCGAGTTGATACTTCTCGTGTGTTGAGAGAATCCCCTTGGTTTAGATTTCCATATCCACTGCAATGGGGTACACCAGTCTTCCATTGGAAAATGGCTCTCGTAATGTGTGTGGTTTCCATAATCTCATCAGTGGATTCAGTTAGTTCCTTTTCTTTTTCTTATTCTACCTCTTGATTTTATGTTCATTTATCAGGGCTGGGTAATAATGATAATTGTGTTAGTTGATAAAATTAAAAGCTAAGCATTTAGCCATGTATTGGACATTCTTGATATCTAGATTGTGTACAATACTATATTGGAAGTGTTGTTTCATAAGTATGATGACCCCAGTGGCTTGCAGAAGAAGAAACTGCTGCATATGATTATGACCTAATTATTTGCATATCATTCACAAGACCTGAAATGTCCAATGGCTATGTTGCTAATATTTGCTATGGACTTTCTAGGTTGGCTCATACCATGCATCTTCATTGTTGGTTGCATCCAGACCTCCAACTCCTGGAGTTCTTAGCCGAGGAATTGGTTTAGAAGGCCTTTGTAGTGTCATGGCTGGTCTCTGGGGAACCGGAACAGGGTCAACAACCTTGACTGAAAATGTTCACACAATTGCTGTGACCAAAATGGGAAGCCGCAGGGCAGTTGAACTGGGTGCATGCCTTCTCATAGTATTGTCCCTTATAGGTAACTGTCTGTAGTTATTCCTTTTACCATCCTTGATCGGTTTACTGAGTTATTAGGTAAAGTTATGCTCATTGTGTTCAAGTTCTAATTGCTTATGTCAAATAACATTGGCGTGGAAGTATATGTAGTATGATGCATCATTTGAGGTGAAAACCATTTTGGGTTAAGTATTGTTCATATTTTCTTTTCATGATTTCTGCAATTCATGAAATACTTTTTGTGCAATTTCTTGTCTTCCCTAATTTTTTTATTATAGAATATTTGTTTAGCTGTTTTGCAGTAATTAGGCTAATTATTATTATTTTTTTTATAAGACGGTTATTTTGCTACAATTGAAGAAAGGACATGAAGTTTCTGGTCCTCGATGGCTATTGTAACTGTATAATTAATAATGCCTGAAGGTGGTCATTTAAAACAAAAGATCATATCATATAAAGGTGTAGAAAAGTTCCAATTGCAGAACTGGGTTGTGAAAACCACACTTTATCTATAATGCCATCACAAACGGGAATCAGCAAGCGTCAAGGGTTTATTATTTATATATGATATAGTGTGTCCGACAAAGATATATCAGTGTTCAGACTTAATAAACCACGATAGAGGTGCCCTGGGCACTGGACCTTGTTAAATGGTTCAGAGGATCCGGAATACTTGAAAGGTTTTTTATTTTTTATCTTTTATTTTTTATTTTTTATTTTTTTTCTTCTTTCCAGTGCTGGTTTTGTAGTATGCAATCTATGATATGGTTTATTGCATAGTTTTACCAATTATTTATATCTGATTCTGTCTGTTTCTATATTTCAAAGCCAATGGAAAATCTAGAAGATGTAGGTCCTTGCTAGATTGTGGGTTGTCTAGTTTCACTTGTGGAACCCAATTTAGGTTTCTTTGTTCTCTTTCCTTGAGACAATTTTTTTATCAGGAATCTGTCCATGTTTAGTCATGTTTATGATGTAACAGGTAAGGTTGGAGGATTCATTGCTTCAATTCCGGATGTTATGGTCGCTGCTCTCCTCTGCTATATGTGGGCAATGCTTACAGCATTAGGCTTGTCCAATCTACGTTATAGTGAGGCTGGGAGCTCTCGTAATATCATCATTGTTGGGTTATCATTGTTTCTCTCTCTCTCCATACCTGCCTACTTCCAACAATATGGTATCTCTCCAAATACCAACTTGTCAGTACCAAGTTATTTTCAGCCCTATATTGTGGCCTCCCATGGACCTTTCCGCACCAGTTATGGAGGGGTACGTCTTTATGCTCATCTGATCTGTAACCTTTTTGTGCATGGGTTTGATGGGGTCAGATATGACGCCTTCTGCTGCTTAGATTTTCTTAAAGGTTTCTGCATATATTTTACACCGCTTCTAATGACCTTGCATGTTGCAATTCAGGGCTGCTACCTAGTAATAGTTGTTTTGTCTTATTACAACAGAGATAAAGAGAATATTAGAATCAGCTGCAAAATATGAATATTTTTGCTAATAAATACCTCTGGGGAATTGCTTATGGGTCATATATTCTTTTGATATCTATCCTGCAGACAGAAGAACTTGTGTTGCGAGTTGGTATTTCAGGTTTTGCTGAAAGTAGATTTTTGTTATTATGTTCATTTTGCAGTTGAACTATTTTCTGAACACGCTTCTTTCACTACACATGGTGATAGCATTCCTCGTGGCTTTCATCCTGGATAATACTGTACCTGGCAGTAAGCAGGAACGAGGGGTATACGTTTGGTCGGATACTGAGTCTGTTAGAGGGGAGCCTGCTGTTGCTAAAGATTATGAGTTACCCTTCAGAATTGGTCGGGTTTTCAGATGGGTGAAATGGGTTGGTCTCTGAATGCAAAGGATTTTTTGGTTTGTCATTAGTACATGTATGGCGACTGTACAAGGAAAGCTCAGATTCAAATGTGTCTTTTTTGTTGTGCTCAACAGAAGATACTGTCCGGAACATCTCATTCGCTATGAGACATCTGGTAATAGGTCTTGCTATGGAGATATTGTGTATACATTGGGGATCCAGACGGATTTGTCCGTATTATGATTTATTAGAGTCACATTGTATCTATTTTTGATTCATTCAAAATGTCCAGGTGGATTTTTTTTTTTTTTTTGTGGCTTTGAGGCGGGTTTTGATCAACTGTCCTTGTTTTGTATATATTCAAACACATCATATTATCATTTTTTATGATTTATCTTCATCCTGCGGTTTTTTTTTTTTTTTGACCTTTTGTTACGAAAATTTTAACCTTTTCTTTCCCTAGGTTGCAAGACATGTTTCTTTGTTGCACATATATAGTGCACAATCTGTTTAAGTTGCATGTACATAAGAAAAGGGCATCATCGGAGGGATAGTGGGTAACATTTTTGTTCGAATGCCGGTTGATTGCTGGGGTATTTGATGTTTGAGAGCAGAGTAATCCAACATTCATTCGAGACTTGTACAACGTATTCATATATGACAAGTAAATTAGCCAGAAATTGAAGGATTTTGTTGAGCCTTTTTTATTCTTTTCAAGTTTATTTATATATCTGGTTTTGGGTCTAGTGAAGTATATTTTGAGTTCAACACAAACTACCAGTTGGGTTGGCGGAAGGACCACGCAGAAGTTATGAATTCTCTTCGGAACAGTTAAAAAAAGTGAGAAGGCTCCTCAGTCATTACTTAGTGGACAGGTGAGCGTTGCATTGGATGGGAGGAACAATAGAAAGACATAGAATTCTGCAGCTAAGCATGCTACGATACTCTACTACTGCACCTTTGATTATAGACAAAGTAATCCTTTATAATGACGGCTATAAATGGTTAATGTGAAAGCAAAATTATATAATAAAAGTATTTTAATACTTTTTATTTTAAAAAAAAAATGACCAAAGATAATTTTTTTCTCTAGAGAGTACAATTAATAGATTTAAAATTAGTATATATCTAATATAATTTAAGATAATATTTTTGAGTCTTATTACATATAAAAGACCTAAAAATGGTCAAATATATAAGAATAGGCTCAAGGTATAAACTAAAAGCCAACAAAAAGTACTCGGTATTTAAAAGAAATTATATTAGTCGACGTAGGCCTACAAATAATATTTAGTAAAAATAAGAATTAAATATATTTTTCACCCCTAATATACATATGGAATGGATGGTACTTGTCTCCCCTTAAAATTATTATTAAATTTTAATTCTCATAATTCAAAAAATGGAGAAATATAGGTCCAATTCACCAATTGTTGTTAATTTTTGAATGCAACTGATAATGTAACAAACTCTTATCTGACATGGCATTGACTATGATTAAAATTGGTGACTTCGATTTGCTATATCACATTAGACCGTATTTTGAACTTAAAACATTGACTCCTTCCACTAGAGCTGTAAAACGGGTTGGCCTGTATGGATATGAGCTAGTCCATGATGAGTTAATTCGTATTATTCGCATTTAAAAATAGGTTCATTCTAGGAATTCAAACCTGCCAAAATCCGTGATGGGTATGGGTCAATCCATGGGCTTTAACTAAAAACTCATGAACTTTGTGGATACGAGCTGGTCCATCGTGGATTAGGTCTGTGATGGGCTAATTGTATTACTTGCATTAAAAAATGTGTTTAATTTTTAAAATCTATATCCATGAAAATGAGTCCTAGGTTGGTCTGTGGGTCATGATTCATTTTACAGCCTTACCCTCCACTCCATGAAAACCAAATTACCTAACATTCTTCTACCAAAAATTTGTCCTAAACCTTAAATTCTTTCTTTACTTGTAGAAAAGTGACTGTAAAAATTTAAATTCATTTGTTTTTCTCAAACATTGTGGCAGTATGATAAGATGATTACCTTATATTTAGTTAACAAAATGTTAGAATGTGACAAGGAATATAATCTCTATGTCATACCCTCATTTTCACAAATAAATCACTAATGAAAGGCAGAAAAACCATATGCCAATCTAAACATTAACAAAATATAAATATGAAGGGATAAAGATAAGATAAAACAGGGAAGAAAGAAAGAAAAATTGTTACAAGAAACACATATCTAAAATTTATATAAATCCATCAAATTTTATCTGCTTCCATAGACAAGGCATTGTTGCTTGGAACAGAGGTCATCGAATCCTCAATTGGATTATGGTGATTTTTGTGAGGGAGCCACAAATCCTAACATTAAGGTTAATCAATGCTGCTAAAGATGACATTGATGAGGAAGGGAATGTGGTCACAACCAAGGAGGAAGAAGAAAAGGCAATGGTAAGAATTCAAATAATGAAGAAAGAATCACTCATTACCTAGAAGTCATACAAGAATAAGAGGAAGAGGACATGGATACTATCAAAATTTAAATGAAAAGAGGTATAACAAATCTAAAGATGAATGCTACAATTATAATAAACTTGGCCATTATTCTTGGAAATGTTGTAATGCTACCAGTAATGTTGAAGAAAAAGGCTAATCTTCCTAATGACAAGTAAGAAATTAAAGAGACAATTTTATTGCTAACATTGAAGGAGGGAGAAAATAGAACTAATAGCTAGTGGTATTTGGATAACAAAGCAAGCAATCCCATATGTGATAACAAAGAAAAATTTGTGGAGCTTAACAAGAAGGGAAATGGCAAGGTGCCTTTTAGAGACTTTTCAAAAGTCCAAATTGAAGGGAAAGGTACAATTCTTATCTCTTCCAATGATAAAAGTCATAAGTTAATAATCAATATTTACAATGTGTCTAAATTGAAAAGTAACACTTTAAGTTTAGGCTAACTTCTTAAAAAGGAGTGTGAAATTCTCATGAAAGATAAATGTATTTGGCTTAGATATTAAAATGCCAATTTGATTGCTAAGATGTTTACGTTAAAAAATGGAATGTTCATTTTGAATCTTAAGACAATTGAAGCAAAGTACTTGAAGGTAAGTGTGTAAGATGAAGTATGGTGGTGGCATATGAGGTTTGCTATTTGAATTTTGGAGCACTTAAGATCATGAGAGAAAAGAAGATGGTGAAAGGGATGTTTTCAATTAACCATCCTAACCAATTATATGAAGCATGTCTCCTTTGCAAGCATGCAAGAAGGAGCTTTCCACTTCCATTTGGTATGAATAAACATTTCATATTCTTTATTGATGATTTTAGTAAAAAGACTTGGGTTTAGTTTTAAAGCAAAAATAAAAAAAAATTTATTACATTAAAAATTTTTTAAGGCTTTTGTAGAAAAAGAGAGTTACTATGAGATTAAAACTTTGAGATCCAGTTGAAGAGGAAATTTAAAAAGTGAAAGGGAAGAAGAGCCATTGATATCTTTAGGAAAAATGGGCAAAGTAAAGGCTTTGGGGGGGGGGGTTATGATAACCAAAGGCAATTTGGTAACTTTTGAGTGGCAAAGGGTAAAAAGAGAAATACGATTTATAAATCTCTTTCCTCCTATACATCTACTCAAATCTAATCTTATACAAATCTTCGTTATTTTAATTCTTCTTATTTTCATCATAGAATTGTATTTTCTTCAATTAAATTCTTATCTTAAACACACTCATAACAATTAATTAATTAATTCTTGAATTTGTATAAATATTAATAAATCCAAATTTTCTAAGGGGCGTAACATTAAGAGGCATAAAATTAGTTTTGTTGCTAAAAATTTCAAACAAAATGACCATATTGATAGTGTGAAGATCATTAATCTTCTTTTTAGAAAGTTCGATGTAAAATTTTTTGAGAAAGCCGTGTAGTTCAAAGATTATAGATGAGATAAAGACTTAAGGCATAAAAATTTCAAAATTAAGAGGGAATGTTAAAAACAATAATTTTATAATTTATATGTGTCTTTTGGGATTTTCAAGAAGTCTAAGTCACTATTAAAAGTTTATTAGTTATAAAGTTAATAATCCATCAGTTATAAAGTATAAAATGTTACTATTAATAATTTATTAAATAAGTGTGTTTCTTGAATTATTCTTTATGATTATAAATATTTTATTGTACTAAGCATTTCTCTCTAGGTATTCGTCTTCCTCCTATGAGCTAGTGCCTTGACAGGAGTAGGTGATGAGCAAGCAAAAGTACTTGAGTTGGCAGAGATGCTTGTTAGTTGACTGCCGTTCGGCTTTGGTTTGGGTGATGAAGTTAGAATTGTGAATGGAGGAGTTGTAGTGCTGGTAGATGCTTACTGGTATGAGCTTGTCAGCGCTAAAGTGCAATGGATAAGGCGGCAAATTGGATCCACCAATTTTAATCACAATCAATGGCTATGTTGAATGAGAGCTTGTCATGTTGTCAGCTCCATTCTACAAAAATTAGAAGTGGAGTTCAATGAGCCATGGATAGCCAGTATATATATATATATATATATCTGTGTGTGTGGGAGAGAGAGAGAAAAGAGAAGTTTTTTAAATCATTTAAGGTGTAATTCCCTCCATCCTTAATATATATATATATATATATATAAAAGTTACAAATAAAATTTAATAAATGAAAGACTGCATTAGTAAATCCATTTTAAATTTGCTTGGAACAACACATTATCACATATTTTAAACGTGGAGCTAACATGTTAAAAGTTATTGAAAGCATTGACTGAAAGGGAGATATCTTGTAATTCATTCAAGCGAACATTGGAAGACGTCCTCATGTGTTGTCGATATAGTATCACCGGCCATATAATGAAACGTAGACGGAAGTACGCGGTAGGCACATTAATATCGTACTCAGCTAAACCAGCATCTCCCGCCCATAACCATGTTTCATGAAAAACTTGTGTTCTTTCTGCAGAGTTAGGATTATTAGTAGGGATAAATATATTTTAATAATTTAGTGGAGGTAAAAATTAAAGATTAATAAAAATATTTTAAATAATATATATAATTTTAAGAAAGTTAATAAAACATATATTCACATTAAAATATATCTAACTTCACTAATAAATACTATCCAATTTTCATTTGCCAACTTCTGGCATCTACAATTAGACTAGAAATATTTCCCTACGATTGATGCTCGCATAATGATATATAGATAATAGCGAAATTAGTATTTTTCATTTGGGAGGAAATAAGTTCTCCTTCTAGTTTAAAAGAAAAAGTACTTTTGTAATAATTTTAAATTACGCAAAATCACTTCATTTGTTTTCATCTTCCTTCATTCTCTCTAACCCATGTCTACCGTTTTTCCCTTCTTTCTCCATTCTCTCTTTCTATCTTCCATCTTCTTTCTCTCTCCATTCTTGCAAATGTTAATATTTAATAATTATATTAAAATTTTTTTAAGTGAAAATATCTAGAGGATGAAGAGAGTTGGTAACTTTGTTTAACAATTATGACCAAAGTGAATTGAATTTAAATTTACTTTGTGAAGAAATGATGAAAATTAAAAAAAAATTATAAGGAGAGACAGAACTAGGCAGTAACTTGAGAGAGTTTTAACTGTTCAAACTTCTATTTCATCTCACATACTACAATATAAATTCTTTAATTTATTGTTGTAAAATTAAATATTGGCTTCCAAAACTTAACAGTATCCCTTTAAATATTATGTATTTTTTAAATGATATACACAATCTTACATGTATATATATGACATTTTAATAATGAATAATTTGTATTTCATTTCATTTTAGTAAAATATTATTATAATTTATAATCATTTATTTTAAAAAAATTGTAAAAAAAAATTATCGCACCTGAACACAATATATATATTGCAATAATAAGAAATTTTTTCTAATTCTATTCTAATATTAAAATTTTAGTACTATTTAAATTTTAATACTATTTTCTAGTATATTTTAATCGACTTACAATTTTGAGATCATAAATAAATGATTCCCAAAATCGTATTGATTTAATAAAATACAATAAAGATTAGTATTAAAAATTAAAAATTTTAGTATTACGGTTGATTTGGAAAATTTTCCGTCAATAAGACAGGAGTCCACGGTGACTACATCAATGTCATACTAACCTAAACCGACTTTTTATGCGCTGGCACAGCCATGATCCATGAAAAACTCGTTTGGTTTTGGAATCCATCCATTTTCATATGCCAAGGTTGGGCACATTGTTAGTTATAGTTCAATTGCAATCGATTCAATCTTACTGAGTCGATTTTGATTTTGAAACCCTAAAAGGGAATTAAAATGCAAAGGCATGTGGTTCATAGGATGAGCCAAGTGGTCCTCAACTTGAAAGCACCATCGTGTCTCCGTCTCCCCTCACGTCTTTTCTCAAGGGCTCTCAATTTCCATACTTAGCTAATTTCCTTTTATTTAACCTTTCTTTTTTTTTGTTTTGTTTCTCCAAATGCAGATCGCCTTTGAGTGAAGAAATTAGAAGGTTTGAGCGGACAACAAGTTTTATTCAATATATAAAATATGATGAGTTTGCATTAAGTTTTCATATTTTTTATATAAAAATATTTAATCTAATGATTTATAATTTACCAATACGATCATTTTATATATATACTAAATTTTATTCAATACATAATAAAATTGATTTAACATAATAAACTATTTTATTTAAGCTCAATTCTTAAAGCAGTTATATTATTGTTTTTACCGTTTCATTTGATAGGAGTAATAATAAGAAGGAATGAAAAGAGAGATGAAGGAAAATAAAAATAAAAATAAAAAATATTTCCTTTCTATATGTTTGTATGAATCATAAAAATAATATTTTATTATTTAATTTGATTGAAAAATACGTGAGAGAGAAATTATATATGCTAAAATGACAATTATAGCATAATATTCAATATAATTGAATTGAAGTGTTGAAGGACAATATTGGAAGCAATTTTCTTGTCCAAATTTTCACTCCATATTTGGAATGAAAATTTTGGGATGGAACCCACACGTGTTTCCATTCCCTGATTCATTCTCCCGTGATTGCAATCAGCACGTAGACTTTTCCTAACGCCATCACACTATTTTTAATCAATAACGAGTCTTTTTTTTATTTAATTATACGGGTAATAATTTATTTAATAAACATATAAAATAGAAGATTTAAAAATAAACATCCCTAGGCTCTCTTTTTTTTTTTTTTTTCTATCAAACCAATAACAACTCTTTCAGTTTCATTGCTAGCAAGGCATTCATTAAGTCTTACAAATACAATATAACAATAATATAAAATTCACAAAAAAGAAATCTAAAAATATTATTATCATTCTTATAAATATTAGCTATATATACTGTTTAATATTATATTGGTTGATACAAAATTAGCCAAACAAATATGAATTTCGTATCAATTAGGACATAAAGATATCAATTTATAATTTAAAATTATCTGAATACTATTTGGCACGTTATACTTTTTTTTTTTATCAATTTAAAACTATTCGAATATGTATCTTATTTTTAATATTTTAAATATGTGTGAGATTGCATACGAAGACAATAACATTTAGTAAAAAAAAATTCATTGACCCTGAACTTAATTAGGAAAAAAAGCAACAGTATTTCCTTATGAAAGAGGGCAAATGTTGTATTCTTGCCAGTGGTTTGTACGTTGGTCGTATATATTTTGAGGAAAGAAAAACCATATTGTGTGATTTTATATTTATCTGTGGAATAATATGCCCATCTGGCCATCTGTGATATTGCAAGACAATTTGTTTCTTGTTTCTCGCAAATAGCTTTGCTTCACAATTTTAAGAGGGAAACGAAAGTACTGGCACGGAAAGAGAGTAAGTTTGCTCCAAAAGAAAACTTTGCAAATTCCCTGTTCCCAACTCGCGGGATGGGACGGGACGAATGTCCAAAATTGGCTATTTTGCACACTTCACCGTATCTCTGATTCCATGCACATTGACACATATCCAATTTATAATTTTATTAAAAATATTTATAATTTTTATAACTTTTCATCATAATTAATAAGTTGTAGTTTCTTATAAAACGTCGCAAAATATAAAAAAAATTCCTTGTTATAATTAAAAGAATTTAAAATTCATCTACAATAAAAATAAAAAATTATTATTTATCTATATGTTATTATATCATTTAAAAATTATTAAAATGTTAATATTAGTAAAATTTCTAATAATTTTTAATGTTTTAATGAAATAATATATTTTAATTTATTAATATTGTAAAATATTTTATACCAATAATGAATCAAATTTAAACTTCAACCATAATCAACAAAATTGTATATTTGTTAAGTGTAAATTTAATAAAAAAAATATGACATTTATACAACCCTGTGAAAATTTTTTTCATAAAAATTTATTTATAAATGAGACGAAGTTTTTTTTATCATGTTAAAAAAATCAGAATTTATCCGTCAGGATATATTCCAAGTCCATTTATTAATAGGAAATATAATTATAAAATATTCTATTTATTTCATATTAAAAATTTCAAAAGTGTGAGGGAAAGCCGTTTCTATTTTTAAAAAGAGATTATTTTTCTAGCTATCATAAAATTAAATATTATAATTTTTTAATCAAGACATGTAAATTAGATATTATTACCTTATTTTATATAAATAGATGAGGTCTTTTTTTAAAAAAATATCTTCTATTAAAAATAAAATAAAATAAGTAGTCTGAAATATCCATCATATGTCAATTAGAACGAGAGTTTGTAAGACAAGAACATTGTGCCAATTTGGCAATTTCGTATTGCAAAATGCAAAGACGACGATGACCACATTGGTTGAAACACCTTCCATGTATCTATAACGTTTCCTGTGGCCGTATCTAAATGACATGAATTTATGACCAATAAAAAAATTAGTTTTTTTTTCTTGTAAATAAAAAAGTTAGTCTGTTGGTGACAGTATGAATGACTGTTTAATAGCTTACTGGGGGTATTACAACCATAAAGAATTTAGACATTTTGCTGACCACTTTAGATATAAATTTTCTCATTGAAAAAAAATGTATAATAACAAACGTAATTGTAGATCACAGTTAAAATGTTATAATCCTCTCTAAGTCATGATCAATATAGAATCCAATATCCAATTTTTACTAACTTAACCTAATCATATATATATATATATATATATATATATATATATATATATATATATATATATATATATATATATATATATATATATATATATATTACTATTAATACGATGGAACATTGATAATTTAATAATTATAAAATTTGTTAAATTAATTTTATAAAATGAAAAAGGTTTAACCCACTAAGTTAGTTTAACTCAACCCTATAACTTTATAAATCAAGGCCTAAGTTATAATTTTATCTACCAACAAAATATCTAATTGCCATCCAAGAAAATTTCTAGAGGATCTATCGTTGCTGTAGTGGTGATAGAGGCATTTTGACTAGAGAATTTGCATTATCAAGCATGAAAAGAGTAAGTTGAAGACTTGATGAGTGAATATTTTAATGTAATAAAATCACAATACTAGTTATCTTATTAACTAGATTTATCCTTTCCTACTTATTACTCAACTCTTACATAATTCACAATCAAAACATTAGTAATTGTAACATTGTTGTATGCGAAACATAAGTGATGCTCATAATTTGCTTAATTCCAAATTAATAATTTGATGTTTTATCAAATGCACAAACAATCAAAAAGTAAATATATCTCTTTATGACTATCACCTATTTTTATTCCTTCACAAACTAACATTATCCTTTTAGATCTACCTTATTCCTTTACAAATATTTATCGAATCCAATTTTCAAGTCACAAGCAATATCAATTCACCCCATCTCAATTTCTATGGATAATAGTACAATCTTATATAAAAAAAAGACATCCATGACATAATCTTAGAATATAACAACATTGACATACCTTTTTGCATAGACTTACACTATTCAATCAACATCATTTATTATACAATAACTCATGTTAACATCATGACTCAAGTTGCACTTCTTAACACTCTAAGGATTATCATTATTGAGAATTCAAATGGTTATAATTGATTATGGAATCCGAGAAACTAGCTTTGTGAATACATGATCAATTATGCAATTGATTGTAAGGGTCCAAAAGCAAAGGTTTCAAGTGTATAATCAATTATATAATAATTCACTATAATGATCCAAAGATAAATGTTTTAAGCAAATAATTGATTATGTAATTAATTATACTTTTTTACAGAATAGGGCTTTCAAGCATAATTGGTCATGTAATCGATTATAGGCTGCTAAAAAATAAATCCTTAGGGTTATAATCAATTATGCTTGACTAGAAAGAATATTTTTAGACAATATCAAATTACGTAATCAATTATAGCATGGGCTTTTGGAAAAAATTTCTTTGAAAATCAATGTTCACTTGTGAGGAATTTACTCCAAATTCATTTCTTTAGCTATCACACTCAATCAAATCACCATCTAATGCATTACATTACCAAATGCACTAGATTTCACCATTTTCCTCAAGATTTAAGAAGCATAGGAAAACCTAGCCTTAACCAATTCAAAGTAAATGAAAACATTTAAATCTAATTAGAATTCCTACTTATCTTGTATAAAGGAGTTACTAGATGAATGGAATTATAAGTTGCTTGCTTTTAATCATATAAAAATTAAAGACTTGAAGTTAAGGCCTGAAAATCCCATAATCTCTTCAAATCTAAGGAAAAATAAAGGAAAGTTTTGTAAGAATTCAAGCTTAAGGAACCTTACCTTGGTTGATTTGAAGAAATTGAAGGTAGATGGAGATGTAGGCTTATTTGCTTGCTAAGAATAAGCATAATGATTTATAATGATTTATAGTAGTTTTCCTTCAAAGAGTAGAGCATAGCATTTAATATTGAGAGAGCAATGGTAGAAAGATTAGACATAATAATTTAAAGTGATTCTCCCTTGAAGATCCTTCCTAAAGTGTACGTTAACTCTTAAAGCTTTCCGAGCTTATATTTTAATCTACTATCCTTTCCAATTTCAACCATCACTTGAAGAAGTCTCTTTACAATATTCTCACTTTTCCTTAAATAAATCCTCTCTTTATAAGAAATACCTTACTCTCTCTAAGAAACTTATAAGGGATACATCACCTTTTATATTTGGATAATAATACAAGATGGAAAATAACTTAAAGAAAATCTCTTAAAGAATAGATGAAACAAATGAAGTTATTAGAATAAAGAAATTTTAAATGGAGAATTAAATCATGACTTTTAATGAAAAATGAGTAAATGATGTTAAATAATCAAGTTTATACTCTGCACATGTTGCATTTGATATTTTTTAACTTATATAAGAAGTCCAAAGTGACTTATAATCATTTTTTATTGTTACTTTACATAATTTTCACACTATAGTCTATTAAAAGCTAATTGTCAATTGTTGCACTTAATGGCTAACTAATGAGCACTAGCTTTTTTTTTTCATAGCCTAGATTCAATGGTCAATTATTAGGTTAACAAAGTTGTCACAACCCTTCAGGTCGTGACTAGCATGGGACTTGTATTACCAGTTTTCATTCTTCTAAGTTAATACTAAAATTGGTATCATTATGTGAATTTAGGAAAGTAAATATATTTTAGTGAACATTTCTTAAAAGCATTTATAATAATTTTCATGTTATTCTAAGTTAATACTTTTCCTGCAAGGCCCAACTAAAATCTATTGATAAAAGGTCACTAATTATGGTTGTATTAGCATATTAATACGGAGAGATCCCACTCTTAAGTTGTTAGAGGCATTTATACTTAAGCGTCTAAAAAGAAAATTAATTAAAAATATGAGTCAATAACTCAGTAAGTAAACAATCCACTTAATAAACAAAAATTAGTCATACTTTATCTTAATCATTTCCTTCCATATTCAACAATATCTATATTCATAACAAATAATATAGGATAGTTTAAAACATCATGAACAAATAAATATAAAGAAAGCAATTAAGTTGCTTTATGCTTCTTGAGTTAACCTTATTCCTTTATAAACTTATCATTATTCCTTTAAGGCTCATCTTATCCTTGCATAAACATTTTTCTGGTATTAATATTGTTTTCATTCTTATTATAATAACTCCCTTAATCATAATCTTAACATTTACACATCCCTCTATAGGAATCAAAATTTTAACCACAATTATGCTTGTTCATGAATTAAATATATAAATACATAAATTTACAACTATTTATTGGCATACAACATAATTACTAAGGTTATTTAAAATGTTTACCATGGATAATCAATAATTGTAGTTGAATATGAAGCTTTATATGAGCTATACTTCACTATAATAATTAAATATCTCTAGGCAAAGAGCACTACTTCTTATTATATTTGACTATGGTATGTGATTTTAGGCTTCTGATATGGCTCTAATTGAGTGCTATGCTCAGATATCTTCATCTAGAGGTAAAGCCTCTTGAGGATATTCAATTATAATAGTCAAATCTGATTAATTTTAGGATTATATTTGATTGCCATATTCAAATATAAATTGGACATTTCTAGTTCCCTTACAATGTTACTCTAACAATGGCCAAATTTTACAAGGTAAATTCTTAATCATGCGATCATTCTAGAATGTATCATAATACAATATCCATGCACACATTTAAACTCAATTCATCAAAACATTTCATTTCATTAACAAGTTTCTAAGCTATAACCAACAAATTTCCTAATTTTCATTATTTATCAACTAAATCCAAAACTATATGAAAATGAGATAGATTAAGTAGATTATTTACTCACTTAGTAATGGAGGAAATTAAAAAAGTTACAAGTATAAGTTGATTACCCTAATCAACACCAAATTAAGAAGAACCTTAATTCCTAATTTGTCGTTCTATACTTCAAATTTCAATAAATCCTTAACTAAAACTTGATTTCAAAAAAGTATACCTTAATAAAAGTAGAGTAGATGATGACTTCTTGATTTTCCTAACTCAAACTTGTAAGATTTTAATGAATTTGAAGTGGAAAATTAGTAAAAGTTGAGGAGGAGTGGAGATCACCTTTAAGCAATAGGTAAAAGAATTTTTAATGTCATTAATGGTAATTTAGCAATACTAATGTTACCTAAAGGTAATTTGGGAAATTATTATCCTAAATTTCCTCCATGTACTCTTACCTAAGTCTAATTATTTATTAATTCCTATCTAGATTTATTCTTCCTATTTTCAATATAATATTCTATTTTCTTCAATAAAATTTTTACTTTAAACATATTCATAACAATTTATTAATTAACTCGTATATAGAAATAGTAATGAGAATATATAAAATAAATCCTAATTTTTCAAGGGGTATAACTAAAGCTTAATGTTACCTTTAAAATATTATAACTTTTTCATTTTAAGTTCATTTGAAGCAAGAAACTTATCATTGTAAAAATATTTGAGTTTATTTTAAAATGGATTTAGTTTCATGTTCATATTTTATGTATTTTTTAATATTTGATAAAAATAATTAGTAAATATTAGAAAATATTGGAATGCAAAAAATTAAATTTCAGACTCAACTTGAAAAATTCATAATTTTTTTATATCTTGATCATTTAAAGCAAATGTTTATAGAAAAATCTTTGAGTCTATTTCTATATAAGAAAAAGTTTCTCAATTAAATCATAAGAAATTTATGAATTATGGACTAAAGGTAAAAAATTTTAAAGATCAAAACTCGTATCTCATTTATTTTTGAAATTTTTCATAAGCTATTTTGTAAAAATATAATTGTGGCATATCCTTTTAAAATATTTTGATCAAGCTAATATTTTAAAAATATGTTTGATTTCTATATCATGAAAGTCTAAGTTTCAAAAACTTCAATTTTCTCATCCTTTAATATTTGGATTACATATTCTTTCTTGTATTTCTTTTTCCTTATTTTTATTGACTTGAGCATAACAAGATCTCATGTTGTTTTACCTCAAAGCCCACTCTTCTTCCTTTTGGACTATTTATATATATAAACTTTGTAAGGTATGTAATTAGTCTAATATAATATTTAGATATATAATATGCATGATTCATATATAGTAAACATATGAATCATGCATAAGAATATATATAATCCTCCTATCATGTATATTCATATATAGTAAATATAACACGTTAGCATAAGAATATATATAATCATTATATCATGTATATTTATCACTCGTAACATAACATGTCTATTATAATTTGTATAAGATATAACAATTTAAGTATAAATACATACAATATTATTCTAACCACTTTTTTGTTATCATCAATACACATTGCCTAGAATCTTGGAGTTAGGGATGACAAAGAGTTAGGACTAGTTAGACTTAACTTGAACTTGATTAAATCTAGATCCATTAAACATTCACTATTTTCAATTCAATAAAGATTCATATCTATTAAGGAGCCCCTAAGGCTAAATTAAAATATAAAAAATGGATCCATTTAGTCTCACTAATACAAATATAATTTTAAAATTTTTAATAAAAAATAAAAGTTATTGTTTTTTTATTAATAATAATTACACATAACAATTATGAATCACATCCATGCTTATTTTAACTTATTCATATTATCTATATTAGTTTTATAGTAAATATAAATTGTATCATTGTTGACTTTATTAAATAAAAGTCATATTAAATCAAGTTATAGATAATTATTAACTTTGTTAACTAAACATATTAGCTTTAAAGGATATATAAGTTGTATCATTATTGACTTTGTTAAATAAAGGTCATATTAATTAATTCATAAATAATCATTTTTAACTTATTAGATATCCTTGTATTGTATAAACTTATATTATAAATAAATAAAATATTATTTTAAAATATCTTTAAAATTTAATATAAATTTAAATATGTTTCAACATTATTTATCTTAAATATAAATTTAAAATGTTATTTATCATAATATTTTTATATATGTAATAATATTAATTTTTAAATAATAATAGATTAATTATAAAATATATTATTTAAATAAATTTAATGTAATATCTAAAAGAGATTATAACTTATTAAATATTTATAAGAATCCAAAACCCAGTGTATATTTAATAGTTAAGCTCAAATAAATCATTAAGTAATAAATTTAATTTAAGTAAGACATATTGAAAAAATATCAATCGATTAAAGGAAATGCCATTCGAGAAAAACTATCCTTATTATAATTTTTTTTTTTGTGGAAGTACCCACTATCATTATTGGAAAACACCTAATTGGAGAAAATTGCAAGAAAAATTTCAAACCTTAACCTCATACTTAATAATTGATAAATTTACCAAGAAGACACCATTTCATTAATTTCAATGCCAACATTTTAAAATTAAAATTTTGGCATCAAATATTTGCTTATTTTAAATAAGTGTTACAAGATAATTAATTTTATTTCTCAAATGTAAAAGATTTTGAGTTTGTTTGTTTTCTATTTCTAAAAATAATTTTTTGTTTTTAAAAAATAGAAGAATTTATTTGATAATTTATTTTTAAAATTTATTCTTAAAAATTATTTTTAAAATTTTTAACTTAAAAATAAAAAATAGAAATAACTTTTAGTTATTTTTTAAATATATATTTTTATTTTAAATATAAATTTTATAATTAAATAAAATATTTTCTTATTTATAATATTAATTACTCTCTATTCTTTATTTTTTTTATTTAAAAATATATCCAAACATATTTTTTATTATTACCGTACATACTAACGCTTTTTATGTATAAAATTATTAACTAAATATGATGTAATAGAAAAGGCAATATGAATATGTACAATTTTTGAAAAAATTTTAGGCATAACCTACAAAAGAGGAAAGGGCAAAAAAATAATAATAAAATAAATTAATAAATGGATGTTAGAGAGAGAAAGAGAGGAAGTTAGGTGGGAGATTGACAGAACGGCCTCTCTCCCACAAACCACCCCGTCACGTCCTCAACGCTTGCTATTTAAACCCTTTCATCCAGGTCCTTTGTTTTCTCAGCTTGACGTTCCCTTGCTACAGGAGAACACCAAGCAGAGCTCCTTCGCTTCTAGCTAAATACGAGCTAAACCCCCCGATTTTCCTCACTTCTCATTTCAATCCCATTTTTTTCATTTTATTTTCTCCAAACGCCCTCTAATTCCAGGAACCGATATGCACACTCTCTCTCCTCCTTCTTCAGTTACTCTCAAGTATCTAATCCACACGCGTCCCCCCACGAGCCGGATGAATCCGACCCGAACTGTCGTCAAATGTACCTACGGGTTCGAATCGGCCAGCTTTCCCTTCGGAGTTGGCTCCAGCCGAGCTGACTGGCAGAGCTCCTGCGCCATTTTAGCTAGTAAAGTTGTTTCTCAAGAACAGTCATCTACTGAGAAGAATGGAGGCGATGCCGACAATATAGGCGCCGTGAACGGCCACAAATCGGCCGTAACTGATCTTAACCTTGTTCCCCTCGGTAACCTTACTGGTAGCGACAACAACAAGCCACTTCCGCCGAAGCCGCTGACTATCTCTGACCTTTCACCGGCTCCCATGCACGGCTCGCAGCTCCGCGTGGCTTATCAGGGCGTTCCTGGAGCCTACTCCGAAGCCGCTGCCGGAAAGGCTTACCCGAACTGCGAAGCCATTCCTTGCGACCAATTCGAGGTAGCTTTCCAAGCGGTAGAGCTCTGGATCGCCGATCGAGCCGTTCTTCCAATTGAAAACTCCCTCGGCGGTTCGATCCACCGGAATTACGACCTCCTCCTTCGCCACCGCCTCCACATCGTGGGCGAGGTTCAACTTCCAGTCCACCACTGCCTCCTAGCACTCCCAGGAGTCCGGAAAGAATTCCTCACCCGAGTAATTTCGCATCCACAAGCTCTAGCCCAGTGCGAGCACACACTAACCAAACTCGGCCTCAACGTTGTACGTGAAGCCGTGGACGACACCGCAGGCGCCGCAGAATTTATCGCCACGAAACAACTCCGGGACACGGCGGCCATAGCCTCAGCACGCGCGGCGGAGCTGTACGATTTGCAGGTGTTAGCAGACGGAATCCAGGATGACCCGAGCAACGTTACCCGATTCGTAATGCTGGCCCGAGAACCCATAATCCCCCGTACGGACAGGCCATTCAAAACAAGCATAGTTTTCGCCCACGACGGAGGAACGTCGGTGCTGTTCAAAGTTCTATCGGCGTTTGCATTTAGGAACATAAGCTTGACGAAGATTGAATCAAGGCCTCACAGGAACCGTCCGATCAGAGTGACTGATGATGCGAACGTGGGGACCGCAAAGCACTTCGATTACATGTTCTACGTTGATTTCGAAGCATCAATGGCTGAGATTAGAGCTCAGAATGCATTGGCCGAAGTGCAAGAATTCACATCTTTCTTGAGAGTATTGGGCAGTTATCCAATGGACATGACACCTTGGAGCCCTTCTTCTCGCCCATGAGGAGCTCGACAAAACCCCTGCTTCCTTAAAAAAAAAATAAATGCATTTGTCATCATTTTGAAGCTTCTGAACATGAGAAAAGAGATTATTTTATTCTCTTTTTTAATTTATTTGATCTGATTTAGTTTAATTTCTCCCACTTATATTTCTGTTAATGATTATTTATTAAGCTAACAAGGAATCAAAATTTTGGCAGGGGCCACGATGAATAGAAGGGACATGTCATGTAGGTAGAATCATAGAAAGGGACTTTGGTCAAAATTGTAATTTAATGCCTTTTCTTACTCAGACGGGGGGGTTGCAGGAAGGTAGCAGCTAGTTTGCAAGTAATTTCGAGGTTTGGTTTAGGTACGAGAGACGTGGATGAATTCACCTCTGGATGTTTACCTTATTTCTTTTTTTAACCCCCTGAAAAGTCTTGTGAAACTCTTCACAGTTACGACAGAGGAAAATTGGGTTACGAGTCAATTTATAATTAATTTCATGTAATATGTCTTATCTTAAAAATTTGTCATTAATTAGGTTTTGATAGGAAAATATCATGAGCACAGAAAATTTATTTATATATACAGTAGAGGAAAGTTAATGAAATCTGTAGACTTCAAGTTTTTCTATACCGTGGACATTGTAACCTATGGACACAGTTGTCATTTTCATATTGCTAATTGCTTAAAAAAAACTTTAAAAACTAGATTACAAACTCTTTTAACAATTTTATTACAGTTACGCGGGTGCATTACGCACATCATGAAACTTGTCATATTATATTAATATTAATAAAGCATTAATTTGGTGGCTGTGGATAGACTGTACATGCCAATAAACAAAAATTCCAATTTCGGAAATCAACCTTATTAAAAAAAAAAATTCATTAATACCCCACTTCTGAATTCTCTCACCCGGAGTCTCGCTGAAAACTTGTCTCATTGCAGATTGCCTATATCATTTGAATATTGTTTTATGGACAGTTGCGATTGCCTATATCATTTTGACGCTGACACTACTTATTTGCGAAAGTTGTGCATCGCATACCTTTATATTTGGGCTCAGCATGTTTTTTGAATTGATAATTTTTGTTGAAAAAATTATTTCTTTATATAAAAATGGAAAGGTGTTTTGTATTTTTATGTTTTGTGATAAAAAATAATTTTTTAACTATCTTTGATAAAAATGTGTTATATTTAATATTGAATATATTAATTATTTTTTATTATTTTGATAATTTATAATTATATTTCTATAAATAATATTTTTTTTGGAAACAAATTATGCTTTACAACTAAGAACTTGTAAATTTTATGTTCACCTAATACTGGACTATCATTCAACTCTATTAAGCTTTCTCCGCACATACTTCATCCCCTCAAGTTTTAATTATATTCATTCTATTTTTTTGGGTTATTTTAAGGAAAAAATTTTATTTCTATTTATCTATTATTTTGAAAAAATTAAGATTATATTTATTATTGTTTAAATATTATCTTTAATATTTAAACAAATACTCAATAACTTTTTTTAGAGGTATAGAAGGAAACAAAATAGCAAAACTAATTAGCAACCATGTGAGAAAAGGAAACAACCCTCAAATTCTAAAGATAATTATTAGAGCAACATTCTAGAGGTTCTGCAAATTTGATAAATTGTGTTTCAAAAGAACTTTTGTCATAAACCATCTTTACTGTCGATTTGTCACATTATTATCCTCCCAATAACAATGCATGATGTTTATTTCCCAATTAAAGACATCTTCATAATACAATCAACTATTGTTTTGCATGAATGAGAAAAGCCACATCCTTCCTTCACCAACTCCACTATTGTAATTGAGTTTAACTCAAAATTGACTTTGCACCATCCAGCATTGCAAGCTATTTTCATGCCTATTAATAATGCCCATAACTTTGCCATAGGAATGGTCGTGTTCTCGATGTATTGATAAAATCCTTCTAGTCATGTCCAAGTTGCATCTCTCAGTACTCCTTCACAGCTAGTGGATCTATCTCTCCTCAGGAAACCATTTATATTGCATTTGACCTAACTGCTATAAGCCTTTCCTAACTAATCTGCATTTCAACTTTCAATCTAGTCTTCTTACCCTATAGGTTTAAGGCAGTAGCAACATCCACTTCCTTAGTTTTTGTAGCAATAACAAACACAAAGCTATGCACATTCATTAATACATCATTAAACACAATTTCATTTTTGTTTATCCATATCAGCTAACATAGAAACCTGAAGATGTTGCTCCATTGCATCTCCTTATTCTTGCTTAAATTTTAGGAAAGATTCATATTCAGCCAATCTTGTAAGTTTAGCATAAAAAAACTTTTCCATTTCCTTGGTTTTAGAATAAACAACCATAAATTTGTGATTTTTTTACAATCATAGAGCAAATGGACTATTGAGTCATCAGCATCAAATAGCGAGGGTAAATATCATAATCAATGAGCTTCTTAGCCTTTCTCTATATACTTGTTAGAAATCTTTCCTTCCTTACTAGCCATAAGAAAGCTTTTATTCTTCCAGGCCCTGTCCACAACCATATTTTCTTCCACACTGAGGCATTAGCCCTATTGTTTCCAAAAGCAATCCCTTTGTATGCTAATTTCACAGTGAATGCTTTACCTTTTGTCTATGACCAATTCATACTTTCTTTCCCAAGAAAAGGTTAAGGTGATACAATTCCAAATACAGTATCTATAATCTGGTTGGGGATAATTTGCTTTAATTTGTCCCAATCCCATTGTCCTTCTCCTGTTACATATGTAGTTATGGGAAAGTTTTCTTCTCATGTGGGTATTTTTATATTTTCATAGGCATTTAGTTTGTCATATTTGGGAATCCAAGAGTTTTTCTAGAATCGTACTTCTTGTCCATCTCCTATGTTCCACTTCATTTCTTGATAAGATAAAAAATAATTAGCTCACTCAAGAACCTAAGAGTCATAAGTTCTTAATCTTAAATTGTATTCAAAATTGAATAAAAATCTATTTACAAGAGCTTATTTATATATGACCAGCCTCTATAAGGAAACCCTAATGGTCCTTTTACACTAACAAGCCTAATTCTAATTGACCTAAATAAAATAACATGTCTTCATGCTAAAATAAATCTAAAAATAAATCTCAGCTCATATGACCCATTTATTATAAAAATACTAAACTAACTAAATGCTAATGGATTTATTGGGGCCTAAGTTTTTCAAATACACACAATTGAGCATCTTGGACTCTTCTAACTCCAAATTAGGCCTTTTTTCAAATAGAGCAGCAACCATCTTCTCTAGGTCTTCCTTAATCCTCTTTGCCTTTGCTCTTGTCATTGGTCCTTGAAGCTCTTCCAATGCCTTAAAGCCTTTATCTTCAATGGGCCTTCTTAGATTCTCATCAGCCCTTCCTTCTTCAAGAGAACACCCTCAAATTTGACTCTTCATCACCTACATCAAAGAAAGATAAATCAGAAACATTAAAAGTAGCACTTACACAATACTCACCTGGTAACTTCACTTTGTATGCATTATCCCTAATTCTCTCTAAGACTTGGAATGGTCCATCTCCTCTTGGTTGAAGCTTTGACTTCCTTTGCATGGGAAACCTTTCCTTGCGCAAATGTATCTAAACCCAATCTCCGGGTTCAAATACCACTTTCTTTCTTCCCTTATTGGCATATTTTGCTTGCTACTCTACTTTCTTTTCAATTTGAGCCTTCACCTTTTCATGCAACTTCTTAGCAAATTCAACTTTGGCATTACCATCCTTATGCACTAAAGATAAAACGTTAGGCAGTGGCAACAAATCAAGTTGGGTGAGGGGATTAAATCCATAAATAACCTCAAATGGTGAATGCATGGTAGTCAAATGAAATGTCCTATTATATGTAAATTCAATGTGAGGCAAACATTCTTCCCATGATTTGAGATTCTTCCTTACCATAATCCTAAGAAGAGTAGTCAAGGTATGATTTACTACCTCTGTTTGTCCATTTGTTTGTGGGTGACATGTGGTAGAAAATAGCAGTTTGGTTCCAAGCTTTTGCCATAAGGTCCTCCAGAAGTGACTCAAAAACTTAGAGTCTCTATCCGAAACTATACTTCTTGGCAAGCCATGCAACCTTATAATTTCCTTGAAGTACAAGTCCGCAACATGTGTAGCATCATCTACTTTCCTACATGAAACAAAATAAGCTATTTTTGAGAAGCGGTCCATAACCACAAATATGGAGTCCTTACCATTCTTTATTCTTGGCAAACCTACAATGAAATCCATAGAAACATTAGTCCAAAGGTAATCCAGAATAGTTAATGGAGTATAAAGGTCATGGGATTGTACCCTGGATTTAGCCCTCTTGCACACAATACATTTTTTACAGAATTGATAAATACTATGTTTCATTCCAGGCCAAAAGAAGTGTTCTTGCAAGATTATTAAGATTTTAGGTTCATCAAAGTGCCCCATCAAACCACCTTCATAGGCTTCTTTCACAAGTAAGTCACGAATTGAGCATTTAGGCACACATAATTTATTTCCTTTAAACAGATACCCCTCATGCTTATAAAACCCATCATGAGCCCCTTTCTCACATAACACATATAATTCAGCAAAGTCAGCATCATGCACATAAAGTTCCTTTACATGTTCAAATCCAAGCAATTTCGTATCAAGTATAGAAAGCAAAGCATAACGCCTAGATAAAGCATCAGCCACTACATTCATTTTTCCTTGCTTATGCTTAATAACATAAAAAAACTGCTCTAGGAACTCTACCCATTTAGCATGCCTTTTATTTAATTTCCCTTGACCCTTGAGATATTTCAATGATTCATGGTCACTATGGATCACAAACTCTTTAGGTAAAAGATAATGTTGCTATGTTTGAAGTGCCCTAATCAAAGCATAAAGTTCTTTATCATAAGTAGGATACTTCAAATATGCTCCATTAAGCTTTTCACTAAAGTAAGCAATGGGGTGCCCTTCTTGCATCAAAATAACCCTTATCCCTACATTAGATGCATCACACTCCAATTCAAATGATTTAACAAAATTAGGAAGTGCAAGTATGGGTGCATGCATAAGCTTATCCTTTAATATATCAAAGGCTTCTTATTGCTCCTTTTCCCATTTAAAACCCATATTTTTCTTGACAACTTCATTTAAGGGTGTGGCGATGGTGCTAAAATCTCTCACAGAGCGGCTATAAAAGCTTGCTAACCCATAAAAACTCCTCACTTCACTCATGGTCCTAGGGGTTGGCTAATCTTTTATGGCTTTAACCTTTTCCTCATCTACATGCACACCTTTGGAATTAATCACAAAGCCAAAAAAAACTACATGATCTTTACAAAATGTACATTTTTCAATATTTGCATACAACTGTTCATGCCTCAAGACTTCCAGCACACACCTCAAATGTAACACATGCTCATCAAAAGATTTGCTGTAAACTAAGATATCATCAAAGTAAATAACAAATTTGCCTAAGAAGTTTCTAAGCACATGATTCATTAAACACATGAAGGTACTAGGTGCATTAGTCAATCCAAATGACATAACCAACCATTCATACAATCCATATTTAGTCTTAAAGGTTGTTTTTCATTCATCCCCCTCCTTTATTCTTATTTGGTAATATCCACTCTTAAGATCAATCTTAGAAAAATAACAAGCAATAAACAATTCATCAAGTAAATCATCCAAACAGGATATGGGATGTCTATACTTTACAGTGATATTGTTGATAGCACGGCAATCAGTGCATATCCTCTAACTTCCATCTTTCTTGGGTACTAGGATGACTGGTATAGCACAAGGGCTTAAGCTTTCCTTCACCTATCCTTGAGTTTCTTCAGGATTGCTTCTATATGCAGGCTGGTTGGGTAATGTTGCTCCCGAAATCAAGTCAATTTGATGTTCTATCCCTCCAATTGGAGGTAAACCATGAGGCACTTTCTTAGGAAAAATATCTCCAAATTCCTGCAAAAGAGAAAAAACACTAGTAGGCAAAGCATTGTTAGTAAAATGATCAATTAATTCACCATAAGGACTTTCTTTACACAAAAGTAGATACATAAGCCAAGAGGCTAACAAAACTTTCCTCACTTCTTTTTCTCGCACAAACAAATTTTCTTTCCTTTTACACTCATTTTTCTCTTCACTTTTCTTTTTACTCTTTTCTTTCTCACTAGCAAGTGTCCTCACTTTTTCCCCTTTCTTTTTAAGTTTGCCCTCAAACTCACTCTTTTTCTTTTTAAATTTTCTCTCATCTTTTCTTTCTTGCTCTCTTTTCAACCTCATAATTATTTGATCCTCACAAACTTGACTACGAGTCATGGGTACTTAAGTGATTTTGCACCCTTTATGTACAAATGTGACCTTATTGGAATGACCATCATGAATAGCTTTTTTGTCAAACTGCTAAGGTCTTCCCAAGAGGATATGGCTTGCTTCCATAGGCACTACATCACACAAGACTTCATCCTTATACTTGCTAATAGAAAAAGTAATCAAAACCTGCCTATCAATAACTAACTCCCCTTCATCACTTAACCATTGTAGCTTATAGGGCTTGGGATGAGGAGTAGTAGTAAGATATAATTTCTCAACAAGCCTAACACTAGTTACATTGGTACAACTACCACCATCAACAATAAGAGAACAAACCTTTTCAAATATCAAGCATCTTGAATGAAAGATATTTTCTCTTTATGTAGTGTCATCCTCCTTGGCTAAACTACCCAAAAGACACCTCACCATAAGTAAATCTCCCTCATGACAAAAAATTTCCCACTTACTATCTTCTTCACTTGGAGCATGTGATGATAGAGATGAACTCTCACTTGAGATCTCACCATTCTTTCTTAAAATCATGTTCTTCTTGTTTGGATATTAGGATGCAATGTGGCCTTTTCCAAGGCATTTGAAGCATTTGATTTCCCTATACTAAGAAGTAGAGGAAGTAGAAGCGTTAGTAGAATTAAAAGAAGTTTTAAATGAGGATTTACCACCTTGGATAGCCACATCCTTAGTTGAAGTTCCCTCCTTCTTCACTCCTTCCTTCTATCCTTTTAAGTTGTAGGAAGAGGTGCTTTTCTTCAAAGTCTCCTTTCTTTTAAGTTGTGCTTCTACTTTGATAGCTTGGTGAACTAAATCTTCAAGTTCTACATAGGGATGGAGTTCCACTATGTCACGGATATCATAGTTCAACCTTTTCAAGAAAAGGGTCATTGTTGCTACTTTTTCTTCAATTACATTGGCTCTTATCATGGCAACCTCTATTTCTTTGTAATAGTCATCAACACTTCTTCCACCTTGCCTCAAACCTTGAAGCTTTGTATGAAGCTCTCTATTGTAGTATGAAGGAACAAATCTCTTGCGCATTAAGTTCTTCATTTCAATCCATATGACTATGGGTTCCTCATTATATCTCATTTGCTCCCTTTGAATTTGATCCCACTATACCAAGGCATAGTCATGGAACTCTAGGGAAATTACCTTTATTTTCTTTTCCTCACTGTAGTCATGGGATGAGAATACTTGCTCTATCTTCAACTCCCACTTTAAGTATGCTTCAACATCATTCTTTTCATGAAAATTAGGAATCTTTATTTTAACTTCACCAATCCTCTCAATTTCTCTCACTCGTCCATCTCCTTCTCTCCTCCTCCTATCATTCCTCCTCTCTCTATCATCTCTCCTATCTCTCCTCCTATCATACCTCCTCTCTTCATCATCCCTCCTATCATATCTCCTATCTCTCCTCCTATCATATCTCCTTTCTTCATTATCTCTTGGAGAACTACTAGAATCTTCATGGGCATGTGGAGAATGGTCACGTGCTTGCCTTCTTGCATTATTTGCCATCGTTGCTTGAATATTTCTTATGGTATCATTTTGCCTCTCAAACATTCTTTTAAATTTTTGTGCAAGTCCTTTAATTTACCTTCTAACAGCCAATGACTTAGGTGAGGGAGGAGTGCTCTCACTTCTTAATACTCTTTCATGAGACATAGCTACAAAACAGAAAGGTTAATGCAATAAAAGATCCTCTCCACTCGCTAAGTGTTTCACTCAATAGATGTTCACTCGTGTTTCACTCAAAATTAAGTTTTGTGTAAGGATTTCTCTCTTGCCTTTTTTCCCTCAAGTGTTCTCAAGAGTTTTTAAGGAAGTTAACCTCCAATCTACAGAATCAACCACAATTAAGTGACGATCAATCAATAAGACACAAGTGAAGCTAACAAAAGAAAACTCTAAGACAAAACTAAGGAAGCCAACAAGACAAACAGAAAGCAAACAGGACAAGAATGGAGACAAGAAAGCAAACAGAAAATAAATTAGAGAAGAATGCAAAGAAGATAAGAGTAAAGAAATTAAAGAAGATTATGTAATGTTAAATAATAGCTAAGTTATTCCCAAAATTTTCTGGTATAAAATCAATCATAAACTAAGCAAAAGTAAGCTAAAAATTGCAAGAAAGTGACATTCAAGAAGCACTTTTATGTGCTGCAGAATTTTTTTTAACTTTTTTTTTATTTTTTTTGCTGCAAATTTTTCTTTTTCTTCTTCTTCTTCTTTTTCTTTTTTTTAGGCACAATAGTTGTACCCTTTTTCAAATTGAATAACATAATTTTCAATTAGCCACTACTGATGAACTTGCAAAAACAAACAAGAAAATGAAAATGTTCATATTTGAGATAGCCACAATTCAATCTAATTGAACTAGAATTTTGGAAAGAAACAGTAAACAAAGAATTAGAATTGATTGTATTCATAATTCCCTTCAAATCAAGCTATTATTTAACACCAAATACCAAACTAATAAAATTTTAGAAGATTGGACAAATTCAAATTAAAAACATGTGATGAACAATTGATGAACACGAAGAACACAAGTGCAGAAACTTAACAATTGATTATAAATTTAGCCATTCTAATCATCAAGAAATAAGAATCTAGTAATAAAACAAGTGTTGCAACAAGATTAAGGAAAGATTGTACTAAGAAATGATGAAACCCTAACTGTGTGAACAGTACGATGACGTGAACAGTGTGCGCTTGTGAACAGTACGAATTATAGAAAAACCCTAAATGCATGAACAGTACCGCATTGAACAGTGTCGAATTGCAGAAAACAGAACTGCATGAATAGTGCACAAACAGTATGATGAACAGTACCTTTAAATCCAATTCCAACCAAAACTCTGATACCAATTGATGAAATAAGATGGATCTTGAATTGGATTTCAAACAACAAAAATAGAAAAAAGATGGAGGATAGGTGCCACAATCACAGATTGATAAGCCGGAGGAACAATCGTAAAAAAAGGGGGCCTCTTGATAAGATCAAAGATAATTGGCTCACTCAAGAACTTAAGAATCACAAGCTCTCAATCTTAAATTGTATTCAAAATTGAATAAAAATCTGTTTACAAGAGCTTATATATGACCAACCCCCATAAGTAAATCCTAATGGCTCTTTTACACTAACAAGTCCAATTCTAATTGACCCCAATAAAATAATAAATCTTCATGCTAAAATAAATCTAAAAATAAGTCTCGGTCCATATAACCCATTTATTACAAAAAATACTAAACTAACTAAATGCTAATTGATTCATTGGAGCCCAAGTCTTCCAAATACACGCAATTGAACATCTTGGACTCTTCTAGCTCCAAATTAGGCCTTTTTTCAAATAGAGCAGCAACCATCTTCTCTAAGTCTTCCTTAATCCTCTTTACCTTTGCTCTTGTCATTGGTCCTTGAAGCTCTTCCAATGCCTTCAAGCCTTTATTTTCAATGAACCTTCTTAGATTCTCATCATCCCCTCTTTAATTTGCTCCCATACATCGCAAACACCTTGGCATAAGTTTAAGCATCCTTATTTGCATGTAATTCCTAGGATTGTGTGTTGAGCATATATATATATTTGGACCTCAACACTTTCACTTAAAGATCTTTTAGTTTTATTATCATTCCTATGCAACTTTCATCAAGTAAGCATCGTTGCATTCCTTTAGCTTTTGAATACCAACCTTCCTTCAATCTTCTTCTTGCACACCTTTTCCTAAGTTACTAGATGTACTTTTCTACTTTTTACTATAACCCCATATAAAATTCCTAACATTCCTTTCCACTTTAGTACATATCTAGATTGTAATTCTATTAGTCTGTATGAAATATTGTAGGATTGCTATTAGCACTAACTTAACTAAAGTCAGTTTGCCAATGAAAGTGAGATACTTTCCTTTCCAAAAGCTAAGTCATTGAAAGACTTTCTCTAAAATGAAATTAAAAAATTCCTTGGAAATCTTTCTATGATGCAGGGGTATGTTAAAATACATTCCTAAATTTGATGTTATTGTAACCCTTAGAACTTCCTTAATCTCTCTAGTGCGATTATGGTTGACTTTTTTAGAGAAGAATACTTTAAACCTTTCCTTATTTATTCTTTCCCTTGAACTTGCATAAAAGGCTTGAATACAATGATTTATAATATTTTCTTGGTCTATAGAGGCTTTTATAAAGAAAACTAAGTCATCTATGAAAAAGAAAAGGAATATAAGAACACCATTCCTCCTTAATGCAACTAGTTTTCATAACACTGCTGAAATTGCTACATTAATTACATGAGCCAATATTTTAATACATAGCATGAACAAATATGGTGAAAAGGAGTCTCTTTGTCTCATTTCCTTTGATAATTGGAAATTTTAGGTTAATTCTCCATTCCAAACCACCCTCATATTACAAATGGATACACATTCCATGATTAAATACATAAAATGGTCATTGATCCTATATCCTTCAAAATACCCTTCAAAAAGCTCTACCTTAAATGATCGTATGCCTTTTCTAAATCTACTTTTATTACTATAAGGCCTTTTTTTTCCTTTTTTTTTATTCTTATCATATGAATACCCTTTTTATGCCACAATTATGTTATCTAAACTATGTCTTCTAAGATGAAATTGCATTAATGAGGCCTAATAATGTTCTTTATAATCCCTTTCAAGCAAAAAGCTATTATTTTAGAGATAATCTTATAAATAACATTACATAAATTAATTAGATCAAAGTCTTTTACTTGTTCGAGCTTATCTATCATTGGAATAAGCACTAGCAACATTTCATTCAATTTTTTTACCTTTTTAGGATTATGGAAAACTTCTTCCAAACAATTGCATACAAATAGAACCACAAAGTGCCACTGACTTTGAAAAATAATGCATTTAAACCATCCATTCTAGGAGTTTTTAGGCTACGCATGCTAAAAATTACTTCTTTAATTTCTCTATCTATAAAAGGTTTTTGGATCAACTTTAATGTCTGTTGATTGATTATTAGAAAAAACCCTCTAAGAACAAAGTCATTATTATTCTTATTTTCCTTAATGAAAATATTTTGAAAATAAATCACTGCCATGATTTTTAAAATATTAGGGTCATCATGCCAATCACCATTGTTGTCCCTTAAACATTCTATTTTATCTCTTTTTTAGTGAATGATTGTGGATGTATGGAAACATTTTGTATTTCCATCTTTGCATTGAGCTATTTACAATGTAATTTCTAATACCATGTCATTTCTTCTTACAACAAAACTTGCTAATAGTTCTGTTAAAGCTTTTACTTCAATTTCACTAAACTTTTACAATATCTTAAATTTAACTTCCAATTAATACATTCTAAACAAGCCATTAGGTTTTTTTTTTGAAAAATATTTCCAAACACCTCTTTACTCTACACTTCCACAGATTCTCGATAATTAGCAAATGCTTTTGACGACTCATTAGTATCCTTCCAAGAACTCTTCACCTCCTCTAGAAAGGAATCATTTGTGAGCCAAGTTGCTAAAAAGTGAAATAGTCTTACCTTTCTTTCCCTTGTTTCTTCACTAATCATGTTAATAAGGATAGGTCAATGACTTAACTTTCTAAAGAACAAAAGGAATATAGTTGCTTCTATGAAAGCTCACCTCTAGCTTACATTAACTAATACTTTGTCAATCTTACCCTTTATATTATTGCCTTCCTAGGTAAATCTTAGCCCTTCAAACTCTATATCCACTAGCTAATAGTGTTTAATACATTTAGAAAACTATTTTATGCTCCTTCAATTTAGACCTATTTCTCTTATCTTCTCATCTGTTATTACATATGCATTAAAATCTCCAAGAACTACCCAAGCTACTATAATGTTTCTAGCTAGCCTACATAATGATGCCTAAAGCTTCTTTCTTTGGTAAGGATTTGAAGCACCATAAAATTTTGTGATCAACCTAATAAAAAGCCATTCATAATTGATATTCTAGCATGTATTAGTTGCAAGTGACTTTTTAGAATTTCTACATTATACACTTACTTGTTCCATAGCAACCATAATCCCCTTGAGAAACTAGTAAGATTAACTTTATAACTACCATCTAACCTGATTTTTTTGATAGCTTCCTCTGCTTTTTTTCTTTTAATTCTTAATTCCACAATAAGAACCATACTTACAAAATTTATGTTTGCAAAGTCCCTTACTTGTGTCCAAAAAGTAGGAGACCTCGTAACTTTGTAATTCTACGACATTATGTTCATCATAAACATTTTGTGTAATAATTGGAATATCTAAATCCCATTAAATAGGGTGTCTCTTACTTCTCATAAAATCCATCAAGTTCTCTAATTCCTTTTTAGCCATGGAGTTTGAGTATATTTTTAGTAGCTGAGAAGCCTTTAAATTTTTTAAAAGCTTTGGAGGTATACCAGTGTCCTCCATATGCATGTTGTTGCTATCCTTCCTTGCTAATGTTTGTTGTTTTGCTTGCATTGAAGATAGTGAGGCTATTATTATGAGGCTTCAACTCTGGTCTATAATAATATTAAACCTCATTCATGAGTTATTTATTATTAGGTTGTTACTACTTATCTTTTCATTTGAGGACTTTTTTTTTATTTTAACCTAACTTCGGGCCTTTCATATTGGCCATTGGTTTATTCCCCTCTCCCTTGGATTTATTTTTCTATCTTCATACACTTATTTCCACCTTATTAAAGTTTTTCCTAACATTAATTGCTAAACTTCCTAAATTATTAGGAATCTTATTTGCTATCTCTTGGTCCTCTTAATTTAGAATATGGAATCTTGCACCATTATTCTGCTCCATCAAAGGGGTTTGTTGTTGATCTTTTCCAAAATTTTCACTTTTTCTATTTTGGACCAAAGATTTTCGAACATGGCATTAAAGTAACATCCAACTGCTAAACTTATCTTCTCTGGCCATAATTTGATTGCTAGTCCTTTCCTATTGCCATTGTGATTCATTTTTTTTCTTGATTTCACCCTTCATCTCTTGAAAAAAAAATTTTCATGTAGCTTTCCATTCGATGGCCAAACCTCCCACAATAGAAGCAAACGAGGTGTAGCCCCTTCATATTGTACTGTATAAACTCTCTCTAATAAGAAGTTTTGATATTAATTGTTTTCTTAAATCAATCTTTGTGCAAATTCTAGCAAATATTACAGTTTGATTTTCATGTTCCTATATAGTATGTATATCTACTTTGATAGTTTTCCTAACTATGTTTCCCACCTTTCACAAAAAACTTTTGTTGTAATATTCCAAGTGGAAACTAGGCACTTGGATTCAAATTACCAGTTTCTTATATTGTACATTGTCTGGATCAAACTCTAGCCGTTATTTTTACACCACTAAGGAATGTTCCATAATCATCTATGTCTTATGTTGTAAAGCATTATTATAGTCCTCTTTTTTACTAAATTTGGTAATATAAAATCTAATTTCAATGTTCATCAATTGAGTTTCCTCTTAGGCTCTAAAGTTTCTATAACCTTACCTTAAGGAATCTAAAACAAATTATTTTTCTAAGGAGATTTATGATTAACGAGTTTTTCCAGGGCTTACACCATTTCTTCCTTTCTTGTATTGGTATTGGCACTAGAGGACAAAGTGGATCTTGGTTTTCCTCTAGTATCACCATGTTATCCTCCACTTCCATCTCATATCTACTATATCATCCTCTTGATCACTGTCTATATTAAGGGACCTATTAATTTACAAGAGCTTATCCTTATAAAATGCAATTCTTCTTTTTATTCCTTATTTGGCATCCTTTGCTTTTTTTCAAGGTTCCATTCCTTTTCCTTCTAAATAATTATCATATCCTTTAAGTTTGACCTATCTGAAATAATTGATTTAACTTTTTTTGTACTCCTTACAAGTAAATTAGTTTCTTCCCTAGGTATCTTTTGTTCATGTTCACATGACATTTTTGCATATCCCTAGGCTCCTAATCTGATAGTGATATAGAAATTACAATTTCACTCTTACTCAATGAGTACTTGTGATTAATAAATTATGACTCATATTTTTTAAAATTAAAATTACTTATTATCTCTCTTAATCATTATCTATTAAAAATTATAAATAAAGTTATATATGCAAATTCAAGGATTACTAACTTCCACATTTATACATGGAAATAAGCAACTTTCACTCTTTCATTTGAATAAAAAATTATATTAATAATAATAATAATAATAATAATAATAATAATAATAAGGATCCATAAAACAACTTTATTTGAATTGACAATAAAAAATTTTGTTAAAAAATTATGTTAGTAATTTTTTGAATTGATAATTTAACAACTTTATTTATTATCTTTCTTAATCGTTATCCATCGTAACACTTTCATAGTCACAATAACTTAGTAATATTAGATACTTAACTATCATTTTTCTTTATCATTTATTTTTCAGGAATACCGTTTATTTCGGAATTTGTCATTGTCAAAACAACTTCCATGGGACAAGCCAGGCAGAATAATGTCCCCGGAGCACCTAAACTTGCGCTGCGCACATTAATGTTAGAAGAGGCCAAAGTTCATAACTGTGCTGGACGTTTCCCAATTCAGTGGCCCTACTTTAAAATTACAAATATAAATTTATAGAAGATTGCTGACTTCCATTCATTTATTTGGAAAAAAATATATTGTCAATTTAATCATAATAAATAATAAAGGATATTAAAATAATTTTAATAAAAAATTATAAATTTAAAATATTAAAATCAATTCAATTTTTCTAATTTTAATAAATATGCTCATTAATTAAAATAATTATTGATAATAACAAATTGATTCGTATACTTTCTATTATTTTTTTATCATTAAATTAATAATATAATTTTTTTTAGTAAAAATCTATAAATGTGAAGGTTAGCGATTTCCAAATTTATATATACAACTTTATTTATATTTTGTAATGACGTAAGATTGTATATAATAATATATTGAAACAATATTATAAAAATATAAAATATAAATGCTAATAATAACTCTCAAAATTATTATTAAGTATTAATTATTAATTTTTAACTAGTCATATTTAATATTTATTTTTTATTTTTAATAATATCATAAATAATAATGTAATTAATATTAAAATAGTATTTAATGTTAATTTTTTATTTTAATAATATATTATTATTAAAATTAGAATCCTTCATTTATTTATTTTTAAAAATAGAAATAAAAATATTAAATATGATTAGTTAACGATTGATAATTAATACTTAAGAAACTCGGTTAGAATTTATAAATACTATGAACACCAAAAATAAAATCCAAAATGAAATTTTGAATTCTTTATATTTATTAAATTTGTCTATACAAATTTACATTTAATATTAACATATATATATATATATATAAGCCGCTCTACTGGAAAAGAAAATTGCAAACAAGGAAGCTCCGGTTACCAACCCAAATGGAGGATGTCCCCAATTCAAAATCGGACTGCTAAAGCAAAAGACAAACTTACTTAAAATTCAGAGACTTGGCCTCCATGAATAGGTTTTTCTTTCCTCCCTTTGGACCAACCTGTTCAACTTTTTAAATCAGATCCAACGGCAAAATATGACATCATTTCGTAAATTCCATTTTCATGAAAACTACTTTATAGTGATTACTAAATTCTTCATTTTGTATTCTAAACTTTAAAAAAAATAATAATTAATATGGAATTTACCTGAAGTTCTTCGGTGCGGACTGATAAATAAATATTTGAAAAACATAGTTTTTGATATGAAATTCAATGATTATTTAGAATCTTAAAATAAAGAGTATATATCCCTAGATAGTAAGATATATAATTTGATGTATTTAATCATAGGTTTTCTGCCCAAAAGATGCCTAACTTTTGTTTGAAGACCTACTTGAGTGTTAATAATTTCTTATCCAAACTATTCAGAGTTGGTCGCTTATAAAAGTTTAAAGCAAATTAACACATTATATTATATTTTGTTAGATATTCATTGTTAATACAAATATAATTTCATTTTTCAAATATTAGGAACAAAGTGGGTCGGGGATGATTAAAGAGAATATTGGAGGATTTACCCAAACATGTTTAATGTGTTTTTGCGTCACTAAACACATGTAAAGGTCTTAATTTAAGGAGAGTATCTATGCATAATTATGATGATGAAAGAATTGATTATATGCATTAATTTTTCTAGGAAGGTGGAAGCAATTTAAATTAACAAAAATACGATATGTATTGAAAATGATTTTCAAATATGTTATATTTATTAGATTAAATGTTATAAATTTATTTTAATACTTTATATTTAATTGATAATTCTCAATTTATATTAAAATTTAATTTTAAATTTCATTTCTCATACATATAATATTGTTAGCTAAAAGATGAATGAAGGTATTACTATAATAAAGCAATATATGAATGGATGAGAATCATATAGTATAGATTTTATTATCATATTATATATGTAAAGTATTTTTTGTTTGGGTCAGATATACAAAGTTGAGGTTGAGAAAGAAGGTTTGGTGAGAAGAGATCGCATGCTATGATGATGAATGGGGTGTCCTTCCTGTGGTAGGTGGAGACGCGCCTTTGTTAACAACGCTCGTTTCATTTTCTCCCATGTGATTGGTTTGCTCCCTTCTTTTATTTAAAAGATGCTACTTACACGATGAAAAACATTATATTTACACTAATCTTTTCAAATAAATTTTATAATATTGTTAAACCAAAAGTCTGTGTATCTTTTACAAGAATATATTTGAAAAATATTTAGATAATGAATAATGTTCAATTTATATTAAATATGAATAGTGTGAAAATTATCTTCTATTTTAAAAAGAAAATTACTTTAACAAAATTACGATAATATTATGTATTATAACTTTTTAATTAAAACATACATGTGAAATGTCTCATCTTTATTCTTATATAAATAGATAAGTAAAATTTTCTTGGAAAAATATTTTTTGAGCATTTAGATTAACTAAATCAATTAATAACAATAAAATATTTGAATCAATAACTATTTTTATAACTACACACATCAATTATATTAGAATAATTGTGCATGAAATTTTGAAAAATATTTAAAAAAATAAAGAAGAATCATTCACAATTAACTTAAAAAATAAAGAAAAGCTCATATATTCTTATGAGATATATATATTTTAATAAGTAGATAGAGTCTAAGCCTAAAAGAGAAATTACATTGAAATAGTTCGTAAGGTAGATACTCCTAACGCAGCACCTAATAGAAGGTTGCTAATTTTAGATGAAGGAATATCCAGTCTTTGCACACCTCAATCCTTAGACAAACTGTAATTGGCCAACCAATTAACATATTTATTTCTTTCTTAGAATGTGTATTGAATAGTTATCCTCTGGTCTCTATTAAGTAAAGATTGGCATTTTGACAGTAAAGTAGCATGTTTAAATAGTGCATAGTATCCTTTGTTCAACACATCTACCAGCAACTTGGAGTCTGGCTCTAAGATGATTTGTTTTAGTCCCAATTCCTAAGCAATATAAGGACATTGATAAGCTCCCTAGAACTCCGTATTCGAGTATATTCCTAAATGCTTTATAAAACTATATATCCATCGTCCTTTTAAGTCTTTGAATAAACCACCACAAATAACTTTACCTAAGTTTTTCTTCGAGGCTCCATCTATGTTCAGTTTGATTCACCCTTGTTAAGGTGCATTCCTACTCATTGTTAGAACATAAGGACTTCGAACTAAACTAACTGGATTTCTGTGGAAGGCTATGGTAATCTTTTTAGCATAAGATAGGATTAAGTTCGATGCATTGTATGGCATGTTTTCCATATTATGGAAGATAGCTTCATTACATTACTTCCAGCATAACCAAATTGCAACACCCCATATGACCGACCAAGGCATAATTTCAAGTGGGCCACAATCTTCAACTAAATTTTAATAGAACCAATCTCTATCATGTGTTCTAAAGAAATGAGATTATTGCTTGATAGGTACTAGTTTGAACCATAGCTTGTGTACCTATGGATAGTTTCTTATGGCATAAATAATGTCCTCTAGTTTATCTTAGCAAATACCACACCTTGAGCTACCCAGGCCTTTTTAGGGTCTTAACACATTCGCCATTATCCCTCCTTGATTACATTACCAGATGAAAAGTTTAATTCGTTTTGGCAATAGAGTTTTCTAAAGGTAGTGCTAAAACAGATCAGATTCCATGTATGTATCTTTAACAAGACCATGGTAGGAAAATTTTATAGAGAATAATCCATAATTGAAGTTTGCCTAAAATATACCATCATCACCACTTTTGTCTAAAAGAGGGGGAATATTTTCAATGCAGGAAATAGACTCCACTTGTAACATTCTACTTAAGTTTGTAATGTCCTACTCACCATCCTTGGTTGCAAATTCTGTCACTATAGCATTTTTCCTTTGTTTTGATATCTCATTCACCAGGGCACTGAATGGTTTTTCACCACAACATCGGTCAAACTAAAAGAAGTTGTTCTACCATTGTTTATTTGCTTTATTGATCTGTTAAAAGTTGTTTGCCATTGATAGCAAATTTATTTCCAAAACAAAGAATCTATATGCTACATTCTAGTCTCTCTAAGCCAATCACAATACCTTTTGTATTTACTTTTTCGTACAGATGCCCAAAAGTTTTCATCTTTGGTAATTAATTTGCATGCCCATTTTAATCAAATAGGCTGCATTTATATTTTTCAAACTATAGAGTCCTAGCCTTCTATTCTCCTTAAGTTGACACAAGGTACTTCATGCAATTGTATGCATTATTTGTTCATTAGCATCATGACCCCAAATAAAGCATCGTTGAAGTTTCTCAAATTCATTCAAGGTGATTATAGGAATTGATGATGATTGCATAGTGTATACAAGAATTAAACCTAACATTGATTTAGCCAAAACGAGCCTCCCAACCATGGATAGGCAATTCATCTTCCATCTAGCAAGCTTATCTTGAATTTATTTTACTAAATATAAGTAAGTATAATGATTTACCCTTTTATAGATAGTAGGGACCCCTAGGTACTGGCCAATATCATTTATCTCCGAGAAACTACACCTATTTATGATTGTTGATCGTAAACTTTATCCTATATTTCGAGAAAAGAAAATGTTTAAGATTTACCTTTTGACCATATATTTTTGAAAAGCGAGTTAAACACTCCATCACTATATCAATTTGAAGAAAAGAGCCTTCATTAAATAAGAATAAATCATCAGCAAACATTAAGTGTGAGATATTGACACCATTTTTACCTGCTTTCAGAGGTATTCACTTTTTTTATCATTAATGGCCTCACTAATGATGTGAGATAATTTATTAATGCCTTGAACAAAGAGATATAGAGATAAAAGGTCTCTCTGGGGAAGGCCTTGTGTAGGAGAAAAGAAGGCAATCTTACTTCCATTCCAAAGAATATCTAAAGAGGTAGAAGAGATGCATTTCATAATCAAATTAATTATTTCAAAAGTCATATTAATTGGATCAAGAATATCTTTGATAAAATCCCAATTCAATTAATCATTGCTTTTTCTAAGTTAACTTTAATAGTAAAAAATCCTCATCGCCCTCTCATCTTTCTCATAGAATGGAATATTTCTTATGCTACGATGATGTTATCTTGTATATAGTGTCGAGGAATAAAACTTTCCTGATAAGGAGAAATTAATTGTGGGAGGAGACTTTAATTCGATTCACTAAAATTTTAGTGATGCATTTATATATTGCATTACATAACGAGATTGATCAAAATTAATTGATAAATTCTGGCTTCTCAGATTTGGGAATTAGGCATATCAAAGTTTTGTTAGCTTCGCTAATGTTTCCTTTACTAAAAAAATTCTTCACAAAATGGTACATATTGTTTATCACTATTTATCGATTTTTTTATAGAAGAGTGTAAGAAAACCATCCTCCACTAGAGCTTTAAGTCCACTAATGGCAAACATAGCCTGGCAGACCTCTTCAAAGGTAATCCCTTTCTTTAATTGTAAATTTTGATCATCATAAATAATAGGATAAGAAATATTGGTAGATGAAAAGATTCTCTCCTCTAACTCCTTATTGAATAGTTTTTTGAAAAAAAAAGACAATGTGATTCTATGGGAAAAGCTTGTCCTTAATCCAAATTCCTTCTTGATTCCATAGCATGGTGATTCTATTTTTATTCTGTTTGATAATCGTTTTGGTGTGGTAATACTTTGTATTTCTATCCCCTTCAGTTATCCATATGGATCAAGATTTTTAATACCATAATACTTCTTCCTAACTGAGGACTTGGTCAAGTTCATGGCATACTTACTTCTCCAGCTTGCATAAATAAAGGTTGCATTTACTTTCTATATCTTTCTAGATACTGGATAGTCTATTTAGAAGACATCTTTTTTCTTTCTAATATAGCCAAATACCTATATATTCCTTTCCTTCAAAATTGAAATTAATGATGTTAGTTCATTAGAGATATTCCCTTCCAAGTTCCATTTTGAGTATTAAAAATTCTGAAAATCTTTATGTGTCAACCATGTTGCCTTAAATCTAAAAGGTTTATTTTTTTTTCACCTTCAAGCTATGTAATTAGATAACTATTGGATGATTATTAAAATGGAATCATGGTAATGTTTTCATAAATGCATCACTAAATTTTAATCTCCATTTTGCATTACACAAGGATCTATATAATTCTTTCAAACAATTTAGGATAGAAAAGGTGTTTAAGGCCTATCCAAGTGTATTTACTTCCTTGCATCTCCATTTCCATGAGATTACACTCATTTATTCCATTATCAAAAAGGTTGGCTCAATGCCAATTAAAAAGTGCTCCTCCTCTTTTTTCTGATAAATCACGAACATCGTTCATATCATTAGCAACCATCTAAATGAATTCATACTATTGCTAATAAATTTCAAGTCAATCCAAAGATATGTCTTCATGTCAAGATTAGGATTGGCATAAATAAAGGACATAAACCAATCATCACCAACCATAAGGATAACTTTTAAATGCACTAATTGGAAGTTTTTTTCAAGTGATTCCAAATAAACATTATTTTTTTAGGCTACCCATATTCCATCTGAATAACTATTTCCTTTTGACATTATCCAAAAATCAAATCCTAACTTTTTAAAAATGTCCTTCACTCTAGCTCATTCTATCCTTATCTCCAGTAAAATAGGAATTTCTAGGTTAACATTATCTAACACTGTGGTAAATCTACTAACAAAGTTCTTATTCCCTGCTCCTCGATAATTTCAAATTACAATTTTCTGTAACGTGATTTATATAGGATAGAAAGATAAAATTCCCAATCAAACACCTTTAAGGATTATCTATATGCATCACCTCCTACTCAATATGATAAATTGCCACATTAGTCTTTAAAGTATTTTGTAGAGTGTTTTCACGTGCCTTAATTTTCATTTGTTAGACCACTGCATGTTTATCTAGTGGAATTTCCTTAATATTTTTGTAGAGAAGGCTCATCAAATTAGATTCTAATAGGTTGGCTTTATTAGTGTCCATATGTGCATTTTCTTGAGACATTAAGCATTGAGTTTCGGGCATAGAAGTCAAATTGAATTCTTTCGGAACATCATTCTGAGTGAGGCCATTGCTTGGATTCTTCTATAATTCTTCATGATTAGGCCTTAGGTTGCTTGTAAGCTACTTACTAAAAGACTACATATTGTTTATCTCCCCCTCCAATCTATTGGTGATGTCATCAAAAGGTGCCGCTACTAATTTCCCAAATTTTGATGGCTTTCTAGACTTTTTTTTTTTTACCTCCTTTGCCTTAGTCAGGTTTTTTTTTTAGTTTCAATGTTACCTACCTCAAAATTCTCTTCATAACACATCATTTTCTCCATCTTAAAATTTTCATTGTTTAATACATCAAAACGGCTATCATTTACACTTATTTCACCTCACACCCTCGAAATTCCCAATTTGGAGATTATTGCTTCCCTCTTTCTTCACCCTCTTCGATTTTTTAATGCAATCATCCAAGCCCTATACTTATGGCCATTAGGACTGCTTTTGGCTAGTTTGCCCTCTTCCTGGTTCACTTCAATAGGGGTTTTATCCTTTTTCAATAACATGGGCTCTATTAGTTTATTGGCACAATGTTTCATCATATGGCTATATCTTCCACAAATGAAATAGGTTTGATGGAAATTTTCATATTGAATGACATAGTTTTTTTTCCTGAAAAGAGAATTCTAATAGAAGTTTTTTTTTCAAATTAATTTCAACGCAACCATTTATTCATATTGTGAAAAGAGAATTCTGAAAAGAGATTCTTGTATATATATATATTATAATTGTGAAAATTAAACCTAAATACATAATTGACCACTTATTCATATTCACACCTCAACCAAGGTAAAACTTAAAACCTTACTAAATATAAATTCAGTTAAAAAAACCATACATTCAAGCAACTACATAAATGAAATGCCTATAATTTATGATGAAAATTTAATGAAACAATCCTTCTTTAATTGCTCCGTGCTGTTTAGCTATCTTATTTGATAATGTGTAAGATCTTTGTGTTGAATTCACCATCCAAAATTTGTGTTTCCTTTCGTATTTTGCTAGAATACATACCTATGCTCTAGCAATGTAGTCGTAACCCACAAGCCGACCAATGGTATGTTTGAAAATTAGAATAGAAAGGAAAAGAAAGATAATATGAGAGAATAGAAGGTTAAGTTAAAAAAAATTTCTCCTTATTTAAATTTTTAAAATTATATAAGGAATGATAATGAAAGATTAAATAAAAACATATAATAAATTAGTATATATTTTTATAATTTTATCTTTTTTAGCAAAGTTAGCTTATTAATAAGTTATTTATAAATAAAAATAAACAATATATCTATCTAATTTTTTAAAAAATTTCTCTTTGAAAAATGATATTATAAGTGAATATATGATAATATTATAATTTTTTAAGAAATCTAAAAATATTGTCATAGATTGACATAATATAACCTTTATTTGATAATGTTAATAATAACCTAACCTTCATTTACATTCAAACTAATATAAATGGTCAAAATAAGGATAAACATGTATGGATAAATAAATATAAGTCACAATTATTAAATTTAATTATTATCAATAATAAAAATTTTATAATTATAATATATATTTTTTTACATGTTAGATGACTCTAAAAAATATATTATATATATTTTTTATTTAAATAAAATAATAATAATAAAATACTAAAAATATAGATATAAATATAAATTAAAGAATAAAATAAGGTTAAAATAGTAAATTAAGTAGATAACATTCCAAAATCTCTTAATTTAGAGAAATACAAAATGTTGAAAGGTGAAAAGTTTTAAAGGATTAATCATAAATTTTTATTTCCTTCTTCCTCCTTAAACAAAACTCTCAAAGAAAGGAAATCAAAAGGTATAACCTTCCTTTTCCTCTTTTTCTCCTTTGTTTCCTTTCATTGAAACAAGTATTAGTTTAGAATTTTTTTTCCTATTTATTTGTTATGTTAGAAGCTAATGTTATATTTGTTATCTTTTTTTTAAATATTGCTTTTCTTATCTTAATAAATGCTAAACAATTTTATAAATATATATATGTTAATTTTTCATAAAAGATATATTAGTAAATTGTAATTTTTTTAAAAATTGAAACTATTTATTCTTTCCTTAATCTTTCTATTTTTACCTTAAACAATACATAAAAAGAAATGAAATAAATATTTAGATGTACTTGAAAATCATCCATCAACATTAAAGTAAAAAAACTAACATTTACGCATGCATTTACACAAATCTTATCATTTCTTATTATTAACAAACAAATAATATATATAATAGAAATAATATATAATTATTGAAATATAATTTATTATATGTATTTTACAATCACATATTTATATTTTCAATTAGATATTTTGCAAAAAAAAATTATCACCCATGAGTACTTAGATTTTTTTTCGAATTATTTTTTTAGGAAAGCTTTTAAGAAACGAAACTAAGAATCCAGCATTCTCTGTGGTACATTCTTTAATTTCTTGTACTTTAAGATCAACCAAATCGAAAAGGATGTTCACAGTTATATCGTCTTTCAATACAATATCATTTATCTAAACATCATCTCGAAAAGGTATAGAACGTTAATCTCTCAGACTTTTTCCAGAGCTAACAATAACTAGAGTTTTTCTAAATTTTTGATAATTTGAATTTTTTGATATGGTCTTTAGTCTAATCACATTCTTTCATGTATGTACTTTTCTAACTTTATTACACAAATCCGCACCTTCCATTACAAGTTTCGTATTAACTTTATTAAATAAGCCTCATTGAAATTTCTTAGATTTCAAAAGCTTAAACATCCAAAATTCTTTAGTTTAGTAAAAATTTCCTAAGTTGTTATAAGCAACATCCTTTCCATCAAATTATGACTCCAGATAAAGGACTTTTGATCTTTTTCAATTTGGTCAAGAGTACTAACAAGAATAATAGGTACCTCTATGATATAGCTTGGTAAAGTATCTATTACTGATTTGGCAAGAACCACCTTCCTTCCTATTAAGAGGCATTTTGTTTTCCACCTTATTAATCTATCTTAAACCTTCTTAACAATTAATTATAAGTGTGTCTCATGACTTTTTTGCGATTTGGAAGAACTCCCAAGTACATTCCTGAATTTAGAGCCATATTAAATTCAAATTTTTGTAGAAACTATTGCCTTAAATCTTGTTTAACATTTCTATAAAAAAAATGCTTATTTTGGCTTAGTTGACATGTTGGCTAAACATTTTAAAAAAAAGTCAAAGCAACTTATAATTATTTCAACTTAGCCAAGAGAGGATTCACCAAATAAAAAGAGATCATTAGTAAATATAAAGTAAGAAATACATGATCCATTCCTAACCCTTAATAGAATCCACTTTTTATATTTTATTATTTTATAAATAATATGAGAGAGTTTATTTTATACCCTAAAGAAATATTTAAAATTTTATTATTTTAAATATCTTGAAATATTTATTTGAATTAATGAAGATAGTTAAATTATATTTATATATCCTAAGGTGAGATACAAATATTTTAAATTTTGACTGCATAATATTTTTATGATTTTATTCAATAGAAATATTATCTAAATTTTATTGGTACATTTAAAAGTTGAGGATGAAAAGGTTGTAAAGTATATATATCAATTTTGATAGATAACTTTTATTCATAAATTTATAAATTTATGAGAATAATTTTAAAATTTAAAGTATGATAAATTATTATATATGTGTGTGTATACTCATGACTTAATAAATTATTCACCTAATATTTATAGAGTATTGAAATATTTAAGTTGGAGTTTAAATTTAATTAGAGGAAGGGAGTTTTATAAAATAAGAATTTTAGAAAAGTAGATAGATGGTTAGGATTGAGCGTAACCAAAGATAGAAGGTTAAGATTTGAGCTTATAATGTGTTGAGAAGCATCGAATCATTACCTATGACTCTTTTCTTTCTTTGTTTTCTCTCTCTCTGTCTCGCTCTCTCACATATCTCATCCCTTTCTTTCTCTTCTTTTTCCCTTCTTTCCTTTCTTTCCATGACTATTGTTACTACTTCTAATGGTTCCATCACTGGCGCTAATGGTTGCTACTTTGGATGGCTCTCCCTTGCAATGTCCAGCCAACCATGTGTAAAGGGAGTTATGATCTTAGCATTAGGCAACACTAGAAAACCAACGTCCTTATTTGCTTTGCTAAAGCTCTGGTGCCATTTTCACTACCATTGAGCTTTGGTCAACCATTAAGAAGGTGTATAAATCATTCTATGCCATAAATTTTCAATATTTTTAAAATTTTGAAATTGATCTTGGAAACTCCATTTATGTTAATCTTGAAATACTAGATGATAGCTTGAAAAAAATAAGAAACTTATGCTATTGGATATTTGGATAACATGATTAGAACACATCTAGAATATTACACATTAATATTTTTGAAGATTTTGGCTTGATTTAAGAAAGTTTTAAAAAAATATGAAGTTTGATTTCTCTGAATTAAAATTAAAAATATTAGAAACTAAACATTTGGTTCCATAAATTGATGTGATTAGGACATCCTTAAAGTATAAAGTTCCAGCATTGTGATTGTTTTATGCTTGAATAAAAAAACTCTTAATTTTGTAAATCTTTGATTTTATGATGATAACCTTAAAAATATAATAGACTTATGATATAGGATAACCAAGTGAAAGAATAAAGCCTTTTTAAAGCATTAAGCTTTAATATTTTGCTTATATAAGCTTGATCCAAAATCATTATATTATGAAATATTTTTTATTTCATGAGTTAACTCAAGAAAAATAAGGAATTGATAATCTAGAAGGCTAGAATATTATAAATAGTATCTAGAATGATTAATTTTGAAAAAAAGATGAGTAGTATCAATGTTTTCATAACTAATCATCATGATTTGTTTAGTAACAAGAAAAAGGGAAAAAAATGAAAATAGGATACTTTAGAATTCATGAAGTAAATGGGTATTGTGAGGTGAGTATATATCTTATCCTAAAATTTTATGCCTTATTCACATCCTATTTAAATGTTATCTTCATTTATTATACCGATTGCATATATGTTTGTATATATAAAATCTAAGTATACTTACAAATAAAGAGTTTTAATTTCAATATTTGCAATTGTTTCCTCTATTATGATGTTAGTGTATTTGGTACATTGATACAAACATACATACATACATACATACATACATACATATGAGTTATCATTAGCATATCTTTGTGGCTATACAAGAAAGGCATGGAATTACTATTATAGCATGGTTACAATTACCTTTTTGTGTTATATTTATTATAGTGAGGGAGTAGTGCATTTTGTATATAGATAGGATGTTTATATGATTCTATTAGATGTTGCTATGCATATTCTTACATTCGTGTGATGAAGGCATAACTGTGATGTATATTTGTGGCATATATATAAATTAAGGGTATGTTTATGGCTATGCAAAGAGAGCATGGTGGTGTTATTATATATCATTACATGTTTTGATATTGGCTTGTGGTGTTAAATAGCCATTTTGTCTTGGGTATGAGTTTAGTTCAGAAGGAATAAGGGCAGAAAATGAAGGTAAGGTATAAAGTAGATTGAGAAGTCAAAAAGTAAATATATATATCTTAATATAAATTATTATGTATTATGTTCTAAAACTAAACCTAGTTATCTTTGAACATTTTTGTTTAATGTGATTATGATAATTTGGTTATAGTTGAGCTCCAATGGCTACTTTAAAACTAGATGATTACCTGAAATGGGTTACATGTTAAATTATAATAGAATTGTATAAATTGAGCCTATGAGACAATTATAGATCATGATATGAAACAAGAAATTAGGTTATGTATAAGTGAATATGACAACTAAAGATTTAATATCACATGCTACAAAAAATCTAGTAATAAGGTATGTAGTTAGTCTCCCCTTTTTTTTTTCTATTCTAGTGTTTAAATTGCATTTAATCATTTTTATTACTTAATTCTAAGTGTCAATTGATAGATATATATTCACTAAATTCTTGTAACTCATTCCTTTTTAATTTCAACATTTTCAGGTTAATTTAATTCATTGGAACTTCATTGCTTATATGGGGATCAAAAATCGCTTTATTAGGAGATACTAACAGCTAGATTAAGGAAAGTGATTGAGTAGTGTTTACATAATTTAAATGAAGAAACTATTTAATTGTTAAGTATGTTTTTTGATGTTACATTTATATAGTTTACAAGTTCTTAATTTAAGGTGTGTAAGCTTCGTGAAGTTTTCAAAAATAGAAGAAACTCTATCCATTTTCTTATAAAAATTTTAAAATGAATTTAAGTCACCATGAAAATGAGGAATATTTTTTTAGACATACTTAACATAATTAGTCTTGAGAGTAATAGAAACCGAGTAAGAAGATGCATGTTGGTCACGATTGAGTTTAGGTCATAATAGTTTATTTACGTATAGAAAAAATAAATAAGGTGAAAGGAGGCCACCTTGGTGAAAACCTCAAAATGGTAAGAATAATGCAATTCTACATCTATTCCATATAACATTAAAAGAAGATGTTTGAACATAATTCATAATACTAGTACATTACTTTATATTTATTTGATTAAAAATATCTTTTTTAAAGTCTTGGTTAACCTGATCATAAGCCTTCTCCAAATCTACTTTAATAGCAAAGAAACCTTATCTTGATCTTATTTTTCTACTTAGTATGCATCATTTCTTAAGCAATGATGATATTATTTTGTATATATCAATAAAAAACAATGCTTACTTGATACAAAGAGACTAAATTTGGTAGAAATGGTTTAAGTCTATTCACAATTATCTTGGTCACACACTTATAAAGAACATTGCAGAGAGAGAGAAGACCAAATTGATTCATAAACTGCAATTTTTCAATCTTTGGAGCTAAGTAGATTAAAGTTTTATTTACCTCACTAATATCTCTTCCATTGAAAATTTCCTTTACAAAAGGAAAAAAACTTTATCACCCATAACATTCCAATTTATTTAAAAGAAAATAATTAGAAATCCATCTTCTCTCGATGCTTTAATGGCCCCAATTGAGAATATCTCCTATTTGACTTCTTGAAATAAAACTTCTTTTTTAAGTAATAGGTTTTGATTTTCATTGAGAGTGGGGTACGATATTTTTGTCTTCACAATAACCTCCCTTCAAGATCCTTATTGAAGATATTTCAATAAAAATTATATATGAGGCTTTCTACAACTATTACGATCCAATAGCATTTTAATTTTATTACAATTCCTTTGGACAATAGTTTTAAATAAAGTTATTGAAACAAATTTAAATTTGCAAATGAGTCTACAAAAAAATGCGCATTAGCGCTTATAAAAAATAAATCCATTTAAATGTAAACTCAAAATGGTCTGGCCATCATGTCCAAAATTCACATGGTAACAATTCATGAGCTAGTTCACCTTTTTTTTTAACATTTTTACATTTAAATTAAACTAATACATTATATAAATCTTTATCCAACTAGTCTAATCCTTACTCCTAAATTCAATTCTCTATCTTTCGAATCAATTTAACCTAAATAAATTATTTTTAAGTTATTAACTTTATCTCTAAATTAATAATTTCAAAATTAGCTAATTTTGTTATAGTTTATTTAGCCTTCAATTATTAATATAGATTAAGAATGCATTAAACATATAATTTTTAAATTTATAATTATTATTTTATTTTAAACTTATTTTAGAAAAAGAAATTCTACGAACTAATTTGCTAACTCGTAATCCGTAAATTTTAGAATTTGGACTCCCATTTAGAAAATTCACAATTTCCATGAACCAATCCATAAATGGACCAATCTTTTTTCACCAACCATGCAACTCTCAATTTCTGATGATATAGGACCTCTTTCTATTGCAAAGTTTATGATAGTTCTTTTTGTCGTTGGGCTTCCAGATTTTGAAGGAAAAGGTTTGACCATCTTTCTTGGGATCACTAAACGCCAACTATTTATGCGAGCAAGTATTTTTTTTTCCTTTTTTTTATATGGCCAAACACATTTCTATTTCATTCCTTTAATGCTGGTCGTAGATGCTAAAAATTTTGGATGGCACAGATGCTTCCATTCCATTCCTTAGATAAAATTTTTTGAAATTCATCATACATCAACCACCTTGCTTCAAATTTGAAAGGATAATCTTCCCTGTTGCTTCCTGTAGCAAATAAATAAATTACCATGAGATGGTGGTCAAAGAAAATTCTCAAGAACTCGAACATATGCCTCATTAAGGCTCTGTTTATTCCACTAAATTTTTTTTTTCACAAAATATAATTATAAAATATTAAAATGAGAAAAAATATTTTATTTATTTAATGTTAAATATAAAAAATTTTAAAAAAGCAAGTTTCCTTATTTCAAAAATAAATTATTTTTCTTCATTTTTAAATTTCTAAATATTATATTTTTTAGTTACTAATATAAATGATATATCATTCCTTTATTAATATATATGTAAATAATATTTTTTTATAAAAATATTTTCCGGTGAAGCCGAAATTTCATGCGCCACTCCACTGGGCAAAGGACTCTATCAAGCTTTTCAAAGAGGCACTCACACCCCAAATGTTCAGAATCCTTTCAAGTAAATCGTCCTTCACTTCTAAGAGTTTATAGTCATTTATTCTACATCAAATAGGGTTGCCTTTCACCAGTTAAATGGAATCCACCCTTCTTTTCATTAGAATCTCTTATTTCAGTGAAATAATCGACAATAAGTCACGAAACTGACATTAAATGATAAAATGCTTCCAATTTGTTTCATAATATCATTTTCATCTTTGAATTTGCATTGACATATACTATAGTAAAATATCAATTTTTCCCATTTTCATTGAGAATTCTTATATGCACAAATTACAAATTATTACAATGAAGTCCAATGGATCATGAATGTATTCTCCATACTACTCAGTCCACTCCCCCCCCCCCCCAAAAAAAAAAAGAAAAAAATCTTCTTCTTCTTCTTCTTCTAAGCATTCCACGTTAACTTTATTTATTTTCTTTTTTATCTTCTCCTTTTCCCGCTTAATTCTTTTTTTAATTTTCTTTATTATTTACATTAAAGTATTACATAGGATTCTTCAATGGCAAAGTTTTCATGTAGAAAAACTTATTTTATTTCTCTTGTTATTTAACGTCAAATTCTTCATGTAAAATTTTTTCTCTTGTCACTTTTTAACTTAAATTTTTTATTAAATATTGTTACATTATTAGAATAATTTAAAGTGATAATTTACCTTGAAAATTTCATTAAAAAATTATCAAATTCATTTAAAGTGAATTAAATTATATAAATAATTGAAATAATATAACCATGTAATTAGATAAAATAGTTTTTAACTAAACATATGTTATAATAATACAAATGGAACGATTATATATCTTTAAGAGTATGTTAACTCATAGATTAAGGTGGAAAGAAAAGAGGCAAAATACGATCCTTCATAAATTATCTCTAAGGCTATATTTTCTTAGTGCTTCAAATTAAAAATACGTTCTTTTTTTTAAATTAAATTAGTTTGAAATTAATAAATAAAATGAAAAAAAAATTATATACCACCACTTTAAATAAGAGATCAATTGTCAGCAGAATTTATAGTAGAAAAACAAGAAAGGATATAGTGCAATTGATTAATAAAGAGGGTGGTAAGAATAGTGCATCCATTTTTTTTACAAAATTATATTGATAAATACCAACAATTTAACTTTAATTGAAGGTTAATTATTGAATACATACAATAAATTTATTGTCATGTATAGTTGAACTTTTTCAAGAGTTTATTTATTTATTATTTTCTTCATTCTTTTTTAAATATCATTTAAGGTTAATGTACAAGAATTAATTAATATATCCTCTAATGTATAAGGATGAATAGCCATAATTTTAGCAGAGATGAGATGCGATTTATTAATATATCCTTTACTAAAAATTAATTAATAAATAAATTTATTAGATATTTATTTAAATAGTAGAAGTAATATTTGAAAGAAAATAATAAATGCAATCTTGATTTTTGAAAATGAAAAATAAATAAAAATAAATTTTTTCTCTTAAATAATAGTAATTAAAAAGAAATGGAGGAAATAAATTTTTTTGGCAGATGGCTCTTCCATTTTCTCGGGTTTGAGCAGGAATTAAAGGCATATTCACTTGCCATTTATTCAAAATGGAAGAGTTTTAAATATAAAGTTTTTCATTAAGGATCTCTTTGTTTTTAGAGAAAAAACCTTTTATAAAATATTAAAAACATAATTAATATATTTAATATTAAATATAATAATATATGTTGAAGATAAATTCCTCTTTTTTAGAAAAAAAATTATTTCCTTTCGTTATCATGATTTTATGTATTATTTTATATATAAAAAATGAAATATTTTATAAAAATATCTTCTAAAAAATAAATAGACCCAAAATATGATTACTATTTCTTATTTTCTTAGAAACAAATAGAGTTATCAATGATGGGTTTGATCTGTGCGATTGACATTCACCAAATGGTACATTGTAACATTATTTAGTAACTTAAATCATTTTCTCATGAATAAACAGCATATATTTTGATGACGTGTTTGCAGAAAAAAATGGTTATTCCAAAACAAGGTAGCTTTCACATTGACGCACTTCCTTTTCACAGAAAGAAAAGGAGTGAGGAATATTCGCGATATTTGGCGGAGATTAAAGAGCATAGAAAAAGCGTTCAACAACCCCTTTGGAATTTAAGGTCATCTTGGGGCTTTTCACACTAAGATATTCCCTCCTCAACTGAAAAAACTCCTGAAATTATGAACCTTTAATAATGTTAATGGCAGATAAATTTTGTCAAGCAAAGTGTCCCATCAGCGATAGTTGACGGTTGATAAGTGGGAATTATCTCTGTTCAAGTGAAATGACATTTTGGCTCAATATTTGTGTTACTATCATTTTTATTCTGAGGCTAATATAAGGAACCGAGAAGATGTAATGCTTCAGGGATCACTGGGCTTTTAGCGGTGACTAACTGAGCTCTTGAGTTCAAATATTTTCACCATAATTTTACTGAATGTTTTAATAGGAAGACCTTCAAAATAAAGATAACTCTGCCCAAATTAAAATTATCTAAGAAAGAAAAATAAAATATCATTGGACCTCAAGTAAGGTAAAGCCAAAATTGTGGCTGGGAAGATGCTTCAATGACCAAAAAAAAGACAAGAAAACTATGCGCCATTGAGGTTTGAGCCACAACAAATGATGATTTAAGGTAAAATCCCAGGTGGAAACTCGCCCCCAAATATGGCTATGTTATGTTGGGCCAACCATACTTGGAGGCCCACAATGATTAGCCTGCCAAAAGTGCTCTCTCTGGCATTTGAAATTAGAATTACGTAGGACGCAGCCGCAAATAGATTTTAAAAAATATAGTTGTTGAGAGTGGGATTTGAACCCACGCCCTTTCGGACCAGAACCTTAATCTGGCGCCTTAGACCAACTCGGCCATCTCAACGATTTGGTATCGACTCTTCCGGCAAATAATATTTTGAAGAAAAAAAAAAGGGACCCAAATTTACAATGTAAATGTATTACGTAAGTACGGAGTTCTTCTTGATGACAAACTTGTCGAGGTACTCATTCTACTTCCATGTTTATATTTTTAAGTCTTTTTGTCATTTTAAATAGAATCCTATTAACAACAAAGATAAACGTGGAAGAGACGCAAAGAGAGTAGACTTGATATTCTGGAAAAAATCTTAAAGTATGAACATGGTCTTTCAAATTTGAATGAGATTAGTTCAATTTAAATTATACTCTGTTAGCCTGTAAAGAGAATTGGTTTATAAAATTATATTTTGGAAAAAATACACTTTACTGATACTATGAAATAAAAGTAGCAAGTCCTGAAGAGGGTACTTTAAGATTTGCTTTTTCATACGACTTTGGCTTGGTGATGCGATGCCTTCTTTTGATTTGGAGCATGAAAATGGCCCGCGATGCAAAGATTATAAAGCAGAAAAGATAAAGCAAAAGCAGAGAGAAAGTCAGCACAGAGCTGCAAGTTATTCTTCGCTTTCAATGAATGAGAGCACCACTAACCACATATGGTTGGAAACTATGTCTACCCATTAATTTAATTCCCCTTTCTTTGGCTTTGTGTCCAACGTTGTAAAGTTGATTTGATTTGATAGTTCAACTTTAAGATAAGAAGGGAAACAGCATAACATATGCTCCTCGAATTAAGGCGATGCCGATTGACTCCTATGATGCTCTAACTTTTTCTTTTCTGTTTGCCACGAATTGAAGCGAGTAACACTGTATTTCTCATTTTATCATAAAAATATTCTTATTTTAAGAGCCAAGATAGAATGCATTTTTGTTGGGGTTGACGGAACAATTATGATGATGATTCTAAACATATGTGATAATTAGTAATAACTGATGTGGAATTGGACACTAACTAATTTTACCCTCTACTTGGATGGTTGAGAAAATCAGTCGAAAGAAAATATAGTCGAAAAAAATTAGATACAAAAGTAAATTTCTATTTATATTTGGATGGGCCAAAAAAGTATAAAAAATAAGTTAAAAATTATTTTCCAATATTTGGTTTGGTTGAAAAGTGAAAATAAAAAAATGTTTATTTACCGAATGACAAAACAACTCTTATTTACAACATAAAAAATTACTTCTCTATTATTTTTTATTGCAATAACAATAACCATAATTATACTAATATATTATAATATTCTCATTAACAATTAATAAATACTAAGAAAAAATATAAATTACTCCTTTAAACTTTATAAAATTTAGAATTTATACCATCATCTATTTAATTAATTATTTTATCAAATTATATACTTTTGTGAAGTTTTTAAATAATAATCAAAATATTATAGTATATTAATTTTTTAATTATTTTTATACATGATTTTTATATTATATAATTAATAAAAATTAAATTACATATAAATAACTTTAATTAAATACTTGTATATAAAATGCAAAATAATTATCCAAAATATAACACAAAAAATCAATATTTTATAATATTTTTATTCTTATTTAAATATTTCATAATTATAAAATGATTAATTAAGTGGAAGATGAGTGTTATTTCCAAATTTAAAGGGTGAGTTCTAAATTTCTAAAGTTGAAAGTGATAAATCTAACTACCCAAAATTGAAAGAGATAATTTGTATTTTTCTCTGTACTAATACTATCACTATTATTTTAATACATATATTCTCAATTGCAAAATTTAACGTCAATTCTAAATTGGTTAATGGTTGAATTTTGATGCATTTGTTCTCTATTGCATCTAATTATAATTTGAGAATTTTTATAATTAATACTTTACTAACTAAAGCAAAATACTAATAATGATATGCATCAACAACCGTAAGCAAAATACATGGTCTTCTATAATATGCATCAACACATGCTATAGAATAATAATAGTATAATAATATTTTATTTTATTCTCACAAATTAAGTTAATAATTTTACCAAAATTTTAAAATTTAAGTTAATTATAATCATAAGTCTAAATCTTCAATAAAAATGCTTAGTGTAAGCGCCCGGGGGGAGGGGACAATAGTTCAATTCACTTAAATTTGATTTAAATTTTTATTACCCATTTTTAACTGAATTATAATTGAAAAGTCCTACAACCAATTGTTCAGTTTGCAGAGATTTATAATGGTTTATTTTAGTTGGGATATCACTTTTTAAGTTTTATTTTTTTTTGTCTGTACATAATATTTATTATGTATTTTCATTACCTACTACACTTAATTCAATTGCATTTATGTAATTATTATCACTTCTACTTAAACAACATAGATTAAGCTGGAAATTTATAAAAAAATAAAAGAAAATAAACAATACATAACTACATATTTAGTGCATCTAACATTGAAAATATTGCAATAATTTTAATCGATTTTGGTTCAATACGGGTTGCAAAGTATAAAATTGTAATCAATCAATATCAATCAAAATTGCTAAAAAAAATTTTGAACTAATCCATCTCTATTTTTAAACTAATCAAGGTTGCAATAGTCCAACTGATTTAAATAAATTGATATAATCTTATATGCCCCTCAGTATAAGTGTAAATATATCTTTATATTTTATCTAAAATATTTCATTTACGATACAATAAAAAAAGGATAATTCCAAAATTCTTTCATGACTATATATATGCCAGATTTAAAGTAAAATTGATCTTTATCCATTTTGCAACAAATAGAATTAATTTAATCTATATCTATATCTATATAATAATATAAACATCGGGACAATTCCTCTTTTAACAATGTTGTTTGTGGAAGCATGTATTCTCACTCGCTACATTATTCTCTCTAACTTTTATTTTTCACTTCACATTGTATTGTATGCAAGAGCATGTGTTGTCACTTGCTGCATTACCTTCTTTGACATTCGTTTTTCACTTCATTTGCTTGTCTATCTATGTATTAATATCGGGTTTGTACAAAAATTACACTTGTCTCACCATTTTCATCCCCTTTTGTACATTTCAATATTATTAATTTTTTTGTTTGTTTTGACCTTCCTTCAACATACGCAATATCGAATTGTAAAGTGGTCCCAATCTGGCTATTTCTCTTCCCTTTTTATATTTTAACATTATTTTTATTTATATTTATATTTTTTCAAATTTTAATATTATTTATATTTATATTTTTAATTTCATTATATATGTGGACTCATTTATCAATTAATTTTAATTTTTGGTCATTTGATGCTCTTAACTTTATTTTAAAAATTTAAACCCTCTTCTAATTTTTATGTTACAATATCATTTCTTTTTATTCTTACTAAATATTTAAAATAAGTTAAAGAATTGATTTAATAACATTAATGATAATTTTAATGTGTTTGAATTTAATTTTTTAATAAGATTTTTTTATTTTTGTAAAAGTAAATATTTCTTTTATTAAATCTATTTAAATGGGTAATCATTGTTCATTATATGCAACTTTTTGTTTATAAGAGAGGAGTTCATGAAAAGCATGTGTATAAATATTATAATATATGAATAAAAATTTAAGAAATCTCTTATAATATAATAATATATGAATAAGTGATAATATAAAATTTATTGATATATTTAACTTTAAATAATTTTATAAATTTAAATAAAATTATAACAATAGACAATTAATTTTGAATATATAGAATTAACTACTTAACCAATAATTATGACCCATTTTAAACAAAATTTTGTAATTTTATTTTAGGACTTCACTATTTGACCCAAAAAGTTTGTTCTAAAATTATTCGGAACACAAATGATAATTGTAGGATAAAAAAGGGAAGAATTAAAATTTACATTATTGGACAATGGATGATAAAGATAACACATATCATATATTTAGTACAATCAAAACAATTTTTTAGGAACTATAGTATTATCCTTTGTATAATTATCATTATTTTATTAATTATTAATATCTATCAATCAATCATACTTTTTACATTTGCTGATATATCCCTTTTTTGCCATCTTTTATTTTTATGCTCTCTTTAAGTATTAATTTTATTCTTGAATTATTTTCACCTCTTATCCTTTTTTATATTAAATATTTTATTCATTTTTTTCTTGCTAATCAACATAAAATATCTTATTATTAGATTGACCTTCTCCTCATCATATAAAGTAAAATTATTCATAATTATTTCTAGACATTGATTTTGTGAATATTTTTTAATTTTTTTCATAATATTTTTATACTATAATTTATGCAACTCTAAAATTTTTGAATAATTTATTTTTTTCAATATTCTATTGGTATTCGATTAAGTATTTTAAAAATTTTCAAGTCAATTAAAATATTCAATTAGAAGTGATGCAGCAAATCATATATTTTATGAAATATTAGTTATCCTATTTTTTTAATTATAGTTTAAAATAAATTTTTATCTTTACATAATTTTATGATATAACTTAATTTGGTTAGGGAATATAATCATAACTTTAATTTATATATTAAAATTTTACTTATATAATTTTCTAAGAGTAACTAAAATATTTTGTCATTAAAATTTTATTTATAAAAATATATATTTTCATAAATAATGTTTTGCATGCCCTTGCAAAGCGCAGGTTTCAAATCTAGTTTATTTTATAAAAACTGTAAATGATAAATATTTGTACATTGAATATTGATGAAATCTACCGTTATCAATCATTCCAATTATGATATCTTCACCATTCAATGCACACCTATGATATGGATGCTAAAATGTGACCATGAAAATAGAATTGTAGTAATTAATTATTCTAAAAAAGATTAAAATTGGTTTTTCATAATATCACCAATCAACCATCTCATTATCAATTATTTTAATTATGATGTCTTCAACATTCAATATATAATTATGATATGGTCACCAAATAAGACCATGAAAATAGAATTGTAGTAATTAATTATTATTTTTAAGGAACAACAATTGGTTCTTCCTAATAACACCAATCAAGCATTTTTCATTTTTTAATAATTAATAATGTCACTAGCTGCATGATTATATATATACTTAAAAAGGAAAATTCATAATTTGTTCATCTAAGATATTCAATCAAGCTAACATTGATTTCAATATAAGTAAAATTCCACTTGTGCAGAACACAATTTGCGGTAAAGAGTTCATTTGTGTCATTTAAGAATAATAAGTTGTTATAAGAAGAGATGTGAAACTCTAAAACCCTTTCAAAATTTTGCCTACAAAAATCAAAACATGATATTTAAGTTCACAAACCTTTTTAAGTATGAAATCTCTATAAAGATTCCACTCTCAAATGGAGATCAAATTTTTTTATAACCTTCCTTCAAAGTGTAGATTTAATCTTCAATCTAAGAATAAGCTTCATCGAAATCCTTTATTGAAGTCAAAACTCATTATTTAATTCGAGATTAGGGTTTTCAAAGCCCTTGATTAAAGTTAAGTTGAAGAGAAGAATTAAAAGACTACCTTAATCTTTATTCAAGAATCAAATTAAAGATTATACTTGCATTATTCAAAAAATAATAAAATTTATTTATTCAACAATTTTCTCATAAAATGCACCATAATCAGAAAGATGTTTTCTTGTGGAAATGAACAAAAAATATGTGCTAGATTATGTGATGAAATATCTCACGTATTAATAAGTAAAAGTAAAATATCATATCAACATAAAAATTTTGAAAATCCTTACAATATTTGATGAAAGTATAATGTTTAGAGACATTTTTTGAAATTAGAGCGTTAATTTCATCTAATATTGGAGAAAAAGTTGTTCTATATAAAGATCCCACGTAGAATTTGTTAGAATATCAAACACTAGGTGATATGCCCACAAACTCCGCAACTCCTCCTTCCTCACTTCAATTAACACATAAAGAATTTTAGAATCTAGAAGAATGCTCTAAAAGGTTCGACAAAGGGTGCCGTGAAGAAATCGTTTTAGCTATATTTTTTAATAACATTCCAGTCGCATTATCAATCTGGCGAATAAGGTGGGATTGTTTTGTTACAGGGTCTTGGTCGTATATAATCTCAAATGGCAGCATTCAAAGTCAATATAGCATATAATATCATGCCAAGGGCAAGTAAAATTTTGGGAGAAATGTACTTAGTTAATAACAAATATTGCATCATCTTTCCTTGAGTCTTGCTGATATTCATAATAATTGAAAGATTGTACTTTTGAAATAAAGTACAATAATTTTTTTTATCTGCTCTGTTATATACAATTTATATAACAATATCACTAATAGTATAGATATAAAACAAAATTGAATTTAGGATGGAATTTCCTTGGACTAATTGTAAAAAGTTAGAAACTCATGATGGTTTACAAGAAAAATTTAAAGAATAAGAGTGTTATTTAATGTATAAATACTGTTCTTGAAAGCACAAAATTCTATTAAATTTAATTTTTCATTAAGAAAATCCTATTAGGCTAAGTTGGGGGAGGAGGGGAAGGAAGGAAGAAACGACTAGAAGGTTATAAATTTGAGATTGTAAATTAGGGCTTTTAACTAAAACGTTTAAGTTTCTTCTTCCATCATTCACTTGAACCTTTGGGAATAATTTATGAATAATTTTACGAAGTGAATTTCATAAATGTGAGGATGAAACAAATGCAGAGAAGAGCGTTGCTCTAATTCTAGTATGAAAAGAAACCATACCTTAATTCCAGATATATCTTGATTTCAGGTAGAAGAAAAGCCAGCAATTAATCTAGCTAGTGTGTGAGTGCATTGCTTCAAATGTACAGAAGGAGTGTAATCCTCGATGATGTCTAAAGTTAATGGCCGTTAAAATAAACAAGGATAAACGATGGGTAAATTTGAAATAATGTGAAAGGTTGAAGTTTTCTATAAATTTTCTGGTTTTGAAATTTTTTATGGGAGTCCACTTTACTTTTGTGGCAGTTTTTATTGGTGTTTACAATTTTCTACATCAACCAAACATAGGAAAAATTATTTTTTTATCACTTCCTTTTTTTATGTACTTACTTCGTGCGTTATTATTTATTATACTTTTTAAAAAAATTATCATTTTATAAATTTAATGAAGTATTAAATGTATTTTTCATAATTTTATTTTTTATTTAATTAATACTTTATTATTCTATGTTTTTATTTTAAAATATCTTAATAAATTTATTTTATTTTTTCTTCATTTTTAATCATTAATCATGTTAAAATTTGGATATGAAATAAAAGAGAAATTTAAATGCACATTTAAATTTATCACAAAATTCAAGCAAAAATAAAAATAAAATCAATTTTAATTTTGAATTAAAAATAATTTTAAAAATTATTAAGAATAAATAAATTAAATTATTTTTAATACATTAAATTAAACATAAGAGATAATTTTCTTTCACATTTTTTAACAAAACCAAACAATGAGCTGATTATTTAACGGGGATTTCTAGGTTACAAATGCTTATGATAATACTCGTGATTGATAATCATTAAACAAATGACATTTAGCTAACTTATTCCTTATATCAAATTATTTAATGACAATATATATTTATGTTTTGGCCCTTAGAAAGAGTCCTTTTTATTCTCAAATCTTCTTCATTATTACTGTTGTGCCTGCCCCGCCCTTTTTTTGACTCTTACTGAAAAACATATGCCCAATGATGGTATAAATATTAAATTCAATATTTTGTTTTATCAATTTTTACATAAGCTAAATTCATTTTTATTTTTTCTTCATTTTGTAATTCAGAGGAACAATTTTTCTTAGAATTTTTTAAATGAATTCAAACAATAGCAAATAATGCAATAGAACTTCCCTCTGTGGGAAAAGGTTTCATAAAAGTTAAAAAAATAAAATAAAATTTTACATTCCATACAACAATCGGAGACGAAGAACAATGTAAACATGAAGGTTGAAATCTAGGGATGATATTAAGAGGATTTCATCCTCATATATTAATTAGTTTAAAAATATATTTTACAAAGAAATCAAAAATTAAATTTAAATCTCTAAATACATACAAGAAAATTTTTAACATATATGAATACAATTGTATTATTTAATATGATTTTCATTTATACATAAAATAAAGAATAAAATACATAATAATTAACTTTTCAAGTAACCCCATGCTATATGCATTGTGTTTAATTTGTTATATAATTAAAAATTAGATCAAGTATATATATAATGATTATTATGTGATTGTTATGAAAATTAAATTAAAAAAATTTATTAACTCCCATAATATTATGTAATATATATGAAAATAAAATTTTTATATATGAAAATAAAATTTAAGTCAATAGAGATCTTTTATTTTATGTTTGCTTATTAATTTGTTCAATTAATAAATATTATATAAAATTTACATCATTATATATTATATATAAATTTAAATATAATAAAATTAGCAACTATCACAAAACCTTTAAAATAAAGGTAAAACTACAAGTAAATTAAAAAGTTTAAGATGTTAAATAGATTTATTTTTCTTTTTTTCTTGCAAACCTATTAGTAGAGGACTTTAATCACAAAAATATTTTTTAAAGCAATTTCTTTTTTTTTTTAAACGAGGGGCATGTCTTTATAAAAATTTTAAACTAAACATAAAATAAGAATATAAATATAAATTTTAATAAGTAATGATAATAATTAAGATCGATAGTAATATTTTTTAATAAAAAATGCATTATTAGTTGTGCTTTTGTGCATTTAGATCTTTATATATCACTTGCTTTTCTTTAATTATTTTGTGTATTAAATACATTAATTGTCAATCCTCAATTGGAATATGCAACCGATATAAAATTATATAAATTGACTTTATAATTCAACAATTAGTTCAATAAGTTCATGTCTTACATTTAGTACTTAATAATAATAAATGTTTGCTAGTGTAAATTTAAGCAAAAGAGACAAACCAATAAGTAATTTTGATTATACGTACTAATTTATTTGCAAAGAATCATTTTTTGAGCATTTACTATTCTAAGCACATCTCCTAATGTTTTATTCTATATTTATTTATTAAAAAAATCAATTTTTAGTTTTTTTATCACTTCAAATAAAATTGAAAGTTAAACTATTGTTTATTAATATTGATTAATGACTATAATCTTTATTTATAAAAATAATTATCTATTTAAATATATTTATAATTATATTATTTAGTATAGTAAAAAGTTGTAAAATTGTAATTCAAAATAATGAGGTATATTAGTCATATTAAATTATAAATCATATTAATTGCTAAAGTAATTGATTTATTGATACTAAGCCATGATTTCATCCTCAAGTTTATGAGCTCAGGATATTAATTTGTTTCTTTTTAGTAAAAAATAAATAAAATTAGAAACAAAAAAATAATATTTCACTTTATGGTCTCACATAACAATGGTCAAATCCTTTTTAATAAAATAAATAAAATGACATATTGAGAAAAAAAAATTAAACTAACAACTAGGAAAAAGAAGATAACTAAATTAACAATTTTTACATGCACACCAAATTAATTAGGATTAATATTGAGCTTAACATTTAATTCAAAATTTTGAAAAGTATTGCATTTAAGTATAGAAGATAATTAAAAAGACTAACCAAAGGCATAATATGATCAAATTTTTTTATTTCACAAAAAAAAGCACTAATACATGAGAGTGGAGCATTATCATAATTTTTTAGTCAGTTATTTAAATTTAAATTATAATTCATATTATATTGAAGAATACATGACATTAAAGTATTTTTTATGACATTGTAATTATGGGATGAGATAATTGAAAATGTGAGAATTAAATTTTAGTAATTTACTCGAACGATTTGGTGTTTGCAAACAAAAGAAATTATGCAAACTAAAGATATGAGTATTACGTTAAGGATGTAGTAGCTATTTGGTTTTACTTGCAAATTGTAATATAAATGGACCATTGCTTCAAAGGAAATTAAATTAAAAGAAAAATTGATTGTCCATCATTGCAACCTAGAACAAAATACTCTTGAAATTGCTCCTACTCCTAAAATTTGTCTTAATTTATAATACTCATAATTTTAGCATGGGTACCATGTAACTCTCCTTATTTAACATAAGAAATAAAAGAAGACGGGGATAAGATCTTGTTGTATATCCATTTTTTCTTTGGTTCAAGGGATAGCAGATGATGTTCACACACTATTCAAGAGAGGAATCTGCGGGAAATTAAACATGCGTATTGGCAGACAGACAAGTGTCATTATGTCTGGCTGCACTGCACGCATGCAAGCCTGCCATGAAAATCAGGCAGATACTGCACACTCATCGGTAGATTCGGATTGGGAAATGAAAGGGATGGCTGCATAACTAGCGCCAGTAAAAGTAGTTCATCTATTCGGTAAGCCTTCTCATTTTATAATATATTTCCCCTCTTTTTTTATTAATTATAATAATTAATCGATTTTATAAATATTAAAAAATAATTTTATTTATTGATTTTAATAAAAAATTTAATCTGTTCTTTATGTATAAAATTTAAAATAATTAAAAATAAAAATAACAAAATAAATATAAGTAAATTGAAAATATAAAATAATAAAAATTTCTTCAAAATAAATTATAAAAAACGAAAAAAAGTATTTAACCGTAATTTACTCTCATCTATTGGATCACTCAGTTTAAAATTGATTGAATACCAGAAATCATTTAGCTTAATAGCAAATCCAATGGTATGATTTGGACGTTTAGAAAATGCAGGCTTTATTTCCGAGCAGTATTTGTAGTTATACATACTAAGCACAGCTTTGTGAAGGTACCGACAGAGTTTTAGAATAATCCCAACTCCATTTTCAAGAGAATTGCCTAACTTAGTATATATAAATTGTTTGCCGAATCCCAATCCAACAAGAAGGGCAATGCCCTTTATAATCAAATCTTCCAAAAGAGAAGCGCAATCTAGCTCTCTGTTTATTAATTACTTGTAAACGACAAATGAGACCTCCAGGCTCCAAATTCCAAAGTGGAGTGCCAATCAGCTTCAACATTTTTCAAATTAAAACTTTGCCTCCTGGTGACAAATGGAATCTACCATATTCTAAAAGCATATGGTGTTTTTAATTATAAAGATTTTTTATTACCAAATTAATTTAGATTTACGAGCTAATGACATGTGGTTAATTAGAGATGCACTAAAGTAATTGGGTGGATTTGGAAGGAGCAGTGAGGAAGCTAAGAAGAAAGAGATGCTACGCACTACGGAGGTGGCCTTGCCACTAACTCCATTTGCTTACATGTGGGTGGGAAACAACGAATAAATTTATATCGCAACAAGACCGCGTATAATTTTCTCGTTGTGTGAGAAAAGCACGGACCTAATTGATATGAAAACAAAATTGAGAATTATTTATGTTGAGTTTGAGATGTCTAATATGGTATTCGGAGATTTTAAAATGGAATGAAATAATAAATTTAGAAATTATTATATTAAAATTATTCGATTTTAATTATTCACTTTTTAATATGTGTAATTAATCCTTTGTTTGAATTTAGAGAAAAAAAGGTGAAAAAATATGTAAAAAGAAAAGATTGAAAATAAATTTTTTAACATTTTGATACTATGAAAAATTGGATGTGAAAAGGAAAATGGTTAAAAAAGTATTTCTACAATAAGCAAAATATTTTTTCACTAAATAAGTACAGAAAAGAAGTAGAAAATTTTATAATTATAAAATTATCCTTTAGCAAAATTTATTAAGTAACTCTATTGAGTAATTTTATCATTTAACAAATTATTTTTTTATTTTTTAATTTAGTCAAATAAAAATATTGATATTTCTATTAATTTCTTTTCACTTATTTTTTAATCCATCAAATAAGTGAAAAAAGTACTTTTTCATATATTTTTTTTCATCTTATTTTTTCTGCAACACTTTGAAATTTTATAATACCATAAAATTCATCTTATTTTAGAATAAATTTGTTTATTTATTCTTATATTTTAAAAGATTTTACTTGCTATGCTACGCCGGTGGTGCCAAACATGATTGAGTACGCACAGCATTTCTCCCTCGAGCATACGAGATGATGTGCTTTCATGGCCAAAGTAGACAACTCAAGGAAGAGGTTTCGGCGATAAAGCCTGAGCTAAAAACATGCAATGTTGGGAAACAGCTGTCGGTGCGTCCAAAATGGTTGACTGATTATTTGACACTGTCAACTACTTTGTTGCTATAATTTTTGAAGCGTCTTCCTCGTAAGACTGTGCTCGGAGTCTTGGACCACTATGCCCGAAAATGACAAAACCCCTCGTTCACACTTCCCAAATGGCAACGGGGTCTGTTCCCTTCCCCACCATTAATTTAACACTGCAACTCCATCCAATTGCATGTTTACACAATTAAAAAAAATTACAAAATTTAAGCCTCTTTTATTTGTTTAATATTAAATTTGATATTGTATGATGAAAACCTTTATTCTTTAGTTTGAAATAAAAGTTATATTATTTTTACTATTATAATATTATATTTTTTTTTATTCATAACATATACAGATAATATGAAAATTTTTCGTCATATAAATAATTATTTTTATAATTTATTATTTTAAATGTGAGAGAATTGTATAAAAAATTGTTTTGTGCATTCAACATTCATTAAAGAATAATAATACAAGAGCCAATAGTGGTGACAGGGCCAAAAGCATGAGGTGAGTTGACAATATTAAAATTGATAAATGATTGAAATTGATTTTTTGTAAAATTTAAATTTAATTAATTTTAATTAAAATTTTATATTAATTTAATTATTATAAAATTAAAATTTTAAAATTTTAATTCTTTCGTATAACAATTTTATATTCTATTTTATACATAAAAGTATTAAAATTTAAAAATTTTTAATTTTACAAAAATTAAATTAATGTAAATTTTTAATTAAGAATAAAATTGATAAAAAATTAATTTTATAAAATTAAAATAATTTTTTTGGTAGAAAATTAAAATAAATTTTTAATCTTTATAAGTATTGTTGATTTATTGAGTAAAATTAAAGACAAAATTTGAGAATATTAGAATTTCTCCGTTTCTAATTAAGTGCCCTCTCCTTCGAGGAACCTTCGCTTTTCCGTGTGAAAGGCTGGGATTCTTCTTTTGCATGCACTTATATACTTCAGCCCTGCGTCTTCTTTAAAACTGCTCCTCCAACCCTCTCTCTTTCTCAATTGAAAGTTGAAAAAGATGAAGCCTAGTATTCGCTTTGGGGCTCTCCTGCTCTGCATTTTATTGCTTATTTCCTTCACAAAAGCCCGTTTGTTGAACGCTGAACCAGGTACTTTGCTAGTTTTGGGTTATTAATTAGTTCTCTGGGCGGCTGGGCCTATCAAAGTTTGATTTTTTTTCTTTTTTTGCAGGTGAAAATTTAAAGCTGGAGAAGGCCACCGGAGAGGAATTTGTGATTGAATTGGAAGGCAGCGAATCTATGAATGTAAGATAACATTATTTCGTTCTATAATATTCATTGCCTGCTGCTGCTTCTGAGTTATGTACTTTACCATCTTTATTGGTTATTATTGGAAATCTATAAGCAGGCGATGGAGAAAGAGGAGGAATGCAGTAAAGGGGATGACGAAGGATGTTTGAAATTCAGAAGGATGGCATTAGAAGCTCATCTTGACTACATCTACACCCAGCACCATAAGCATTGAAAAGCTTCATGTCATAAAATTTTCATTTTTCTTATCTTCATCTATTTGATAATCTTAGATAATAATAAACTGTAATATATATATATATATATTTCTCTAACTATCATACTACGGCTTAGAGTGGGTTATATATATATATATATATATATATATATATATATATATGTAATGGCTGAATCTAAACATACGAGTGACCACGTTTCTGAAATTTTACTTCCATTTCCATCTCTGATTATAAGTGTGTACTTGTGCAACTATGCATTCGCCACTCACTTCACAAGTGATGTCTGGGTTTCAGAGAGTCAATTTATGAGATTGACGTATTCCACAGATTGAATTATTAAATTCACTGCTCTGCCTAGCTCCTTCTGAAAGCCTGAGTCAATGATCCGATAAGACTACAATGTTCCCACAATGGTCAAAGGGTGATTGATCCTATGTTTTTTTTTTTTTAAGTAAATATAATACACGTACTCATTTCATTGTGTGAGTTTGGTTTTGTTTCAATTTAATGATAGTTGTGAGAGTAACATTACATTATATGTTCCCCTTCTTCTCATTAATAGAGTCGGAATTCCAGTCATGTATGCTTCGTTTGTTTTTTTGTGGAAAACATATTTAAAATATAGTTATAAATTATGAAAGTAGTAAAAAAATATAAAATAATAAATATACAAAGTTTGTTAAAATAAAAAAGAATAAAAAACTAATAAATAATAACTGGAAACTCGAAAGGATGCTCCACTAACATCAATGAGGAGCAATAAATGAAGCTTTATAAAAAGTATACTCAAAATCACCATGCTTGAATCATTCCTAGCACTATGTCCCGCCATTCAATTAACAAATCTCTCTCTCTCTCTCTGTATGTGTAAGTGTGAACCATCTTCCTTTCCCAATTTCTATTCAAAAGAGAATGACACTTCATAGAAGGCAATTTTTTTTTCAGAAAAATTATTTTTTTATTATTATAATTTTAAATATTATTTTTAATAATAAAATAAAAATATAATATATCATAATTTCGAGAATATAAAAAAATTCCTTATAAAAAATATTTTTTGAAAAACGGGCCATAAGGTTGCCAACTTTTCAGCCATCTTCAAAACACAACAAAATTAGATGGCCACTGCACATAACACCTCGTAATTTCCCGTCATAAACAGAAATTTTCAATGCTTTGTTATCTGTGTTGAAAACCTGATTAGCAGAGACTCGAGATTTGCAACTAAAAGAGTTCGTGAGACTGTCAAGAACAGCAAGACAAGGACCTCTTACTGCAATCAATAAAATGTACAGAAACAAGCACGAGAACCCATTCCACGCCATAGAACTGCTCAGTTACTAGAAAATAAGAATGCATTATGCAAATTGTAAGTTGTTTCTGGAATTTTCAGGTTTGTTGTCCCATGTGAAAACTCAACCAATCATTAACTTCAGGCCATTCAAAGCTTTCAGAACAAGGTTTTTTTTTTTTTTTTGACATTCACACGAAAGGGTTTTTTCGGTCTGTTATTATTTTGGCAAAGATTTATCTATATCTCCAGCAAAAGGGTCATGATCATTTTAACTAATTTTGACTTCCAGTGAATGATTTTCGTTAAATTTTAACATCACTCTGAAATCAAATTATTCTTATGCCTTTTTTTCCCCTTTTCTTGATAATTAAATATGTTGGATCTGATACATCATGTTAAGTGTTTTGTGGATCACATCAATGTCTAGTCTACAAAAGCAACCCAATTCCCACATGACACAATCAAAAATTCCTGGGAAGTCTGCTTTTTTTTTTTTTGTTTTTTTTTGGGGATACTGCCATACACAGCGAGAAGAGCGATAAAAATAAAGGGTGGGATTTACGAAACTTATCTAATTATGAGTCCCTTTTTCTATTTTTATCTCTTTTTTTTCATTTTTCGGAATAAGAAAAAATTAAAAAAAAAGGATGGGGCTTATGAGATCAACTTTGTTCTGAGCCTCAGTTCCTTGTTTCCACCTGTTTTTCTAGGTGTGCAAAATGAACTTATAATTTGTAGGCAATGCAGTTAACTCACGGTAATAAATAGATTATATTTTTTATTTGAAATTTATATTTTTTACAAATTAATAGAGATAAATCTGTACAGGAACAAGCCCGCACAGCTCCAAACCCACATTGTGCAGGTTTAATTTTTTTTTAAATTAAAACTTTTAATAATTCCTTAAGCATTTAAGAATTTTTAAAATATGACTCAATTTTTAATTCAATCTCTAACAATATAATATAATTTTTTTTACTTACACCAAAAAAAATTAATTACCTAATTATAATTTACAATAAAAAATATATTTTTTTATTTAATTCAATTTAATATCTTTAAATGTATCTTTCCTTTTTTATGTTCAAAGTTTGATATCTGATTCGTGTATACATGCATTTAATTATTTAATTATTTTTAATAATAAAAAAATTAAAAATATGAATTATACACCAGTACTTACAAACTCAATTATTTTTTACGTTATATATTTTTTACAAATTTATCCGGATTCTACCTGCTCATCCCATTTTACACCTCTATCTCAGTTGGCTGCACTAAGGAATTTTCCTAAACTATCGTTTGTTGCATGATTAAATTCAGCAACTTCTGTCCACAGCATCACCACCGCATGCCTTTGATAGGGAATATAAAGCTGGAGATATATTAATATCATGGATGAGTAATCGAAAAGATTAGGCTATTTAGCTCTGTCATGTTTTATTATTTGCTTGTCAATGAGGAATCCCATTAGCTTTGGGATACCTTCGGACTTTTCTTCTTTTCTTTGGCTTTGTGGCCGTCTTATTCCACCAGAAAAGAATACAAGCACTTAAAATTCTTGTACTTATTATTTGAATAGGATCCAAGATGTAAATATAAATCTATGAGCAACTCTTTAGTTATCACCATACAATTTCATTAATCTGAAAGAGAATGAAAATTATTGCCAATCATCACCTGTGTCCCACAAATATGAATTCTTTTTATTATTGCTTATTTCTCCATTTAATTCACCATTATTGTTTGCTTTTAATCTCTCTTCCCAAACAGAGGATAATTACTTTAATTTTTTACTTCGTTTTTTAATCAAAATTTATTTTTATAAGAATATTGATAAAAAAAAGAATATAATATTTATATTATGATTAAAAAATAATACTTAAAATAATAATATATGAAGAAATGAAGCAATTATTTTAACATCAAATAAAATGAAAAATGCAAAATGTCCCATCAATTTTGAGGTGGTTATAATCTACTTCCATTAACTTTAGAAATTAGGAAATGTGTACCCCATTAACTTTGAAAAGTAGGAAATCAAAATTTTAAACTATATAAAACTTTCAATTAATATTTATTACCTTATTTTTTAATTATTTTATTAAATTATATAATTTTTAAAAAAATTTAAATATAAATCATAAAATTATTATATATTAATTTATTACATCATTTTTATGCATAATTTTTATGTTATATAAATAATAAAAAATGAATTGTAAAATTAAATACAAAAAATGATCTAATAAATAACATGAATAATATTATAATTTTTATTTAAAATGTTTAATTTGATTAAATCAATATTGAGCATTAATTACACATTTTTTATTATTTAAGAATTTAATTTATAAATTTTCAAAGTAAATAAAAATAAAATACAACAATCCCAATATTAAAGATAATATTTTATACAAATTTAAAATAAATAAAATATTCTTCCTACGCGCTAATCTTTTATAATTATAATTTATGAAATTACCTCTAAAATAACCGTCGGTTCCATCCATATTCCAAAAGGCGGAACAACTCAGTAATCCCACCATGCCACGTGTAATGGGATGGCAAAAGCATTGCCACGTCATTCACCTGCCAATCGCAGCCCGACAACCTTTCACGAAGCGACGAAAAAGACATTCAGAATAACCCAATATATTATTAAAGGCGTCAGAAGATATATACCAGTCATCCTCCTGTTGTAAGACTTATTTGGCTGGTTGCTCTCCTAATCTCGCTGGTTACTTCTCTCTTTGATTGTCCTGATCGAATCGCTCCGGGACTCGGTAACTTGGCTCGCCGAGAACCCCGTCCCCTTCATGCTTCAACAATGGCTTCGTATCAATACATCAATTCTTCGAACCAGGTACGCAATTCTCGCTTTACTGATGCCCGCCATCGGTACTCCAAATCCCAAATGCGTTTGTTCAAGATTTTGCATATAATTTCATCCATCTCGCCATGCCAAGTTACAAAAGGAGAAGCTTTTCTGAGTTGCGGAGATGACAATCGTAAGCTAGGGTCTTTAGCAAATAGAGGAATCGGGATTGATTTGAATCTAAGTTCGGCAGCCGAAGACTATGCAGAATCCGAATATTCTGGAAGCAATTCCGAAGCTGAAAAAAGTGCGGAAGTTTCAGAAGTCACGAATGTTCAAGTTTTAAGCTTTGACAATGGATGTGATCGTGGTGAAACGAAATTCGAAGAACGGACCAGCGTTGAGGATGGAGAAGAAGAGAAAAGAAGATGTCTGGGTGGCGGCAAGGAAACGGCACCGTCTGAGGAGAAAAGGCATGAGGATGATAACTGTCTGGATCTGCTAATCGAAGCCGCTAAAGTAATATCAGAGAATTCTGCAAAACAAGACCCGAACTTTGAGGAACCGGGTGGAAACAAGAGACTCGACAACGAGCCGGGAACGAGTCATTTGGAACCGGCCGGGAAACGAAACCAGAACTGCAAGGTCGTTGATTTGTTCAGTGAGATAAACGACATGTCGCCGGTCGTGAAATCGAAGAGAGGAAGGAGCCAGGCGTTGCCGTACAGGTTCAGAGACTCGGTCGTGGAACCGTTGAAACGCTCTGCTCGTGCACAACGGCAATCGTCAACCGCAACTTGCAGGAAACGACACATTGGATCATAAAGCTATAATGTGGAACACCAAATTGAAGGAATAGATGATCCAAATATTCTGTACGAGGTTTTGGAATCCAGTGATAGTTAGCGTGGAACGAACCACTGAGTTGTTAGACACACATGTACAGTATAGTTATGGACAGCTGCGGAGCTAGGCTTGGATGGTCCGCAAGTTAAATATATTTTAATATTTTAATACAATAAAATTTATAAATTAATAAAAACATTTTGAACGATATATATAATTCTACCGTCAGTTATGGATGCTTGTTGCGAGGAAGCATATGAAAAATAGAAATTGATGAGAAATTTATATATATCCAAGTTAGGTCTGTACATTAAAAATTTAGTTTTCAAATTTTAAGATATTAAAAATAATAAAAATTAACAATTATTTTTTATTTATCAGATATAAATAAAAGCGCATGGTATGAAGAATATTAGAATTTCTCAAAATTTAGATGCGCACTCCCCCCCCCCCCTCAAAAAAAAAACGATGCTATTTAGGATTAATAGCATTTATTTGTTTACTGTTTTTAAAAATATTTTTCTATTTTTTATTTTTAAAATATGAAAACTTGTTTATTAATTTATTTTCAAAATTTATTTTTAAAAAATTATAATTGTAAATGTATAACTTAAAAATAAAAAATAGAAATAAGTTTTAATTATTTTTTGGATTTATTTTCTTGTTATGGTATTAATTTTATAATCAAATAAAATATTTTCTTATTTATAATACTAATCACTTTTTATTTTTTTATTTTTTTAATTTCAAAACAATTTATCAAAAAAAAAATTTAAATAATTTTTAAAAATTTCAATATAAAAATATATCCAAACACATTCTTATATTTTCTCTTTTCTTACTCCCTTTCTCTCTCTTTCTTATATCAAAAAAGGATAAACTAATTTAGTTCATTTCTTTTTTATAAGTCCAAAAGGCCTTTTAAAGAATGATAAAGGAGCAAAACTCACATTATTATTGTTAAAATAATATTAGGAGTGATAATTTATTAGAATAAATGTAATATTTAATTTTTTATTTATAAAGGTGGTAATTATTATACCTCTTAAATTTTATAAATAGTATTAATAATCCTTTATTTTTATTTTAGTTATACTTATTCATCATTTCCTTCACATGTAATACTAAAATAAATGGTAAAAAGAAATAATATAATTAAAAATAAGTAAATATTTAATATTGTTAAAGTGTTATTTAATAATTAATTTCAATATTTTTTATTTATTTTAATATTGCATTGCATGGGGGGATAAATAATTATAGTAAAAAAAATCAATAATATTAATTATGAAGTTTAAATGATAACTTATTAGAGTGAATGCAATACTTAATTCTTGATTTATACAGATGATAACTATTATATTTCTCAAATTTCATAACTAGTACAAATAATCCTTTATTTTTTATTTTAGTTATACTTATTTGTTATTTCCTTCACATGTAATACTAAAATAAATGGTAAAAAGAAATAATATAATTAAAAGTATGTATGTATTTAAAATTTTTAAAGTGTTATTTAATAATCAATTTCAGTATTTTTTTATTTATTTTAACATTTCATTATATGGAAGAACAAATAATTATAGTAAAAAAAAAAATAAGGGATCAATAATACTAATTATGAAATTTGAAAAATGTAATTGTCACTTTTCTTTTAAATAAAGAATTAAATATTATGTTTATTTTAATTTATTATTTTATTTTCACTTTCCCATTACTTTCACATAAAGAAAAATTAAAGTAAATCTTTTCATATCAATTTTTTTATTTTATTGTTGTGATATATTTTATTTCAATTAAATATTAATTTATTTAATTTTATTTTTAAAATTATAAAATTGAATGAATTAATTTTTAAATAGATATTAATATTAATAAAAGGATAAAATCTAACAAAATTAATATAAAATATCTTACAATAATAAAAATGAGGAAAAAAAATAAACATCACCCTTGCGAAGAGACAATTTACTCAAAATATTAAAACGCATTTTGCTTCACTTCTTCTGGCGTCTTGTGAAGCAAATCCACGTCCAATAAAAGACTCTTCTAGTTCGAAACGAAAATTTTCTATCTGTTACTCCGTTCTGGTGGTCCAAATAGGTTAAATTAATTGCAAGCAGTTTAGAATTAATTTATAAAAATTTAATTTGAATTTAATTTTAAATGAATTAATTTTAATATAAAAGTTAAATTTAAATTTTTATATTACTCAAGTCAAATTATTTATAAGTTTAAATAAGTCTAATCATAAAAAATATATATTTATTTTTATTTCATATATAAATAATACAATATATAAAAAACTAATCTCATTAATAATTTTTATATTATATGATGATTGTATAAATATATTTGATAAATTTAAATATTATGAAAATTTTATATTGATAAATAAAATAAGATAAAAAATAATATCCAATTTATTTGTAAAAGATAAAATCTTATATAATAAAATTGAGATAAAATGATAAATCATTTAAATAAAATTATAAAAATTCAATTAAATTCATTTTCATTACAAGCTCAAATTCTAATTTAAATATTTCAACTCTCATGAGAAATTGGATCTAAAAACATTATAATCGAATAAATTTATGTAAACTCCTTAAGGATTGTATTTGAATTTAGTTCAAATTTAAGTTTAAAATATTTAAATTTAATTATATTTTACTTGAATTTAAATTTATTTATTTTTAAAAAGTTCAAGTTTGAATACCTAAATATCCAATTCAGCTTAGTTGATTTGTATCCATACTTCCACTGCAACAGACACGCGTGCGCAGACGCACATATATATATATTATTAAAATGGTCAACAGCAAAAATTATGTCTCAGATTATTGACATTGTAAAATTTTTTGAAGGATTCAAAACTAATACACATCTATAATTTTGTGGGTCGTGAGAAAGAGTAACAAACAATTCTTTGCAAAGTGTTTATGGTTTATAATAGATTACAATATTACAAATATAGTTTCATAACTTTCTGAATGCAATATAGTTTCGCAACTTCCAGGAAACGACCTGTGGGAAGTAATTGCATAAAACAAAAATGATTAAATGATACCACATTTATGGGTCTAATTAAATCGCGATGACAAATTATTGCGACGACCGTAGTTTGCAGAAAAATAGAAAAATTTGTAACAACGTAAAATCTTCAACACATACTGTCCATGATCTATCAAAGCATAAACAAACACATTAACAATAGGTTTAGGCTCTTGTTGATGTGATTTTAAGGTTGCTGGCGTTCCTTGTCTAAGCTCTTAAAAGCACAATTCAGTTGTTCATACGGCTCCAGGAGCAGTAACAGCAGATTAGTCTTCCCCTCAAGAATCGCAGGGCCTTTAATTTAAACCAATAAGAAGCATGTCGAACTCAAATCGCGTGCATTAGAAATTTAAGAAATGTCAATTGAAAAATCATTACTGTCGACTGACAAGGCTGTTTAAAATAAATTATTTTTGGGTCGTCCCTATTAGGCCTAATTGGAGTTTTGGAGCGGAGAAACCTATTTCTGGGCCTTAATTCTTTATTGACATTCTTAACATTTCGTTGGTAAATTTTGTGTATTAACAACATTAATAATGATAAGCTTCTTGGAGAAATATTGAATCTGTGAAAGGACATAGAGTATCAAATAAAAGGATCGAAGCTTGATAAAGTTCATGAACCGTAAACGTAAGACTAAAGGAAAGAATCTCAATCTCAACACCTTGGAAATCTATTTTCACAAAGTTGAGGATTCTTTAGACTCTTTACCCTTGCTGAAAAGTAGACGTTTTCTTTTTCAAGTAAATATTTCGGGAGGGAGGGAGAGAAGAATTGTTTCTACTCGAAATACCTAGCTTAACAAGATATATAGCTATCAAATAATCATCTTTTAAGTTATTTTTCACTTCTGTTCAAAAAAGGCAAAATTATGATGCAAACTTCACTAGAAAATGAAGGAATTATGCTATTAATAACATAAATTTTAAGTCATCAATTTTTTTTAAGTAGACAAATTCAATGGATATGAACGATTATTAAAAATTGGCATAATATGAAAATGACTAATTTTTATTTAAGGTCTAGTATTATGATGAAATTACAAATATTTTCTTCCTTCCTATATATCTTTCTTTCACTATTCAATCACAAATTTAGGTTCAAACCTCCACTTTCATAAATTTAGTTCCAAATCAATTTTTTACATTTTTGTATTCTTAACTCTTTCTCTAAATCAAGCAATAATTGATCTAAAGTTAGTGTGAATACAACTAAGAGGGTGAGGTTTATTAAAGATTTATATTTCTATTACTAGTTCTCAAATCATTGTTGTATATTACTAGAAATAGCAATGATGAGAGCTATGGGTCATTGGTCTTAGAATGGGACATGTTAATCATGTTCGACTTGAGCAGTGTTAGGGAAGGATGTGGGGAAGGGCTAGATGAGAGAGGTTGGGTTTCTAATATTAGAATAAACGATTATTTGTGTTTCATTTAAACAAAGTAGATATCGATCTTCGATTTAACTCTTTGTATTTGATTTTAATGTGTTTTTTGATTAAATTTTGTTTTGCATGCTTTCCTATTAAAGGATGTTTTTTCGTCCAAGTAGATTGGTTTCTAAATCCATAGTTGGTTTTCAATTTATGTTTTAAAAGATTTCATAGGGAAGAAATTAATTGCTTTATTTTCTCAAATTTGCTTAATTTGAGCTTGGGTTTGGCAGTTGGAAATACCTTGGATCTGTTAGGTTATAGAACACACACAAACAGTGTGCCTATATCATAGAAGCAATAAAATAATTCTTTTTTTTACTATATAAATGAGATATGTTCTAAACAAATACTAGTAACAAATGACAATATCAACAATGATCAATGTATAAGAAAAGAATTAAAATAAGAGACATTAGAATTTTAATGTGGAAAACCCCTAGTGCAAGGGAAAAACCATAGGATCAAGTCCAATAAAATTATCTCCACTATTCACAAATAATGGGTACAGTAATATCCAATCTTCTTATCTATTTAGAGATTAATAGCTATCAATTCTTCACCAACAATGATAGATAATAACATACAAGACCTATAAAGAGTACAAGAGCTTTGGCGACAAAAAGAGAGAAACTACAATAAACCACTTTTACCAATGTAAAGTTTACACAATTAGGGACAACATATTGAAATTTTGGCTCAAACGAAATCCGTTTACCTTTCCAAACTTTGAAGCTTTCTTCTCCTTTTTTCGTCACCATTCTGCCTTTATTTCTTTTTTTTTCTCTCACTTAGATTCTCACTCTCCTAACTACCTGAAAAAGTAAACTTAACTTTCTTCTCTCTACCTCTTTTTTTTTTGTAACTTCAAAAGAAAGCTTTGCTTCTTCCTCTTTTTTTTTATTTTATATATATATCATTTATTATAAAGTTAAGATAGGCCCACTAGGAGTGACCCACTCAAAAATTCTTCCCCTCATGACTAGTGGGATCATACTCAACCAAACCTATTTTCATCCTACAAGTAATAAACATCTCCGTAAGTAAAGTCTTAATCATCATATTTGAACCATTTTTATTAGTATCGATTTTCTCAAATAAAAATTGCTTCTTCTCCAATGCTTCTCTTATCCACTAACACTACACCTTAATATGCTTTGACCTTAAGTGAAAGGTCAAATTTTTGCTAAGATGAATAGCACTTTGGCTATCACTATGTAGCATATACATCTTTTAACTAACATCCAGTTCTTATAGGAATCTTTTCATCCACAAAAGTTATTTTCCTATTTTAGTAATAGCAATATATTCAGCCTCTATGCAAAACAATGTAACACACTTTTGTAACTTAGATTGCCATGACATAGCTCCCCCTACAAAAATCATCATGTACCCAGAAGTAAGCTTCCTAAAATCCATATCACTAACCATATCAACATCTATGTAGCCATTCAACACAAGTTCACATGTACCAAGGCATAAACAAAATCTAAAAATAGCCTTGAGATATCTGAGTATCCATTTCATTGCTCGCCAATGTTATTTACCAGGATTAGAGAGAAATCGGCTAACTACACTAACACATGAGCAATATCTGGCCTTGTGCATGTCATGGTATATATCAAACTACCAACAACAGATGCATAAGGAACCTTTTTCATCTTTTCTTTCTTTTTCTCACTTTTTGGACATTGTTTCCCACTTAACTTAAAATAACTTGTAAGTAGAGTACTAACTAGTTTAGCACTACCTTGTTAAACCTCCCCAGTACCTTTTCAACGTACTTTTGTTAGGATAACTATAACTTTTTACTCTTTTTACCACAGATGATTCTCATGCCAAGGATTTACTTTATAGTACCTAAATTCTTCATAGCAAAGGACTTGCTTAACTCCTTTTTAAGATCTTGAATCTTCTTTATGTCCTAACTAACAATCAACATGTCATCCGCATACAATAAGAAAATAATATATTCACCATTAGGAAATTTCTTCATAAATACACTATTATTAGAAGAATTTTTATTGCATCCATGATCAACCATGAAAGAATCAAATCTCCTATACCGTGCCTAGGTGCTTATTTCAAGCCATACAAGCTCTTTTTTAACCTATAGACAAGATTTTCTTCGCCATTCGCTACAAATCCCTCAAGTTGTTCCATATATATTTCTTCCTCCAAATCACCATGAAGGAATGCTATCTTCACATCAAGTTGCTCAATCTCCAAATTCAAGCTAGCTATTATCCCAAGCACAACTTAAATTGAAGATAACTTAACCACTAATGCGAAAATTTCTTCAAAATTAATTCTTTTCTTCTACTTGAAACCCTTCATAACCAACCTTACTTTGTACCTTAGTTGTAAGCTATTCTCCTTTATCTTCACCTTAAACACCCATTTATTCTTAAGTGCTTTCTTACCTTGTGACAACTTTACTAACTCAAAGGTGTTATTCTTCTACAAGGATTACATCTTTTTTTGCATGGCTTTTAACCCTTTTTCCTTGTGGTCATGAGATAAAGCTTCTTCATACCCCTCAAGCTTTCCTCCATCAATTAACAATACATACTCATGTGAAGGATGAGATTGTCTAGTGGATCTTTTCAATTAAAACTCAACTGGTGGTACTAATTCCAGTGGAATTAGCTCAAATAGCACGTCAATATTAGCTAGTGGCACAAGATCATTATCCATTTTCTCACCATCTACATCTGTATTTTCCTTATCATTAGCATCCTTTGTAAGAAATTTTAGTTCAAATACATTATCATTTTTGCTACTAGCTTTAACTTATCTTCTTTTTCAATGTCTTCAATAGTCTAGTCTTCAAAGAAAATAACATCTCAGCTTCTCACAATTTTCTTATCAATTGGATCCTATAATCTATAACCAAACTCTTTATTATAATAGCCTAAGAAGATACACTATTTTGATTTCCTATCAAGCTTTAGTCTTTCATCTCTTAAGATATGAATAAATATTCTATAGCCAAATACTCTCAGGTATTTATATAAGACATCTTTCCCTTTCCAAACTTTCTTAAGACTATCACCATTGAAAGGAACTAAAGGAGAAAGGTTAATCAAATCCACTGCAGTTCTCATTGCTTCACCCCAAAAGGTTTTAGGAAGTTTTGCATGGGAGATCATACATCTAATTCTTTTTGTAATGATCCTATTCATTCTCTTTGCAACTCTATTTTACTATGGAATCTCTAGAACTGTCTTCTCAAGCTTAATGCAATGGTCCTTGCAATACTGCTCAAGTGGACCCTTGTACTCACCACCATTATCTACTCTGACACATTTTAATTTTCTATCTATCTCCCTTTCAAAACTTGCATGAAAGTGCTTGAAAACATCAAGCACCTTGTCTTTAGGATTTCAAGGCAAACACCCACACTTTCTTAGAATAATCATTAATAAAGGTAATAAGATATAAACAAACATCAAGTGTTCTAGAATCCATAGTGTAAAACATCAGTGTAGACTAAATTAAGAACATGCAACCTCCTATGTGGAGAACTATGAAATGAAACCCTATGTTACTTACCAACTAGACAATGAGTGTAAGATTTTGAAGAATTACCTCCAATGGACGCATATGTCATAACTCTGTAAAACAAATAAATTTTGCCCTTTTCAACTATCTATCTCCCTTTCAACTAAATAAATTTCTGCCTGTCAAGAGTATTAAGTCCCTTTTCACTCAAATAGCCAAGAAGCATATGTCATAACTCTGTAAAACAATCCTCTGCTACATTCATCTCAGCTACTATTAACTTTACTGATACGTGATAAAAAGTGTCTACATTTTGCCCCTTACAACCATAAGAGACCTCTTAGTGATTTTCTAATTGCCACTACCAAATATAATTTCATGGTCATCTTCATTAAATAGTTTCATTGAGATTATGTTAAGGCGAAATTCTAGAATGTATCTATCCTTCTTCAAGTGCAGCTTACATCCAATGTTAGTTTTCAACCAAATATCTATTATGCTAGTTACCTTGTATACCCTATAGTATCTCACCCTCACACTACCAAATTCTCTCGCAATGTAGGATAAGAAAGACTCTAAGTCTTGAGACACATGGAATGAAGCACTAAAATCTCCTATTCAACTAATGTCCTAGCATGTGAGATTTCTCTAATTTCCAGCAACACTAAAATCACCATCAAATGCAACTACAGCTATATTATTTTCTTCTTTCTTTTTTTCACCTCTTTCCCTTGATTTCTCATGTTTAAGCAATATGTATTCCTTTTTTATATGACCTATTTTGTTGTAATCGTAGCATTTAAGTTTTTTTTAGGACTTTGACTTCCTCTTCAACTTACTATGGCTTTCAATTTTCTAAAAAAATTTAGTTTGACTTCTCTCCCTTGATTCGATGATCGAGGCTTCTGACTATGATGAGGATCTAAGTGATTTTCTTCTCATCTCTTCATTCAAGATGCTACTCTTGGCAAGCTTTAAGGATATTATACCATCAAGAATAGAATTGCATAAAAAGGTCTTAAAGGTTTCCCATGAATCTAGTAATGAACCTAAAAGAAACAATCCCTAAATGTCATCTTTAAACTTTACTCCCATACTAGCAAGTTAATTCATGACTCCCTAGAAATTATTCATGTGATTTGCAACTGGAAACCCTTCTTGCTATTTCAAGGATAACAACTGCTTAATCAAATACATCCTATTGTTACCTGTCTTCTTGGTAAATAATTGTTCAAGCCGATTCTATAGGGTGCTAACATTAATCTTATCCACTATGAAGTTCCAGACATTATCATCAACCCACTGTCTAATGTAGCCACACACCTACCTATGTAATAAGCTTTATTCATCATTTGTTACATGTTTAGGCTTTTTAACAACAAACACAAGTTTGTGAAATTTCTTTACATACAACAAATCTTCCATTTTTCCCTTCTAAATGGTATAATTAGAGCTATTCAAGCTAATCATTTTACTTGTGTTGGTTTCCATTTTCACAGCTTAACACAAATACCACAACCATACTAGTTTGATACTAGTTGTTAGGTTACAAAACAGACCCATACGGTGTGCCTATATAACAAGAGCAATAAAATAGTTCTTTTTCTTATTGTATAAATGAGATATGCTTTAAACAAATACTAGTAATAAATGATAATACCAACAACGATCAGTACATAAGAAAAGTATTAAAACAAGAGACACCAAAATTTTAACGTGGAAAACCCCTAGTGTGAGGGAAAAACCACAGAACTAAGTCTAGTAAAATTATCTCGATTATACACAAATAATGGATACAGCAATATCCAACCTTCCTAAATATTTAAGGATCAACAGATATCAATTTTTCATCAATAATGGTGGATAACAATATACAAAACCCACAAAGAGTATAATAACCTTGGCAACAAAAAGAGAGGAACTACAATAAAATACTTATACCAATGTGAAACTCATACAGTTAGAAATAACATACTGAAATTTCAGTTCAAACGGAATTTGTTTACCCTTCCAAATTTTAAAACTCTCTTCTCCTTTTTTTTGTTGCCACTCTGCCTCTATTTCTTTTTTTTTTTTTTCCTCTCACTTGGGTTCTCACTCTCTTAACTACTCAAAAAAATAAACTTCTCTCTGCCTCTTTTTTTCTGTAGCTTCCAAAGGAAACTTTGCTTCTTTTTTATATATATATAATTTATTATAAAGTTGACGTGGAGCCACTAAGAGTGACCCACTCAAGATATACTCCTAATGTTCATCAATAGTCTCCGATTTTGCCATAATTTCGGGTCTTGTGGAAATAGCATGAATTTACCCTGCCTCATGACCAAAGTTCGTACCTTTCAGTTCATATATTATTTCCAGCAAATCAATTACTGTATAATTATCTTTTGGAGAGGATATTGATTTGGCAAAACCACCAAACACATCAAATTCTTCATTCCGCTGCCGCCGATGGTTGCCTCTCCTTAGATTCCTCAATGAAATCAAATGCGTGATTGAGATCTATAGAGTTAGCAATAGTTCTTTGGCCGATGAAATAATTAAGTTCTGCTAAATGATATTTATACAAATGTTTTTGTAATAATTAAAATTTGAGATTTTTTTATAGATACTAGAATACTAAACAAAGCCGATAATAGAAATCAATTAAGGGCTGCGATTGAGTTATATCAATAGCAATTTTACGAAGTTGTTACCGAGGTCCGCACCTTACAAAGATAAGGGGATCTTCTTTCTTGTGAATGTAATTCACAGTAAAATATGCCAGGATTTAATTTCAGGTTATGCCCTTATGCTTGTAGTAATTAAAAGAAAATTGATGCTAAGCAAGATAACAAAAGAATAACTCATTCAAGAGCGGCATTAAATGTCCCTATGAAATCTCACCAAAAAAATTCCCTCTGAAATCTTTATCTTCATTTGTAATTTGGGTTGAAGTTAAAATGCATGCGAAGAAAAAAAAAGTATAAATAAACATAATTTTTTGAAAATAATGAAGAATTGAGCAGCGTAAAACCTTTGTTGAAGTTGAATTTAAATTTGAAAGTTAGAAAATACTACTCCAATCTCTTATTCTTATTTCTTTCACTCATTTTTTCATAGAGAAAATGAGTTTCACCTGAAATCTCACACTATTCATATTATATGTAGATAGAAAAAACTTAAGCATTTTTTAATTGGTTAAATCTTTTCATGAAAAAAAAATGGATCTTGCTTTAAATCTTAAAATTTCTATTATTTTGTGTAGGTAGAAAAACTCAAATTCAAATTAAATTGTAAGTTAAGCACTTTTGTTTCTGTCAAATTTGAGAGCTTCAGCGTGGATGCATCATCATCATGACATGGGGCGCCTGGAGTTGTGAACCAAGCAACCTGCCAACTGGGAAGGCCCAGGAGAAATGGGCTTTTTCCTTGGTCCCCAGGATAAATGGATAAAACAACACCAAGAAAAGGCCAGTTAGCAGGAACGTGTGTCCAGTGTTCAGTCTTTGGAGGCCTATTCCATAATTTTCCTATTTCCTGGGGCTCTTGTTTTCGTTCGTTTTTTCGACATAAACCTAAAATATAAGTTAGGCTACTTATTCAATGTGTAATAGTGATAATACATAACATGACCGCTGACCCCAAGTCAAATTAGTTTAGCTCAGCCAACCCTCAAACCATCTCAACCTAAGTGTTGTCTATGCACGAACATAAGTATGCATTTTGAAAAGAATTTTTCACACTCACTTTCAATCTTACACCATTTTTTTACAAGATTTTTGACTTGATCATCGATAGATCTACAAAAAACCTCCATCCGCTATATTTTCTCTAGAACATTGAAATCCCTCCACGATAAATTGAAAGTTGCCAAATAGGATACGATGAATGAAACTGTTGAACATATATTTATGTTTTGTGATTGGCCCAAGAAAAATTGATTTGGTTCCAATTTAACTATAAGTATGTATAGATAGATAATCAGAATGTATAACATGACTCGATAGATGGATAATCGAGAAGTGCACATTGCTAAGGAATTGTATTCTTAAATGGAAAAAAACCCAAGTTTTATTATTGAATTTCTGTTGGGTCATTTAGAAGGACAGAAATAAGATGGTTTAAAATCATGATTCTGGAAAGGGCTTATATGGGTCATAAAGATTGTATTTTAATTGAGAATTTTATTTGCAGGATGTAAGGAGGGCAGAGGGTTTGACAGAATTGCAGCCTCTTTCTCTCTTGTATCTTATGTAAAATAATGGACTAAACATATTTTAATATATAATTGAATTAAATATTAATTCAATGTCATTAATATAATAATAATACCTATACTTTGTGTTATATTAAAACTCTAAAGTGTGTGCATATACCCTATTCTAGATTAATTGTGATGGGTCAATTAATCCTAGTTAGGTTAGGGTTAGGATCCCTATCCACCTCCTTATAAGGTGAGCTGCAGTCTCCCATCATATTGTAGTTTGTAATTCCAAATATTCTCTCTGAGACTCATCTGAGGAAGAGTGGGCAGTGATCCAACCAATTCTACAATTAGACATCATGGATGTAGCAAGAGGGTCAAGTAATTCGAAAATTTTTTATTTTCTTTGTGCAATTATTGTACTCCTCTTTATGGATTTATGGTTGTATGAATATTAAATTATTTTGTGAATCCTAAAAATTTCTTACAATTGGTATCAGAGCCAAGAATCCATATTGATGAGTCAAATTGTACAAATTACAATATTTTATTCTATCTAGTATGAATTCCTTATATGCTTCGGCCATAATAAATCACAAATATAATTATGACAATATTATTTTATTATTTCTTATCTATTTTAATCATAATGTTTTTTATTTGATTTGAAATTAAATTTTGAGGATAATTTGGAATCTATTTCAGTCATATGAAGAACTTTATAAGATTCTGGAAAAATTCTTGAATGTTTTGCGTGATATAAGCGATGACTTTAACCTGATCATAATTTCCTGGTTCTACAAAATTCATCTGTCTTTTATGGTTCAACTTTTATATATTGATAGGATATATGTTGAAATTTTGTTTCGGTTTAATTAATTAAAAAAAAGGGAGGATGAAGTGGAATCTGTTTTTGCAAATAATGATGATAAAAGCATAAACCAGACGTCATGAATATATATTGTTTGACCCTTATAATTACGTCCTTTTTTTTTCTATGTCAATACAATATATATATTCAATCAAATCAGGATTCGTTTTACAATTTGAAAGCCATGTGTTATTCATATTTTATGATTCGTCTTTATATATATAGATATATATATATATATATATATATGGTTCTGAAAGTAAATGGAGACTTGTGTATGTATATATACTGTGGTTTGCGACCACATATGCATAAATATATAATTGGGCTCCACTCTCCGAGCTTATATTTTGGTAATTTTTTTTATAATTTTTTGGAAATAAAATATTTTTATTATTTTTTGTTTTAATATTTTGAGTACTAATTTAATTGAATTTTGGCTCGAATTTTTTACTATATAATCTTTGTATAATATTCTGTTGTGTGAAATTTTTCTGGACCAAATATATATTGTATGCATATTTTCTTAATTTTTGTCATTAATATGCAATTATTTTTAAATTTATACAAAGATTATAATTGCTCATATTATGCCTTTAAATTTTATGCAATTAAACTCACCTATCGTAGGTTAATTGCATAAAATTCTTGTAATGTTTTATTTGATATATATATTATGTAATATTGTTGATTAAATTACTATTATGATAATTTAATTTTGGAATAATTAAAATTAGGATAGTGCTATATTAATGAAAATTATACTCTATCAGTATAATTCTATTAATATAGTTTGTAGGTGATAATATGAGTGTTAGGATTATATATTAATTTTCTAAAATTTTAAATACCCTATCGGTGTTAGGTTTTAGGATTTTAGCATATAGTTCTTGTATTATGTTATAATACTTATACCCCATCGGTACTAAGTATCATAGCATTATACTGTAAATAGTTGTATATTTTGAGAGGAAAATTTTAAGCATGATTATTGTTCAAACATGCAATGTTATTAATTTATGATTAATTTTATAAATATTAATAATTTTCCTCAGCTTTTGTTCCTATGCAACTGACTTCTGTGAAAATTTTGAATGGAACTAATCATGAGGATTAGGTGGAATCCTTGAGACTGTATCTGACAGTCTCTAACCTTGATCTAGCTTTACGTGAAGAGGAACCGGAGATCAATGAGGAGTCAACTCCTGCTCAAAGAGCCCATCATGAAAAATGGACTCATTCCAATAGAGTCTATCTAATGCTAATAAAGTACACTATAAATAAAACTATTAGGCAGAGTATTTCTGATAATCAGAAAGCGAAAGGGTTCTTGGATTAAGTGGCTGAAAAGTATGTTAAATTTGATAAAGCTGAAAAGGGGTATTATGTGTCTCTATTAAAAAAGTCTATGTATGATGGAGTAAGTGGTGTTAGGGAGCATATAATGAAACTGGTGCATTATTACAGCTAATTGAAAAGTATGAATGTCGATTTGGGAGATAGTTACTTAATTTGGCGAGCTCCAAAGTCACTTCCTTCTCAATTTGGTATGCTAAAAACATCTTATAATACTCAAAAAGGAGAATAGACCATTAATGAGATTATCTCTATAGTGACTCAAGCAAAAAAGGATATGAAGAAGACAAAGATGCAAGTGACGAATTTTGTCTCTCATGATTTGAGTTCTGGACAAGCAAATAGGCTCTTCCAAAAGGACAATAAGAGGAAATCTAATCATGAAAGGAAGAAGAATGATATGAGGGAGCAGCAACATAAGTCTAAGAAAGCCATGTTTAAAGGAAATTATAAATTCTATAAGAAGTATGGGCACAAAAAGGCATATTGCTTCAAATTTAAGAAATAGCTTAAAAAAAAAGAAGAAAGGTAACCCTCTAACTCTAGTTTGTTTTGAATTCAATAGTATTGAAATTCCTTTTAACACTTGGTGACTGGATAGTGGTACCATTATCCATGTCACTAATTGCTTGCAAACGTTAAAAAAAAATCTGAGGAGACCAAGTGAGGGTGAAATGGTTTTGAAACTAAGGAATGGAGACAAAGTACAAGTTAAACACATAGGAGTCATTTCTTTACATTTGTCCATCGATCATGTTTTAGAATTGAAAATTGTTATTTTTGTACCTTCTATGAGAAGGAATTTAGTTTTTATTACTTGTTTAAACCAAGATGGATATTCATGTTTATTTGGAAATAATAATTTTAAGTTATATTATGACTCCTGTGTGGTTGGAACTAGTACTTTGAATAGTGGTTTATATATAAAATTGATTTGGCTAATACTTTTAAAAATTCCATTAACACAGTTATTAGAAATAAAAGACCAAGATTAAATAAAACATCTTCAATACTTTGACATAGAAGATTAAGCTATATCTCCAAAGAAAGAATGGAACGATTAATAAAAGAAGGAATTTTACCTAAACTTAACTTCTCAGATTTCAGCATCTATATGGATTGCATTAAAGGAAAATTAACGGCTAGAGCTAGAAAAGGAGAGAAAATCAGGAAAGAAGGTATTCTGCAATTAATCCATATTGATGTGTGTGGGCCTATCTCACCTAATGCAATAGGAGGCTTTAAGTATTTTATCACCTTCATTAATGACTATTCAAGATTTAGATTGGTGGAGCTTCTTGCTAAAATAAGTTTGGAGCATTAGAAGCCTTCAAAAAATAGTAACTAAACTAAAGCTGGGCAAGAAAATCAAATGTGTACATTCAGATAGAGGTGGTGAATTTTATGACAGATATGATAAAACTTGAAGAAATCCTAGTCTCTTTGCAAAATATTTACAAGAGTATGGAATAAAAGCTAGTTACACTATGCCTGGCACACCAGAGCAAAATGGAATTGCATAGTGAAGGAATAGAACACTTATGGAGATGGTACGATGCATGCTCACTTATTCTACTTTACTAGAATTTTTATGGGGTGATGTTCTAAGAACTGCTGCATATATGTTGAACCAAGTTCGAAGCAAATCTGCGCTAAAGACTCCATATGAGTTAATGTATGGAAAGAAGCCAAGCTTGAAACATTTTCATGTTTGGGTTGCAAAGCTGAAATTAGACCTTATAACCCACAAACTAAGAAGCTTGAAGTAAGAACAATTAGTGGGTATTTTATTGGCTATTACATTGGTTCAAGAGGAAGTAGGTTTTATTACCCATCTCATTCATCAAGAGTCATTGAGATAGATCGTGTTGTGTACTTTGAGGATGAGCCGAATAGTGGGAGAAAGTCATCTCAGATCTCTATAGGAGAAGAACAAAGCAATGTCTCCCAAATGGCTGATAAACAAAGTATTGTTCCTCTAATAGTTCCTTTTGTTGAACCGACGCATATAGAGATGCAAAATGATCCAGAACAACTTGTGATTAAACCAATCCAACTAATGAATGAACCAAATGATATAATTAATGAAGTTTCCCTAAGAAGATCACAGAGAACTTGTCGTCAAGCAATTTCAAATGACTATGTGGTTTATTTACAAGAGCATGAGTTTGATGAAAATGATAATTTTGATCCTATTAGTTTCTCTAAAGCTATTTCAATTTCTAATTCCTCAAAATGGATTCATGCCATGGAGGATGAAATAAATTCTATGTACAAGAATAATGTATAGGATTTGATGGAACTACCTGAAAGATGTAAACTAGTTGGATGTAAATGGATTTTAAGACCAAACGGACTGCTAAAGGTGAAATTGAAAGATATAAGGTCATATTAGTAGCTAAAGGTTACACGTAGAAGAAAGGAATTGATTATAAAGAGACTTTCTCACCAGTCTTAACCAAAGACCCATTTCAAGTTATAATGGCTTTGGTAGCTCATTTTGATCTTGAGTTACATCAAAGGGATGTAAAGACTGCCTTTCTTAATGGCGACCTGTCAGAGACAGTTTATATGAAACAACTGGATGGTTTCCAAGAGAATGGAAAAGAGCACTTAATATGTAAGTTGAATAAGTCGATATATGGCCTGAAACAAGCATCCAGGTAATGGTATCTCAAATTTCATGAGATTGTGTCCTCTTTTGGATTTAAGGAGAATACAGTGGATCAGTGCATCTATTATATGATGAGTGCGGGCAATTTTATGATCCTTCTGTTGTATGTTGATGACATTCTCCTTGTGAGTAATGATGTGAATCTTTTGAATGAAACAAAAATGGCACTGTCACAGAATTTTAATATGAAGGATCTTGATAATGCGTCTTTCGTACTTGGCATAGAGATCCACCATGACAAATCCTGGGGTTTGCTTGGTTTGTCTCAAAAGGCATATATAGATAAAGTGCTTAAAAGATTTAACATGGCTTCATGCTCGCATACTGCTACGCCCATTCAAAAGGGTGAAGTGTTTTCCATAGCCCAGTATCCTCAAAATGATGATGAGAAATCTAAAATGAATATGGTCTCATATGCTTCCGCTGTTGGTAGTCTGATGTATGCCCAGGTGTGTACACGCCCAGATATTGCCTTTTCAATTAATGTGCTTGGGAGGTACTTAAGTAATCCTAACCAAAGACATTGGATAGCAGCCAAAGAAAGTCATGAGGTACCTACAGAGTACAAAGAATTATATATTAACTTATAGAAGGTCCAGTGATCTAATTTATACAAGCTATTCAGACTCTGACTTTGCAAGTTGTTTAGATGATAAGAAATCAATATCTGGATATATCTTTAAACAAGCAGGAGGAGTTGTATCGTGGAAGAGTGTCAAATAATCTTTAACAGCAACCTTCACTATGAAAGCAGAGTATGTCGCTTGTTATGAAACCACTCGAGAGGCTATATGGTTAAGGAATTTTATCTCTGAATTCTGCTTAGTTGAAAACATTTCGAAACTCTTAACCATTTATTGCGACAATACTGCTGCTATTAGGTTCTCTCAAAACAATAAAAGTTCTGCCCGTACAAAATATTTTGATGTGAAATATCAATTTGTGAGAGAGAATACACGAGAGCATCTTACTCATATTGAGCATATTTCGACAGATTGTGTGCTTGCAAACCCATTAACTAAAGGCCTAGCTGTAGGAATATTTAAAAGACATGTATTGGATATGGGCCTTATTGAATCTTTTGATGTTTTGGGTTAGTGGGAGTATTTGTGCATTTTAAAATTGAAGTTATGTTGATCTCGAAATTTCATAATATTGCCATTTTATTATGTTATAAAGTGCTCTTATTTGGATTATGGCAATATAAGGAGACATTAAAACTTTGTCTCAAATTATTGTAAAACATCTTAAGCGAATGCATGGATCATTTTATATATTTCGATTATGCACACATTTTATATTCTTTGATCTTTTGGAATGGGTATTTCATATATGTATATCTTTTCAACCCGATCGGATGATCCGGTATGCATTTAATGAAATCTCATATTTAACCTATGGTTGTAATGGTATAAATTATATTAATAACATTGTTTAAAAGTGGCCACATATTATAATTTAAATTATACATTAAAATGTGTTTGTCCAAGTGGGAGATTGTAAAAAAAATGGAGTAAACATATTTTAATATATAATTGAATTAAATATTAATTCAATGTCATTAATATAATAATAATACTTAAACTTTGTGTTATATTAAAATTCTAAAATGTGTGCATATACCATATTTTAGATTAATTGTGATGGGCCAATTAATCCTAGTTGGGTTAGAGTTAGGATCCCTATCTACCTCCTTATAAGGTGAGCTGCAGTCTCCCATCACATTACAGTTTGTAATTCCAAATATTCTCTCTGAGACTCACTTGAGGAAGAGTGGGCAGTGATCCAACCAATTCTACAATCAGACATCATGGATGTAGCAGGAGGGTCAGGTAATTCGAAAACTCTTTATTTTATTTGTGGAATTATTGTACTCCTCTTTATGAATTTATGGTTGTATGAATATTAAATTATTTTGTGAATCCTAAAAATTTCTTACATCTTAAAGCCAACATTGATGCTACCTTTGAAAAGTGTCTAGAAAAGGTGCAGTTGCTGTTATTATCTGAGGTCAACGTGGTTTTGTTATTTCAGGATAGACATGCAAATTCTCTTTTGTTGGCAGGAACAGCCAAGAGGGATGTTGTTTTGCTGACCAATATGTGGACTTTACAAAATCTACGTTTCATTTATTTTTCAAAAGATATTGAATGATATATTATTTTTTTATTTCATTACTAAAAAAATAATACTAAGGGTTATGATGATGCATAAAAAAACTTCTTTGAAAATAAGTTATCTTCTACCAAATTCTTTACATTTAACATAAAATATGTAGAACATTTTTTACTATTTTAATAATTTATAACTACATTTTTACAAAAAAAATATATTTCCGCAATATAAGTTTTGTTTGTTTTTCAAAATATAATTTTTGTAAAAAAAATTACAATTATTTATATATAAATAAAGAGATATCATATCTTTTTTAGATTGTAGTTAAAAAATAATTTCTGAAGTTATTACAACAAAGGAAAATAACTTCCTTCTTCAAAAAGAAGAAATTATCTTTCATCAAATTTATTATATTTAACATTAAACATACAAATTATTTTTTACTATTTTTGATAATTTATAATTATATTCTTCCACAAAATATTATTCATCAAAACAAACGAGATCATACTCTTGCAGTCAGATAATCAGGAATCGGTGAAAGCATGTAAAGGAGGGAAGAATAATATGACTGTTGATCATATTACTTTTGATATTATTGTGTTCAATTTCTTGGAGGATGCTCTTTTAATTGAGGATAACAAGACAGCTCATTGAGTGGGCAAAACATGTGCTAAAGATCTTCTACCGAGTGGATGGAGGTGTAATCATCCATATCATCTGTCTATGTTGCTGGAAAATGATACAGAATGGATTTGATGCTGGCCTCTCTTTTGGAGCGTTACGGGTTCATCATGGGCTAATTTTGGTTGTTTTCTATGTTTTTTGTTTGTATATTTTTTTGTAAATTATTGTTCGGGCTACCCATTAAGTTGGATGGTTACTGGTCTGTGATGTTGCAGCGCTTTCGGTTGCTCTCGGGCAATCTTCTTTCATTTGTTGGGTTTATATGTTTTGTCTTGTGGCTCTTTCTGATTTGGTTCAAGTCAGCTGCGAGGTGGCTCCGTTGGAGTATGGGACTCTGATTCTTGACGTGTTGAATGTATCTAGTACACTCTTTTCATATTTTGATGGAAAACAATATAGACATAAAATATTAAAAATGGTGAAAAATAAATTATTAAATATTTAATGTAAAAATTATTTTTCTTCATTACTTTAAATATTATATTTTTAATCATAAATTATAAAAATATATAATATTCATTCATTTATATATAAAAAATACCTTCTAAAAAATGTACAAAGCCTGTAAAGTCTTCTTTCCCTTGGTGGTTAATTAGCTCTCTGCCAGTGTATTTCCAGAGGTTAAAAAACGTTTTTGCAAGGGTCGGGGTGACCGTAAATTTGAACTCTTTCGGTGTCTATGCCATTCAATATTTGGGGAAAGGGATCTCAAGTGCAACAGCCCTTCTAAATCCATTTAAAAAAAATTAAACGAATTAAATGGAGTTGAATAAAAAATTAGCCGCCAACAAAAAACAATTGAAGAATATAGGAAAAACTAAAAGAAAAGAAATGTAAAATATCCATTTCAATTTTAGAATAATTAAATTTTATCTCTTTCAACTTTAAAATTTTAAAAATTAACCTCTTAAAATATACAAAATTTAAAATTAATATTCATTATAAATTTAGTTTATCACTTTATTAAATTATATTATTTTTTATATTTTTAAATAAAAATCATAATATTATATAAGCTAATTTATCTTATTATTTTTTATAAATAATTTTTCTACAATATAATTAATATAAATTAAATTAGATATATGAAGTTAAATTAAACAATAACAATGAATTATAAAATTATATATGAGAAAATGATAAAATAAATTAATATATTATAAAATTATAATTCTTATTTAAAAATTATATAATTTAATAAAAAATTAATTAAATTGACAATAATTATTAATTTCAAAATTTATGAAAGAAAAAATAAATTTTATATTTATAGAATAAAAAGTTGTAAAATTTAATTGCCTCATATTAGAAAGTGTATTTTGCATTTCTCGAACTCATATTGTCACTAATATTCAATTATCGTTGGCAATGAGAGGAGAGACATTGCACGAACGCGAGCAAGGTGAACTGATGCAAGTGGCTGTCGGCTGACATATGAAGGACCCCAGTGTTCATATTCAATGGTCCATCTGCCAGCCACGTGTAGGTCTAGAGTCCATGACCTGTGTTTCAGGAGTCAAAGCCCTCCTTCTTTGAATCCAACTCTCATGTTCTTTTTGCTCGCGGCCACAAATCACCGACCTGAATTGGTTCGCAGAAGTTGGAATTCGATACTTCTTAAATAAAATTTTGGGTTGCAGTGAACGGAGAAAATAAATATTAAAAAAAAAAATATTTTTGAATAAGATTCAATCCAGTTTTATACCGAATTAATTGAAATTTAGTGTAGTTGCCGTATATAAAAAAAATTTTAAAAATAAAAGAGAAAGTGACCGCAAACCTCTTATTATATTCTCTGCCATGATATTAACTGAGTAAATTATTAACAACAAAAAGGGAAAACATTTTTCATGCACCCCATAACTGTTTGTACACCTAAAACATGTGTTACGTATGAGACTTGAGGAGAAATCGCCCAATAATTATATGATGGGCACTTGTTAGCTGTTATTGTGCCTTAAATTTTCAATTTTTATTTTTTATTGAGCTTTTGCCTTGTATATTCACAAAAAAAAATTAATTTCAAAATTAGAATGATTAATGAGTTTAGAAACTCTTAAATTAATATTATTTAATTCTATACGTCTATTTCTTAATAAATAGATGTGACAATTTTAATTTAACAATTTATGTGCTTGATATGTCATCTCAAATTTTAAAAATTACAAATTAGTGTAGAATTTATGTGTGTGCATGGGCGGAATTAGGGAGTTTTTCTTGGGGATCAGATTTAAAACACATAAAATGTTGCTAATAATATTATTAAATAAATTAAAAGTAATTAATTATAATATTTTTTATTTTTATTTTAAATTTTATGTACTAACAAGTTAAATATTTTGAATTAGATAACTATTATATACTACATAAAATTAGTTTAAACGATTGGTTAGACAAAAGTTAAAATGGAAATCTTGGATTTGAAATGAATATTGAATTTTTTTGCGCCTTAAAAGTAAGTATTGTTAAAATTTATTATTAAAAAATATCTAAAAAATAAAATGTAAGAAAATAAATTATGATGAGCAAATCAATGAAAATTTGGTGTGCCTTACATATAATTATAAATTATAAATATGTATAATTCAAGAAAATGAGAATATATAAGATTTGAGTTACATATATAATGCATAAAAGAGATAATATATATATATATATTCAAGATCCACATATAATAAGATGCTTAACTATAATTTTTATGTTATCAATAATATATTATAGTTAAATGTTATTTTAAAATTATTCTTATAAGCTAAATGTTTAAGAAAATTAGTTCAATGTGATAAATTTTTAAGAGAAAACTGAATATAAAAAAGGCATAATATAAGTAATTAACAATTAACACCTTAACAATTTAAGGAAAAAATTTTGATTCAAAATTTTATTTAGGGGCAAACATCAAAATTTAGGAAAGTCAAAATATACAACATATATATAGGTATGTGACAAAACCTTATGAGTTGTTATATATATAAATAAATATATATTATAGAGCTTAACAACTTTAACTTGAAATTTTAGAATTTTAAATTTTTTTATATGCTAAAAATGGGAAGCAACAAATTAATTTTAGCAATATAATTACAATAGAAGGAAATTTTTCAAGAATGGATAAATTTTGATAAGGAAGTATAAATGAGAAAATTAATTGAAAGCAAAATATTATCTGAACAAAATTAAGATAAAATAAATGAGGAAAAGATAAATTTATTTATTAAACAAACTTTGAATAAAACTTGTGGTTAAGATTTTTTTTCTTAACATTAAGAGTGGTTAAATTACTAGATGCATACACATAAATACACATAAATATTAGGAATCAAATTCTGGATGAAGTAGAAGACAAAAAGCCTTTAAGAGGCATAAGATGCTACTTCAATCAAAAGCTCTCCTTTTATGGATAAAGTGTTTTTATGGGAGGTTAAAAGTTCTTAAAAGTGAGTATAAATAAATGGGTAAGAAAAAGAAAGAAGCAAATTTTACCATCATTCAACCTTTTCCTACTTTTCAAGACTTCTCTTCTTCTTCTTCTTCTTCTTTAAGATTTTTTTTTAATTAAGTAAAGTTAGGAGCAATTTTTTATCAAGATCTCCACACACATGTAATATGACTTCCTTACTAACTAGAATCTTTATAAATTTTTTTTAATTTGAGAAGATTTGAGCATTTAACTCAAAGGGGAAGAAATGAACTTTAGTAAGAAATTCTTGCAACTTTAGTTAATTAAAACTAAAGAACAACAAATTTGGTTTTCAAAATTTTTCTCATAATAGATGAGTGAAAAATGTAGCTTAATTTATATGTTTAATTTGATTTTGATTAATTAGGGTTGAATTTTGGGTTTTCAAATAATTACATATGAAAAACAATGATTCATGAAGTGTGATTTCATTTTGATATGAGAAATGATAAAGTTGTAATGTTATATGAGTTTAGTGATGACTTAATATGATTTGGTTAAATAATAAGTAAATTTGGATTGAAATTGTGGTATATGAATAATGTGTTGAGTTGAAAATCTATAAACACTTAGATTATAGTCAACTATATAATCAACTATGAGTCTTTGAACTTAAATTGCAACTATTTATTAAACAAAAAAAAAAGAAGTAGCAAAAAATGGCAGTTGTCAAGTAAACAAAACCTCAAAACACATTCTAGAAGACTATAAATTGAAAGTTTGAAACTTTCAAGCTTTTTTTGCTATTCAAATTATATAGGTATTGAAAATAAAATATAAAATTAAATTTTAATTTTTCTTATATTCATTAAATGTCACAACCCATTTCCAATCATGGCCGACGTAGATTTTGACGTTGATTGCCATAAGTCTTAACACTTTTCACTCTTTCTATTTAGTAGGAGTTTCTAAATTTTCAGAGGGACTTGAAAATTTCACTTTAAATTTTATAGAAAAATGGACAAACTCTCCTTTATTTTTGAAAACTTCCTAAGGGCCACACCCCCTAAAATACAATACTTATATATTTATAGATATGACAAAATCATATATATACACAATACAACACAATTTCAACATATATGCAAATAAATAATTCAACATATCATAGGTGAAATTATCATTACAATCATCAATTCATTTTCAATCCTAATCCAAAACGATTCCTAACTATCAAAATTTTAAATCTAGGTAGTTTTTTATTCTCCATGCATGTTGTGCAACCTAAGTAACTATCTTAACCTGGTAATAGTGAAAATAAAATAAAGTGAGTTCTAGGAACTCAGTGAGCATATATTTACCATAAACTTGTAAGAAATATATTTTATAAATAAAAACTATATGTTAACTATGTACTAATATTAAAATATTAACAAACCTTTTTTTTGAATTTCTAAAGTACACGAAACCATTTCCGAAAGTAAGAGTTCACCTACGTGAGACTTATACCCTTTTTCTCATATCATAATTCATAGAAGTTTCAACTATCTATCAATACATAACACTAGTATTCTATCATATACTACCTATTCCGAATAAACATTATAATCACAAATAGCTATTAGGACTCAAATATAAATAAACCATCATAATCACATCAAATCTTTGTAATCATGTCAAATAGTGATATTCAATCACAAGTAAAGTTCTAATATTACATCACATCATGTAATCATTTTATAAGCATGCATGAATCCATCTTTTTTATTTCTTGAACATTCTTATATCATTCTCATATAGTTTGCCAGGAATTTCTTGTTCGGCTTTGAGATCAATCTTATATTCTTTATGTTTATTTTCCAGGAATTATCTGTTCAGCTTTCAAATCATAGCTCTGCTTTCATTCATAGTATCCAATGTTAATACACTAACACAATTCATAGTTATCCATAGATAACATTCACAAAAGCTCAAATCTCACTGTTGGGAATTCGGATTATCATATGCAGCGAAAATTCAAAATTTGATTCGAATTTTACCTAGGATCCATGCAAAAAGCATAAATCTATGATTAGGGTTTTACCTATTAGGCACTCGTATTTCTACTGATCAAAACTTGAGAGCGGATGAATCAAACTCGTATTTATCTCATAATATATTTATCTAATATCTGATAACGTAATTATTTGATATTACTTTAATATCAAATAATATCACATAATATATATATATATATTATGTGAATTTATTATTCTTAATAATATATATATGCACGAAAATAAGTCCAATTAATTGGATATTAATATAATTAAAGTCCAATTAATTATTGTCTTATTCCTACTCCTTTGTGTGACCCTATAGGTTCTTATTACGTTAACAATGACTCATTATTGAGTCATAGACAGTAAGCGGTATCTAGCAATACATCATTGTCACTCAAATAGTAAGAATGTCTATGATTCGACATCCACCTAATACATGATCAACGTTTTGCATCATAACCTTTTTGTAATAATATCTAAATTGAACTAGAGGCATGGAATGTGTCATCCTCGTCAATGTTCAATTTATATTTCTTGATACTGAGTAGACTTAAAATAAATTATTAATATCACCATATTAATTCAATTGAGTATGACCATGCATTTCTAAGTCTTACTCAATCAAAGGGCCCAAGGATATTTCTCTTTTATATAAGAGTAAAAAATCCTATCTACATCACTCTCTTCCCTTTGCACGATTTATGACACATCCAATTAATGTCCTACTTGTCATCCTGATTAAAGGTGACATAGGACAATATTAAAGTGAACAATTCCTCATGTAAGGAATCGTAATGACTTCAAGTCAAAAGTTTATGTGTATTTGTGACCATATAAGAATAACTTATGACATGTCTATCTATGCAATATTTTCATAGTGGGTCAGTCCAGTACATTGTTCACTAGCAATGTACTCATGTATTGACTTGATATCACATATCCATGATTCATAATCATCAATCACTATATATGCTAGTCTCAATGTATTATTATTATTATCCTTTTCATAATAATACTTGACTAGGGGTATTTTAGGAATAGCGAAGTTATTCCAAGGATAATTATTATATTAAATTATAAATTATGCATAATAATAAAAAATTATAAAAATAAAATATAATAATTAAATTACCTAAAATAAAACATAATACATTGTATATAACTTCAATCATCTATATGATTGGTTCTAGGACACACACCAACACTCACTTCATAATTAGTTATATAATTTCAATGCAAAATTTCTAACTCATCACTAGACAGTGTCAAGCACACAATAATTTATGCATGAATATACAACAACGGTCGTGTAATCTTATACAACTAAAACATATAGATATCAAAAGACTAAAGCACAATTCATCAATAAATAGAAACATTATTATCATACTTTTGTTGTGCACTCCGAACCAATAGTATTCTTTCAAATGACTACTTTTGCTTATATCATGAAACTAAGTTTATGCGTGAGCATAGTTATATATATATAATATATATATATATATAATATATATATATATATAGAATATATAAAAGAATATAAAATTTAAACTATCAATAAGGAGAAATAATTCATAACATTTAATTCATCTTTTATTAAGATAAAAAATTTATGGTGAATTACATACTCACCTGATAACGTTAATCCAACCTTAAAAGGTCCAAGGCATCCATGATCATTTTTTCGGGTTTTCCTCTTAATGTCACCATCTTCCTCCAAAATGATTTGTCGAATATCGCTAATAGCAAAAACTTGTTTGATCTTTAGCAAATGAAGACAGAGGAAATATCTTACTTTTTGCTATAATTATCATGTTCAAATAACTCCGTTAGCTCCTTTTTCATAGCATTAGTTTCCAGTAATCGGAGAAGGATAAGTGCCTATTGTGGTAGTCAAAACTAAGTGTGGATGGCACCAGAAAAAAAAAAGCTACAACACCCATAAACTACATTTGCTATTCTAATCAAGCTTTTTTTTTAGTATAGTAAGTTACTACTCAACGATGATCCTCAATGCACCTTATCAATAGTATAGGTTTAGTTAGAAAAGTTGTTGGCTCGAGAGAGAAAGGAAGAACGCTAGGAAAGAAAAAGAAAGCTACTAGTGATAGAAACAAGGAGAAATAATGGTGCACACTTAAGGAGAAATAGAGAAACAAGCACCGGTTGTGGTAATGGTAAAAAATGCCACTCCTTGCAATAGCAGTAACAAGATAGCAACAAGGAAGCCTAAGGGAAAGAGAGTTGGTAGGAAAAGAAAATGAGTGGAGAAAGAGAGAAAAATCTAAAAAGAAGCAAGGGGAAGTCAATTGTATACAATGACGAAAGAAGGCTGAAAGTTATTATTTTTATATTATTATTATTTTATTGAAAGCAAGTTTCAAAAATCATAAAAATAAGAAAGGAGAAGGAGAAACTAGGAAAGGTGAGAAAGAGAAGGAAACCAAGTGTGAAAGAAGAAAGAAAGAGGATGTATCATCCGTGTATAAAAAAAGAGAAAAGAGAGAAAAGTTGAAATAGAGATAAGAGAAATGATTCCATATTCCTTGCTTATTTAAGCTCATCATTATTATAATCTCTACCCTTCATTCTATCTCAAGTGCATTTTAGTCATTCATTTATATTAGCATCTTATTTTATAAAACTAATTTTATTTATGATCTCAACTCCATTATTTCCAATCATCCCTTAATACATGAATATATTTTATAATAACTTAATAAATTTAAAATTTTTAAAATAAATATTTTAATCTTCCTTAATTGCCAAAAATAAGTTTATAAATTAATTCAGAAAAATTTTATACTTATAATGACTACTTCCGACTTATGAGAAAATTCTCAAAAAAATATTCAAAATAACCTCAAATTAATAATAGTCACTTAGAAATAAATTTATTCCAAGCTTTTTCAATTCTCAAAAATAATTTATTAAATACAAGCAATTTATTTTATAAGTCCTTGTATCTATAAAAACTAAAATTATTCCTAACTTATGAAAAATTTATTGTGAAATTATTTTAATCTAATCTTAAATCAATAATCACCATAAAATAAATATATTTTAAACATAATCATTAATATTATTTTAATATTCCAAAATCCTTTAAGAGAAAAGAAATTTATAATCAAATTTTCAATGGAATAAATATTAAATAAAATTAGGTTATCACAAGCATTGAAATCTATAAAGATTTTAATTTGAGATGTTACATTAAATTAAGTATTATAAATTTATATTATCATTTTATATTTAATAATTATCTTTAATTTATATTTAAAATTGAATTTCAATTCTTATTTTTTATGCATAAAGAACTACTACTATGGCTATTTCAGTTTAACAACTGATAGAACTTTTCTTTTCTCTCTTTATTTTTTTTTAAGAATGCAATAAATGGTTGTAAAAGATCACAAAAACAAAAAAGTAACAATGAAGAGTAACATGGAAAAATAAGCTAATGAGATGTGTTAGTACATGCAGCTACTTCAAATTCACCAGAGTCAATCCTAGAAATAGCAAAAACCCAACTAAATGCCAATAATTCAAAACCCCTCACATCAAAATTCATTAAAATAAAAAAATAAAACACTTAAGTTGAATTAATCAATAAAGTTAGTTATTTCGAACACCCATATCTTAAGTTTTACTCCTATTGCTAGTAATATTAAGAGATTATGCAATTTATAAGTATTAATTTAAGTTCTTCAAACTATTGATGGTATGTTTTAACTTTAAGATAGAACGATCTATTTACTTTAGATACTAATAGTTGACTATAAATATTAAAGCTATTTTTAAGCTTTAATAGTCAACTCCGAACTAGCCAAATTGTTGTTAGGCTTTTATAATAGAACATATAATTGACTATCCTTAGTTCAAATTGAGATATCATGTTATACAAGGAATTTAAGTATATCATAAAGCTTTTTAAGGCTAAAGTAAGCTAGTATGTGATACATAGACATCAAAACCAAGATTAATAATGATAATACGAGATATAATAAGTAGTAACGTATAATTTAAATACAAAGTTATGTTGAAATGTTATTGATGATAATAAGTGTAAGCCATTCTAGATAGGTATGTGATATTGTTGCTTACGATACACTAAACAATGAATTGTTATACATATGGATTTGTTGATAGTATAAGTGGATATTGTAAGCATGCAAAAAGGCATAAGAACCATTTTGAATTTAATTATGCATATATTTGAAATGAAATGATACATAAGAATTGTATAAGGTGAATGCTCATATTAGCTTGTCTTCACCAAATAGCCACAATGTCGAAAGGATATAAGGCACAAGATAATGTTGGAAACACACATGCAATTATCTCCACTAGATAGTCATAGTATTAGAAGTACGCAGAGCTATCTTCACCAGAAGTTAACAAGATAGTGTTAAAAAGTTCATGTAAAACTATCTTCATTAAGAAAAGTGTCAGAAGTCCATGAAATTGTCTTCACTATTCCCAAGTTATGTTATGAAATATCTAAATCCAGTAATTGATTGAGCAATGTATGAAATTTTATTTACTCCTAATTGGTTATTCTGTATGGTACATCATAAGATTTATGTATATGTCATATTTAGCACTAAGAAGTGTAGATGTTTATATTGCTTATATTGTTAATTTTATTAAATTGTGATATATGAAGCCCAAGAGCTTAAGAAATCAAGAAGGTAAACCCAATTGATAAGCTTGTATTTTATTTTTAATTTTTATCTATTTTTAGATATTCACTCCCTAAGTTTAAACTTACTTCCTATATGTTTCCTTTTATACATATCTTGATTGAGCCACCTTTTCCATCATAATGGTATTAGATTTCACAAAAAAATTTAAGATGCGTTTAAGCAACATATAACTCATTTGATTTAGGTATGTGGATCCTCATTGTGTAAAGTAGAAAGGGTAAAATTGTATAAGTTTGGATTGTGGTTGGTTAGGCTAACTCGTTCCTAAATGTGTTAAGATGAAAGCTACCTTACTCCTTTTATAATCAAATTAAAATGTTACTATAAAGGAATGTTATATATGTTCTTATTAAATGTATGAAAATTATTTCCAAACTCCTTGACATATTTAAAATAGAGGTAAAATTTTTTAACATAATATAATAATCCCACGTGAATATTAAAATTTTTAAATATTATTTAAAAAATAATTAATAATTAAATTATAAATAGGTATATAATAAAATATAAAATATTTATTTTAATAAAATATTAATAAATATTTAAAATAATATTTTATTAATAATTAAAATAATAAATAATTAAATTTAATAAATAATTTTATAATATAAAATTTATTAACTAAAATTATTAAATAAATTAGATTAAATTAGTTGACTCAAACAACACAAATCATCACCCCTATTTTAAGATGTCATTCTCAAAAACAGTTTAAGTTAGTAGAAATTGGATAATAAGTTCTATACTACTATGATGAACGAAGGTTTCTTGAGGGATCGAAAACTCTTTTCGTTTGCCACATGTTAGGTTGTGAAAATAATTTTCCTGCCTAACATTGTGGCTTGCATTTTTATTTTCTTTCATTTATACTATTTATGATTATTATAAATTTATTATAGTATAATTTTTTATCATTCAAATATTTTAAAATTTTAAAAATTTGTATCTAATTAAATTAAATTATTTTTCTATCTATTTTATTTTAAATTCTTATTGCTTTATAGTTTGGATATTATTTCTCTCTTTTTTATTTTTTCAATTTTGCATTTTTTTATTTTTCATATCCATTTCTATTATTCATAACTTAAACATTAATATCATTAAATAGAATAAATATAAAAATTAGATATTTTATTTTTAATTTTTTTAAATATTTTAAATAAATTAAATGAAATTTATTTATTTAATTTTTATTATTGTTTCCTTGATATTAAATTTTAAGTACTTTACATAAAATTAAATATATATCAGTTGAAATTTTAACAAAGTTTTATATCTTATATACTATTTTACATGCTTTTTTACCTTTTTATTTATATTATTTGCAACTTAAATATTATTAACTAATATAAATTTAATAAAATACTTTTTATGATAAAAATATAATAATTAAATTTTTTTATTTAATTAAATTAATTCATTTTGTTATATATTTTATTTTTATCTCTAATTGTTTTGTAATTCAAGTATTGTTTTCTCTTCTTCTTCTTCTCATTTGTTCTATTTCGTATTTTCTTTTTTTTATATCCACTTATATCAATTAAAATTCTGATATTAATATTGATAAAAATTATACATATTATGTTATATATTTCATATTTAATTTAAACATTTTAATTAAATTAAAATTTTATCATAAAAAATATTAATTAAATTAATTAATTGGATACACTATTTTCCAAAAAATAATACATGAAGATTAAAATCAAATTTACTTATTTAACTTTTTTCATTATTTTCATGATATCAAATTTTAAGCACTATATATCAAATTAAATATATATTAATTAAAATTTTATCAAGGATTTATGCCTCAATTCTATTTTTTATACTTTTTTATTATTTAATTTATAATATTTTACAATTCAAATACTATTGATTAATATCAATTTATCATAGTATAATTTTATTTTATGATAAAAATATTTCAATTGAGTTAAGAATATTTCTTAATTAATTAATTTACTTTATTATATATATTAAATTTAATTTTTAATTCATACTATTTATTAGCTTAGGCACTGTTTCATATCTTTCCATTTCTCATAAATCACTTATGTTACTTATAATTTAGACATCAATATCATTAAATAATATACATATAATATTATATATGTTATTTTTAATTAAATAAAATAATTACATATTTTATTTCTTAATTATAACATTTGAATATTAAAATAGATTTATCTATCTAAATTTTTTAACATTTTTATATCAGTTTTGAAATACTATATATAAAAATAAATACATGTCAATTGGAAAGATTTTAAATCTTTGATATCGTTATTTTTTAAGTAGTATAAATATATTATATTATATTTTTATTATAAAAATAATTTAATAAATTAATTATTCAATTTAATTAATTTATTTATTTTGTATTCTATTTTTTCTTATTACTTTTCTCCTAACATATTGTTCTTTTCTTTTTATTTGCTCCTCTACATGTTTTCTCTTTTTTCTATATGCACTTCTATTGTTTACAATTAAATGTTAATATTGCTAAATAATATAAAATATAATATAATATGATATTTTTAAGATTATTTAAATATTTAAATAAATTAAAGTTTAGACGTAAAAATTATTAACAAAATTAATTAACGTCATATTTTTAAACAATAATATTTTAAAATTGGAATTTATTTATTTAAATTTTGTTAATTTTTTCTTTGTAATAAATTTTAATTATTACATTTTAAATTAAAAAATACATCAATTGAAATTCTATCAAGATTTATGGCTTAGATATTATTTTTCTTCATTTCAACTAATCTATTATATGTCTTTTCTTCTCTTTTTCATGTTCATTTACATTATTTAAAATTCAAATTTAATATATTGAGTATTATAGATATAATAAAAAATTTATTTTAAAATTAATTTTAATAAGTAAAATATTTTATTTAATTAAATTAATTTACTATATATTTCATTTTTCAGTGTTATTACTTTATTTCTCACGCACTATTTCTTTTCTTTGCTTTCTTACAATTGTTTTTTATTTTTTACCCTCACTCATATTATTTACAACTAAATATTAAAATTATTCAATGATATAGATATAAAATAATATATT